>VDFB02049217.1:37288214-38004153 GCA_007258455.2 Sequoia sempervirens | reverse complement strand
TCTCTTTCTTGTCAGCTCCTTAGCACGGGGGGTGGGTCTTCGGACCCACGTGGTCGGGTGGAACGTGCTAAGCACCCCATTGGGTCCCCAGTCAAGGATCGAGAGGTGTAGATTGGCGCCGTTGCAGCGACTCCAGAGTTGTATTTGTCTTGGAGCCAGTTACATTACTTTGTTATTGTCTTTCTGATGTATCATCTTAACTTGTTATGTGGTTCCTGCTCATATTGGGAAACATGTTTGTATCATTGTAAGACTTGAACAGTGTAAAGTAATGAAAAGGATGTGATGTAATATTTATCATTGGTGAACCTTGTGTGGATATGGATCCATATCAGATGTTATTCAAAGTGTTGTATTTATTTAAGTGAATGGTTCATATCGATGGTTTATATGTAAGCCTTGTCATGGTTTAAATTTGGTTTTCATTCTTTGTCATTGATATATGGAATTAAGTTTCGTAATGTACCCTCGTGTACCCCAAGGGACGTAAATGATATTGGGTTTGTTTAAATGAATGTTCATGTCATAACGTTTGTGCATCTCGTGCATGTTAGTTTTACTTTTTTTTTAAAAAAAATTGTGTGGTAATCATTGCCTTGTTGTCCTTTGGGGTTCGCATGATGGGGCGTTACAAATATAATATGTAATTTTGTTTTCTAATCTATTGTTTTATGTAAATTATTTTGTGGGTACACGACCCTTTCTAGGGCCATTGCCGTCGATAGTTTCTCTTTGGTTGCTACCCACATAAGGGAGCATATAAAGCATAAAGATTCATTGTGATCTTTTCCTTGTTTCCTAATTCATCTATGTCCTAAATTCCTATAAGTCACATCACCCTTGCTCATTAAATAACAAATCATCAAAGATAAAATATTTAAAAAGTTAATTCACATGCCCAAACCCTATTGGGGTTTTCTATGATTTTCACTAGTAGATGTAAGTCGATTATAGTATTATCTTTTTAGATTATCCATCCAATAGGGATTTCCTGCCCCTTGGATTTTAACTCCAAAAATTCTCCTTATTACTCCCTGATGACTTATAGAGATAATTCCATAGACTTTGTTATTGTAGCTTTATTAGGATATAAGTGCAGTAACTTAAGAAAGATGACATCACCTATAAATGTGAGTCAGAGGCACCATTAATACTAAACATTGTTGGTTTTATTGTTTTCCTCCTCTTATTTAAATTTAAAATCTAAGAAGGAAATTAAATGAAATATCAACAATAGGAAAAGTAGCTTGTGCACATAAACTAAATGGTAATCTAAATACTTTATACCTTCTTGCTAAGGAAGTAAAATTAAATGAACTTACTAAAAAGAAAAAATATTTATTGAAAGTACATTTTGTAGAAATAAGTATTGTATCTACTTACATCGTATGAAAGTAAAAAAAATTGTAACAATGAATTGAATCATGAAAATAGTAAAATACATTTGTGAAATAAAAAAAATACACATAATGTTAAATTCTTCAAGATGGGTGATCTAGTTCAGAGATGGTATGAATCTAATTGTATTTCAATGTTAGTATTTCCTAGGAAATAAATTTGAATCTACTTGCATAATCTATGTCATAGAGTAATCTAATTAAAGTAGTTTTGATTTAAATTGCGTAACTCTAATACTTTCAAGATAAATATCCATCTAAGATAGCATAAATAATTCCAACTAAAGGAGACTTCATGGCATAATCTGTTGTTTCAAGACAAAAAGTTTATTAATTTTGATTGAATTGCATGAATAAATAATCCAACTAAAGAGGACTTGATTTTAATTGCATAAGTTATTTCACTAATGTCTTAAGATAGATAAACCAATACAATGTCTTAATCTAATAAGAGCCTTGATTTTAATTGTATAAGTTATACTACTAATTCCTCAAGATTGATGATCTATCTAAAGTAGATTTGCATTAATTTGCATAAGTTTATTCTTGATAATATTATAATGATTACATAATGATTTATACACTATTCCCTTGTTGTAATTAAATGAATCAACCTTGTTTTAGAAAGAATTGAATCTACTTGCATATAAAGGGAGAAAATTAATTTATAGAATAACCATGATGTTGAAGGATTAAGTTTATTGCAAATTTATTAAATGTGAACTATGATGTGTTATAAACCTTGAATCCAAAGGAAATAAATTTATTGCATGGAGAGAAACTTTATTTGAATAATAACAATAAATATAAGAGTTAAGTTCGTGGCATAACAAGATAGCAATTTTATTAAAGAGATAATTATTAATGCCTAAAGTTAGATGGTTTTTTGTTTGCATGAATTCGATTTTACTACTTAATATTTAGTAAAACAAGGAGCTTCTAATTTAATGAAACATAAATTTAAGCTTAAAATTTAATGTCTAATAGTCATAATTATTATCATAGAAATGTAGTTATTGTCATAAAGTTATAGTGTTGTCATAAGATATAAATGTTGCCATTCATTTATTTTAAAATCTACTATAACTAGGTCCATACTCATATTTATCACCATTTTATGAAGAAGAGAGGTATATTCTAAGTTCATTAATTATATTCAACAATAGCTAGTAATCATTTCCACCTTTTATTCAAAGGAAATAAAATACTATCTCATAGAACCATGGTTTGGACAAAATTTTCATCAATCATAGATGTTAGTTAATTTATTTTCTTATTAAATTAGGGTAACATTATTAAAATTAAGAAGTTCATGCAATTTCTTTAATAATTTGAATAAGCCCATCCTTTGATTGTTAATTGAACCAAATAATTTATTATTTAATCTATCCAATTGATACCCCTTTTGAAAATTCTATCAAATTATATATATATGTACACAAAGATATATATATACATACATACATACATATATATATACATATACATATATATATACATATATAAATATATATACATATATATATGTACACACAGATATATATATATACATACATACATATATATATATATACATACATAAATATATATATACATATATATTCAAAAAAAAAATTGTATTAAATATAAGGAGGTCAAAAAAGGTACAAAAAGCTCCAAAGAGCGAAAAGTTCAATCTACAAGAGGATGAGCTCCAAAAAAGGAGCAAAAATCTGAGCCAAAAGGATCAGAGGCAACAAAAAAGAGCATCCGATACAATGTTACATTATCGATACAAAAATGTGCATAGCAGAACACCAAAGACCAAAATGCTAGTGCAGGATGTCATCTAGTTTATCCACCCAGACAGTCCACCCTTTATCACCTTCCATCCAGACAACATATTTCATCTCATGAATCTGCGCAAGCATGAGAGTCATGTCCTTGCTAGAGCTACTGTTGTTCTTCACCTCTTGAGATAAAATCTTGCAAGTATTTTCGAAAAGCCACTGATTATTTAGAGTGTCCCTCCAGGCGTAACCTCCCTTCATCTCATAGATGAAGAAAGTAGCATAACCATCCTTAAGGAATCATTTGAGTTTCTTCCTTTCAATGTACATGGTGGTTCACACCTGTAAATTTTTTTTGAAGAAGGTGAGTTTTCTAAAAGACTCAGTAAGATCACGGGGGTTATTCTGAAATCTTTCTTCATTTCTGAACTTCTAGATTTTCCATAAAACATTAGAGGAGAGGATCTTCCAGAAAAGATTAGAGTCATGTTTAATCCATCAATATGACCAGTGACAATATCAAGAACAATAAAAATCATAGGATAGGTAATGCCAAACATAAGCCAAATTTCCTTCGCAAAGATACAGTCAAGCAGGATGTGTCTAGCCATTTCAGGGAGTCTACAAAATTTATAGTAATCAGACTTAGCAATGCCTCTACTGATAGGGAGTCTATTAAGGAGAAGGATCCAGTTGAAGCATTTAATCTTAGGCTCGGTGGGACCTTTCCACAGGTGATCAAAGTGCTTCATCCAGGTGCGAGTGTCAAGCGTGGAATACCAGACAGAGTTAACATGATGAATGATGGTTTCAGAATGACCAATAGCATTGTATATGTTCTTGGCTTTGATCTTGGAAAGCAAAGTACCGTCAGTCCACTTACAGCCAAGGAACCTATGAGAATCCACTTGACAGGAGGAAGGGATATCCTTTGAAGCCTTGACAATCATATTATACATTTTCTTTTGGGAAAAGGGGAGGTCAAATTTGATTCTGAGATCCTCCCAACTGATTAACTTGTCATGCTCAAAAAGGTCGGTGAAAAGGGAAATGTCTTTGCTCGACCAGTGTCTAGCAGAGCAACCTTGGGAGAGAGCAAGGGGCTTGTCTGAGGAAGATAAGTTCCACCAAATGGACCTTTCACCAAAAAGATGGCAATCATCATGGAAGGCCTTGTTAGAAACAAACTTTTTAACTTGGTCCCAAGCCTTCCAAATGGATCTAAAGACCGCAGATCCTTGAACGAGAACAGGAAAGTTACCAATGACAAGGTCACTAAAAGGAAGATTCTTCCAAGACTTCGCATATTTAGGGAAACCTCTTTCAATGTTGCTCCTAACAAGAACCTTCCAAGGATCATTGCCATCAAGGGAGTGAAATATCCACTTGGCAGCAAGGGTGAATCCTTGAAGCTTGAGATCCTTCAAACCAAGACCCCCAAGCAGCTTATTGACATGGCACCACTCCCACTTGACAGCGTGCATTTTCTTTTTTCCTTTACCATCAGACCAGAGAAAGCTTCTAACAGCCTTTTGAATTTCAAGGATTTGATAGTTACTGAACATCCAAGCCAAGGAATAGTAGATGTTATAAGATGAAAGAATTTTTTGACAGACCTGGATTCTGCCAGCCAAGGACAAGGTCCTGTTATGCCATTTATTCAACTTTTTGATGATCTTATCTTTGACCCACGACCACATGTCTTTAAGGGAAGGGTCTATAGAGAAGGGTATGCCTAGGTAGCACACAATCTTGTGTGGACCACCCCATTGAAAGTCATAGCCTTTAAACCAATTCGGGGGCTGCACATCCCAGCCAAGGCAAATAGATTTGGAATGGGAAAGCCTTGCCCCAGAGATACTACAAAATAAATTGAGTTTGGAGGTCAGAGCCTCAAAGTTATTAGGTCTAGCATCAAAGAAGATAGTGATATCATCAGAAAATTGGCAATTAAGGAGCTCATCGTTGTTGGGGAGAGTTATACCCTTGACAGCCGGGGAGAAAGAGTTATCCCTCAGGATGTAGAAAAGGGCTTCAGAAGCTATAATGAAGAGGGCAGGGGCCAAAGGGCAACCTTGTCTGATAGATCTACCAAGGGGGAAGGAGGTTGAGAGAGAACCATTAACATCAATCTGAGCTGAGGCATCTTTGAGAAGAATATTAACAGCATCACAAAACTTCCTAGGGAAGCCGAAGGCCTCGAGCATCATAGTGATAAAGTTCCACTCCACCCTGTCATAGGCTTTCTCGAAGTCAAGAAGGAACATGGTAGAGTTTTTCTTGGAGTAGTTGGACCAATTCATGGCTTCCCAACTAGTAATCAGGTTTTCGAGGATAAATCTACCTTTTATAAAACTAGTCTGGGTAGAGCAAATAAACTTGGGGAGGATGTTCTCAATTCTCAGCGCCAGGAGCTTGGAAAAAAATTTGTAAGAGACATTTAGGAGAGTAATAGGTCTCCATTTTTTTATGAGGGTTTTATCCCCATCTTTGGGGATCGGCTTAATTATGCCCCTATTAATGGAGCATCCCAAGGATCCCCTATCAAGGGCCTCCAACTACAGATCAAGAAGATCTTGGCAGATCCAGCCAATCTTAGCCTTATAGAACTCCGCCGGGAGACCATCCGGACCGGGGGCCTTGTCATTGCTAAGAGAGTTAATATCTTTTTCAATCTCCTCCAGAGAGAATTCTTTGGACAGCTGATTGGCTTCATCAGTGGAGATCTTGCTAGGGATGAGGGAGAAAACTTGTTGTTTGAGAGATGAGGCCTCCTCTGAATCTTCAGAGGCAAAGAGAGTCTGATAGAACTTAACAAAGGTCTCCTTGATGTTATCAATGTCATTTATCTCATTATTGGCAACCACAATTCTTTCAATATTCTCATTAGCATGTTTGTGCTTAAGGAGGTTAAAGAAAAATTTAGAACCCCTGTCACCAAATTGCAGCTAGTGTGCATGGGATCTGACCCTGGCTCCATTAATTTTAACCTGTTGGTGTTGTCTAAGGGCATCCTTGGCTTTGACAACATGGGAGGCGAGATCACAGTCTGAGGGGTTGGTTTGAACGTTGGACTCAGCTATCTGAAGATCACAGGAGAGGCATTTTTTGACATATCTAAAGTCTTTAGCTCTTTTTTTCCTAATGGTCATTAACAACTTTTTCCAGGCAAGAATGTTCTTGCTCCATCTATCTAAATGAGAGGAGGATGGAAGAGTATTTCTATTAATAAGCTTAATGATGTGAATGGCAGCAAGAGTGTCTTCATCTTTCAGGAGGCTAGTGTTTAGAGTAAACTTAGAAGTGGGACCTTTGCAGCAGATAGGAGAGCTATTAAATCTAATGTAGGAGGAAATGGGATGGTGATCTGAGAGAGAGGTGGGGGTAACAAGGACAAAGCACCCTTGACTATCGGGCAAAAAAGAGAAAAAAATTATTAGCACAAAAACGGTCGAGTCTAGAATAAATTCTGGAGTGACCCTGTTGGAAGTTACACCAGGTATGCCAAATCCCTGGATTAGTGGCCTTAGAACCAGCTAAGGGGTCAAAAAGGAGTTTAGAATTTATCATTATGTTCCAGTGAATTCTCTCGTGATCTTTCCACACAAAGGGAAGACCACCAAGTTTGTCCTCCTAGGACTTGATCATATTGAAATCTCCTCCAATAAACCAGGGGATATTAGGAATGGTAGCAAACTAGTCCCAGAGACTCACATGCTCCCTGAAGTCATTCGAGGCATAGATAGAGCATATGCCAAAAACATTATTGTTGTGATTCAGAATAACCCACACCGCTCTGTTACAGGGGGAAATCCCATGGTTAGAGATGAAATTCACCCATCTGGAGTTGATCAGAAGGGCAACTCCACCCCTACCCTTATCATGGTTGGTGTAGAACTTGATGGAATCCTTCCAAAGGAAATTGAGGTTGGAATCCAGGGTGAAACCGATAGCTTTAATTTCTTGAAGCATAAGGACGTCCATGGACTTGTAGGTGTCAAGGAAACATTTAATTATCCACCGTCTGTCAGGGGACTCTAAGCCCCTAATATTCCATGAGATGCAATTCATGATGAACCATTCAGTGGGGGAGCACAGTATTTAGTGGGTCCTTGATTTTGGGCCAAGGCACTGCAATGAGTGTCTCTTAGCATTTTCTTGGAGGGGTTTTTGTTCTTAGAGCCTAATTTCCTTCCTCTGCGTTTAGACAAGGTGCAGGCATCCTTAAACTCTTCTTCATTATCAGATTCATCAGGGGAGAGGAAGTTCATGTCCATGATATGTTTGTCGATGTGACCATTAGAAATAGGGGGTAAATACTGGCGGGGATGATCTCGAGCAGGCAATCATCACCAAGTTCGTGAAAAACTTTAGTGGGGATGCTCTGGGGAGGAGGCAGGTCAGAGCAACTAGAAGAGTTTTCCATGATGGTTAAGCACGAGGGGTGAGAAACATTCAGGGTTTCATTTCCAGAAGCAACACAAGGAAAATCTAAAACAGGGGAGGGCTGAGAGTCAAGGGGAGGGGGGTTTTCTGAAGATGACAAAGATTGCTTATTAGATTTCCGTATGCGCTTGTTGGAAACATTAGCCATGGAAAGAGGCCCTAGATTTTGGCCAAAGTTCACCAGGGGTAAAAAGTCAGTCGGGAGAGAAGCGGGGGAGGGGAAAGGAGGAGGGGGCGGGGAGATGGTGGTCAGCGGGGGGGAGGGTTTAGAGGGGGCAGTAGGGAAGGAAGATTTATTCCATGAGGAGCTCTAGTTGGTTTTATCAAACTTAGGAGGATCACGAATATTTGAGGGTTTGGGTTGCGAGGGTTTCTTTTTGATGATGGGGTAGTATTTTCTCAAATGGCCTTCTCTTCTACATAGAAAACACAAATTCAGCCCCCCGAGGATCTCAATAGGGCAAGAGAAGTTATCTTCTGAAATGCAGATGTTAATCTCAGCCGGAATGTTATAAATAACTTTAATATAAAAACCCATAGTATAAAACATATGTATTTAGATATATTTGATTTTAACAATAATAAAATAATAATTTATTTATTTGTAAATTTTTTTTTTAAATTAATTTATATTTGTAATGACATAAAAAAATATTAAAAGAAAACTTATTTCTTTGTAAATAAGCATAAATTATAATAGAATTTATTTATTTACTTATTTTCTCTTAAATATATTGAATTAAAGATGAAAAAAAAGGAAACTTAATTTCATTCTAGATTTAGTTTGGAAAGAATGGTAAGGACAGGGTATATGCTAGATCATGATGGGCCAAAAAGTGGCAATATGATGGGTATGTGTAGGGTATGTGGCTGCCGACTTTTTTTACCAAAAATTGATGAAACAAAAATGGTTTTTAAAGGAGATTCTCAACTTTCCACCAATATAAATTATGTATTATTTTGAATTTAATAAATAATTATTATTCATTTTCTATTTGAATTACGACTAAAGTCTTGATTGGTAGACTAATTTAAAAAGATCTGTATCTTTCAAATGGTATCACATTTTTTGAATTTGAAACATGTGTCACATTCTATGCTTCTCATAATATATAGGATTTTAAAAAAATGAATTTCATGATGTTTTGACCAAAAGTTAAGGTGGTTAGACATACGAGTTTTTATATTTTAAGAAATTATAGTAAAAAAATCATAATTAATTATTTACTTGGAAAAAAATTACAAAAAAATATGGATCACATCGAGACATGAGTCATCTACTTATATCTAAAATATTATAAAAAAATATTATCATTTTATTGTGGTTAGGGTGGTTAGATAGACACCTACTTATTTTTTCCCTGAAATTTAAGTACTACTAGATTGAAATTTCAAATTTTTACCAAATAGATTCTTTTATTTTAAAAAATATAAACCTAGTAGTTTAGAAACTCCATTCAATTTGATACAGATTTTATTCTTATATATTTTTGAAATAATATAGATAACTTATTCATTTTTTTTCAAGTTGCCTAACTCTGATTTTTTTGAATTTTTCGCAACTTAAGGGCCTATTTTTTCCATGATGATCTTGCACATACTTGACAATAATAATAGATTGATAGTGACTTGTGCATGCAAGACAATTGTGAGGGAGATTATAATGAATTTTAAATTTGAGAAAATGATAATGAATATTAATTAGTTAATTAATCTAGAATTAATTGATTAATGGACTATAGAGGATAGTGACATCTTCCTAATCTTGATTAATTGATTAAATGATGTATTATATTAATTAATGTGACCTAGGAAAGTGGATAATTTATTAATGAAGTACAATGATAGATTGTGTTGATTAATAATGCTTAGGATAGGATGGGGACACTTGTCACATAATGACTTAATTTTTATTCAAAATTATTTTATTCTTTATTTTTCCATTTCTCCAACACCATGTGGTGAAATTATTAATGAAATATTTATTTATTAATATTTTTAACATTTATTTGTTCCTTTTTAGGAGTGTGTATTTAATAATTTAATAAAAAAAATTGTTCTTTATTTAGTCTCTACCTTCTTTACATATAAATTACTTGTATAAAAACACTTACATAATATTACCACAAAAAATTATAATGTCTAAAGTTTAAAAAAAAAGAGGGTCATGGCATTGTACAAGTGAAAAATTTCTCTCTATTTGGCTTCGTTGTCACGTGGCAACCAAATTACATAGGCTACATCATTGGCACTCTCTTCATTTTCTAATTTTACATCAAGTGGCAACATTTGAGGATAGTGATTAAGACCATATGAAAACATAGTCTAATAATATTTATTAACCCCCAAATAATGACTATGCTTAGAGAAGGGATCATGCTTTGAAAACATCGTGCAATCATCTTGTGTGTTGAGAAAAGATTGATTACACATTTGTAACTCCTTCAACTCAATTGTACCATAGGTAAGTTTATCTTCATTCCAACAACACAACCCAAGCACATTGTTACATGCTTTAAGGTTCTAAAAATTAGGTTCATCAATACTCAATGTACTTTCATCTTCATTTAAATCATGGTATTCAAAAGAAAAAGCAACATCCCAAACAAAAATAAAGTTTTCCATCTCAAGTTGAAAGACAAGATTGTCTACATCCAATATGTTATCATAGAGAGTAGTTTCATTTATAGGTTCATATGAATCAAAAATTTCATTTGCAACAAATTCATCATAGTGAGTGTTCAAGACACGTCCACTATTGCAAAGAGCATCAAATTCAACATTGTCTCTTGTTACTCCAACCTGAAAATCTTAAGTATAATCCTCATGAGAAGTGCTATGAGTTGTAAATTCAGAGAAAATGTTCTCATATGCATCTATGTGATAAAAATAATAATATTCTTCATGTGTAAACTCATCATAAAAAACTTTATTAGCTATACAAATATTTGTCTCTACCCTTTCACTTTCACATACAACCACATTTGTGCTATTCTCATGCAAACATTCAGTGATAACTTGAAAACTAGCAAAAGGAATGAAAGAAGGTGAGGAATCAAACAAGATAAGAGTTCATTTTTTATCACTTTCATTACCAACATAGACATTCTCCTCATAATCAACTAATTGAACCTATTCATCCAATGAATATCTTGAACACATATCTTCTTCTTTTTCCATACTAATGCAACAATTAGTATGGCCACATTCCTCACTGTCAAACTAAAAATAATTGTTTGTTTCTTCATTACAGCTACTTCTAGATGATCTCTCCAACTAAAATTCATTGCACACTTTGTCATTTGCATCTGATACACTGACATTTTCAAAATCAATTCCTAAATCAACAAATTCCTTTGTCTCATCATGAAGACTTGCATCAAAACTATACTAAACAAACGTAGAATTAACATGATCAATTGTATCATAATATTGTTGATCACATACTTCTTATTCAAAGATTAAATTCAATTCATATCCCTCTTCATGTTCTTGGCTTAGAAATTTTGGAATCCTATTATTCTTTGCAACATCACACTCATTGCTTGAAAGGAAAATATCATCAATACAATTTGAATTGAGTTGATCATTAGGAAGTTGTTTGCATCATTCATATTCACACAAATACTAATTTCATTAGCATGTTTACCCACACTTGAAGATAATAGACTTTCTATTTATTCATTCCTTCTTTATCCAAATTATCTAAAAATGTGTAAGTCATCTGCATACTCAATATTCTTTAACAATGCACTACATCCCTCCTTAAAGGCTTCAAAATACATATGAATGCAATCTAGAGCACTGGGTCTAAAATTTTTAGGGACTAGTGAAATAGCAACAACAAATCTATGACTAAAATCAATGCTTGACTCTTCATTTTTTCTTTTAATCTCCTATAACCTTGTGACAAGGTCAGAAGGTTCTCTTACAAATTCTTCTCTATAAGCATTCACTAATTTATCCCAGTAGGAGAAGCACTTCTCAAGAAAACCTAAATACCAGTCCTTAGGTCTAGCCTAAAGAGATCTGACAAAAAATCTCATCCACATATCTCGATCTCCAAATGAATGTTTCTCCATGAAGCTAGAAAAAATTTGGGCATGTGCATCTCCTTGACACACATTATATCCATCAAATTTAGGAATTTGTTTGTACACTTGAGTTGGAATACTTTCAACCTTGTAATCAACCCATGGAAAATCTAATTGGTTATACAATGGATCAAAAGAATTGACAAAAGACCCAACAATTTGGCTAGTAGATATAACATGGCTATTATTCATTTCATCATGAGTATTAAGGCTACAATCTTCATCTAGGTTTGTTTTCTCTATTTGATGATCTGAAAAAGACTCTTTATCACTACATGATCCATTCTCATTGTCCTCTACTACACCTTCTAGATCTATTTGATCAATTCTAGAAAAGGTACCATTAGATATGTTAGTTAGGAAACCACTTCCAAGCTACTGTATTATTTTTCCAATGATTGAAATTCATTGTTATAAACACTTAAGGCTAGAGGGTTTCAAACTAGCTAGCACAGTACTCAAACCTAGCTTACAATTCTCACAAAATAATTCAATACAAAATGATTCATCGAGTCTTTTTGACTCTAGTATAGCAAATATAAATTCCATGAATCTATCATGAACGTCATGGGGGTTAAATTCATCCTTATAACTCTTTATATCACATAGTGCATCAATAGGTGATATGGATTCAACTTTTCTTTTAGATTGCTCTTCAAATTCCTCTTGGATATGCAAATGTTTATGATCTAACAACCACACATTGTCAGTTGATATTCCTTCAAATTGATTAATGAAAAGTATCCTAAACCATTTCCATAAACATATGGAATGCCTTGGAAAAATATAAAACCATTTTTCTACAACATTTTTTAAATTCCTCACAAATAACTTCATGATAACATCCTCATGACCTATTTGATAGTCATCTACCAAATTAAATTATTTGTAAATGTTGTGATGCTGACCCAAACTTTTCACCCTTGAATCTTAGTATTTTATCTATAATTTTAGAGGAGATGACATTTGGGTAAGCACTAATGCCATTGAGATCAAGGGGTCTATATCTTTCAGTGTTAAAACCTCTTTGTAAAACTAGATGGGGTTGATCATAAACCATAGCTGCATTTGAAACCATACAAAGATGCATATATTGGTGCATTTTGATACATTTCTTTAAAATTTGAAATATAAACTCTACAATTGATCATTCACTACCCATGTCTACATTTCATTATGATATTAGAATACCACAATGCATAATTCAAATGCATAAACACCTAAGATTTATTTAGTGGGAAAATTTCAAGAACAAACATACTTTCAACATAATACATAGGATATAAACTATAATTGAGAAGTATGGAAACTCAATATTACTATCCTTTCCCTTTCTTAGTGCTAATTCACTCAATAGGGAACCAATTTTTTTTCAAGACTTCAAATATGGTTTTCACACACAGATTTCTTGAAAACCAAAAATGATGAATACCTAGAAATGTTGCAACTGGTACAGATTCTTCTTCCTTACTAGAAATATTATAGATCTAAAACTCTATTTGCATCTTCATTAGGTTCTTTTGATAGAGTCACCACCTCTCTTCACAAAGGATTGAACTTCAAGGAGCATGGATTCCTTTCACAAATAAATTTCTTTCTAAGTTCCTTTCACCAATAGAGAACCATAGATTATGAAAATTTTAGGTTTACTGCAACAATTTCTCTCTCTAGGTTTGAATTCCTTCTATATTTGAACCAAATATTCATATTAGAAAATAATTTGACTCTGTGAATTATTAGTTTGTACATGGATGTTAAAACTTCTCTCTAGTAGAGTCACCAATATGTTGGCATTTCCATCAATAGATCAAATGACTCCTAAAGACTAGCCAATTTCTTATGCTTAGACTCAAAGATGGATTTGGACAACTGACAAGATTCAGTCAAAGACTGAAATATCCTACACTTTTGGCTCTGTGAGACCAAGGTGGGTCTCCCTTTACAATTCCTAAAGACTCAATTCAATTATACATAAACATTTCTTTTTATAGCAGATAATTCCCAATGAAAATATACCAAGGAAAGCATTAAAAACTTCAAATCTAGCTATATTTTTGGTATCTCAAAACTTGCCCAGTAATTGGGAAGTAGAATTCAACACTAAACCTAAACCCAACAATAGAAATTAAAATGATTTTGAATTTAATTTTTTTTTGAGAATACATTAAGCTGAATGACAAATCAATGCCTAATTTTGGGCCATGGAGTCAAATGCATAATCATAAAGAGAATTTCATCAACAAATGAACTTCAACTAGTGGATTTAAACTGGTAATGCATTACACCAATAGGCCCACTCTTATTGTCATCAAAATTCTTCTTATAGATCCACCCTGTACACTTAAAATCACAATTATCTACTCAAAGTAATTTAACTATTTCTTTGAAATAGAACCATGAACACATAACATAAATCTTAGCAAAATTGAGATGAAAAATTCAACATACTTTGTATATTAAACTCATTAATCAAAGTGTACAATTCTGGAGAAAAATTTGATAACAATCATGCTCTGTTTGCACAAACTAATTGATATTTACTCATGAAATCAACAATTACAATTTGTAGACTCAATTCAATACTCATACTCAGTATTTCTTTATCTACCCAACCCATATAGAAATTTAGAACTCCTTTCAATGAGAAGAGAATCGAAATAAGAAAAAAAAAAGCACTAAAATTAATCTGATGATGACACTTGGCAACTTCTTCAATTTAGAAAATATTCTCTCATCTCTCTACCCTTTGGAATTAAAAACTTTTCCTCTAAATTTTTCCATCATTCACTCTTACCTTTCAATAGAAAATTATGTTCTCTTATGAAAATATCTTCATTTCATCTTCCATTTTCCCTCCAGGTGAAAATAAAGTATGCCCATGAAAGCCTCTTCTTTTTTCCTCTATTTTTCTATAGCTGCACTTTGCAATTTCACTTCTCAACCAATAATGAGATTTCTTCATAAAATGAATAATAAATTCACTTTACCCATTCCCTCTTTAAAAAATTTCCCAACAATATTTAAATTTTTTATCTTATTGTAGAGCTATAAAAATGCATGATTCTATGGAGTAAGAACCACCATTTCAACCCACATCAATAGAGCCATTCTAATTAAAAGCAAAACTAGAAATGCAAATCTAAACTACAAAAACAAAATAATGCTTTTAAAAGAAATCAATCTCCATTGTCTCCCTATGACCAAGATCTTTGTTTATGCATTTTCTCTTAGATTTTATGAGCACAAAATGCAATAAAGAGGCTATGGTGACTGAGAAATGCAATCAAGATGCAAAGATGATATGAGTATCTAAATTTCTGAGAAAAATTTGTGAGAGATAAAATGAGAGGGAAATCCCATTTTAAATAGGAGTTCCTTGAGGATGGAGAGGGGTTGATGAAATGTGGGATAAAAGATATGAGAGAAGGAAATTCCATTATCCCACATTTTTGGGTTAAATGTTATGGATGAGAATGAAAGTGATAAAGGGTTATTATATTAAAATGTACCTAAATGATTAAATATGAATAAAATGATTAAAGATGATATACTAAAATACAATATTTCATGAACAATTTATGCAAATGATATGATTAATATGCAAGTTATGATAATTAGTTTATTATGAAATAATAATCAATGACTATGATAATTGATTTATTAATGGAGATGAATATGAAACAACTATGGATGATAATGATAATTGATTTAATATGGAAATGATATTTATGACTTATTATGCAAACAGGTATGAACGATAGTGAAAATGGACATGAATGTTAATGCAATAGATATTGAATGAGCATGAGATGGTTGAATGATTTGATGAAATGCATGAATTGAAGAAAGTATTGAATGAATTGATTAAGTAAATAATAGTATCTATTTAATCAATAGACAAATATCATTACAATTGTGAGGACAAATTTGAGTGTCTACAATTTTCCCCTCTTTGAGACAATGCAGCTTGTCATGTTGTTTCAAAGAAAAAGATTGATCAAATGATATATGCCCCAAAGATACCCTAGTAAGGATCATGATAAGAATGATATGCCCCCTCAAGAGATTGATTGAATAGATTATAAGAAGATTAATCTCTTGATAGATGTCTAGAAAATGATTAGATACATGATATTGTGGAAGTGATAAAGTGGTGATGTACATTTTGATGAAACTGCATAATTGATGGGCGTAACTGAGCAATTGATGGAAATGATCAGTATAGCTAGGTTGATGAGCTGATGAAGCTAATTAAGCTAATTAAGCTAGTTGAGAATTATGCTTATCCAAGACAAGGTGCTACAATGATGGATTGACTGATTGATTATGGGGACATGAAATTTTAAGAAGTAGGTTGATTGATTTGAAATTTGATTCAAGAGATAGATATTAGTGAGTTAAGCAATTGATTGAGTTCTCTACGACAAGAAAGATGAAGAAAATGAAATGCAAGATGGAAAAGAATGAAGGTGATGAAGCCTCTTGTTCCTTTTAAGTTCTTTTATCATCATCGAGCATATTATGTCTCAAATTAGTATAAGCATCTAGATAACATGAACATTTAAATGATTTGAATGTTGTTTGCATTTTTTATTTTGTAATGAAGTATAAGCATCTAGGTATAAGAAACTTAGATGACCTAAATACTTATTGCATGGAAGACACTATCAAACAAGGAATGCTCTCTTCCACATTAGACTCATAGGTCCTCAATGGTTTTAGACAACCATGTCCTAAGATGAGTCATCCTATGAATAAGAAACAATCCACAAACAACAAACAAATGAACATGCCCCATCCTTGCCTCTCTAGTCAAAGGCATCCTAAAGAAGCTAAAAGACATGTCACCAAAGATAAAGTCATAAACTAAGCAAAGATCAACAAACAAATAGGGGTCCTACTTCGATGTAGAACTGATTCTTGTTACAGTTCATGCATTTGGTTGGATTTGTAAGCTGGGTTGATATATACGTTATAATGTTTTCTTGATTGTCAACACTTGCATGTTTTGATTTTGTTGAAGTTCAAAGCTGTGTGGTGATCTAAAAGTGCCACTGTTTTTTTAAATTTTTGATATTTTTGGGATTTTTGGAATAATTGATTTTTTGGGATTTCTTCATGACATTTTATGTTTTTCATGGATTCTTTCAGGTCATTTTATGGTTTTTTTAAGGACATTTTATGATTTTTTTATTTTTGGATTTTTTAGACATTTTATGATTTTTTAATTTTTAGGACATTTTATGATTTTTTATTTTTTGGATTTTTCCAAGACATTTTATGATTTTTTTGGATTTTTTCAAGACATTTTAGGTTTTCTTGGATTATTTCAGGACATTTTATGATTTTTTTATTTTTTTCAAGACATTTTACGATGGAAATGGACGAGCATATATAAAAATAGGGTAGCTTCTCTAACCGCAAGATTCTTAGTATCCTAACCCATAACTAAAGTTAAGAAGATGCCCTAGTGAGGGATAAGACCAACCTAGTATGCATGGAAAAGCGAGCAAGTGAGGGGAATGTCAAACAATTCACAAGCCATGGTGAGTGTGAAAAGGTCATTATGAAGTGGAGGATGAATGAAAATGGGATGAAAAGATCAAGTAGAGCTCCCAAAGAAAGAGGAGAAAAGCCTCTACACGTGGCGCCTATTTCTTAGTTTTCACCATGGTACTTGCTCAAGGCGCCATTGAAGCAGTTTTCACCATTGACCGAATGGATTTCTCTTTTTTTTTTTTTTTTGGTATTTTTTTAGGAATTTTTTCCTTTTCTTGTATTTTTTTAGGACTTTTTTCCTTTTTTTTGTATGTTTTCAGGACTCTAAAAAGATTGTACCCTCTGAAGCATTTAGGTATAAAACTTGTGAATGTGCATATTGTTGATGGGATCACTAAGAAATTCACCTTTTGGAGTAGATAACTAGTATGCCTCAAATCTATACACAACAATGATAACATATGGACCCAACCAGTTAGGCTCAAATTTACCCTTCTTTTCTTTGTCTTGTTGAGTGTGAGGATTTTCACAAAGAACAAGATCCCCAACCTCAAATGTGCATGGTTTCACTTTTTGATTATAACTTCAACACATTCGTTGCTGGTATGCTCTAAGATGATTGAAAGTAGTTTGTCTTCATTCATCCAATAGTTCTAGCTCCTACAAATGGGAAACTCGGTATTCTTTATCACTAATTTGATTACGCAAAGAGATGTGCAAAGAGGGAAACTCAACCTTGATGGGAAAGATAACTTCAAAGCCATAGACAAGGGCATATGGGGTAGCACCTGTGGGAGTGCAGACACTCGTTTGATAAGCCAATAATGTAGGATTCAATTGAATATGCCAATCTTGACTAGCTTCATTGACCATCTTTTTAAGAAATTTTGAGAATGGTTTTGTTAGAAGCCTCAGCCTAGTCATTACCTTGAGGATAGTAAGGTGTGGAAAAATGATGTTGTCTATGGAATTTCTCACAAAGTTCATAGGCATCCTGAGTTTTGAATGGATGACCATTAACTATGATGATGGATAGAGGAACACCATAATGATAGATGGTGTAGTTCAATATGAAGGTGGTTATTTGTTTTCTAGTGATGAGTGAGAGGAACAAATTCAATCCATTTCATGAAATAGTTGGTGGTAACAAGAATGAACTTATGACCATCAGATGAAGGTGGATGGATCTTGCCCATGAGATTGAGTCCCTGCTAATAAAAGGGACATAGTGTAGCAAGAGACTACAATTCCTGTGTAGGAGCATGTATCAAGTCTGCATGCTTTTGACACTTCTTGCATTTTTTAACAAACTGATAAACATCCTTTTCTACTATAGGCCAATAATAACCCATACACAAGAGTTTCTTGGCTAAGGTAGGGCCACTAGAATGTTCCCCACATATACCTTTATGTACTTCTTGTAAAGCAGTTTTGACCTCATCATGCTCAATACATCTGAGTAAAGTACCATTGAGACCTTGGCGGTAAAGGGTGTCAGCTAAGATCACATAGCGGGAAGCTTAACGGATAAAGGTTTTACAGGATTTATTGGATAGGTTTGATGGCAAGGTGTTATCTCAAAGATAGGTATAAATATCCCCATAACATTGGGAATTAGGACCAACAATGAGACAAATCATTTCAGATTGTGGTATATTATAAGCAGGTTCCAAAAGAGGTTCTACCAGGAACTTACAATAAGTGACATTACTTGGAATTTCTACAAGTGAACCAATTTTTTCCATTGCATCAGTAGCTCTATTTTTATCTCAAGGAATCTGCTCAAAAGAGATTGATGTGAAATAGGCCTTGAATTCATCCACCATTCTTTTGTAAGGCATCATTTTTTTTATCTTTTTTTAATAGTCATCATTAACTTGTCTAATCACTAGTTGAGAGTCACCAAGAACATGCAACTCAAGGATCTTCCATTGCACATCTATACGAAGCCCATAAAGTAATGCCTCATATTTTGCAATATTATTGGTACATGAAAACTATATCTTATAAGCTTTAGGTATACAATCCCCTTGTAGAGTGAAAAAATAGAATTCTAGCTCCAGAACCACCTTGTGTGAAGGAGCCATCAAAATATAAAGTCCACATATGTGTAGATTCCATGTTGAAGATTGATTCACCAGGAAACTCTATAATAAGAGGATGATCATCTCTCACAGGAGCATCAGCGAGTTGATATGTGATAGCTTGTCCTTTGATTCATTTTCTTTGTATGTACTCAATATCAAACTTGCTAAGAATCATCACCCATTTAGTTAATCATCCTATGAGTGTTGCTTTGTTCTTGAGAGGTACTTAAGAGGACCAATTTTTACAATGATCTTTGTATGGTGTGTAAGCATGTACTGTCTCAGCTTTTGTGATGCAAAAACTACAACAAGGAATGCTCTTTCAATAAGACTATAATTGAGCTTGCATCCCACTAGAGTATGATTGATGTAATAGATTACACATTCCTTTCCTTTAGAGTCATGTTGTGCAAAAAGTGCCCCTAGTGTTGTGGTGGTTGTGGATATATATAGAAGTAAAGGCTTGTCATCTATGGGAGGTACTAATACTAGTGGTGTCATCAAATATTCTTTGATTTTTTGAAAAGCTTGTTCACACTTGTCATCCCATCTAAATGAAACATTCTTGTGTAACATATGCTAAAAGGGTTGACATTTATCTACAAGTTGTGCTATAAAATGATGGATAGACTAAAGTTTTCCTTGTAATGATCTCAATTGATTGATATTCTTAGGCAGAGGCATTTCAAGTATAGCCTTTATTTTTGTAGGATCGACTTCAAATCCTTTAGATGAGACAATGTATCCAAGGATTTTTCTAGAGGTTACCCCAAAGGCACATTTCTTTAGATTCAATCAGACCTTGTATTGTTCTAATCTTCTAAAAATTTTATCCATGATCTCTAGATGTCCAGCTCTAGTGTAGGATTTTCCCAACAAATCATCTACATAGTCTTCCAAATAGTTATGCATCATGTCATGGAAGATAGTAGTCATTTCACATTGGTATGTAGCTCTGGCTTTCTCTAACCCAAAGGGCATGATATTCCAATAGAAGGTTCCCCAAAGACAAGTGAATGTTGTATTAATTTGATCTTTAGGGGAAATTTTAATCTGATTATAGCCTAAGAAATTATCCATGAGCAATAACATTGTATTCCCTACTGTCAAATCCACTATCATGTCAATGTTTGGAAGTGGGAAGTCATCCTTAGGACAAGATTTGTTGAAATCTCTAAAATCTGTGCAAAATCGGATGCCTTAATCAGGATTTGAAACTAGTACTAAATTTGAAATCCAATTAGCATAGTCAATACGTTTGATAAATACCACATCTACCAACTTTTGTAATTCAAGCTTTTACCAATAGAGTAATGCGTGGGTGCAGTTTTCTCAACTTTTGTTTAATAGGTTTTTCCCCCAGTGGCAAAGACAAGTGATGCATTACTAGATCTAGATCAAGTCCTGGAATATCTGCATATGAACATGCAAATTTAACTTGTATTTCCTTGTAAAACTATATATGCTCTATTCTCTCTTCAAGTGTTAATGATTCTACTAAATGAATTATCTTTTGTTTTTCTTTTGTGCCCAAATTTGTTGGTATTGTCTTCTCCACCAACATAGATGATTTTTCATGAAATAGTGCCAAGGAAAGTTTGTCAAGCCTTCCATCCTCGGGTGCCTCAGAGTTGTTTTCACCCTTGGATACGTCCTTTTTTTTACTTTTGTGGGGTCTAATAGTGCCGCAAAGCAGTTTTCACTAGAAGACCTATTTATATTTTCAATAATTTTGTAGCTAAAAGGCTTGGCAATCCCCCCAAAATAATTCACACTGCTTTATGATCCTCAAGAGGTGTGTCTTCTTGTGCTCCTAGAAAGTTTATGATTACCTCATCATTTTTAAATACGTCTAGTTGTGGTGGTCCCTTTTGATCGAAATCAATGAGTTCAGGGCGAACCAAGGGTAAAAAATCATGATTTGAGTCAAGATTTTGAATGGATTCAAGGGTACAAATATTATGATCGGGCTTAGGGGTAGGGACACTATCATAGTCATAAATTTTAGTGAAGTCATTGATGGAACTTTCCTCATTTGTCTATGTAGTATTAGTGGACTCTACTTCCTTACTTGAAGCACATACGGTACTCAAAGTCTTATCCTTTTTTGCATCATATCCTAAACTAGGGACTTTTTGTGTATGAGTAGGTTGTATTGGTTCCAAGATACCATATTTCTATAAGCTGGGAGGAATTTTACCATCACATCCCATTTGTTTCATAATATCAAATCATTTACCATATTGTTCAGAAGGTATCTTTATTTCAGTCTGTTCTTTTTTTGTATCTTCATCTTTGTATAACCATTTTAGGAGATCAACTTCTTCTGTTTCATTATAAAGGGCTCCCCATTTTTTGAAAGTAGTTGATTTACAAATCATTGTAGTATTTGCATCTGATGCGATCTTAGTCATTTTTGTTTTTCCATAGGTGTGGGGAGATAAAGGTAGCTTTCCAATGCAAAGGGCATGATTCAAGGTATATTCTCCTACTACTTGTTCTTTTACCTATATTTTGATCTCAACTACATTAGATTTTGAGGAAGATGCTTTTAAGGACTTAGGATCAACATATGCTTGGGAAGGAAATGCTTCGCGATTTCTTGGGATTGTGATTTCAATTTTAGGGCTTAGATTATGGCAATACATGAAAGGGTTTGGATCTCCTCGTATTGTGATTTCAACACCATTGTGGGGGAATTTAATGCACTAGTGGTATGTAGAAGGTACTACTTACATTGCATGAATCCTAGATCTTCCAAGGAGGATATTATAGGTTAGTGGGAGATCAAGGACTTGGAAAACCACATCCTTTACCACAAGGCCAATTCCTTTACCAGAGGGCCAATTCTAATTGGTAGAGTAACTAATCCTTTCGATGAGTGTTCCTCTTCATCATAAGCCTTTATGGTAATATTTTTACTTGGATCAATTTAATTTTTAGAGAACCCTAATTTTGTGATCAATTTTTGAGTAAAAATATTAAGGCATGCTCCTTCGTCTATCAAAACTTGCTTGATCTTAACATTATGGATGAGGACATCAATGTGTAAAGTTGTGTTATGTGGTTTTTGAAGGGATGAATCTTCATTTTTAGTAAAAGTGAGAGTATGAGGAGAAGTAATGTGTCTCACCATAGCTTGGAATTGATCTACATGTAGGTTTGTAGGCATTGTAGTAGTAGCAAGTGCTTTATCTAAGATAGCTTTATGCTCAGGAGATAGGCGTAGCAGCTCTAGTATAGAAATTTGTGTAGGGGTTTTTCCTAAGTTCTCTATGAGTTTGTATTGTGAAGTAAGTGTAATAGGTTTTACATTAGGACCTTTAAGGGTAACAGTGCCTTTGTGAGTAGTAACCTTGCAATCAAGTTTTTTTCCTTTTATGATGGAAATGTTGACACGATTATCGACCTCACTAATGTTATGTATGGTATAATCATACTTAGCAGTAGTATAGTTTACACCATCACCAGATTCAAGAGCCTTTCCTTTATCCTTCTCATGCTTAGGGAAAGGGTTTTTAAACACCTCACAATTAGAGTTACTAGAAGGAGTGTTTCCATCAACTGCTATCTTATTGTTATTGATCAATAAGGTCTTGTATTAAATGTTGAAGTTTATTGCAGCTATTTGTCTTATGTCCTTTGTGTCTATGATAGTTGCAAAAGTGATCTTTGTTCCACCATGGGGGTTTGACTTGTGGTTTATATTACTTTATTTCAGGTAATGTTATAATATTGGTTTCAAGAAGTTCTTTTAATGCATATTCAAGTGATTGTCCCAATGGTATAAAATTTCATTTATGGAAAATTCTTTGTTTTTCTTTTCATTTATCTAAAGATGGACCTTTGAGATTGTAAACATGCAATGATGTTTTAGTTATTTTTGCATCGACAACTCTGTCATTGACTACATTGTTGTTCTTAACCCAAAAAGGGGTCTTCTTGTTTGAATTTTATTTTTGATCTTTTTCATTATTAAGTTTAATAGTTCCATCATCGATGAGGGTTTGTTCAATTCAAAATCCCATTTCTATGGCTTCATCAAAGGATTCCAAGCATTTGAGGCGAAGTTCCCTTCTAATTTCTTTGTTCAAATTTTGACAAAAGAGGTCAACCAATTCTTGATCAGGAATGGAATAATGCAATCATTTTGTTAAATGTCTCCATATTTGTAAAAATAACACAAAAGATTCACCTTATTTTTGTTTGGTGTTGAAAAGGTTTGTCATGGTCACTTTAAGGTCACAATTGAAACTATAATTGGAGACAAATCTATCAGCCAATTCTTGAAAAGATGTGATGGTCGGGGGTAATCGTGAAAACCACTCCATAACCTCTCCTCCTAGACTGTGAGGAAATAATCTCATAAGGTACCTTTTATTAGTTGCAAATTCCATGGTAGTGGCACAAAATTGTCTTAAGTGGTCCTTAGGATCTCCTTTTCAATTATATTCGTCAAGTTTTGGTATGTCCTAATGGTTAGGAAAAGGTGGCATTGGTATGCTTGGATCAAAGGGATAAGGACATATTTCTTCAATGGAGAACTTGTGAGTCGATGTTTTACTATTCTTGAGAGTCTCCAATTCTTGTCTTAATGTTCTAAGCTCGTCCAAAATAGGATTGTTTGCATGTATAGGTTTTGATCTATTTGAATATCACTTGTAACCAAGTTGTAGATAAAAGGGTCTATGATATGCAAAAGGGGTTGAACATGAAAGAGCTAGGTGGAATGATACATGTACATGCAAGGACTATGTATTGTGACCTATGGATGCAAGAATAGGAACATGCAAGAACTAGGATGAAAGGGATATGAATATGTAAGGACCATGAGTTTACAAGGGCTAGGCGAAATGCAAGGACTAGGTTGAAATGCAAGGACTAAGAGGAATGCAAGGATTGAAGGATCAAAATTGAAGGATGATAACCCCAAGAAATATAAGTGATAGGTTCACGTGGGATGTTTATGTTGTTGGACCTTCTGAGGTTTGCAAAGTTTGAGATGTTGCAAGTTTCTAGGTGTGATGTTTGTTTGAGGTCTATTTTTGAACACACATACAAGACATAGCATACAAAGTGTTTTTGAGTTTTTTTTCAATCATGAATGTTCTTTTTTTATTTTTACAATACAAGCACAAATCCTAAGGTTGGAAAGGACAATATCTACTAGATTCCACGTGGGTTTCCCCAACCACATATTCTTAGTGCGTGAATCCAAAATCTTGGCCGCACAAGCTCCCCCTTATAGTGTACTCACTTCTCAAGCCAACCAAGCTTCCAACCCCCATGAAACTCCCATGGTAGATTGATCATCTCTACTAAAAAATGTGAAGATGTGGATTCCTTCACAGTGACCAATGTTGTGCTAGCAAATAGAATGTTGTTGGCTACTACACAAAGGTGTTTAATTTAGGACCCCCATTCAAGTGGCCATACGTGGGGTGCAAGATTAATCTCCATTTAGGAGGAACTTCAACCTGAAGAGGTTACGCTTAATAGGGTTTTGGAGAGTACTACTTGGTCCATATGACACATCCATACTCATAATCCTAAGTTTATATTTGGATTCACATTTATATACCAGTCAGGGGTAACTCGGCCAAAGAGTTTCATTGTCAGTTTGAGTCACCTTGGGGTGAGTACTTTTTCCCACCAAGGAAGGCCCAAGTCCTACAGTCAATAACCATTTCTCTTGCACCCAGTATTGCACAAGTGCACAAGGGGAGAGGATACTTCAATTATTGAATCAGGGTGGCACATAAAAATAGATGGATATGGTTTTTGATCATGAATTTTTGCACAAGGTGAGAGCATACTCCCTACCATCTCAGGCACAACAAATAGTGCACATTCACCCCTTAGTTAGATCTATGTGAGAGAAGAAAATTATTCATTTTTAATGCACCAATTGAAGTGTTTTCTAATCTAAAAGACAATTGGTTTCAAAATCATGTCTTCAACGAACGTCCTGCATCAAAATGTCACTACTAGTTTCATGCTTCCATTCTTTGACAAGTGTATGTTTTGATTTTCAATTCATTTCCAAATGAACCTAGCAAAAGAAACCAAATTAACAAAATTAGTCACAAAACCAAAACTTAACCAAAATGAAAACTAACATAAATCTAAAGAAAAATAATCTAGGAAAAAAAAGCTAATTTAAAAATAAAAGTTAATCTAAATTAAAAATCTAAAGTTAGAGATTAAAAACTAATCTAGATTCAAAGTTAATTCAAATTTAAAAGTTAAATAAAAGTTATTCTAATTAATTAGAATTAAAAGCTATTCTAAGTTAAAATTAATCTAAAACTAAAAATCAATATTAAAAATTACTCTAGATTAGAATTAATCTAAAGTTAAAAACTAATCTACAAATTAAAAGCTAAATTAAATCTAAATTTCTAATCTAAATTCTAAATTAACTCTAAACTAAGAATATAATTTAGAAAGCCAAAATCTAAAAATTAAAAAATAAACTAAGAATCCAAGTAAAATCTAATTTAATGATTTTTCATGATTTAAAAATCTAAGCTAAATTAAAAAGCTAAAATAAAAATTAATTTTAAAATCTAATTTAAATCTAAAATTAAATTTAAAAGCTACATTAAGAAAGAAAAAAAACTGTAAAAAGAAAAATCTAACCTAAATTAAATTAGTAACTAAAATCTAAACTAAATTAAAAAAAATCTAACTAAATAAGAGATTAGAAACTAAACTAAAAACTAACTTAAATTAAACTAAAACTAAATGGAACTAAGCTAAATTAAAATAAAACTAAACTCAAACTAAAACTAACCAAATAAAATTAAAAAATTAAACTATATTAATACTAAACTAAAAACGCTGGTATTGGCATGGTGTGTTGGTTTAAAGGTGGTATTGTTGTTCTTGCCACCAAGGTTCAAATCCCATGGGGGTGGTATTGTTGAATGGTTGTATTTTGGTTCATAGCTTTGGTCAAAAGCGTTTACCCCTTGAATTAAAAAAATACTAATAAATTAAAATCAGAGAATCAAAGTCATATGGGAAGAAAATAGAATTGCATGTTGATAATAAACATCCTCTAAAGTTGGAATTACATGTTGATAGTAAACATCCTCTAAACTTGGAGTATATACAAAAGACTGTAACCTAACACAATATCTTAGAATAGCCACTGCCCCATGGACTGTAATGATTGCAAGACCTATAGAAAATGCAAAATGAGCACATATAAGATGCAACCGTTTGCCAAAACATAGCCAATCAAAAATTTGAGAGATGCAAGAAAAAATATGAAAGCACAGACAAGGCAAGCAAGCTGTTTGATAGAGGCATGGACAAGGTATGTGAACTGTTTGCCAATGTGCACAAGATGGATTTTTTTCTCTTTTTTGAAAAATATTTTAGCAACTTTCAAGCAAATGCTACCTATAGGTATAAAGCCAAAGGCATAACAAACTTTCAAGAAAATGCTATTTGGAAAAAAAACTCTTCTATTGGTGATAAAAGTATGCAAGGAATGGAAGATGAGCCAAACTAATTCTATTCAAAAAATTTCAAGCACATGATAAAAAAATTTTAAAGCACATGATATTGAAAAATGTGTGGAAGGGAATGCAATGTTGTGCGAAATATGCACAAAACAGCTCTATTGAAAAAAGCTTAAGAAACTTTCAAAAAAAGTGCTATTGGTAGGTGTAAATCTCACTTTAGTAGCATCCTCCCTATCTAAGCCAAAAATGAAAGCTTTTAAAACATTATAATCCTTTTAAAACATTTAAAGCATGAATATGGATGAACTTTTATTCAAACAAATCTTTTAAACACTTCAGGTTCACCAATTGTAGAGCCAAAAAAATGCATGATTCTATGGAGTAAGAACCATCATTTTAGCCCACATCAATAGAGCCATTCTAATTAAAAGCAAAATTAGAAATGCTAATCTAAACTACAAAAACAAAACAATCCTTTTAAAAGAAATCAATCTCCACTATCTCCCTATCACCAAGATCTTTGTTTATGCATGTGCTCTTAGATTTTATGAGAACAAAGTGCAATAAAGAGGCTATGGTGAATGAGAAATGCAATCAAGATGCAAATATGATATGAGTATGTAAATTTGTGAGAAAAAATTATGAGAGATAAAGTGAGAGGGAAATCCCATTTTAAATAGGACTTCCTTGAGGATGGAGAGGGGTTGAAGATGAAATGTGGGATAAAAGATGTGAGAGAAGGAAATCCCATTATCCCACATTGTTGGGTTAAATGTTATGGATGAGAATGAAAGTGATAAAGGGTTATTAGATTAAAATGTACCTAAATGGTTAAATATGAATAAAATGATTAAAGATGATTTACTGCAATACAATATGTCATGAATGATTTATGCAAATGATATGATTAATATGCAAGTTGTAAGACCCCACTTCAATCCGAATAATACAATCTTATTTTTTTTTATTTCTCCTAAATAGATGCTTAGATATATTTCAGACAATGCATAGTGTGATTGTGTGACAATGTACTTGTATTTCATTTTGACATGTTTTATTATCATTGCCATGAAGGTATTAGCCACTTGTAAACTATGAATACGAATTGGAATTTTAATGAAATCTTTGTACAATTAAATCTTACTTCAATTACCAAATTAATGTGACATACGAATGTTGCTTATGATTTCATTGGTAATGCGTAGGAAAGAAAGAGCGCCAATGCGAGAAGGGAAAACCAGTGAGAACAAAATCGAAAGACATCCTCAGGTGGTTATGTATTGGATTTCCTTATTTTGGAGTTTAGGAAGAAATAAAATTATTATACTTATTCTTCTGGGTTGAAATGGTACTAATTGTGTGTCATGGGAGATGTAACTTGGGGTTAAGGATAGAAGCTCCTGTATCCAAGTGTGAAACTCGGATGGAACCTTATGTGGGTCTTTAAAGTGGAGTTTGGTCAATTTCTTGGGATGGGATGCATAAATAAACCCCCTAGGATCTAAACCATGATGGTAGGGGTCAAGTGGGCGTGCAATAGGGTCCCAAGGACATGATTTGACTCCTGAAAAGTCTTCATAATGAGGAGTGACGAACTTTTGAGTAAAAGATGGGGTGAAAATATTGAAGGGTTGTCCAAGTGCATGTACCCCTCTTAAAGAAGGAAAAGACACTCATTGATGAGGGAGGTACATTCACACCTCCCCATCCAAGGCTTACAATTGGTGAGATTTCTATATATTGGGGGAGGAAGGAGTGGGGTGTTACCCACTTCTCCTTTTGGAGAACTCTAATGGAGATAGTAGAGAAGGATCAAGATGGCTTGGCTTGGAGGGGAAAGAAGGGTCAAGAAGTTAATCTCTCCTCACCCTAAGAAAAGAGATAAGTTTTCTCTCCTACTTCCTTTTCACTTTGTTATCGGTCATAAGGTTGTGATATATGGTATGAATCATGGTTGAAAATGGAGAGTAGAGAACCTAGATATATTTTAAGTATGTGCTATATTAGTTTAAATTCCTTATAAAAGTGAGAAAAAAAAAACTCCACTTATTATTGTAGAGCTAAAAGAATTCCTTGCTCGGGGGTATGGCTAGAGCCCATGAGGCTCCATGGCACCATTACGGTAGGGTGGAGAGCAAGCCCAAATCAGTTGTGTGTCCTTCATTGTATTTGTAAAATTTGTTATAATTTGGAAAGATAGTGTTTGATGTAATGCAAAAAAGAATGCAAAGGGGGCAAAATTTATTCTTGGTCACATAAACTATTAGATTTTCCATTATTATTTGAGTAGAGAAAGTCTTATGTATTTGCATGGTGTACATTGTATAATCAACATTATTGTAATATTGGAAGTTTAGTGTTTTGTTGTGATGGAGAAAAGTGAGATTGTACAGATCTATTTCCTGGATTTTACTGATTTGTCTTACTTAAACTATTCTTTGGAAGGAATTTGGGTTATTTTCCATTTGAACCCTAAAAAAAAGAATAAAGCAAAAAGAATGTCCATGGATTTAAATGTGACCCATGAAATGATAATTGTCTTCAATTCATAAAAGGTTGAGTCTTCTAAAAGTACACGCATTTTTGATATGTACTCTAATTCAAAGGAATGTGTAATCTCATCATACTTTCAGTTTTCTTGTATATTAGAAATGAATGATTGGCCTTGGGTTATTAAGCTTAAAGTATTCTATTCACTACAAACACATTCAAAGGTAAAACATACTACAAAACACATTACTAGTTACTAGGGTGTATGAATGAACTATAAAGATGTAATATTTTTTGTTGTTTCAATCCTACCATCTCTAAACATACATAAATAAAATAGAACCCAGAATCTGAATGATTAAATAGACCGAGCTCGAGGATGGAAAGTGTAGTGGAACATCTAGACTACACACAGTCATACTCCCCTCCTTTTAGTTGCTAGCTAAATATTCACCACTTTATAAAGTGGGAGGAAAGTTCGCTTAAGCATAGAAACATATCACTCTGTCAGGTATCAAACAAAGAAGAAAATCAACTGCAATCATAACATTCTGTCAGCCCAACTCAACAGATCAAACCTTCCCTATTAATGACCATTTGGGTTCTGCGTAGTTATTAGAACAACAGATGTGTATTGTTCTTGTTTAATATTCTAATCAGTAAGTAAACAACATATTATTTCCCCTATGTTAATATTAGGTAGCTAATTCAGGAACAAACCAAAGGGTCAAATATTCAATGGAGAATCCATGCAGACAAAAATAACGATCCTTCACATTGCAGCGGACATGAGGAAATGCTCCAAGTTCTAAATGTGTGTATACAAAAAAAAATTAAAAGCAAACAAAAAAAAAGAAACAAACCAATGAAGGGGGTGAGGCTATCTCCAGTGCTACGGTCCTCCTCCATGGGTTGCAACCCATTACCATGAGCTGCCACCCTCACCACTTCAGTGTCGATACCTGTATTAGCCCTAGTAAACTGCCACATAAGTCATTATCAAACTGTAAATCTTTGAGTCTCTGGATTGCCCTATACAGTTTTTAGTGCAAATGGTGAGGTTTTCTAAAAACACTGCTTCAATTTAATTCGTCATGGACCCTACAGTCGAAAGTAGCTAAGTGAGTAATTGGCATTGTACATCAATCTGATTGCAAGCATAGAAAATCACACGACCAATATCTCCTATCCGATAGTAACAAGTAATCCTATCTGCAAGAGGATTGCCTCATTTATGGGTGAATAGAGATCTGATGAGTATCATTACCGACACTTAAGTTGAGTTGGTGAGGAGATTAAATATGTGATGAGCCTAAATATGATCACTAAAATCTGGAGGTTGGTGTGTACGTACACTGTTCTAGCTAATATTTTTGTTAATTAATTCACGTAGCTCCAATCCCCATCAAGGAGGCTTTATGTATGAGTAGGCACAACGAATTCCATCAGGGAATACACATAATTTGGTCGTTGGTGCTTGGTGTTGATAGCACCTAGCATTATTGTTGACTGGTGAGTGCGCTTGCAAATTTGTGGTTCCCCAATTAATACTTGATGTGCACCTTTGTACACATTTACCTCCATTTATTGTGGCTATTAACTATACTATCTCATCGTCCGATTAGTTGTGCCAATTTCTGTTATGTAGATACTCAGAATGAATATGTATTATTGGAAATGCTCATATTCAGTTATATGGTTTATAAATCATGTTAGAATTCAAATGGTTTATAAATCATATTAGAATTCAAACTTACATTTAAATCATTCAAAACTCTTCCCCGCTTGTATAACCTTTTTCTTCCCCAATTTGGCGAGCTGCAGCCTAAAAATAGGGTTTTGTCCAGAGTTTTAGAATATATCCTTCAAAATGAAAATTACGGCCAAGATCCTAAAAATCAGCTCATTTAGATATAAACATTATGGTATCTTGTACCCTTAGATAATAGCAAATGTCTCATAATCCCACTGTATGAAAACATCATAGGCGTCTATTGGATGATTACTCCAAGAGAGAATTTTGCATACATTGTGACAGTTATTTGGTGTGTAAAATTAGCTACTTCAATAACTGTTGAATGGAAAGAAATGATTTTTTTTTTTACATTAATCATAACACAAAAAAATATATATTATTAGCAATTTATTTATTGCTATCAGCATTGCTAAGTAGTTGTGGGTTAATCTCTTTTTCCGTTGGTTGTTGGTAACTAAAATCGCAACACTATTTTAGCTAATAAGAAATTAAAAAGATATTAAAGGTACATTTCTTTTAACTTTCTAATATCCTTAATTGTGAGTTGGATTAAGGGCACGATAAAAATTAGTAACCGATGAAAATATTTGATTGGGATGCCAAGCTATTACCTTTATCACAATCCAATTCCTTAATGTAGGTAAATGGTTAATATTTTACTTTCTAAATATTCTTAAATTATATTAATTTGTAATACTTATTAATTTAAAAGAAAAATCAATGAGTAAATAAAATGGAGATTTAGTAATTAGCGTGACGAGTAAATAGATTAAAGATTTAGTAACTAACTCATGAGTAAATAAAATGGGAATTTATAACTAACTTGTGAGTAAATAGAATAGAAATTATGTAAAAGAATTCAAATATAATAATTTGTAATACCTATTTCTTAATTTTGTAACCTCTAAATTTATTTCATAAAGTTGATATATAATTTTAAATAATTAAATGAATAATAATTTAAAAGAAAAATAATAAATAGATATTTAGCAATTAACTTGTGAATTATAATTATCTTATACTGTTCATATTTAAATTTTGAGGAGAAATGTTGTTGGGGCTATTATCAAAAAGTGTATTGGGGGCTCTTGGTTAAAGTTAATGTTTCAAGGATAGTAAATAATTTTGCTAAGGATTGGTTGGGAATTTTAAAAAATAAAATAATAATATTATTATTAACTAGAGTATAGTAATATTAATATTTTGAAGTGAATTTAGGGAATTTATGGTAATATAATTTAAAATATTGAAGTCTAGGATATGACTAAATAGGTGTTAAATTTACATTTAATTTTAATATTACTATTAAGAAACATTTTGATGTGAGTAAAATGATAGTATTAAAATAAAACAGAATAGTAATGACTATATTAGTGATGAAATTAGTAATACTATTTTGGTTAAATAAGGACAATGCTATTAGGGTTAAAATTGGGATAATGGCAACAAAGATAATAATAAGATAATGTAAATATAATGATTGGATAGTTCACTACTACTATTAGGTTTAATGTAAACTTGATAATAATGTTAAAACAAATTTTAATAATGACAATATTATTTAAATTAGAGGTTGTTTAGGAATATGTTGATTTGGTAGCAAATTGACAAACATAACCCTTTTTCCATTAAATCCCAATTGCCAAAGAAGCTATAACATTATTGTTGGTATGACTAAATGAAAGCATAATTTCAATACTTTATTTTATTTTATTTTATTCATAATTTCAATACTTTATTTTATTTTATTCATTATTTATTTATTTTTTTGGAGTAAGCGTGATCGGTTGTGGCATTTGTGTTTTGACTTAACACCAAATGGTGCATGACACTTAACTAATGTAGTAATTACGTTAACTAATGTGTTTAAAAGAAGAAAAAAATTTGTTAAGTTTTGTGGCAAAAAATTATGGGCATGACACAAGTTATGATAATTAGTTTATTATGAAATAATAATCAATGACTATGATAATTGATTTATTAATGGAGATGAATATGAAACAATTATGAATGATAATAATAATTTATTTAATATGGAAATGATATTTATGACTTATTATGCAAAGGGGTATGAATGATAGTGCAAGTGGACATGAATGTTAATGCAACAAATATTGAACAAGCATGAGATGGTTCAATGATTTGATGAAATGCATGAATAGAAGAAAGTATTAAACGAATTGATTAGATCAGTAATTATATCTATTTAATCAATAGACGAATATCATTACAATTGTGAAGAAAAATTTGAGTGTTTACACTTACTAGTGCAAATATGGTTGGGAAGAAATAATTTACTCATCCACTCTAATGATGAAATAATTTAAAATTCATCTAAGTAAAATATTTTACCCACACATTTATATTCACTCCATATCATTAAAATAGTAAATATTTTAAAAAAATACATTTTATTGGGCAAAGAAAATCTTTTCCCATGCCGTTTATCTTTACCATCTTTTATTTTAAAAACTTTTCCATTCTAAAAAATGAAAACCCTGAAATGATTTTATTGGGCAACACATTATGTCCAATGTTTCACCTTTGTAAATGCTTTGTTAGGATGAATCTCCATGTGGAAGAGATTCCTAGATCTCACAATTTTTTTTAATGTGAGCAAAAATTCCTATGGGATAGCAGGGAAGGATCAGGATTTCACCACACTACCAGCTTCATCTTGGTTGTTCATTTGATCTTTTTCCCTAAATTCTTCATTTATTTTGTAGCTCGTTTCCTGCTTGAACCATAGTAGAAAGAATTTCATAACACAATGTTGATACATTTTCATAGCAAGTTGGCCCCCATTTCTCCTTCATCTTGCATGAGAAATCCTTTGGCAAAGTAAACATGTGCTAGATTTACCAACACATCGAGCTTTGGACAAGGGTATTTCCCAAAAAACATTCTCTTACATCCTACATTGGAAACTCCTCAACATTATCAAATGATCCCTTGCAGCTAGAATGATGGCATCCCTTACAAGTATTCCATAGATTTCGCACCACAACAAAGTTTCATCAAATAATTTTGATTCATTTTTATTGCAAGCGTAGATCTCTCCTAATGCAAAACACACACTGGAGCTTCATTCACAAAACATTTGAATGAAGATGTTTCATGTAGCTGCCTCACACAAATTCCAATGTCTATATGCCAATACACTAAACCACCTATGTGAATCATTCTTTAGATCCTTCTGCAATGCATTCAAACTATGTGAGAGTCTACCATTTTACTTTGGCTCCCTCTTGCTACGTTCTATCTACCATAAGTGTGTTCCTCATATTCTAACTCCAAATGAATTTTTTTTTAAGCTTGAACTGCTTGTCTTATCATAGATACACATCCACTTAATTAGAATATTTGAATAATATTGATTGATTTATTCTTTTCAATATCACATAGACGTCCAAATGGTTTAGCAAGATTAAAAAATGTGGTGACCTGATCCCATGACAACTCAAGTTGGTACCATCTCTTGAAGGTGACTCAATAATGTTTTCTTCATAACTTTGGTGAAAATAACAACATGGATATAATGCGCAAAATTGAGGCCAACAATGAATTCAATCTAAAGCATGTATGGCTTGTGGCAGAGGTACCTTTGAAAAACTTGAGCCAGACATTTTTGATACTTCCTCAATAGTTGTTTCCCAAAAAGGCTCATCTGGAACATGACTCTTTTTATCCCTAATAAATGAATCCCTTTTTAGTTTCCATTTGATGCAGAGCTAGGAGGATTCAACAAAAAATTTCACAAACCTTCAATAATAATCGCAAACAATCTTTGTATAACACATCCTATTAGGCATTGTACATCACATTGGAAACATAACTATGACAACCCACAATTTATTGCCATGAATAGTCATTAATAACTTCTACAAAAAAAAAAAAAATGAAGCCAATTGCTCTAGTGAGATTGAATAAAACATAGTTATATACTTTTCCTCAAATTATTATGAAGATCCAATGGTGGAAATAAAAGTTATTGTATTTTTCCCAAAACTGCAAACCCTAGGTAGGGTTCAGACTTTCCCTCACAAAAATGGTCATAACTTATTCAAATATTAATGAAATTTGATGAGACTTGAGTCTAATGAAATTAGATTCATATTTCAACAAAATCCAATTGGTTTCAAATCCAAAATAAAATCTTTAAATTTCATACCATCACACTTTTCAGACTGTAAATTATGCACAATATTGTTAGAATAGGCAGTCTCACCAAAATAATCATATCTTCCACAAAACTCAATAAAATTAAATGAGACAAAAATAATTAGAAACTAGAAATAGAGATATTTCCATCCATATATGATAATTCATTATTTTCATCCATAACAATCCATACAAATCATAACTTCAGCCTGGAAACAATGTGAAAAATTAGAAAATGCACAAAAAACTTGAGGTTGCCATTCATCAAACTTCAAAAATAATGTCTCCAACCCCCAATTCGAGTTTTTGAGGGTGTATTTATACATTTAAAAATAAAACCAACTATTTTCAACTACCTTTTGATTATTTTTTTGACAAAACAACTTAATGACACTTTTTGACAAGTTGTTTGACAACTTTCTTGAGCAACTTTTACAATTTTTACAATATGTACCAACTTTAAACATTATTTGACAAATGACTTAACATATGACTTCCTAATACTAAAAAACCTCTAAAATTGTTTTATAAACCTTATTATAAGACCCAATACACAAAATAGAGCAACTATTTACAAATGGCCTCATGGAGGCAAGAAATCAAGTAGGTGCTCCTGCACCACCATCAATTGACAAGGTACATGCTGCAAAGATAATTCAGCTGCATTAATTGAAACTTTGAAGGCCCTTGAGAGAGAAGGGTCCCATGGAATGGTTTTTTCTAGAATATTATTGTCCTAAAACTCATCCAATTCAATCTGTGGAACAACAAAGTAGAAGGAATAAAATTCCAACCATTCAATTGTTGGCTCCATTTTGGAATTGAAACAAATTGATCCATATTATCTTATGAGAGGATAATCCACTAAAAGAAACCTCATTATTGACTTTCAATTTTTGATGGATAAATGGTGAAATTTTATAAACATAATTGTTGATACAAATCCTGCCAAACAAAGAAGATCAATATCATGTGGCATAATTCCTTTGTTGAATTGGTTCCTCACATGCTCCTCTTGGCTATTCTATGCATTTGTTATGAAAATACCTTCTACCTTTTGGCTTCTTTGAGCATACAACCTGTGCTTTGTTAGCAAAATAATTGTGGGCACATTGTTCCCCTTTGTATCATAGGAACATTGCATGGACTTTGTAGAAACTCCAAAGACACTAGCACATTCCACAACTATGCAAAGCATGTCAGGTCCCCATGTGGGCCCAACTAAAAAAAATTTCATTTTCAAACAAGTTTCATCTTGAATTGATATAAGGTAGCTTTTGAGTGCTTTTTCAATGAAAAAATGAACTATGTTTCCATTAAAATCTACTTTCAAGGATATTTTTAATAGTGAACAAAATTGGCCTAGTGTGCTTAGGAATCACCCTACGGAACTACTCAAACAACCTCCTAGAGCTATGAAAATGCACATGTATGTAGGAACTTGACCCATGAATGCATTGCAACAAATGTTTCAATAAAAGAGATCTTGAGGTACGAGATATTCAATGTCAAACTTGCTCAGTCAAACTTTTCTACAATAGTATTTGTTCAAAACCAATTAAAACTCACCTAGTCACCTTGAAAAAATATCAAATCATCACCTAGGAAGTTACCACTAAAAATATTTGATAATTTAGGTACAATGAGTATGTGTACAAAAGGGCTTTCCTTCAATCATCAATCTTCACGAGATATTAGGGGTCAAATTTGACCACCTTGAAACATGTCAGAAATGCATATGTAAAATCAGAACAAACTGCATTTGCTTTTGATCTTGAAAAAATAGCAAATTAGATCATGAGGCTCTAAAAATCGACTAGGGAACATATGGATGTATGGAGAATGGAGAGCAACAATCCTTTTTTCTTGACAATTATCTAACTCTGAAATATCATCTAAAAAATGAGGCCATTTTATAGGACAAAAATATTGCAAACAATAAAACTGTCTTAAAACCCTCCAACTTTGCTTTTCAAAACCCTATCAAAAATCATCATGGGGAAGCTAAAAATTGACATGCATGTTCACATATGTCAATTGAATATGATAACCAAGGGGTTTGGCCTGAAAATCAATTGGATTTGAATTATGGCATTCCAAATTAGGTCACTGGGGTAGATTTTTCAAGTGCACTTCTGAGTTTGCAAAGGAAAAATTTAAATATGGGCACTTCAAATTTGCAAAATTTGAAGGTTCCAACACAACCCTAGGAATCCATTTATCTAGGATTAGGATAGCTATATCCTTATCTCTTTTGGATATCCTTATTTCTTGTAGCATCAACAAATAATTTGCATGAACACTATTTAGTTTGCTTTAAATTTTCCTATTCATTTGTTCAGGTACTGTATGAACAATATTAGAATTGTTCTCATACATGGTGTCCTGAGCTCATTCAAGAAATTTCTTGTACGCATCAATTTTTAAGAGTAATTGTGCTTTGGTAGGCTCATTTAATGGAATTGCACCTGATGTGCTTGGTTCCTCTATCACAAATGGTTACTAACCCATGTTATTTGGCACTTTCCTAAAGCTTGTTCTAGTGGAAGAGGAGATTGGGGATGCAATACTAGAGAAGTAGGTGGTGCATTACTTGAGCTAGTTGGGCCTTGTGCCCTCAATATTTCTATTTGTTGCTTTTATAATGCCACATTAGTTTCAAGTACAACCACCTTTTGCTAGCTCCCATTATATTCATCAACCAATTCTTTGTACATACTCCTATACCAATCCTTCTCAAGAGTTAGACTCTCTATTGTTTCTTTAGCAAATTTTGCAACATTTACTACAATATCAACTGCTTCCAAGGCTAGAGTATCAAATACTCTCTTTATAACCAATTTTCCATTGAAGTCAAGCGGCTATGAAACTATTAGTTTCCTGGATTCCAAAGATAATGACTAGATTGCCAATGCATCCCATTTTCACTGAATGATTATCCCTAAAGAGCCAACTTTTCCTCTTCCTCATCTTGAAATAGGGGATTTTTAGACCTCCTTATGGTGTCTAGCACCACCACATTAGCCATATCCCACTCAGGTAACAACAAACACCACTTTTCTGTACAATTTATTTTCCTTCCTTTGCTGTAATATTTTGGAACTCCTTCCTCAAATTTCCTTACATTTTCTTCAATAGTTCCTTTAGGGAGTTTCAAATGTAAACTCCTTTCTATAGCCACTTTTTTGCATATTTTGAGGCTTTTTCTCTGCACATGAAATCCTTGAAAACTTTTGTTTCAATTAAAGATTCATCCTCCATGAATTCTTTAAAAGCTTCTTGCCTCAAATAACCTACATCATCCAAAGCATGAAGATCATCCTTTCCAAGTCTAAGGCTACCTTCTCTTGAACTTGAGGCAACCTCCCTTATAGGAGAAGGAATTCCTTGCTACATTTCTTCAAGAGTGATAAGAATATCATCCTCCTTTATATCAGGGTAGTCAACTACCTGTCTTACCTCAAACTTTTGCTTCTTAAGTGGTGGCTGCTCCAATGGAGTAGGACTTTCTAGGGATGAATCTACATCAATTACAATAGATGGAACTTGTCTTGGAAGTGATGGCACTAATATCTCAAGAGAAATTTCCCTTGACCCCTCTGATGTAGCATGGGTTGGAAATTTTTTCTTTTCCTCTATTGTCTTCTTTCTCCTAGAATATATTCTTATCTTTGATGGTGGATAATAGGAGGGTATTTATTGTAGTGCTACTATAGGGTCTTCTTCAATTGCTACTAATTTTTCTTTATCTATTACTACCCGTTTTGCTCTCAAGAAACCTACTATATTCTCAAAATTTTCCATGACATGCATAATTCAATTGAACTCACCTTTGATGTTGGGCATCGGATAATAATTGGGATTGGATTTTATAACATTATCCACCATCTTATTGAAATCCAAATATTTTGGTTTCCTCTCCTCTTGTTCTTGGAAATCAAAAACATTTTTTATCACATCCTCAAAGTAATAGAAATTGTGTACAAAAGAGCCACTCATATGCTTTTCTTTCAATGTAGCAATAAAACCCTCAAGGTTGTGGGTTCTTTGGCACAAAATTCTCAATTTATAAGGTGACATAAGATGCACCACTTCCTTCCATCATTCCTTCATCATCACAAAATCAGGGAAGAATTAGCCTTTCTTATGTTGTTTAGGCAGGTGCACCATCTATGTTGCTCCCAATTGCCTCATAATCTCTATGAACCCAATCCTCAGAAGCATGTCTCTTGAAAACACATAAGGATTTACATTTGTGTCATATACTTTGAAGATTGTTGTTCTAGGATATGGGATAATATTCCCCCAATTATGGCTCAAATTCAAATATGTCCTCCTTTCCATGCGCCTCAGGAAATCATGGATCTCCTTGGGGATACTTGGTGGATCATGAAGTATGAATCTCCTTAGTTTTGATGCAAAGACATTGTGGAACACCACATAATTAAATTTTTGGTCATCTTCCCTTTTCTTCAGTGTCATATCCTTCTCAAAATTCTTCTCTCCCTTATACAAGAACATGTGAATTAAGAGAGAATACCACTAGAACTTCACCTAGTCCTTTCCACCTTTTAATTCAACTAAACCTTGGTGGATACATTCTAAAAAATATGTTGTGTAGTCATAGACTACATTGAAGGTTGGGTGTTGTAGATGTGTCACCATATAACTATAATCCATTGGTAAGGTGTCATGTGGAGTAAAATCGATGATCTGACACAAAGAGTATATTGTCTTCTTAAAGTAGTTAATAGAGTACATCATGGGAAAGGGTTCTAATTCATCCCTACCAATCCTTATTTGCTTACTATTCTTCCCAACTTTAATAGTGGCAGTGTGTATAGGTAACATTATTGTTCTAAGTAACACCCTAGTATTCTCACATTCCTTTCTAAAGACATCAATATCAATAGGAATCATATCCTTGTTCTAGTTGTGTAGCTAGAAAATCTTTGCAATTTCTTCTCTTGTTGTCCTTAACATCTCCTTACCATCAAATGTTTTGATCACTCTAGTGACTAGGTCATATCTTGTAGAAATGCACTCTAATAAGTCAAGAAACATGTATACATTAGGATCTACCAACTTTCCAATATTCAATCTCCAAGGATTACAAACAGGCACACCAATATTTATGTTTCTGAACAAATGTTGGAAAAATTTCCATGTAGTGAATGGCACCTCAGCATCCTTAATAAAAAAATGCTTATCCAATAATACTTCCTTCACTTTAGGGCCATAAAAAAAAACTCTTCCTTCAACTTGTGAGTGGAGGGAATCAATTGATCAACTACATCTTGGGAAAGTAGTCCAGTTTGGGTTGTATAGCTGATGGTTTGTGTTTTGGGTGCCATTAGTAGTGAGCTAGGTTCAAAAAAATTTAGGGCTTTGGTGCAAAGAGACTTAGGACCTAGCTTCTCAATTCAAATCTAGGCCTTGGCTTAAAAGCGAAAACTTTGAAGGGTTTAACAAAATTGCAACTATTTAAAGCATGTTCAAAACTCAATAAAATAATTTAAAAAAATCATGAAAGTCAATTCGACTAGACCCAACGAATATCAACCCTAATTCTAAATAGTTTGAATAAAGCATAAAAAATTATGTTTTTTTTACTTACATTTTTTTGCTTGTAGAAAACCCTAATATTGATCAAACTAAACACTACAAATGCACCTTTTCAATCTCCTATGTGCTCCAAATGTGCTTGAAATTATCAATTATGCGAGAACAAATCATTCATGTCTAGTTTGAGTGAGATTGGGTAGTTTGGGAGGTCATTTCTATCATTATTGCTTGCTCACATGAAGTAAACAATGAATACCATGTTCATACCTTCAAATTTGAATAGATTCCATGTGGGAGCATCCTATAGACCATGTGGCCTTTGAATAAAGTATTATTTTAGTCATGCCAGGTGAGTAGGGAACGTCGAAGATTTAATCTCACCATTGAATCTCAACCATTGATCTAAAAGCTCAAGACACTAAGTTCAACAATGTGGATTGGGCCCCGCACCTACAAAATGGACACACATACACTGCCCACCTACCCTGCAACATTTGATAAACCATTGTTTTATTAGTGTGAGGCTAGTAGGGAATGGATAGGATCAATTATTGAGATCAAATAGTCCATCAATATACACATGTAATGAAGTTAGTTCTAAAGAAGGGGAAATGACTAGGTCAATGAGACTTAACCCTCAAGAACAAAAGACTTAACACTTAAGTATTTTAATGTACAAAATATTTAGTTTGATTATCGACAAACTTAGACATAGAGGCTAGTGAGACAATGATTTTCAATGGCTCAAGTGATAACTTAAATGAATAGCTACCAGGTGCAACAAGTCAAAAAAGAATTAGAAAATTCATGATTTATGACTATGTGAACTTTGAAAAGAGGGTTTTAACCATAAACCCTAAACCCTACCCATGGACATGGAAAATCCAAAACCAAAACAAGGAAGGATTTAGCTCAAATTTTCAATTTTTTTCAAAATATCTACCACAAGCTTTTCCAGGAGATGAGCATTATGAGAGGGTGAAACAACCATAGAGAAGGTTCCTTCAAATGATAGATATGATGGATACATGTTTGAGATTGATGGACTCTTAAGATATCATAGATGGATGTATGTTCCTAATTTAGCAGGATTGAGGGAATTAGTGCTAGAAAAAATTCACAATCCACCTTATTCAAGGCACCCTAGTGTAACAAAAATGATAGAAGGACTTAGACCATTGTATTTCTAGCTAGGACTTAGAAGGGATGTTACTACTTTTGTAGCTTGATGCCTAGAATTCTAGTGAGTTAAGACTGATTATGTACATTCAGTGTGACTTCTATACCCACATAGGGTGCCAAAATATAAATGGTAGGTAATCACTATGGATTTCATTTAGGGTTTTCCTATGACCAAGACCTAACATGATGTCATATTGGTTTTGGTTGATAAATTGATGAAAGTAGCTCATTTTTTTCTTGGGAATCTTAAGGATGGATCTTTGGTCTTAGCAAAAAATTTTGTGTAGGAGATTTTTCAGTTGCATGGAGTGCCAAAAATGATCATCTCTAATTGTGTCAATTGAATGACTTCTACATTATGGACTATATTGAATGCTTCTTTGGGGACGAAATTGAACTTTAGTTCAACTTATCATCCTCAGACTGATGGTTAGATGGAGAGGTTGAATCAGGTAGTTGAGGATCTCCTTATAATGACTACACAGATCAACATCATAACTGGGAGGAGTACCTACCTTTAGTGGAATTTACATATAATAAATCATATCATTCCTCTCTAGGAATGGAACCTTTTGAGGCTTTGTATGGTAGTAAATTTCATACACCTATCAATTAAGATAAGGTGGAAGACATGGTTGTCATTGAGAAAGAGATGTTGAGAGAGATGGAGGATCAGATGAAGCCAATTGAGGAAAAGTTGAAACAAGATTCAAATCACCAAAAGAGCTTTGTAGATAGGAACATAACATTTAGACAGTTCTCAATGGGAGATAAGGTCTTCTTGAGGGTTTGACTACAAAAGAGTTCAATTTCTTTTGGTAGGAGCTCTAAGCTTTCCCATAGATATGTTGGGCCATTTAATGTTTTGGAAGTTATCAATATAGTTGCATATAGGATTGCTCTATCACCAGCTCTATCCTATAAACATAATGTCTTCCATGCTTCTATGGTTAATCTGCACCATCCGACTATTTATCATATTCTTGACTGGTGTGCATTATACGTTCAAGATCCATGGGTGGTGCTAGTTGAGCCCACCAAGATTTTGGAGAGGCGCAATGTTAAGTTATGGAATCAAGAAGTTGTGCAGTATAAGGTCTAGTGGGACTAGTATTTGGTGGATAGTGCCACCTAGGAGAATATGGAGGATATTGTTAGATCATTCCCACATTTGAGATTTTGGTATACTTTTATTTTTTCATATTATGACTTTTATTATATATAAAGGATGTTTAATACTTTTTATGTAGATATTTTGTAATAAGACATTGAGAAGATGTCTCTTCCAAGTGGGGAAGGATGTCACATCTTGATGTAGGACTATCCAGTGGTGTAAGGGTAATGTTGTATTACCCAAAAATATCTTTACTTTCATTTTTCTTTTTGTAGATGTTTTTACATTTATGGATACCCTTTTCATTGAATAAGAATTCCCAACTTTTAGAACTACTTTTCTAATTTGTTTGCTCAATTGCTATTTTTAGTAGGTGTGAATTTGTAGGCATGGGGAGGAAAAAATTGAAGGAAAGCTTCAAGATAGAAGAATAAGTACTTTGGAAAAAGAATCAGGTCAAGATCACTCCTAGTTTAAAAATTGTTCAAGTTTCAGTTTCTACTTTTTGCTTTGAAAAATCTTCCAAGTCTAGTTTGAGGCACAAAACGGTCCTGTACGGGCCTAGAAATCATTAGAACTAGTGGAGCTAGTGCTTAGCATGTTCTTCAATTTTATACCTTTCCAATGGTTCAAATGGTTCATCAAACAAAGTTTCAGATCAAAAGCTATGGCTCCTGGAAGTTGGTGCATTTTTAAAAATGTGCTAATTTTTGAATGTGGTTTTAAAATTTGAATTTCAAATTGTAATTTTCAGTACCAAATTTTTAAAAACTTATAATTCAAATGTTGTTTTTGGCTCCAAACCAAAAATTAGTTATTTATGGGCTAGTTTCTAATTTTTGGATAGCTTTTCTGGGGAAAGAGTGCATACTAAGGGAAGTTCTGTAATTTTCTTTAAGGGAAGGTATTACAAAACTTGAGAATTTGGGATCCTCTACATGTAAACATTTCAATATTCTAAATAAAATAATATTCTCTAATTTTTATGTGTGATTTTTTGTATCTTGGGTTATCACCCTCATCAATTGGTATTATAGTAGGTTTTCTTGAGTGTGTGGATAGATCATTGATTGTGAGGTAGTTCACATCAAGACCATGGTGTGGGGTCAATATATTTAAGATTCCTCCAAGACTGATGTGTGGTAGGCATGGTGGTGCCAGAGGTTCCAAAAATTCTAGTGGAAGAGATCCATTGGCAACTGAGTTTTTTAGATCCCTCTAGAGACAAATTGACGTGTTGTAGGACGAGATGAGAAGAGGGTTAAATCCAAGAAGAAGAGAAGAAAGTGAGAATGAAGAAGAGGTGGAAGATCTAGATGTGGAAGAGGAAGAAAAAGTGATTGATCAAGATCAAATGTGGTTGATAAGGGCCATTTTGAAGATAAAAAAAGACCTAGAGTAGAAGTTCCCAATTATTCCAAAAGTATGAACTTGGAAGAGTTGATTGACTAGATCGACAAGCTAGAAGAGTATTTTGAGTATGAAGAAATAGAGGACCTAGTTCAAGTTAATTTTATGAAAAAGAAGCTGAAGGGCCTTGCAAATATTTGGTGGAAAGAGATCTAGTTGGAGAGAAATTGAAGAGGAAAAAGAAAGATCATCAGATGGGATTATATGGTGGAGAAGCTGAAGAAGTTCATACCAATAGACTATGAGTGAGATCTACTAAAGAAATTGCAAGGGTTGAAGTAAGGAAACAAAAATTTGAAAGAATACATAGAATATTTCCACAATATGATCATCAAAATGGGTCATGTAGAGGCCAACAAGGAGAAGGTAGCCCATTATCTTAATGCATTATGATCGAGCATTCAAGAGGAGCTAAGCTTGGTTAGAATGACCACCATTGAGAATGCGTACCAATTTGCTTTTAGAATTGAAGAGAAGCTAAATGAAAGATTTGATAGCAAGCAAAAAGGATGATGAGGTCAAAGCGGAAGGGGTAGTGGAAGATATTCTAGAAGCCAAAATGAGGATGAGAAGAAAAATGAAGATTTGGGTACCACCCAAAGCTAGAGGACAAGGAAGATTTGGACAAGGACCAAAAGAGGTGGTTTCAGAGGGACTTGTTTCTTGTGTGGTGAAGAAGGGACTCAAGCCTATGAATGCCCACAAAACTAAGGAAGGATATATAGAATGATGAAAGGTCATACAAGGGTTGCACATGTAGATGAGGAGACTCAATCTGAGCATTCATATGATGTTGAAAGGGGAGAAGCCCTAGTCATTAGAAGAGCCATGGTGATTGTAGAGAAGGAGACATAATAGAGGAAGAATCTATTCTGCACAAGTTACAAGTGTAAAGACAAATGTTGCGATGTCATTATTGATAGTGGGAGCACCGATAATCTATTATCAGAAGAGATGGTTATGAAGTTAAAGCTGAAGAGGGAAAGACATCCACATTCATATCAGACTTCCTAGTTGTAGAAAGACCACAAAGTTTTGGTCAATGAGCAATGCCTGGTGAAGTTCAAGATTGAAAGCTATCATGATGAGGTATTATTTGATATCATCCCCATGGATGCATGTCACATGTTGTTGGGGAGGTCATAGCAATTTGACAAGCAAGCTATACATGATGGCCATGAAAACACTGATTCCTTAACAAAGGGTGGAGTCCTCCATAAGTTGAAACCCTTGAAGGAGGTTGAAGAAAAGGTATGCAGTAGTGCTAGAATTTGTTTTGTTAATGGAAAGAATTTTTTAAAAGGCATGAAGCATGAGTGTATGTATTATGCAATGATTCCTAGAATGGATAAGGAAGATAGTGAGAAGGTGCCAGGAGAAGTTTCTGGATTATTGAATGAGTTTCAAGATATTGTTTTCGATAACGTACCTGAGGGTTTACAACCAATGAGGAAGATCAGTCATCAGATTGACTTGATCCCTAGAGTTGTTTTTCCAAATAAGGTAGCTCATAGAATGACTCTTATAGAAAATAAGGAGTCGAACATACAAGTTTAGGAGTTGTTGAGAAAGGGTTTGACTTATGAGAGTCTGAGTCCATGTACAGTACTTGCAGTACTAGCACCAAAGAAGGATGGGAAGTGGAGAATGCGTATAGACTCATGGGCCATAAACAAGATAACAATCAAGTATAGATTTCCCCTACCAAGGATGGATGACTTGATGGATTGTTTGAGTGGAGCTCAATACTTCACAAAGATAGATTTGAAGAGTGGATATTACTAGTTTTGGATTTGAGAGGGAGATAGATTTGAAGATTGGATATTACTAGTTTTGGATTTGAGAGGGAGATGAATGGAAGACTGCCTTCAAGATTAAAGATGGCCTATATGAGTGGTTAGTCATGCTTTTTGGGCTAACCAATGCACCAAGCATATTCATGTGGCTCATGAATGAGGTAATGAAAGAGTTTCTAGGAAGTTTTGTTATTGTGTATTTAAATGATATTTTGTTTTTTAGTAAGACCTTGGATCAACATTTAATGCATATTCATAGAGTTTTTTAGAAGTTGAGAGAGAAGAAATTGTTGATAAATTTGAAAAAGTGTAGTTTTGTTAAAAGGGAGTTAGTGTACTTGGGGTTTGTTTTCTTAACAAAGGGTTTGAAAATGGACCCAAAGAAGGTAAAGGCTATTTTGGAATGGTTGACCAAAAGAACTAATACTGAGATGAGATCTTTCCATGGTTTGGTTAGCTTTTAAAGGAAGTTCATTAGAAAATTTAGTAGTATTTCTGCACCCTTGAATGAAACAATGAGAGGGGATAGAAAGGAGTTCAAATGGAGCACTAGAGTAGCGAAGAGTTTGACCTATTGAAGCGGAGGGTGATAGAATAACCAATTTTAACCCTCCCAAATTTCTATAAGATGTTTCAGGTGGATTGTGATGCCAATGGTTGTGCCATTGAAGCAATGTTAAGCTAAGAAGGTAATCCCATTTCCTATTTTAGTGAAAATTTAAATGATGCAAAGAGAAAGTACTATGCATATGATCAGGAATTTTATGCAATAGTTCAAGCATTAAAGAAATGGAGGCATTATCTATTTCTAAATAAATTTGTTATGTATATTGATCATCAAGCATTGCAGTACCTGAATAGTCAGGGAAAAGTAAATCAAAGGCATATGAAATGGGTAGAATTTTTGCAGAGTTATAACTTTGATTTAAAACATAGGAGGAGGAGGTTGAATAGGGTTGCAAATTCCTTAAGTAGGAGGTAGAAATTGTTGACAAAAATGTAGATTGAAGTGGTTGAGTTCAATGAACTCAAGACATTGTATCCTGAAATTTTTGATTTTACAAAGGCTTGGAAAGCTTGCAAGGAGCCTGTTATAGTTGATAGGAAAAAGTGGTTGGATTTCATAATATAGGATGGGATGTTGTTTAAGGGAATTCAATTGTGTATTTTGAGGAGTTCCATGAGGGAGAACCTGATAAAGGAGAAGCACAGTGGAGGAATGGAAGGACATTTTGGTTGAGATAAGACCATTGCCATTATTAGTGAGCATTATTATTGGCCTCAGTTATCATAGGATGTGAAAAGGTTTATACAGAATTGTAGGGTATGTTAGATGGCTAAAGGAGTGATCTAAAATACATGGTTGTATCAACCCTTACCTATACCAAAGATGCCATGGGAGGATATAAGTGTGGAATTTTTTCTTGGTTTTCCAAGGACACAAAGAGGGAATGATTTAGTATTTGTGGTGGTTGACAAGTTTTCAAAGATGACACATTTCATCCCATGCTAGAAGACCCATGATGTAGTCCAAATTGATGACTTGTTCTTCAAAGATGTGGCGAGGCTACATGGTCTACGAAAGAGTATAGTCTCAAATCATGACACCAAATTTGTTGGATACTTTTGGAGGACCTTGTGGAAGAAGTTGAGAACAGATTTGAAGTTTAGTTCTATACACCATCCACAAATAGATGGGTAGACCAAGGTTGTGAATAGAAGTCTAGATAACCTACTAAGATGCTTGGTAGGAGATAAACCCAAGGGATGGAACTTGATCTTAACCTAGGAAAAAATTTCTTACCAAAATTCTATCAACAAAAACACTAGTAGATCACCATTCTAGATTGTGTATGGAGGCAGTCCTAGGAGCACTCTAGAACTAAGAAAAATGGACCAAGAGAAAAACAAAAGTGTCAAAGTTGAAGACTTTGTAGAGCACATCAAGAATATACATGATAAGGTAAGAGAACATATTGTTAAGAGGAATATGTAGTATAAGGCTAAGGTAGATCAGAAGAGGAGGAATAAAGAGTTTCAGATTGGTGATGAAGTGATGGTCCACTTGAGGAAAGAAAGGTTACCATTGGCAAGCTATAAAAAGTTAAAGATGAAGAAGTTCAATCCCTGTAAGATTTTGAAGAGGCATGATTCAAGGAACACATATGAGGTAGAGATGTCGGATGGAGTCAACATTTCCCCTATTTTCAATATTATAGATTTGACAGAGTATCATGAAGGTGGCACAAATGAAGTACCAACAATGGAATAGTGTAGCATTCCAAAACCTACTCCAGAGGAGGAGATTGAATCAATCTTGGATAGCCAGTGGAATGGATTACTAGAAATAGGCAATATAAAGAATACTTGGTGAAGTGGTAAGGAAGGCATATGGAAGATTCATTGTAGTTGTCTAAAGTAGAGGTTGACTGTTTGGGTTTTCCTCAACCATCTAAGACGTGATGGGGTCACTTCTCAAATTACTTTGGGTATCTGATATAGGAGCATCTAGTGGTGTAAGTGAAATCCTACATCACCCAAAAATATCTTTACTTTCATTTTGTTTTTTGTAGATGTTTTTACATTTATGGAAACCCCTTTTTTTGAATAACAATTCCCAACTTTCAAAACTACTTTTCTACTTTATTCTACTCAACTACTATTTTTAGTATGCATAAATTTGAATGCATAGGGAGGTAGAGATTTAAGGGAAGCTTCAAGAAAAAGAAAGAGCACTTTGGCAAAAGAATCATGTCAAGATCATTTTTTGTTTGAAAGTTATTAAAGTTTTAGTTTTGCTTTTTTCCCTAAAAAATATTTCAAGTCTAGTTTGAGGCACTAAATGTTCTTTTATGGGGCCAAAAATAATTGGAACTAGTAGAATAGGTTCTTATCACATTCTTCACTCTGAGACCTTTCCAATGGTTCAAACAGTTAATCAAATAGAGTTTTAGATCAAAAGTTATGGCTCCCAGAAGTTGGTATATTTTCAAAACTGTGCTAATTTTTTAATATGGTTTTAAAATTTGAATTTCAAATTGTAATTTTTGGTGCCAAACTACTAAAAACTCATAATTTGAATGTTGTTTTTGGCTCCAAACCAAAAATGAGTTATTTATGAGCTAGTTTTTTAATTTTTGAGTAGCTTTTTGGGGGACAAAATGCATACCATGAAAAGGGAACTTTTGTAATTTTCTATAAGGGCAGGTATTACAAAACTTGAGGGTTTGGGATCTTCTACATGTAAGCATTTCATTATTCTAAATAAAATAATATTCTCTAGTTTTTGTGTGTAATATTATGTGTGTCAGGTTATCACCCTCGTCACATCTCAAAATTTGATGCTACCTGAATTTACTTTATGTGGAACTAATTTATGGATTATTGTGTGTGGTAGAATAAATATTATATTATTTTGAAGATGAATTAAGTAAATTATTATTTTATTTTGGAAAAGATCAAATGTAATGAATATTATTTTATTTCGAAATGATGCAATTTTATTTTAGAATGATAAATTATATTACTTTGATTTATATTTTTGGACACTAATCTATTAATGGGTGTCTAAGTTTTCATGAGTTGTTGGTTGTCGAAGACAAGGGTGTGGTTAAGGTAGAGGAGGCTAGCTACCTAGTACGGTTTATATGGAATGGTCTCTCTCACAAACACAAACACTTAGTAATCATATAGTTGCATTAGAATTTAATTTAATCAATTGTATTATATTGCTTCTTACTTTATAGTTGGTTGCTTAATTAATTGGTAGTTAAAAATTAAATGCTCATAGAAAATAGAAGAAATAGTTTTAATTTATTTTATTTCTTGATTTTTTTTTTAAAGTGCAATGCACCCATATTTTTAGGGGTAAGATTTTGACTGGAGCTATGAATTGGGTACAAAAAACCAAAAGAAACTACCAAATCCACAAGTGCAATGGCCCAATGAGGTCACAAGGCATGTGAGCACTTTGGCCCAATGAGGGTTTGAACTCTGGTGGCTGTCACTATAACCAAACAACTTTAACACTAAATTATGCCCTTATCGGTAATTTTATTTCTTGATTTATTTGAAAAATAAATTATTATTATTATTTTTTGTAGATAAATTTGATGCAAGCTAATAAATCATGTTTGTTATTAGAAAATTATTTTTATTAGACAAATTTGAAATAAATCATAGAAAATAAAGCAATATTTTGAAATCAAAACAATGAGAAAGAAAATAATAAAAGAGAATAATCTCTCATTCTCTCAACAATAGAATATTCATTTAGAACACAAGTTTTATTCTCAATTTTCAATTTCCAAAACAAAAATAGTAACAAGAATAGTAGAGTTGAGGATTGGGAAAAGTAAACGAAGAACACTAAAAAAGAGAGAAGGGCAAGCAAGGAGTCAAGTAGGATAGCACTTCACTAAGGTCTTATGCCATTTCCATTATGTAAATCTTAGTTTGCAGGAATAAATGTTTTGAACAATCTTTGTTTTTATGTGAAAGGATAAATCTCATTATTGATATCAAAATGATTATGCCTTTGTAAGTTAAACTCATTTATTTTTGTATAAAAATAACTATTTTCATGGCCTTACTAGAATTGCATGTTATTATTTCTTTATAATATATATATATACATATTTTATATTATATGTAAATAGCACTATATATATTAATATTATATATATTTTTTCCAATAGTAAATACAAATTTCATTTTTAAATTATCATATTGCATTTCTTATTCAAAATAAGTTTTAGGAATATAATTTAAAAATTATATTATAATTTTCTATAGCCTAAGGTTGTGGGAAGGTTGCACTGTGGAAGACAACAACCCTTCCACATGTCGCAACCTATGGAATGGGTGTTTCCCTTCCACAAACAACACTTCCTTGGAGTTTGTTGGCCATACAACCACTATGGTTGACATTTAATGAATTTTACTACTTTTAGAATTCACAAAAAATGCACTCCATGCTTCTTGTGGCATGGATAATTTTGTTTGTGTATATATATAGATATATATATATATAAACCACTATATTTTTAATAGTTATATGTTGTTGTTTAAAGATATTCAATTTAATCTATGTTAACTTTTGAATGTAAGATAATATTTTCTGAATATGTAATATACACACAAGTATAAGCAAGATTTATTTTGTAAAATGAATATATATCTAATTTAGAAAGTGCTCATTTTGAATATATAAATATAAATCTTATTTTTTTAGATAGAAACATTCAAATTGGAATTTGATTATACATAATGACTTATTAGAATTTTGTATGCAAATTGAAAGACATGTATATACATATATTTTCTATTTTCAGTTGGAATGTAGGAAAATTGACTAAATTGAGTAAACTATTGGTTGTAGAATTAAATATAAACAACTTATTTTTCTTATGGATTATTTCATTTCATTGGATTTGTAAATTTAAATGGACATTCAAACCAATATAACAAACTTTGGAGTGAAAATTTATTTTCGAAAGAACTCATTGATTAGTGAATGCTTGAAAACTTAAACAAACTTATGAGATGTTATATTTATTCTTTCTATGGTATTACTTACGAGATAGGATGTCAAATGTGGGATTCTAGAGATCATAATTTACTTTTTCTAAATTACCATTTTGTTTATTATTTCCTGGCTAAGCTATTGTACTAGTAAATTAGATGGTTTTGAAAAGCCTAGATTATATGTTATTTATGTCTTTACCACATCTTGTATACAAAAATTATGTTATTCTAGTTTAGGAATGCATATAGGCATCAAGTACACATCAAGATAATCCCTCCTACTTAAACTAGTATATAAACAACAATAAAATACTGAAAAACTACTAAAAAGTGCTTATAAATGAGTACAGTTGATCACACAACCACTAGTAGTTTATTTCCAGTCAAATATAATGCAACTAGATTGATGACTAAACCATTTTTAGTCATTTATTGGTTGTTTTGATTGATTTATTTAGTAGTATATTTTATCATTGATTTAGTCATGCATTGTTGTGATCTGGTCACTTATTTTGTCACTTTTTCCACTATTATGTTTAGTCATTGATTTAATCATTGATTGTTGTAATCTGTCAACTTATCTAGTCATTTTTTATTTATTGATATATTTAACTGGTCACTTATTTAGTTTTGATTTAGTCATTGATTGATTTAATCTAGTCATTTATTTAATCATTTTTTTATTCACTGATATATTTAGTCATTGATTATTGTTAACTTGTCACTTATTTAGTCATTTTTATTCACTGTTCATTGATTTCTATCAATTGGTACTAGATTAAGTCAATTTAATTATTAATTGATTTTAGTTAGTAGTATAGTTAGTCATTTTAATTGACTGATATTTGAAGATTTAAGCATAAAATGCAAAAATACACATTAATCATTAATTGCACACAATAAGATAGCCATTGAGAAGGAAAAATTGGTGAAATTTATTAATAAAAGAAAGGTTTTCTAACTATGGCTTAGAAATGGAGTATTAAAATTGTTATATTCAATCACAAGACTAAAAAATTGAGTTACAATATTGCACAAAAATGATTGCAAGAAAGAAACTTCTCCAAAAATATTTTGCAATGATGGAAATAAATGCTTGAATCCCTTTAATGTGAGAACATGCCCCTTTCATCTCTTAAAACTTCTACAATGACGTGGGAAATCTGACTAGAGCAAGTTGTAAAGTGTAGAATTTAAGGGGAGTGTTGATCATGTCCCATATATGAAGGTCTCTCCTTCAATGCAGTCAACAATAACCCAACTAGAATATTTCCTCCTTTATATGCAACATGCCATCTAATATGAGCAACAAGACCATGCTACCTTTTTCTCCATGAATGAAGCTATTTCTCAATATAACCAACAAAATTACTATTATCTCAATTCAGAAAGAATAAAAGTGCATTGTATATTACAAGTTTACAAAAGTCCAAACACAATAGAAAAATGAATCAATTAAAAAAGTGTAGCTTTCTCAACAAATTCCTTAAACATAGCATTCAACATAAGCCTAAAATATGCATATTGAACCCTTGATTTTATAACCTTGTTCAAAGTTTAAGAAAGGTGATATGCTCAAATTATAGAATGAGGTTAACATTATAGAATGAAGGATATCAACACTAACTAGAGTAGAACAACATTATCAATAGAAATTTCTTAGAAACCAAGCCCAAGAATGCCATCAGACTTAATTAGACAACAAAAAATCCAACCCTGGTTCATGTGTTATTTGAGTAAATACCTACACCATGGAAGAATCCATTTATAAATAAATTCCAATATAAGTTGATGAGAAAAGATCTTTGATATCCAACTAGAAAGCCTTAACATCAAAAAATTAGTAACCTAATGTTTCACAACAAGTTTCCCAACTATGACATCATCTTTAATTAAGAAACTAAATAGTGATCCACAACCATATTGAATATCACATGATTCTTCTTCACAAACAAAAAATGATATATATTAATTTTTTACCAACTTCCTTAATATCCCCATGTAAGCATACTAAAATAAGTGAGGTTGAGGGTTTGAAGTAGAGTACCATCTTCTTGGTAGGTGTTTGACTTTGATGACTTGTATCTTGAATGAAAATAGCAAGCTAGTTGCACTATAAAATCATTGTTACAAAAATAACCACAAAAATAAGACATTTTAGTTAATTTTTAAGAGAGCTAATTTCACTATCCAAACAACCATCAATCTATTATTGTATATAATTTCCCAGAATTAAAAATTTGAATGTTATGAAACTAACCATAATTATCAAAGATTTGAAACTAAAAGGTAGTACAAAAAGAATTGTTTGAAAAAATCCCTCAAAGAGATGTCATCTCATGGAATGAAATGATATGATTACAAGATGTGCACAAAATGGATTTTGAAAGGAAGCTCTCAAAACCATTGAATTAATGAACCACTCTAGAAAACTGATATTGTAAGCTTTGCTTGTGTTCTAGATGCATGTAGTCATGCAGGTTCAGTAGATGAGGGTTGCACATACTTCACATGTCAGTAACCCTTATTGTATCACATATATAGTTGATCATTAGGTGTGCATGGTTGACCTTCGTGCCAGTGTTGGCTATCTTGAGGACATTGTAAACATTATTATTGAGATGCTAGTTAAACCTTTGGTTCTTGTGGATCATATATGAATATAGGTCGAGTATTCTAGCAATACTACTATTTTAGTTGGATCTTAAAAATGCTTCAATTTATGTTCTCTAAAAACTTTGTGCAAAAGCAGTCAAGTGTGGTGAGGTTCAAATAGTAAGGAGATTGATAAAAGATGGAGGAATTAAAAAAATAACTACATGTAGTTGGATCGAAGGGCATAAAATGGTACATGATTTTTTGTGTAGGAGATAGACCACATCCATAAGCATGGGAGATCTATGCAAAATTGGAGAAATTGTCTTGACAAATGAAGGCAACAATGTATTTCCAAATTCAAGAATTTTACTCAATACTATGGAATAGAAGAAAAAATTATCATTTATCTACCACCATAGTGAAAAGTTAGCAATTGCATTTGGTTTGTTAAACATGGCCCCTAGTACAACTATTAGAGTTGTTAAGAACTTTCAACTATGTTCTAATTTTCACACTTCATCTAAATTCATCTCCAATATTGTTGCAAAAGAATTTTTTTTGAGAGATGTCAACCATTTCCATCATTTTAAACAAGGGAAATGTTCTTGTGGAGAATATTGGTGATGCTAAATGAACCAATCTAAAAAATAGGTTTACACTATAATAATGTGTACTCTATTAGATATACAATAATAATGAAGGGACATCCATCAAAGCATAACAACATGATTTTTTTATTGTCATATGTTGTAGTTACAAGTGCCCTCCTAGACATACATGAAAATGTGTAAGCAATATACACAAGGAGAGCAAACTATTTCAAAAAAATGCCTCAAAGAAATGTGATATTTCTTTTTATAGTTTAACCACGATACTACATTATTTTAACATGATCCTTGTGGTGATACAAAATGTTACCACTACACCACACCATTATTTCTTAGCCTTCGTGGTAATGTAGGATGTTATTGCTACATGGAACAGTTATTGCTCGACCTTCGTGGTAATGCAGGATGTTACCTCTACACTACACTATTATTGCTTGGCCTTCATGGTAATGTAGGATGTTATTGCTACACTACACCTTTCTTCTTGGATCTTGTAGGGATGCAAGAATAGTATTTGAGTTACTACCATACTACACATTTATTGCTCAGTCTTCACGCTAATGTGGGATGTTACTGCTACACTGCACCATGTCTTCTTTGCTCTTGCAGTATGGCAGTATTATGAAACTTGTCACAACAGTCTTATGAAACTTGTCAATATTTATGGGCACCTTTTAAATTACATTTAGATCTATAAGGAAACTATCCTATAGGGATGACAGTCCCAAGGAACATGTAAATGGTTACACCAATAAATAGTTAATTAGAAACCATGAATTTTCAATGCATAATGGAGAATATACAGAAAGTTAAGTTAGTTAGAAAACATCCTTCGAGAATTGTCATAAAAAGTATGCCAATCTAATAGTTTGTAGTAGAAAATTATATACCCTCAAAGACCTAACAGTCATAACAGACCTAGTGGTAGCTTTTAGAGTCATAAGAATAAATTCATAAGAGAATAGATGCAATAGCATGAAAAGACATTGAGATGGAATGACAATTGGCAAAGTTGAAGAATCAAAGCTATAATGAGAAGGTAGGGAAAACAAATTAATATATAGTCAAGAGCATCATGGCAGTTTCTTAGGTGACTATATCTGGCCAAGGAGAGAACTTAGTGACAACATTACCATCAAAACAATAAGGATACTCAAAACCCTACCAAACCCTAGGACCTTTTCATCACCTTGTAGAGATCTCAAACATGCATGAAAATATTTCACGAAGACTAAAATCATCTCTATTTTTGATGATCACAAAAAGTAACAAAAATTTAGATTTACAAGTGATGAAAAGTACACAGAAAGTATATTATGCTATTTTTTTATTTTTATTTTTTTAATTTAACCATTAACTATCCAATACAATCTAACAAAATACAAATATACAATGAAATATTATGATTAAAAAAATGATAATTTTAATGGTTATCTTAAGGTAGACAAAAAAAATTGCAAGTGAAAAATACTACTCTTAGATTATTCTAAACAAATAACATTTTCAAGCAACAATCTTTTAGATTCATCTAGCTATACAAAAATAAAATAAAATTTGCAATGATCTCAAAGATCTAAAGGTTTAAAAATCTAATAGTTTTAGATCTATTCGTGGGTGTATCATGAAAACTTCATCATAGAAGAAGGATGGGGGTATGTGTAGGATCATGATGGGCCAAAAAGTGGTGATATGATGGGTATGTGTAGGGTATGTGGGTAAAGAACTTTTTTTTACTCAAAATTGATGAACCAAAAAGGGTTTTTAAAGGAGATTCTCAAATTTCTACCAATATAAATTATGCTTTACTTTGAATTTAATAAATTATTATTATTCAGTTTCTATTTGAATTACAACTAAAGTCCAGATTGATAGGATGATTGAAAAACATCTATAGATTTCAAACAGTATCACATGTTTTGAATCCAAAACATGTGTCACATTCTATGCTTTGTATAATATAGGATTAAAAAATAAAATGAATTTCATGAAGTTTTGACCAAGTTATGGTGGTCAAACATATGAGTTTTTATATTTTTTTAAAGTTGTAATAAAAAATTCATAATGAATTATTGAATTGGAAAAAAATTACAAAAAAATATGCATCACATTAGGGCATGAGTCCTCTACGTATATCTAAAATCTTATAATTTTTTTTATCATTTTATTATGGTTAGGGTGGTTAGACAGACACTTACTTCTTAATTTTTCCCTAAAATTTAAGTAATATTGCATTGAAATTTCAAATTTTCACCAAATAGTTTTTTTTAAAAAATAAACCTAGTAGTTTAGAAACTACATTCAATTTGCTATAGATTCTATTCTTACATATTTTTGAAAGAATATAGATAACTTAAATTCAAATTTTTATGTCAAGTTGCCTAACTCTTCTTTTTCTAAATTTTTCACCACTTAAGGGCCTATTTTTTCTATGATGATCCTAAACATACCCATGGGTCATCACCTCATTTAGACCTAGATGTGGAACTACCTTTGCTATTTCCATAGAATCCAAATGGAGATTGAATCATAACAAATAGTCCAAAAACAATGAAAGTTATTGTCAAATGGTGACAAATATCTTTCCTCTAAGTCATTTGCGAATGGTGATTGAGGACATAGCGAGTAATAAGTAAAAGAGCACTGGATCATAGCACTAAAAAATGGTCATAAGTTATGCAATGAACATCACTATTCATTTGATCACAAAACATAGTGAGTAAGAAGTAAAAGATCACTGGATCATAGCATTGTAAAATGGTCATGAGTTATGAAATGAACTTCATTATTATTTGGATCACAAAGGAGATCAAGATAATAACCGACATACTAATGTGTACAGAGAATTTTCATGGACTAAAAACTTCCTTACAAAGAAACTACCACTACAGAGTTTGAAGTGAATTGCATTTGCTATTTTATGTTGATATGGATATGTTCTAGCCTGTAGTTAATTTTTTATAGCATAACAGATAGGCTAAATATTTTTTCATATACCATTGTTTCAAATTCTAAATTTCTATACTTTATTCTAGGAGAAAATCATGGGGGTGTCTATACATAAGGCACCATTGTTTGAAATTAAAAATTGTTGGCTCTTTCACAATTGTTTACTTCATTTATTTGATCTAAGAAAACCTGTTATATAGAAGATGCTCTCAAAATCATAGTAAAATCCTTTATTCCAGATGACTATTCAAAATCTTTCCCATCATAACAATGAACAAAAGCATCAGTCATTAACCTAAAATTTGCAAGAGTTTCATCAAATTCTACTTTTGCACTCTCTTTTCCATTCTAAATTGTATTCCCAATTTCATCCATGAAGACCTTCCTCATCCTATAGATCCTACTATTAGCCATAACTTACTAGGTGTTGAGGATAGCTTTAAATTGTTACCCAAGTAGCAATTGACAAAATTTGGCCTTACCAGGTGTCAAGGATAAGATTTGAATTGTTACCCAAGTAACAATTGACAAAATTTGGCCTTACCAGATGATTCTGGTAAGGCCAAATTTTTTCTGGTAAGGCCAAATTTTTTCAATTGCTACTTGGGTAACAATTCAAAGCTATCCTTGACACCTAGTAAAGTTATGGCTAACAATAGGATCTACAGGATGAGGAAGGTCTTCATGGATGAAATTGGGAATACAATTCATAATGGAAAAGTAGAATTTGATGAAACTATTGCAATGTTTAGGTTAATGACTAATGGTTTTGTTCATTGTTATGATGGAAAATATTCTGAATATTCATCCTACAATAAAGGATTTTACTATGATTTTGAGAGTATCTTCTATATAGTAGGTTGTCTTAGATCAAATAAATGAATTCTGGTAAGGCCAAATTTTGTCAATTGCTACTTGGGTAACAATTCAAAGCTATCCTTGACACCTAGTAAAGTTATGGCTAATAGCAGGATCTAAAGGCTGAGGAAGGACTTCATGGATGAAATTGGGAATAAAATTTAGAATGGAAAAGAGAGTGGAAAAGTAGAATTTGATGAAACTCTTACAAAGTTTAGGTTAATGACTGATACTTTTGTTCATTGTTATGATGGGAAAGATTATGAACAGTCATCTTGGAATAAAGGATTTTACTATGATTTTGAGAGCATCTTCTATATAGCAAGTTGTCTTAGATTAAATAAATGAAGCAAACAATTGTGAAAGAGCCAACAATTTTTAATTTCAAACAATGGTGTCATATGTATAGACTCCCCTATTATTTTCTCCTCAAATAAGGTATAGCAATTTAGAATTTGAAACAATAGAATATGAACAACTATTTACCCTATCTATTATGCTACAACAATTAACTATAGGCTAGAACATATCCATTTCAACATAAAATAATAAGTTCAATTCACCTCAAACTCTATTGTACCTAAGTATGACAGTACGTGAGCTTTTGGTGTTTCTAGATAGAACCTATAATAGAAAAGTGCAGTATCCAAATAAAGGAACCATCTTCAGAGCTCTTCCTTGAAATAATGGTTGAAAACATTAGAGGAAAAGGAATACCATAATTCTAAAGTAACAATTTGTATCAAGCCAAATGTCAGAAAGTATAATAAAAAAGATAATCCTTACAATTAGACCTCAAATTGGACCAAGCATATTTATGATTTTATCTTTAGAATGTAGGGACTTTCTCTATCAAAGCTTCATAGCTTCAAATTGGATCTCAAAATGGACTGATAAAATTTATGATTTTATCTTTAAAATGTAGAAAATTCCTTTGTCAAAGCTTCACTTCCTCAAATCATATATAAAATTGATCCAACAGATTTATGATTTTATCTTTATAATGTACAAACTAACTCTACTAGATATTAAAGATCTTAGGCTAGACACCAATTTGACTAGAATTTTTATGATTTTATCTATAGAAAAAAGGAACTTCCTCTATCGGATATTAAAAAATTACTATAGTTAGGTTTTTCTTCCAACAAAAAACACTCAAAAGTGTTTCACACTAGCTCAAGCTACTCTCCAACCTGGTTATGACACCAATAGCAATCCATTTTTTCCTGAATCATCCATACCTGAACGTTGCATCACAATCTATTCTTCCTCCACATAAAAAATGCCACATATTCACCCCTTCTAAACAAAAACTCAAAAACATCATAAAACAATAGTTAATAAAATCATTTCAGCTTTAGAAAGAATCTGATGCCATTTACTATAAAAAAAAAAGTTGTATAAATCACAAAACATCCATGAAGCAATCCATCTAAAGAGAAAATATGAAATTTAAGGATTTGAACAATATAAGTTCAAAGGGTTATGTTGCAATGGTAATGGAATCACCATAAGAGCACAACCAAGGAATAAATTCTTGTGATTGTAATTATGTGATCCATAACTCTATTGGTCATGTGGTATAGTTGTGCTATAACAAATATAGCATGCATTCATGTGTGACCCAAGTTTAATGTGGATTTTTTGTGATAGAAATGGTCCCACTCATATGAGAAAAATTCATGTACAAATCATTGTCATCACAATTAGGTGTTCATCATCATTGTGCATTCAGGTTGAGTCAAGTTTAAAATGGGTTACGATCTAATGATAATATGATCCAAGAGCAATTACCTCTGGCTGCAATAAAGAGCCTATAACTTTTGTTGATATATAGAGTGGTTGTGTTATATCAATTATGTAGTGCATTCAAGCACAAACCTTGTTTAATGGGCTATTCTAGAGAGTGATCCAAAATTTCTAAACCTTATGAATGTTACTTAAAAGTGTATAGCTTAAACTACAAACCAAGTTTATTACATACTTGAATGCAATCTTGGGTTACCACAAACTATAATAATGTGATTTACTAATAACCATTATGGAAAGTATTAAAGAAAGACCCATGCTATATAGTATACATTTCCTTGATAAGGTTTACATACCTTAATAATGATCAAACACAAACTTCCCATACACTCTAGGATACAATCCAAGATCATACCACAACCCTGTCAAGATAACTAATTTTATGATCCAAGATTTAAGGTTGTTTTTTAATAGCAACATAAGCATTGGTAAGAGAATGACTAGGGTACAAACCATAGATCTATGTAGAAACATAAATAATAACTCTAGTGGATTAGCGAGGTTGCAATACCAAAAATATTGAGACATTGTGGCCAATAACAAAATCTTGCAATCTAAAGATTGTAGCCAATAAGAAGCACATTATGTAGCTCAGCAACCTTTGTAAATGAAATATATGGTAAGAAGAATGATATTCACTTGAGGTGTGATAGTAAAAATGAGGTTGAGCAATGACTAGAAAATAAAGCTCCAACCTTGCATAGTAAAGTGGAGATTTTAACAATGAGTTTCCTTACCCCTTGCTGACCTTAATGGTTTTTCAAATGCAATAAGGGAATGACTACCCAAATGAAGTAACAATGATAATCATAGGTTCATTGCTTCTTCTTTGCCATTGTATAATGGAGGTAGTGGATTGCATGTTTGAGCAGTGTTTCGAGACTCATCACAGATGGGAGAATAGTGAATTTAATACCTTGTGTACTATGAAGTAGTGACAATAAGGTTGAAGGATCTTAAGACTCACAATACCATGAAACAATGAGTCCCCTATAGTAAGTCAGTAGGTAGTCTTTAGGGCATAATTTGATTTTATAGAAGGGTGCTCATGAAAGAAATCTTCAAGTGACAATGACTGAGTTGTTTGAGATTGCAGCTAAGGGTGCAATATCTAGTCTTAAAGGAAGTTAGCAAAGTGGTAAAAGAGCAATAAAATCAAATCATACACATCAAAAAATTCACAATGTTATGTTGCATAATTCCTTGAGTTTGAAGACAAAAATATCATTGTATCTTCATGAAAGTAGTGACCTTAATGGTCAATCATTCACAACCATGATTTTAAAACATGCTATTGTGCTCATGGAGATAACATTTAAAACAAGGAAGTGAGTGGTGGTTTGGAACAATGGTAGGTATGAAGGACTTGCTTTAAATGCATACTATGTAGTCTAGCTTAAGATAACATTCTTACAAGAGATTGAAGGTGGATTATATAACTCAAGGGTTACCACAATAAGGATTAAATGAAAGAATGAGATCTATTTAAAAACCACCATCATGAAGATATTAAAGATGTTACATTCAAAACCCTAGCAGTTAGAATAATGAATACAGTGCCAAAGAGGATAGTGTGCTAGGGCAGATTTAGGAGATCTCCACATTATCTAATCATAAGAAAATGCATCATTTATTTATTTTTTAAATTAAATGAAATCATTATAAACCCTATATAGGATACATTTATACTTCAAAAGTACCTGGTTTATTTTTAAAAAAAAAAAAAAAATCTAAACCCTATATAGGATGGATTGATACTTCAAAAGCATCTAAAGGAATTTGAGATTATGAAAATATATGTCAATTAAATACATGGATTACAAATAGTAGCATGAACAATGTAACCCTTGTTGAGCATAGCAGGAATGAGATAAGAAGCAATGAATCTTGTTCCTCCTGTCACACACATCTCCTTACCATTCTATGTCATTCTTTATTGCAACAATTCTCCATTTTGGTAGGCTATGCCTAAAAATAATGTTTTGAAGAAGGTTTTAGAGTATGTTTATTACAATGAAAACTCCATTCTGGTTGGATACACCTAAAAATAAGATTTCAACAAAGTTTTAGGGTATGTTTATTAAATTTTTAGAGTGTTTTGGTGAGCTATATTCTTGATTTCTTAAATGATTTATTGAAATAGATTTGACTGAATGAATGACTAACTATTTAGTCATTTTTATTTGAGTGACTAAATATTTTTTATTCAATGACCAAATTAGTCATTTATTTACTCATTTATAGCTGAGTTGCAAAAAATGAGTAGAATTTAGTCATTTTTAGTTGTTCTGACTAAAATATTTAGTCACCTAGTCACCTCTTTTCCAAATTATAATAGTGTTATACCATACCAAGTTTCTAGGCTCCTTGTGTAGGGTCAATAATTTCTTCACATTAGGAAGAAACCTAGGGAAGTCCAGTACTTTGTGGTTGGGTGCAAAAAGTGCCTTAACCTCACTCTTGGCCCCGACTTGCAAAAGACCATTATAGTCATGGTGGTTGAGGATGAAGATTTTTATACTATATGATTCATTATGGATATAATTCTTTAATATTCTTTTATAGCTTGCTTAGCTAATTTGTAAATGTATATTTATCTTCATGGATGTAATTATTGTATTAATGCAAAACTTATACTTGTAACATTGAAATAGATGTAATGTAACACTGTTTTTGGTGTATGTAGATGAAGTGTGATACTCTTTAGTGTATGAAATTTGAACTTCATTATTGTTACTTGCTATTGTGCAACTATAGATATTTTATTTAATACATGCTTCACTTTCCTTATTTGTAATAAGCATTATTTTTATGGAATATTGTGTGTAGTATGTGATTTTTTTCATGCTTTACACCTTAACTAGGACCTCTTTTAAATCAAACATTTGACAATATTTCATTATCCTAGAACTTATGTCATCTTTTGGTGTTGTAATTTTGAGAAATTTGGCATAAATAAGTATAAATAAGAGGTTATTTCACTTCATTTAGATCTCTAAGCTATGTAGAGTTCAAGAGAGAAATCACAAGACTCAAGGTCATTATCAAGAGCATTCAATATTAGATTTCTTCATCATTTGTTTCATCAATCAGGATTCATTTCATCATGTCAAAGGTTTATTGCATAATGCATGTTATAGAAACCAACATGTGTATGTAGTGCTCAAGATCTCCTTGAAGTATTCAAGTAAACCATGTCATGTCAAGTTCATGATCAAGATCCACATCCATGGAGGCTAGTACATGCTAGTTTTCATATTTGCATCAAAGATTTCAAGAAAAGTGTGGTGAGGTGTGACTTGATATTGTTTCTCCATCATTCTTTCCATTTCATGCTACTTCATTATTTCAATTCAATATTTGATTATTAAAATTGGGGTTGACTAAGGAAAACCCCACCCCCTAACAAATAAACATTTTTTTCCTCTTCATGAGTTTTTTCAAATTTAGGTGTTGAATACTTAGAGATCCTTTAAGTGAAAAGTTGTAAAGTTTCATGTAAAGTTGTATTCACAAAAGCTCACCTACAACTAAATTTTTAAGATTTAGACCCTAATATCAGAGGAGAAAAAAACATCAACAAATCTCTTGAGGGTTACATTTTTTTTTTAAGAAACAAATTTCACGAGACTAATATGCCACCTTTGGTAATTTAGTCTTGCCATAAGTATTTTCTAAATTTTTCTGAGGATTTTGTTTCAAAATATGAAGATTACAGATTCTACCAGAAAACCACCACTGGGAACCATACACCTAGAATAGCATTTTAGTCCTAGTAGCCTTTAACTTTTAGAGTTACAACATTTATGGAGTCATCTTTGCATTTCTAGGCCTCCCAAGTTCACACTTTCTTATTTCCAATTTGTTCAAGTTCATGTATGCTTCCATCTTGTAGATCACATAGTTAGGCTTGTATTTTGTTTTACATTTTTCTTTTCTAATAATTTTATTAATGGTGAACCCCCATAAAATTTTCCCAATCAAGTTGTTTCACATAAGGGTTGATAGTCACTTGGTTGAGGAACCTTCTTTACTAATGAAACTTAAAGGAAATGGTGGGTTTGGTATCCTTTCATGGAGGATCATTCTCCTCACCCATTTTTCTTTGTTTCATTTTTATGAACCCAACCTTTGGACCCTTTTACTTTTGATTTGGAGACCATTCTACCCCTAGATCTAGCTTGCATTAATTTTTCATTATATTTGCATTAGTTGAAATTACATCTAGGGTTTCTAAATCTTTCATTAGTGAAAGTTCATATAGGTTGCATTTTTGCATCTTTGCATCATCTAATTTCATTGAAAAATAGAAAAATTGCATTGTTAGTCATCCTATTTGCATTTAGATTCATTATTCATTCATTTGAGATTGGAAAATTGCATCTTATTTTCCATCATTTTTTTCATCATTCTTCATTTACATTTACATCCAATTGCACTAAAATCTATAAGTATAAATAGTTAATTGAATATACAACCTAGAAACATCAAAACCAACTCAAAATTTGTCGAATCATACTTAAAAACCGTAATTGGGACTCATATACCCATCTTGGCATATTAGTCTCTATATAGGTTATTTTCCCATTTTGCTGAGCATTTTTTGATTTCTACTTTTCACTTTTTAAACCTTCAAAAAAACCTTAGTGGGACCAATATGCCCATCTTGGCATATTAGTCCTTCAAGGCCTATTAAAACCAACACTTTCTAGGTTTTCTAGTGGTTTTTTTCACTTCCTACACCTCCTAGTATCCTACTATATAAGGCATTGGGATATAAACATTCATTTAAGGATATTCATTTGAAGCATTGCATAAGTTGGATAGATCATTTTTCACACAATGTTTGTGTCTTTCATTTCCAAATATTCCAAGAAAAATATCATTAACAAGCATGATAATCATCCTTCCCATATCTTTCCTAGTTATGAGAGTCTCTTGGTGCAAGAGAGTGACAATTTTGACACATTCCATAATTATAAACCCTCTAATATCTCTCCTATTTATGGTAAAGATATGATAGAATAAGATGAAAGCATAGAAAATCATGATAATCATAGTTTCTCTTCTCCCAATACCTCTCCTACATGTGACGAAGGTATTTGGGTGCTAGAAGAAACACTCATTGAGAGTCATGACAATCTTGTTTTATTTCCTTATATAAGCTCTCCTACTTGGGAAGACATTATGGAACAACAAAATGTGATCATAGACACATTTCTTAACATCACTATACCTAGTCTACATTCATCTCCCAACACCTCGCCTACTTGTGAGAATATTTTAGTGAGAAATCATGACAATCACATTATTTCATGTGAGAAGGATATGTTGGTGCTAGATGATCAAATCTTTAAAACCTATGGCAATCCTCTTTTTTTATCTTCCCCTATTTTGGAGGACATTATTGTACAAAGTGATGCAATCATAGATAACCATGATAATCATACTTGTTCTTCTCCTAATATATCCTCTACTTGTGAAGAATATATTTTTGTATTAGAAGAATTGTGCATTGAAAGGCATGAGAATTTTCTTTTCCCTCTCAAAGAAAATTATGGTTTTCCTTATCTTGATGCCTCCCCTCCTTGTGATGAAGTTACTTTTCAAAACCTAACCATGGAATGTGATCAACTTATTGTTTTCTTCTCTCCTAAAAACTATCTTACTAGGGTAGATATCATGGTGCAAGAGAATGATAGAATTTATACAAGTCTTTTAAAAAATAGTAATGTGGCTTTATTTCATGAAATTCATGAGGTAACCTTAGAATATCCTTTGCTAAAATATCATCATAATAAGGATGAGTCTTTTGAAGTTATGCATTATAGATATACCTTGCAGCAATCTCCTGAGCTAGTTCTTATCCTGTATCTATCCTCACAACAACAAAAAGTTCAAAACAATCCTACCCTTATCCTTGAACAACCTAAGAATAATGTTTCATAGCAACTAAGTTACAATACTATTTCTCATATGTACAATACAAGGAAAAATATGCAACTACAAACCACTCCCATTTCATTACCATTACCTCAACCTATCTTTCCTAGTGCTCCTTGCTTTCCTTTGCATACTAGGAAGGAGTATGATCTTGTTGAACAACTAGAGAATAGTTTGGATAATATATCTTTATGGGGCCTTATTCAAGCCTCCCCTCATTATCATAACATGATTCAAATTACATAAAAAAAAGTTGTGGTTACCCTTAGAGCAAAACTAAATGATATAGTATCCCTAATCCAAGGAAAGAATGCAAACATTGTTTTCCACCAAAGTGAGCTACCTCCTTTGGAAGTGAAAAAACAAAATGAATATTTGATGATAATAGCCTATATTACTGGGTGTTGGATAAAGCAAACCTTATTTGATAATGGGTTAGCCCTTAATGTGTGAAGTGTAACCTTTTTAGATAAAATTGGTATAGATAAATCAAATATTCAACCAGACTCTTTATCTATTAAGGGATTTGAAAATGTAGGGAAACAACCTCTTTGTGTGATGAGATTGCCTATTAGAGATGGAAAGGTCACATTACAAACCAAAATCCATGTTATGCCTCATGATATTTCATATAATCTTCTTTTAGCAAGGCCATGGATTCATAAAATGATTGGGGTGCCTTCCACTCTTCATCATAAAATGAAGTGTGTCTACAACAACAAAGTGTATACGATAAAGGCTGATCCTGAATGAAAAAGTTTGCACATTGAGATAAATAAGAAAAATACTTTGAAAACATTGACACCAACCATACAAGTGGAACTTGTGCAAGAGAAAGAAAAAGAAAATCATATTGAAAAATTCACAAAGTTATTGGAATATGATTAGGGTTTCTTAGATCGCACACCTACATTCATGGGAGAATATAAGATCATAAAAAAATAATATAGAAAGGAAAAATAAAAAGTGGTAATGTCAACAAAAAATTTAGATGGAACTTCAAAAGAATCCACCTCAACCACTTTAGAAGAATAAGAAAATTACATAAAAAATTTGATGAAGTTGAGGAACTACTAAATCTGAAAGAATTGAAAAATCTTTATGGATGAGGATATGACCTTTTGAAACAAAAAGGCTATAGTGGAAAAGGATGTGGTTCTAGAGAAAAATGTATCTATGTCCTTATAGAACCTAACACAAGGAAAAACTATAGGTCTTTGTTAGTGTCCTTTGAAAGAAACAAAAGTGTCAAAGAAACCTTCACTTAAAATAATTGTCATCATGAAAAACTCTTCTATGACAAATCTTAATTCATCTTCAAAACCATGTCTTAGCAATTATTGTAGTTCATTAGATTTTACCCCCTCCCTCAATAGAGAGTACAAAATATTTCAATCAGAAGAGTCTTGTGTAAGTATGACACTTTATACTAAGCAAGAGATATCTTTGTCAGAAATGAACAAAACATTTGATACCATTGATCAAGAGAGTATCTTGTTTAGACTCCTACAAGATCATTTGATATCTCTCCCTCCAATAACACAAAATAAATTTTACTACAAGAGTTCAATTTGTGCGTATCATAGAGATCATGGTCATTCTACTAATGAATGTAAGGCTTTGAGTACTAGAATTAAACATCTTAAGGAATTTGGAATTCTTCCTTGTATTGAGGCACCTATTTCCTATAATTGATATTTATTTTAATTATATTATGTTTTTCACAAATCATCTTAGCTCATCCTTGTATTGCACTAAGTGGGGGAAAGAGGTTAGATAGCATTGTCCTTGTATGGCACTTGTCATTGTCTCTTTTGGCTAGTTGACCACCTTCCATGTATATATAGGAGCAAGCTTGTGATTTGAACAACATGCCTTAAGTTGGATTGTAGGTGACCTACTTGTCTTTCTATGTTTAGCTTTACATTTTGGAGGCAACCCCTTTTCACGACCTAGCGTATTGGAAACATATGTTGGACATAGGGCTTTCCAGATAAGCTCTCATGTCTTGTTTGCATTTGTTATTTTCCACTTTAAAGTAGTCCCTCATAACATGGTGTTTAGAAATTCCTTTAAAGTGGGGGAATATATTGGAATTATTCTTTTGCATTTTTTTTTCATTCATATTTTACTATGTGTTTTTCTTTATTCTTGCAATGCATCCTTTTCTTGGTGGTAACATTAGGTTTGATTTCATCTGAGAATATGACATTTCTTTTACTTGTACTCTCTTAGAGGCATTAGGCATGATGTTCCTTAAGAAGATACCTTGCATGAACTAAGTAAAATACCCCTTTAAATGTTCCTTTCATTGTTTTCTATTTTCCAAATGTTTGTTGCATCTCCACCTAGCATAACACACTTTGCTAGCTTATGGAGCATATCCTTTTTCATTCATAAGTCTTGCATATAAAAATTTTCTTGCCATGTCAATTCATATGTTCATACTACATTCCACCTTATCAAAGTCATCAGGAGGTATGGATTTTGTATGGTTTCTTGGGTACTCACCTAGTGGACACCGAGGTTCACTAGCCCTTGTGAGCATGCATTTTTTTTGCATAGTGGAGAGTGTGCACCACTTGTAAACTCTTTTTTGGAAAAACAACCTAGACCTCATCCATAGTGTGCTTAACAACCTATCAAAGCTTGATCTATTTCTCTTTCCATTTCCTTTTTCCTTTATTTTTCTTTAATTATGTATGCTTGTATCTTATTTTTTCTTCATACATCATTCACATGTGAGTTCCTTTGTGCTTATGTTGGTTTTCCATCAGATCATGATCCTAGGGGCTTAATCATCCCTCTTAATTTTTTTCATCCTATCTTACTAGAATTGGTGAATTTAAACCCCTCTTGATTGCATGTTTGTATACTTTAGTGTTAGTTTGAAGAAAGTACATCCTCTCACTAAAGTGGGGAATAAATTTAGTGTAGGAAAATGCATCCCTTTACATTTTCAAACTTTTTTGGGCCCACGTTGTTCGATTGATTCTTCTTTACACCTTAATTGGTCCTATTTTGCATCCACAAGCCTAATTAATTTCATTTTTCTACAGAAAATCCCAATAAATATTAAAAGGAAAATGATAATTTAATGGTTTTGGCTATGAGTTCCCAAATTAGCCATCTAGGATGCATATGCCAGTTTGGGCATATGGGTCCTCCCTAGTTCTTAGGACCTAGTTTCAAATGGCGACTTGAATAATACCCTTTCTTGGAGTTTGTGTCCCAATTTTTTCCCCTAGGACTCATATGCCTAAGGTGGAATATTAGTCCCACCTTAACCATGACCCATTTTAAATCACATTTTTGGTGGGATTTCAATATCCTAGATCTTATGTTGGCTTTTGGTGTTGTCATTTCAAGAAATTTGGCATAAATAAATATAAATAAGATGTTATTTCACTTCATTTTGGATCCCTAAGCTATCTAGAGTTCAAGAGAGCAATTACAAGAGTCAAGGTCGTTATCAAGGGCATTCAAGAGTATTCAAGAATGCATTCAAGGGTAGATTTCTTATTCATTTTTTGTAGCAATCAAGATTCCTTTCATCATGTCAAAGGTTTATTGCATCATGCTTGTTATAGGACCCAACATGTGTATGTAGTGTTCAAGATCTCCTTCAAGTATTCAAGTACAACATCTCATGTCAAGTTCATGATCAAGATCCACATCCATGGAGGCCATTATATGCTAGTTTTTAGATTTGCATCCAATATTTCAACACAATTGTGGTGATGTGTTACTTGATATTTTTCCTTCACCATTCTTTCCATTTCATGCTACTTCATTATTTCAATTCAAGATTTGATTATCAAAACTAAGTTTGACCAAGCAAAACCCCTACCCTCTAACAAATCAATTTTTTTCTCCTCTTCATGTGTGTTTACAAATTTAGGTGTTGAAGACTTGAAGATCCTTTAAGTGCAAAGTTGCAAAGTTGTATGTGAATTTGTCATCTTCACATAAACTCACCTATAGGCCAAATTCTAAGGATTTAGACCCTAAGATTAGAGGAGTAGAAAACATCATTGAATCTCTCGAGGATTACATATTTTTTTGAGCAACTGAGTTCACAAGACTAATATGCAACCTTTGGAAATTTAGTCTTTCCATAAGTATTTTCCATATTTTTATGAGGATTTTGTTTGAACATATATATATTACAGATTCTTCCCAAAAATCCCCATTGGTACCCATACACCTAGACTAGCATTTTAGTCCTACTAGTCTTCAATTTATAGATTTTCAACATTTTTGCATTTATCTTGGCATTTCAAAGGTTCCCAGGTGTACACTTTCTAATTTACAATTTTTTCAAGTTCATGTATGCATATCCATCTTGTAGATCACATAGTTAGGATTACACTTTGTTTTAGATTTGTATTTTCTAAGCATTTTCTTAGTGGTGAACCCTAGTCAAATTTCCCCAATCAAATTGATTCACCTAAGGGTTGATAGTCACTTGGTTGAGGAGCCTCCTTTACTAATGAAACTTAAAGGAAAATGGTGGGTTTAGTATCCTTTCATGGAGGATCATTCCCCTCACCCATTTTCCTTTGTTTCAAAAACCTGCACCATATTTTTATCCATTTCAATTACAATACTAAAAAAATTTAAACTTGAGTTGATATAATCAAATTTGATTTAAAAAATCTACTCTGTCTTCCTTCCTAAGTTGGAAAACTATAAAAATGTGGTAGAAAGTTGATACCAAAGTGGTGCAATGTGTAAAAATCATATGTGTACTTCCCAACAACATCAAAAAGTATTTTTTGTTAGATCATGTATACAACCATGAGAATAAAAATCATGTGGGCTTGGATCATAGGTGTCCTAGCTATCTTACTAATTTTAGAGCAATACAAAATGCACTTGCATTATAATGTGAGCATGCTTTATCTTTTTCTATAAAATGACCATATTTGCACTTTTCCAAAACATGCTCACATTATGAAAAAGTTGATATTATAATTGTTTCCTAAATCTTATCATGTGTCAATATTGGCTTGATTTTGTATACACAATTGAGACCTTTCTTTAAAACAATTTATGACATTTTCTAAGTGTTATTTATGTCTCATTTTGTGTGTTATATTTAGTTTGAATATAATTCCCTATACACTCAAGCATGCACATTAACCCTCAAACCTATATATTAAACCCTCAACCCTTAAACCCTAATCCATTAAGCCCTCAACCCATAAACCCTAATCCCTTAAATACCAAATCCTTAAATCCTAATCACTTAAAACATCAACCCTTATACCCTAATCCCTTAAACCCTCAATTCTTAAACCTTAAATCATAAACCCTATCCCTAAACCCTCAACGCTTAACACTATACCTTAAACCATAATTTCTTAACCCTAAACCCTAAATCCTATCTTGAAACCATCACACTTAACACTATACCTTCTAATCTAATCCCTTTACCCTAAACCCTAAACCTTTGACCAAAAAACCCTATATCCTTAAAACCTCAACCCTTAAACCCTAGTCCCTTAAATATCAGTAAACCATATTCATAAAGCCTCAACCATCAACCCTTAAACATTAAACCCTAAAACCTATCCCTAAACCATCAACCCTTGACACTATACCTTCAACCTTAATCCTTCAACCCTCAACCTTAATCACTCAACCCTTTAACCCTTGATACCTCAATTTTTAACCCTAATATCTATACCCTAAACCCTATACCCTAAACCCATTAATCTCAACCATATAACCTCAACCCTTAAACCATCAACCCCTTAATCTCACAACCCTATAAAAGTATGTGCAGGATCATCATGGAAAAAATAGGCCCTTAAGTGGCAAAAAATTCAGAAAAATCAGTGTTAGGAAACTTGACATAAAATTTTGAATAAGATATCTATATTATTTCAAAAATATGTAAGAATATAATTTGTAGAAAATTAAATATAGTTTCTAAACTACTAGGTTTATTTAAAAATAAATAAAATCTATTTGGTGAAATTTTGAAATTTCAATGGAGTAATACTTAAATTTTAGGGAAAAAATAAGTAGTTGTCTGTCTGACCACCCTAACCATAATAAAATGATAATATTTTTTGTAAGATTTTATATATGAGTAGAGGACTTATGTCCAGATGTGATGCATATTTTTTTGTAATTTTTTTCCAAGTAAATAATTAATTATGAATTTTTTATTACAACTTTAAAAAAATATAAAAACTCGCATGTCTGACCACCTTAACTTGGTCAAAACTTCATGAAATTTATTTTTTATTTTTTTAATCCTATAGTATGTGAAGCATAGAATGTGACGCATGTTCTGGATTTAAAAAATGTGATACCATTTGAAAGTTATAGATTTTTTTGAATCAGCCTATCGATCAGGACTTTAGTCATAATTCTAATAGAAAATAAATAATAATTACTGATCAAATTAAAATTAAAGAATAATTTATATTGGTGGAAAGTTGAGAATCTCCTCTAAAAACCCTTTTTTTTTAATCAATTTTAGGTAAAAAAAGTCGTCAACCACATACCCTACAAATACCCATAATATTGCCACTTTTTGGACGCTCATGATCCTGCACATACCCATACCTTATATATTAAACCCTCAACCTCTAACCCATACATTGGACCCTCAACCCTAATCCCTTAACCCTATACCCTCAACCCTAAACCCTTAACCCCTTAATTCCTCAACCCTCTACCCTATACATTAAGCCCTCAACCCTCAATTCTCAAACCTCTACCCTATGCATTAGACCATCAACCCTAAACCATCAACGCTTAATTCTCAAACCTCTACCCTTTGCATTAGACCATCAACCTTAAATCCTCAACCCTCAACTCTCTACCTTCTACCATCTAACCTATAAATTAGACACTCAATGATAATCCCTCAACCCTATACCGTCAACCCTCAACTCTTAAACCATCAAACACTTAATCCCTCAATTCTCTTAAATATTAAACCCTCAACCCTTAATTCTCAAACATCTACCCTATACATTGGACACTCAACCCTAATCCCTCAACCCTATACTCTCAACTCTATACCCTCAATCCTCAACCCTATTCTCTCAACCCTTAAAACATTAATACCTCAACCCTTAAACCCTAAAACCTTATACCCTTAATCCCTCAAACCTCTACCATAATCCCTCAATCCTATACCCTCAACCCTCTATCCTAAACATTGAATCCTCAACCCTATACCCTCAATTGTATATCCTCAATGCTCAATTCTAATCCCTCAACCCCTTAACCTTTAACACCTCAACCCTTAAATCCTCAAACCTTAAACCCTTAATCCCTCAACCCTTAACCCTAATACCTAAATTCTATACCATCAAGTATCTACCCTATACATTGGACCCTCAGCCATAACCTCTAAACCCTAATCCCTCAACCCTTAAACCTTAATCCCTCAAACCTCAACTGTAATCTCTCAAAATTTGAAATCTTAATCCCTCAACCCTTAAACCCTTAATCTCTCAATCCTTAAACCCTCAACCCTTCAATCTTTAATCTCTCAACCTTTAATCCCTCAAACCTTAAACCATTAATCTCATAACCATTAATCCTTCAAACCTTAAACCATTAATCCCTATACCATCTACCCTATACATTAAACTCTCAACCATCATTTCTCAAACATCTAACCTATACATTGGACCATCAACCCTTATCTCTCAACCCTCAACCCTATATCCTCAACCATATGCCTTAAAACTTTAACCCTTTAACCTTCAACCCCTTAATCCATCAACCCTCTACCCTATACATTAAATCCTCAACACTCAATTCTCAAACCTCTACCCTATATGTTTGACCCTCAACCCTAATCCCTGAACCCTATACTCTCAACTCTAGATCCTCGACCCTCAACCCTAATCCCTCAACCCTTAAACCTTTAATACGTCAACCCTTAAACCCTCAACCTTTAAACCTTTAATCCATCAAACCTCAACCCTAATCCCTAAACCCTTAACCCTAATCCCTTAACCCTCAAACCTTAAACCCTTAACCCCTAAACCCTAATCCCTCAACCCTCAACCCTAATTTATCAACCATTATGTCCTTAATCCGCATACCCTTAAACTATTAATCCCTCAACCATTAAGCCCCCACCCTTAATTCATTAATCCCTCAAACCTCTAACCTATCAATTAAACCCTCAAGCCTTAATTCTTAGACCTCTACCCTATATTTAAACCTCAACCCTAATCCCTTAAACCTATAACCTCAACCGTATACCCTCAATCTTCAACCCCAATCCATTAACCCTTAAACCCTTAATCTATCAACCCTTCAACCCTCAACCCTTAAACCCTTAAACCCTCAACCCTTAAACCCTTAATCCCTCAACCCTTCACCCTAATACCTTAACCATCATCCATAATTTTTTCACCCAATACCCTAAACCCTCCACCCTAATCCCTTAACCCTCAACCCTTAACCCCTTAACCCATAAACCCTAATCCCTCAACCCTCAACCCTAATCTCTCAACCATTAAACTCTTAATCCATATACCCTTAAACCCTCAACCCTTAAAAAAAAAATCCCTCAACCTTTAAAAAATTAATCCCTCAACCCTCTAACCTAATGGAACTCTCAAATTTTGCAAATTTTGAAGTGCCCATTTAAAATTTTTGCCTTTGCACTCTCATAAGTGCACTTGAGAAATATACCCAAATGACCTACATTGGAGGATCATAATTTCAAACCTATTGATTTTGGTACAAAATGCCTTTGCACACCTATTCATGTGTCCTATCTAAGTACACATGTCAATTTTTATCTTCTCACAATGAGTTTTGATGAGGTTTTGAAAAGCGAAGCTAGAGGATTTTGTCACATTTCTTTTGTTTCCAAACTTTTTGTTTTGTAAAGTAGCCTTGAATTTGAGCTTTCATTTTGAAACCTGATGACTATAATGCTAAGATGATTGTTTCTCTCAAGTATCAATGCCTAAATGAATTCCCATGTCAGCTTTCAGAGCCTCATGACTTTATTTGCTATTTTAAATAGATCAAAACCACATGCAATTTATTTAGTTTTGAATATGCATTTCTAACAACATTTCAGAGAGGTCAACTTTAACACCTAATATATTTTAATGGATGATGATTCAAGAAAATAATTTTTGTAAAAATGCTTATTGTACCTAAATGATCTATGGTGTCTAGTGGCAGCTCGCTAGGAGTTGATTTGGTATTTTTCCAACGAGGTAATTTCGTCAATTTTAATTGGTTTAGAACAATTGATTTTTGCTAAAAGTTCAACTGAACTACTTTTCTGATTAATATCTTTCACCTTGTGACTCCTTTCTTCAAGAATTTTATTGCATTAAGCTCTTTGGACCGATATTTGCATGCCTCCAAATATTTATGTCTCCATGAGGTTGTTTGCCTAGTTTTCAAAAGTGATTCGAGAGCCTACTTAGCTAGTTTTTCCCATTTTCCAAAAGTGCCTAAAAGCAAGTTTTGATGGAAACCCATTTCATGCTTTCACTCGTAAAGCATTCAGAAGTTGTGTCTGATCTAGTTGAGCATAATTTTATTTCTAAAAAGATTTTTTTTTAGTCGAGCCACATCGGACTAGACATGCTTTACACTATTTCGACCTTGTGAGAGCATTCATACACTACTATGGGGTGAGTCCAAAATTGAATGTAATCTCATAAAGGTAGCTATGGTATTTTGACAAGTTCAAATGCCTATATACAGCTTGATCATGATGGAGTTGTGGGAGATGTGCAGAGTTCTATCTCTAACCCAATTCTATGTTATAAAGAAGATCACTATTCATGTGAAGCCTTAGTCTCTTAAAAGAGCCAATGATGCATTTGAGAGAAATTCATCCAATGTGTAGGTATCTAGCAACATGGAGTCAAAACAAAGCAATGATGGCATAGATTGAACATGGATCAACAAATATGGAGGTTTTGGTAGCCCTTGGCACAAATGTAGCTTATGTATTCAGCGATAGGGACTATAACTTCAATAGGTTTTAGAAGAATAAACTTCTTTGAAACAAATTCCATGTTAATCCTCTTCAAAGGATTGGTGATAAAGTATTTGGAGGAAACCATTATATTGGGCTACAGGGGTTTGGTCTCCACAAACACAGATGGATTTGTTAAGAAAATTCTTCAGCAATTAAAAGACAAATGTAATATACACTTGCCAGCTAAGGGGGCTCTCAATGGAAATGGTAAAAATGTGAAAAATATTTAAATGAAAAAGCCTTTTTGGGGTGGTAAAATCAAATGTGAGTTATATTTGATTGAAATTTCCATAAATATTTTCATAGAGGGGCCTCCATAATCAAATGTAACTAGCAAGGAAATGAATACCAAAGCATGCCATACATCATGAAACAAGAAGAACACCATCAGTATAGGAAAGGTGCATGGCTTGGTGAACCAAATACCAAATAATATGGTCTCATGGAAAGCCAGAGCAACAAACACAACAAGATGAATGTGTTGACGAAGCTTGAAACTTAAAAGCATAAAGCAAATGAAAAGGAATGCAATTTGCAAGGAGAACCCCTTTAAAGGTAATCGGATGGAATGATATGGTGGCAGGAAATGCCAAGGCCACAACCTATGTATCATTTTCTAGACCCTGTGAGTGAAGGGAACCAAAAGTAGCATGCACATGTATTGGTTTGTTGAAGAAACTTTAAAAGCCATTATTGTAGCAATTAACAGAACAAATTTGTTGGAAGACTTTAATAGAATTTTGAAGCAAATATAATGTGAGAAAATGCAGGATACACTAGTAGTAGATTCATGGAAAAGGGATAGAAATATTGTTTTGTTGAAGAAACTTTAAAAGCCACACTGCAAGGGAAAGCCACTATTGTAGCAATTAACAGAACGAATTTGTTGGAAGACTTTAATAGAATTTTGAAGCAAATATAATGTGAGAAAATGCAGGATACACCAGTAGTAGATTCATGGAAAAAGGATAGAAACTTTAAGCAAAGGCAGCCACACACAAGCAATATGGATTTATTGAAAAGGCTCAAACTATTGGAGAGGACTGATATTATTGCTAAAGAAGGCACTACCATGAAATAGGGTAGCACACCATATTGGAATAAGTTGTATATTGTGTTGAAAAGCTTGAAATTTTCTAATAAATGCACACAAATGCAATACATGGGAGATGAAATATTAGATGGGGCGAATGATAATTTAAAAGCTTTCTTTTCTTTTAATTTTATATTGTTTTGAATATAAGACAATTGTCCATGATAGTTTTAATATGGTGGGCCCAAAATATTGAATGCAAAAGTATTAAGTGGGTGAAAAAAAAAATTCCCAAGTGATTTTGTTTTTAAAAGGGGGCTAAGGAAATTAAAATCCAATAGATGAAAATATTTTGATATTTTCATTTCAAAAGGCAAATACTTTAAGAGGCCCAATATGAAATAGTTAATATTTCACCACAAAGTGAAAAGGAGAAAGATGAAATATTTCAAAGGGAAAATATTTTAAGTAAAACATTTAAATATTGTGGGCCATGGTGGAAAGCAAGTCAAGTGGTCTCTTTTATTAACTTTAAATGTTTCTTTGCTAGGCATGAAAAGTGAAAGCATAGGGATGAATATTAAAATGCACGTGAATGTGACATAGATGAAATGCTTTAATATAAAGTGAGTTTAATATTCACTTTATGTTGGGAAAATGTTAAAAGTGAATAAGGAGGAATATTTTACTTTAATAAAGTAAAATAAATTTCAGCTATAGATAGAAACATGAATTTTATGAGAATAGAGATATTTTTAGACAACTGCTAGTAAAATGGGGAATTCCATCACATGGAAAACAATTTTGTTGAAGAACAACACACAACAAGGGAAAATTGAGAGGAAAAGTTTGTTGTAGAGAGAGGAGAGAGGCTTTTCTTCTATTGATCAACGGTGAAGAGGTTTCTAGATGGCATTTCCGAATTAGTTTTAGGGCTTCTTTTGGAGCCTTCTCTTCTTCTATTTCTTCTCTTTTCTTCTCATTTTGTAAGGGTCAGTGAATGAAGTTTTGAATTCTTGTGTGGGGCTGGGTAGATAGAACTTGTTAAGTCTGAGTCATATTTTGAGTCTATAAACTATAATTTCTGATTTCATGAGCAAATGCAACCATTTTGTGCAAATAAATCATGAAAGTCATTAATATCTTCAAATTGTATCCATATTTGTACATATTTAGTCATATGAATTCAATAATATAGATTATCTTTAAGTTTTTCATCTCAATTTCATGAGAATGTTTTGTTTATCCATTGTTCTATTTCAATGAAATGGTAAAATGCTTTGAGCAGATGATTGTGATTGAAGTGTACATGTTGGATTTGGTAAGCATAATTTGATTGATAATAAAAGAGGTAATGTTAGTTTAAGACACTAATGGTTGATGCAATGCATTATTAATTTATATCCATTGGTTGAATATATTTGCTGATGAATTCTTTTCATGTGTTTGACTCCATGGCCGAGAATTAGGCATTGGCTTATCTTGCAGCTTAATACATCTCATAAACATGTTATAAATTCAAAATCATTTTAAATATGTGTTATTTGGTTGGGGTATTATGAGTCATTCATCCTAATTGTTGAGTGAGTGTTGAATTGTGAAGAGTTTAGCTATATTTGAGCTTGTTAATGCTTTTCTTAGTGCATTTCATTGGGAATTAATTGCTATAAAAAGCAATGTCTGGGTATAGTTGCATTTAGATTTTAGGCTCAAATCAACTATACCCACATTGGTCTTGCTTACATAGTCTTGGATAATTTGCAAAAATAAAGGAGTGAATATGTGCAAAGTTTGTTGTCTTCAATTATGGGAAAAAATGCTGATGAAATAAATAGTAGTGTGAATAAAAATGATCAGAGCTCTTTAGACAAGTGCATAGTTGAGAAGGTAGAAGATAAGAGGAATGCATCATCAAGTGATAAGGAAGTTGTCTTTGAACAACACTCAGAAGAAATGCACCCAACTAAAATTTACAGCCGTGAAGATGAAAGACATGATGAAAGAAATTAAACATGTGAAGTTTCTTTGATCTCCTCTGCAAATGAGAGAAAAATTTCTATGGCAATTGAAGGCTTCAATGGTGCAAATAGTGTCATGAATGATCATTTCAGTTTACAATGTGTTGATAATACTTCCCCTTCAATTGATGAATGTGGTGTTGCAGAAAATAGTGGGATTCCAAGTCTTCTGAGCTAAGAACATGATGAATAATATCAACTGGATTTACTCTTTGAAGAAGAGATAAGCAATCAGCAATGTTATGACACTGTTGATCATGTCAATCCTACATGTGTTGAATGTATTCTTGATGCAAGTCTCCATAATGGGGCATTAGAATTTTCTTATTTGGGGAATGCTCCTGAGGATGATGGTTTATCAGCTACAAGTGATAGAGTATGTGATGAATTTCAATTTGCAAGATCAACCACAAGCAATTGCATTGAAGAAACCATTTATGGTTTTCATTTTGATAGAAAAGATGTTTATGTCTACCCTCAAGAGGTTGAAAGTGGGAAGCTCAGTGAAGACACCTAGTCCAATGCTGAAATACAAGATGATGTGGATTGTTGTTATGACAACCTAGAAGTTAGTAAGAATGAATGAGTGGAAAACCTATTCTCTATGATGGGTTGTGATTGTGTGTGTGACAAGGTTGTCAGTAATTTAATTTCTTATGATTGGGGAAATCCAGTTTATGATCAGCTTATTGATTTTTCAAAATTTGAAGATGATGACACCATGGGATATCCCTATTTGCAATTTGATAGTGTGTCTAATTCAAGTGAAGTTCAAGAAGAGGAAGTGGTTGAGAAAATGGATCAAAGAAATGATCCATTGAGTAGTGAACAAATTTCAGACCTATTAACCATTGAATATCAAAAATGTGCACATGAGGATGACTCTTAGTTTGTGTGTGCAGCTCCTATTGTTTTTGATAGTAATGATGATCTTCAAGATGCAAGGTATGATGCGTGTGTCTTTGATTCTCTTTCAAATTATGAGTCAATTGATCACAATGATGATGATGTGGATGAAGAAAAACAACCATTTGATGGTAATGATGCATTATATGATGTGTATGATAGTGTGAATGCTGATGTAAACTTAGAAATTTGTTTTGATGAGTTTGAAGTAGAAAATGACCATGAGGATTGCACATCCAATGAACCAAGTATTTGAGATATTAATGCAGATTTGAACAAGTCCCTGTTTGCTGACTTGAATGATCCTAGGCATGATCCTTTTCATGTGAATATGAATGATGATTTCAATGAGAAATCAAATTATGCTTCTGAACCAAGATTGCTTATTGTTGAGCAACTCAGTGATACTAAAGAAGAGGATATGTTTTGTTTAGAGGATAATGGGTGGAGTGAAGATGAGGGTGAGTAAAAAATATCTAATGATTCCCTATACTAGAATGGTGAAGAATAGTTGCAAAGTGTGCTAATGGATGAGTGTATCTCTTCACATACACTCAGAGATAGTTTGCATAATGAGCAAGACCTTCTATTAAGTTCTTCTGATTGTTTTACCATTGATGTGAAAACTAGTGATCAAATTGAGCTTTATAGTACCATCCATGTAGTATAATGTGAATGCAATTTTTGCTAGTTGGGAGAATTTTTCACAAAGTGTGGCATGTGCAAGATACTGAAGCAAGTTGTTTTCAACTAGAGAGTGATTTATGTGATGAATATGAACAATTGTTGCCAAATGATAATTAATATTTTAAAAGTATGCCTGAATTTTAGATGCATATTGATTATGAACATCTTGATAATGTTGTATATGATGGCCTATCAGGAGGTACCAACATGTTTAATTAGGTAGATGGTTGTGATCAAACTTTTCTTTCATATGGTCTTGGTCATTATTGTCAAATGTTTCCACTTGATAGTAAATCAAAGCATGAATAAAGTGAAAATGATGTGGCCTATTTGATTTGGTTGCCACTTGATGATTAAACTAAATAGAGAGCAAGTTTCTACTTGGATAAATGTAGTTGTTCAAGTTGTTTTTTTTGACAAAAGAAAACTTAAGTTGAGGGAGATCAACTCTTTTTATAGATTTTTTTTTTATAGAGGTAAATGATGACTTCCTTTTTCATTTGGTGGCATGGGGTCACCAGATGAAGTTGAAACACAAGAATGAATAAAGGAACAATTTGAGACAACACTTGATGGACTTAGTATTTGGTCTACTCTCCAAAGATCTGGAATCTTACTATGCCCACATGAGGAATACATACCCAATTGGAGCCATTAATGGCACTCTCAAATTTTTCAAATTTGAAGTTCCCATTTCAAAAATTTTCCTTTGCACTCTCATAAGTGCACTTGAGAAATATACCCAAATGACCCACTTTGGAGGGTCATAATTTGAAGCTTGTTGAATTTGGTGCAAAACCCATTTGCACACACATTAATGTGTCCTATGTGAGTGTTCATTTCAATTTTTAGCTTCCCATGATGAGTTTTGATGAGGTTTTGAAAAACAAAGCTAGAGGATTTTGTCACATTTCTGTTGTTTGCAAACTTTCAGTTGTGTAAAGTAGCATCTTGTTTGAGCTTTCATTTTAAAACCTAATGATTGTCATGCCAAAATTATTGTTTCTCTCAAGTATCCATACCTAAATGACTTCCCATGTTATTTTTTAGAGCCTCATGACTTTATTTACTACTTTTAATAGATCAAAACCAAATGCAATTTACTCAATTTTGAATATGCATTTCTGATAACATTTCAAAAAGGTCAACTTTAACACGTAATATCTTTTGATGGATGATGATTCAAGAAAATCCTTCTTTCACACATGTTTATTGTACCTAAATGAGCTAATGTCTCACCAGGAGTTGATTTGGTATTTTTGCAATGAGGTGATTTCATCATTTTTAATTTGTTTAGAACAACTAATTGTTGTAGAAAGTTCAACTAAGCTACTTTGTTGATTAATACCTTTCACCTCATAACTCCTTTCTTCAATACTTTTGTTGCATTCAAGTCTCTAGACCAATGTCTACATGATTGCAAATTTTTATCTCCACAAGGTCGTTTGCCTACTTTTCAAAAGCAATTCTAGAGCCTACTTGGCCAGTTTTGCCTATTTTCCAAAAGTGCTTGAAAGAAAGTTTTGATGGAAAACCATTTCATGTTTTCACTCTTGAAGAATTCAAAAGCTATGTCTGATCTAGCTAAGCATAAAATTTGTCTAAAAGAGAAAAAAAAATTAGTCAGGCCACATGGGCCCTGACATGCTTTACACTATTTCAAGCTTGTGAGAGCATTCATACACTACTATAGGGTGAATCCAAAATTGAATGTAATCTCATTAGGAAATCTATAGTGTCTGACAGGTTCAAATGCCTATATACAACTTGATCATGATGGAGTTGTAGGAGATGTGCAGAGTTCAGTCTGCAAGTTGATTCTATGTTAAAGTTGTTTAAAGATCACTAGTCATGTGAAGCCTTAGTCTCTTAAAAGATCCAATGATGCATTTGAGAAAAATTCATCCAATGTGTAGGTATGTGGCAGTGCGGATTCAAAACAAAGTAGTGATGGCATAGATTAAACATGGATCAAAAAATATGGAGGTTTCAGTTTCCCTTGGCACAAATGTAGCTTGTATTTAGCGATAGGGACTATAACTTCAATAGGTTTTAGAAGAATAAAATTCTTTGAAATAAATGCCATGTTAATCCTCTTCAAAGGATTGGTGATAAAGTATATACTAGGTTACAGGGGCTTGGTCTTCACCAACAAAGATGGATTTGTTAAGAAAATTCTTCAGCAATTAAAAGACATGCAATATACACTTTCCAAATAAGGGGCCTATCAATGGAAATGGTAAAAATGTGAAAAATATTTAAATGCAAAAGCCTTGTTGTGGTGGTTAAATCAAATGTGTGTTATATTTGATTGAAATTTCCATAAATATTTTCATAGAGGGGCCTCCATAATCAAATGTAACTAGTAGGGAAATGAATGCCAGAGCATGCCACACATCATGAAACAAGAAGAAGACCATCAATATAGGCAAGGTGCGCAACTTGGTGAACAAAACCCCAAATAATATGGTCTCATAGAAAGCTCGAGTAGCAAACACAACAAGATGAATGTGTTGAAGAATTTTGAAACTTCATAGCATAAAGCAGCTGAAAGGCACACAATTTGCAAGGAGAGCACCTTTAAAGGTGATCATATGGAATGTTATGGCGGTAGGAAAAAAACAAGACCATGAAATATGTATCATTTTCTAGACCCTGTGAGTGAAGGGAACCAAAAGTAGTATGCACATGTATTGGTTTGTTGAAGAAAATTCAAAAGCCATGTTGCAAGGAAAAGGCTCTGTTGTAGCAATGAACATAACAAGTTTGTTGGATGACTTTAATAGAATTTTGAAGTAAATATAATGTGAGAAAATGCAGGATACACTAGCAATAGATTTATTGAAAATGCATAGAAACTTTAAGCAAAGGCAGCCACACACATGTAATATAGATTTATTGAAAAGGCTCAAACTATTGGAGAGAACCGATATGATTGCCAAAGAAGGTGTTGCCATGAAACAGGGCAGATTACCATATTGGAATAAGTTGTATATTGTGTTGAAAATCTTGAAACTTTCTAACAAATGCACACAAATGAAAAATGGAACCCACACAATATAAAAGTTTTCAAAGCCCATGCCCTACCCTATAAAAAATTCCACACACCAAAAATAAATGTATCTATTAAAAGAGCTTTAGAGATTTTCAGGTAACTAAGAAGGTAGGTGCACACCACATAGTTGTTGAATAGATCAGAAAATGTGATTGTTAAATGAAAGCTCTAAAAGCTTTAAATCAAATGTAATAAGGGATGGTGAAAAGAAGAAGGCACACATCAATAGCTACATTTTTTTTCATTTTAAAAAAGAAATTGCCAAGAAAATACAATTGGAAGTGTGGCACATAGGTTTAAGGAATTCGATGGAAGGATTAAAGTATGATGAAGGAACTAGAATGAGGAAGACTTCACCACCATGAAATTGTAGAGTTGTGAATGCACAATGAAAGAAATAAATTAGGTTAAAGAAATTAGGGAAGCAAATAAGACCAAAGGAGATCGACTACTTAGAAAGGAGGTGAGAATGTAGCTCAATCTCTACCATTTCCTGCTAGATTGCTGGTCCAAGTTGCACAAATTTTATTTCTCATGAGATTGGTGAGGTGATGCCATGTGGAGAGTGGGTATGTAGTTTTCCCCAAGGTGTTTGATGCTTTAAGTTCTTCAAGTTTTCATTTTACCTTTATTAAATGTGCCCGGTGAAAATAAATGAAAAGGTTGGAGAGAATAAAATAATTGCCTAATGAAAATATTAAATATGACTTACATCCATTACAAAGAAAATAATTTAATATGCTCCAATAGTTTGATGTGGGTAAATCCTAAGAAAGATGTGGGTAAATCCCCACCCTTCCCCTCTAGCTCATGGGTTGAAAATGCAAGCAGGTTATTTCCTATGAGGTCAGCGAGATGCTGACATGTGGCGGTAGGGGGCCCTGAGTTACCTTGTTTTGAAATGCATGGGAGATGAAATATTAAATGGGGTGAATGATAATTTCAAATCTTTGTTTGCTTTTAATTTTATATTGTTTTGAATATAAGACAATTGCCAATGAGAGTTTTAAAATGGTGGGCCCAAAATTTTGAATGCAAAAGTACTAAGTGGGTGAAAAACAAAATGTCCATGTGATTTTGTTTTTAAAAGGGGGCCAAGGAAATTGAAAGCCAACAGATGAAAATATTTTGATATTTTCATTTCAAAAGGTAAATACTTTAAGATGCCTGAAATGAAATAGTTAATATTTCACCACAAAGTGAAAAGGAGAAAGCTAAAATATTTCAAAGGGAAAATATTTTAAGTAAAACATTTAAATATTGTGGGCCATGGTGGAAAGCAAGTCAAGTGGTCTCTTTTATTAAATTTAAAATTTCCTTTACTGGGCGTGGATAGTGAAAGCACATGGAAGAATATTAAAATGCATGTGAATGTGACAGATTAAATTCTTTAATATAAAGTGAATTTAATATTCACTTTATGCTGGGAAAATGTTAAAAGTGCATAAAGGAGGAATATTTTACTTTATTAAAGTAAAATAAATTGCAGCTACACACAAAGACATGATTTTCACAAGAATAGAGATATTTTCAGATAGCTACTGGTAAAATGTGGAACTCCATCACATCAATTTTTTTTTTGTGAAGAACAACACATAAAAAAGGGAAAATTGAGAGGCAAAGTTTGTTGTAGAGGGAGGAGAGACACTTTTCTTTTGTTGATCAACAGTGAAGAGGTTTCCAGATGACATTTCTAGATCAATTTTAGATGTTCTTTTGGTTCCTTCTCTTCTTCTATTTCTTCTCTTTTCCTCTCATTTTATAGGGGTCTATGAATGAAGTTCTAAATTCTTGTGTGGGGATAAGTAAATAGAACTTGTTAAGTCTGAGTCATATTTTGAGTCGATAAACTGTAATTTTTTATTTCATGAGCAAATATAGCCAATTTGTGCAAATAAATCATGAAAGTCATTAATATCTTCAAATTGTCTCCATATTTACACACATTTATTCATATGAATTCAATAATATAAAGTATCTTTGAGTATGTCATCTCAAAATCATGAGATTGTTTTGTCTATTCATTATTCTATTTTAATGAAATGGTAAAATGCTTTGAGCAACTGATTGTGATTGAAGTGTACAAGTTGGATTTGGTAAGAAGAATTTGATTGATAACAGAAGAGGGAATGTTAGTGTAAGACACTAATAGTTGATGCAATGCATTATCAATTTAGATTCATTGGTTGAAATATATTTGTTGATGAATTATTTTCATGTGTTTGACTCCATGGCCCAGAATCAGGCACTAGTTTATCTTGCAGCTTAATACATCTCATAAACATGTTATAAATTCAAAATCATTTTAAATATTTGTTATTTGATTGGGCTATTGTGAGTCCTACTTCCCAATTCCTGAGTAAGTGTTGAATTACCAAGAGTTTAAAAAAATTTGAGGTTGTCAATGCTTTCCTTAGTGTATTTCATTGGGAATTATCTACTATAAAAAGGAATGTCTGGGTATAGTTGCATTTAAGTTTTAAGTATTGTATAGGTTGACCCACCTTTGTCATGTAGAGCCAGAAGTGCAAAACATATCAATCTTTGACTGAATCTTGTCAGTTGGCCAAATCAACCTTTGAGTCTAAGCATAAGACATTGGTTAAGTCTTTAGGATTTAGTTGTTCTATTAATATTTGGAACACCAACATAACCTATACATTAAGACCTCAATCCTTAATTCTTAGACCTCCACCCTATACATTAGACCCTCAACCCTAATCAATTAAACTTATACCCTCAACCCTATACCCACAATCTTCAACCCCAATCCATAAACCCTTAAACCATTAATCTATCAAACCTTAAACCCTCAACTCTTAAACCCTTAATCCCTCAACCCTCCACCCTAATCTCTCAACTGTCAACCCTAATTTGTCAACTTGATATACTCAACCCTTAGCCCTATACCCTTAACCCTCAACCATAATCCCTCAACCCTTAAACTCTCAACCCTTAAACCAATAATCCCTCAAACATCTACCCTATAAATTACACCCTCAACCCTCACTTTTCAAACCTCTACCTTATACATTGGACCCTAAACCCAAATCCCTCAATCCTATACACTAAAACTTGTATCGTCAACCCTATACCCTAAACCCTTATCCCTCGACCATTGGTCCCTTTATCCCTCAAACCATAAACTATTATTCCCTCAACCCTCCACCCTAATACCTCAACCCTCAACCCTATATACTAGACTCTAAACATTAAACCATATACCTATAGCCCTATACCCTCTACCATCAACTCTTAAACCCTCAATGTAGTGTCCCTTTAGTTGCTGCACTTTGATTCAATTTGTTTTTGTTCATTTGATAGTTGTTTTAGCTAGTTTTGATACTATGCTACTTTATTTCAGTTAGTATACTAATACTATGTTTGTTTTATACTATGTTGATGATGCATTAGATATGTTGTTGATCGTCTAATTATTTTTGTGTGGTGAAATTATGATAAACATATGTGTGTTATGGTTATATGCTATTTCATAGTATTAGTGTGTTTATGATGATGTATCTAATTTTTATAATGATGTAGTGCTATATGTTAGTTTTGGTGAAGGAGACTATAGCATTACTCACTTGTGAGTACCTTGCTACATTGTGACTCTCTTTGATAATGTGATTGTTGGTTTATGTAGACATGTTTGAAAGTGTTATCTTGTGCAGTTTGTAGGTACTAGGCATCAAATTCACTTGCTTTGAGTGTGCCATGACCCAATGGAAACATGTTGTTTTGGAGATAATGCCAGGTTCTTCTTTAGCCATTGTTCCCTTATAGGACAATTATCTATGTTGTCACCTGTCATTGTATAGTCATCTAATTCTATTGTGTTGTTCATGATTGTGTCTTGTTAGAAATTAATTAATTATTTAAATGGTTTATTAATTAATTTATTTGATTTAATGTAATTTTATTTAAATGTTAAGTCAAAATAACTGTGTTTATGGTTTGATTTATTAAATTAAATTAAACATGATATTTATTTGAATGCAATTGTTGATTTCAATGTGCAAATTTAAATAAATGAAAATTGGATATTTTGAAAGATTTTGTTTTCAAAAGATTATAAATAATATCCAAAATATAGATTTTGAGTTGGAATTTTGTTTTTTAGTTAGAAAGTGTTATCTTGGGTAATTGTTTAAGTTGAAACTGGTTGATCAATTTTAATTGCATGTTGATAGTTAGTTAAGTCTTGTGACTTTGAGTTAATTGAAAATGAATAAAGAATTTGGTTATGCTAAATTGTTGTACAACAATTTATTATTATTTTTCCTGAGAAGATTTCATAGGATTTTTTCTAAGAAGTTTTTGGTGTTGGCTTTTGGAGAGTTTTTTTGAGTATTTGGAGTTTTTTATTTGCTTGACCTTGGATTTCGATTGATTGAAGATTAATAGATTTGGAATTTGGTCTTGGCTCTTCTTTAGATTTCATTTGTTGTAGCTTTTATTTCTAGGTTCGTTTGATTTCCTTTTTCTATAGATTTTCATTTAGAATAGATTGTCTTTGCTGTGTCTTTCTTGCTATATGTGTGATAGGAAAAGATTTTATATTTTCCTATGAAGTGTATGTGTATTTTCAGTGGTTGTTGTAGAATGTTTTGTGTATTCAATTGGCTTAGAAAAGATGGTAATGGTGGTTTTTCATCCTATTGATTTGTAATTTTAGTGTCTTCTTTGTCCATGATTGGTTGTGTGTGAATGTTGGATGGTAATGATGTTGAATCTTTTTGCTATGATCTTGTTGGCATCATTCGTGTTATGATATGGCTCTAATTTGGTCTTGCAAACCTTCCAGAAGTGTCTTTGAGTTGTTACATGAATCCATGATCAATTATGGGTGGTTTCATCACTTTATTTATTCTTTTTTTCTTCTTTTTGGTCTCTAGCATGGATGTGCCACAAAATGGCTTGAATGCACCACATAAGGTCTTCTATGCACCACAAAAAATCTTCAATGCACCATAGAAAATCTTCAATGCACCATAGAAAGTCACCAATGTGCCACATAATGGTGTCTATGTGCCACAGGATGGCATAGATGTGCCATTCTATTGTGCTTTGCTAGTTTGATGATATTAGTCATTCTTAGGTCTCTTTTTTGGATTTAGAGCTTCTACAGGAGGTTTATTATGAATGTCTTGAGTTTATCTATGATTCTTATGAATTGAGATTTGCTCCTTGTATTTTTTTATTTGTTGTTGTATTCTATTTTGTAGTGTTTAAAACTAAAAATGAAAATACTATATTCACAATGGTAGTTTTAAATTGAATATGTATATATATTCATCTATGGGTTTTTTATATTTTTATTTAAGAACATACTTCTATGTTTTGAGGTTTCAAAATATTCCATAGGTTAGGAAAAGGAACTTGTATTGAAAAGATTGTGGTGTTTTTATTTTATTGTTCAATTACAATGATATGATTTGGGATTTAGCCATGCATGGATTATTTGTTGCCTTGATGGTATTTGGAATGTTAAATGATTTGAGTCATGACTAAGATGTGTTCATTCATGGAGTTGTTCAATGTGCATAATGGTTATATTTTGTAATTGATTATGAGTTATTTTATTAGCAAGAGTGGCTTGTGATAGGGGCCAGAATGCTAAGAGGTAACCAGGGTAACCTATCAGGAGATTATAATTTAGTGAAAACCTAATTGAATGTATCAGGGGTTGGGTATTTGTCATTAAATAAATCAAATAATTTGATTACCTTGCCTAATTCCTTAGTTCTTGTATAGATTAAGGGTAGGTTGAGATGGCCTACAATGGAATGATTGTTTACTTTGTCTTCTTGAAAGGTAGTTTGATTCCACATGAATTTGTTTAGAGGCTAGGAATCGGTAGAGATTGTCAGGGTAACTCGGTATGAGGGCCGATAATCTAGGAAGATTCACCAAGGTAATCTATAATAAACTATGTGATGACACTCTTATCCTAATGCATGTTATGTGGTCTCTTGTGTAGAGTTACTCTTAGTATGATTGTTTCCTTTGGGAGCTTTTGTTGTTATTATGTGGTTTAAATATCGTTGTCATAATGTGTATGTCAAGCCATGTAAATGGTATGTTCATCTTCATGTATGTTTATCTTGTGGACCTAATATTATCTTGTAGCACAGAGGGGTGGAACTTAGGGTACCACATGGTTGGGAGGAACACACTTTTTCCTCCATTGGGTTCCCTTACATGTGTTGCTATACTTGGATAATATTGTACTTGTGATAGATTCTTGATTCTACTTGGTTCATGAAGTTAGATGTTGAGCCTGCTCATGAACGAGATTGACAAATGTGTTATGATCTTCATCTATATTGTATACACTCTTGATATGCATGAGTGAGCTTATTGTAATGTTGTTAGGTTGTTATGAGATTTTTCATAATCTCACTTGATGTAACTTGAATGTGTAACTTGACTACATTATTACTATGTGATTGGATCATTCATTATTAATATGATTTATCCTTATGCTTTATGTCTTATGGTTAGTGATGGGATGTTCTTACTTGTGAATGTTTAAGTAGTGTTTTCATGGAACCCTAAGAATGTATGTTTGTATGTTTCTTTTATAAACTTGTTGAAATTAATTGTCTTTTTAAAAAAAAATTGTTTTGCTATTTTGTTATTTTATGTGTTTTTCTCTAGGTTCCTTGGTAGGGCATTACAACTTGGTATCAAAGAACAAGGTTCTAACAGTAGGAACTCTATATTCTTTTGAGCCCGTTAGGTTGTTCTAGATGTTAGAATTTGAAGTTGTTTTTTCTCATTTGTCTTTTGTATCTTGTAACTGAGACTTGTCCATGACCTTGTGTAGGATGATTCCTAGATGATGAGATAAGGGTCATGGTCATGGACAAGGCAGTGGCCATGGGGATAACTACTAGGAAACTCCCTCTTAGAGTTCACATGAGAGTGATCATGCAAGGAAGCAAGGTCCTCAATTGGATTAGGTGAGTAGGGTTTAGAATCCTCCATTGCCATAGTTAGAGGGATTACAGTTGCATCCCTTACTGGAGGAGATTCTTGCTTGACTTGGTCCTAGACAGGAGGCTATACAAGAGGAGGATTGAGAGAGAGAATGAGTTGTATGAAAATTTGGTGAAGTGCGAGTTCTTCTAGACTGAGGTGAAATACCTTGGTCATGCTATCTCTAGAGAGGGTATTGTTGTGGATCCTTCGAAGATCCAAGCCATCATTGATTGGCTCATGCTTACTAATATATCTAAGGTTCATAGTTTTATGGGTCTTTCTAGGTATTCCAAATGGTTTGTTCTAGGGTTTTCAAGGATTTCTCATCCCATTACTTCTCTTCAAAGGAAAGGGAAGAAATTTATTTGGTTAGATTAGTGGTAGTCAGCTTTTTAGATACTTAAGGAAAAGTTGACTAGTGTGCCTATCTTAGACATTCCTGACCCTACTAAGGATTTTTTCATTTGCACTCATGCATCTTTGGAGGGATTAGGAGTTGTGCTTATGCAATATGGTCATGTGATTACTTATGATTCTTTCTAACTCAAGGATCACAAACTAAACTATCATACTCATTATTTGGAGCTAGCTATAGTTGTTCATGCTCTAGTTCGGTGGAGGCATCTCTTGTTTGGGCACCGTTTTGAACTTCATAGTGATCACCGTAGTTTGTAATATATTTTCATGCATCCTAATTTGAATGCTAGGTAGAGATGGTGGATGGAGTATGAATTTGAGGTAAAATATATCCAATGGAAGGAGAATGTAGTGGTTGGCGCTCTTGGTCAACAAAGTCATGAGATTTCTATTGTGACTCTTGGAGTGGATTTGAGGAGCTAGATTTTAGTAGCAATTCCTATAGACAGACTATATTAGGAAGTGAAGGTAGAGTTAGGATCAAGTAGACCCTTGGAGGGTAGATTCATAGGTTATATTCTTGATTCAAATGGATTTTTGTGACATTTGGGTTGTATCTATGTACCACATACAAAAGGTCTTCACACTCTAATTATGTCAGAGGTACAACAATCACCTTATTTAGCTCATTTTGGAGTTAAGAAGATGCATGCATACCTTCAAAAATTGTACTTTTGGCTAGGAATGAAGTGTGATATCACTAATTTTGTTTCAAGATGTCTTGAGTGCCAAATAGTTAAGGCCAACCACCAACATCCCATAGGATTGTTACAACCACATCTTATTCTTGAATGGAATTGGGACATCATATCAATGTACTTCATTGTTGGTTTACCTATGTCATCTCATCAACATGATGCTATTATGGTTACTATTGATAGGTTGATTAATGTAGCACATTTTTCTCTGGCTTGTTCTTCCTATAATGTATCTTTTGTGGCCAATATATTTATGGAGGATATTGTTCGATTGCATAGAATTCCTCACATAATCATTTTAAATAGAGATATTGTGTTTACAACAAAATTATGGACATCTTTACAGTATACTCTAGGTACTTAGTTGAACTTCAATTTAGCTTATCACCTTGAGATTGATGGTCAGACTGAGATGGTCAATTAGAATCCTGAGGATATGCTCAAGATGTATGTTATGGATCAGCAATCATGATGGGAAGATTATCTTTAGTTAGTGGAGTTTCCTATAATAATGGGTATCATATTTCCATAGGTATGCCTCCTTTTCAGACATTGTATGGATGTCCTTGTCAGACTCCATTGAGTTGGGATTAACTTGAGGATAGAGTTCTACTTCGACCTAGGATGCTACTAGATATGGAGCAATAGGTGGATTGCTTTAGAGAGCACTTGCTGGTAGCGTAGAATAGGCAGAGGAAGTATGCTGATGCATATACAGTGGATCATTAGTTTTCATTTGGTGATAGGGTATTTCTTTAAGTGCATCCGCAGAAGAGTTTGATCCATTATGGAAAAGGCTCTAAGCTCATGCCTCATTTCATTTTCATTTGGTGATAGGGTATTTTTGGAGAGGATTGGTCCTATAGTGTACCATCTTGCTTTACCACCTAGTTTGTAACACATTCATGATGTATTCCATGTATATGTTCTTAGGCCTTATCATCCTGATATATCATATGTGCTCGATTGGAATGCATTACAAGTATAGTATGGTCAACTAGGTTTGGAGCCCATGGGTGTTCTTTAGCACATGTGACTCACCCTTAGGGGTCAAGGCATTGATCAGGTGAGGGTCTAGTGAGATCCTAGTGATGAGGCATCAACTACTTGGGAGGATGTGACACGCATGAGAGAGCTTTGTCCATATCTGTTTGTAGGCTTCAAGGAGTGAGCCTTATCCTGGGGGGGAGGATGTAGTGTCCCTTCAGTTGTTGCACTTTGATTTAGTTTGTTTCTATTTAGTTGATAGTTGTTTTAGATATTTTTGATACTATGATACTTTATTTTAGTTACAAAATTGATACTATGCTAGTTTTATACTGTGTTGATGATACATTAGATACATTATTGATCATTTGATTATGTTTGTGTGGTGACATTATGATAAAAATTATGTGTGTTATGGTTAGATGTTGTTTCAGAGCATTAGGGTGTTTATGATTATTTATTTGATGTTGTTTATGATGTAGTATTGTATGTTAGTTTTGGTGAAGGAGATAGTGTAGCATTACTCGCTCATGAGTACCCTGCTATGCTGTGACTCTCTTTCATGGTGTGATTGTCAGTTTATGTAGATATGCTTGACAGTGTTATTTTATGCAGTTTTCAAGTATTGGGCATTGACTCCACCTAATTTTTCAAGTTTGAGTGTGCTATGACCCAATGGAAACATGTTTCAGAAATAACAGTAGGTCCTTCTTTGGCAATTATTCCCTTATAAGATGATTATCTATGTTGTCACTTATCATTGTATAGTCGTTCAAGTCTATTATGTTGTTCATGTTTACATCTTCATGGAAATTAATTAATTAGTTAAATGGTTTATTAATTAATTAATTTTATTTAATGTAATTTTATTTAAATGTTAAATTAGAATAACTGTGTTTATGGTTTGATTTATTAAATTAAATTAAATAGGATATTTATTTGAATGTATTTGTTGATTTCGATGTGGAAATTTAATTGCATGCTGGCAATTAGTTAATTTTTGTGACTTTGAGTTAATTGAAAATGAATAAAGACTTTGGTTATGCTAAAGTTGTGCACAAAAATTTATTAATATTTTTGCTGAGAATACTTCACAGGAATTTTTCTGAGAAGTTTGTTGGGTTGGCTTTTGGAGAGGTTTTGGTTTGCTTGAGCTTGGAATTCATTTGATTGAAGATTAATGGATTAGGAATTTGGTCTTGTCTCTTCTTTATATTTCATTTTCCATAGCTTCCATTTCTAGGTTGTAACAATTTCCTTTTTCTGTAGATTTTCATTTGGAAAAGATTGTCCTCTCCTTATCTTTCTTGTTGTGTGTGTGATTGGAAAGCTTTTATATTTTCCTATGAAGTTTTTACATATTCTAAGAGGTTGTTGTAGAATGTTTTGTGTATTTCCTTGGATCAAGAGAGATGATAATGGTGGTTTTTCATCCTATTGATTTGGAATTTTAGTGTCTTCTTTGTCCATGATTGGCTATGTGTGAATGTTGTCTGGTAATGATATTGAATCTCTTTGTTATGATCTTCTTGGCATCATTTGTGTTATTTTATGGCTTTGATTTGGTCTTCCAAAACTCCCAAAAGTTTCTTTGAACCATTATGTGAATCCATGACCAATTTTGGGTGGTTTCATCACTTTATTTATTTATTTATTTTTGTTTCTAGTCTTTGGCATGGATGATCCATAGAATGGATTGAATGTGCCACAAAAAGTCTTCTATGCATCACAAAAAGTCTTCAATATGCCATAGAAATTTACCAATGCACCAAAAAATGGTGTCTATGTGCCACAAGATGACACAAATGGGTCATTCTACCCTACTTCGCCAGTTTAATGATTTTAGTCATTCATAGGTCTCTTTTTTGGATTTTGAGTTTCTACTAGAGGTTTATTATGAATTTCTTGAGTTTCTCTATGATGCTTATGAATTGATATTTTCTCCTTGTATTGGTTTATTTGTTGTTGCACTCTATTTTGCAATGTTTAAAACTCAAAATGAAAATATTGTATTCACAATGGTAGTTTTAAATTGAATATGTACATATATTCATCTGTGGGTGTTTATATTTTGATTTAAGAACATACTTCTATGTTTTGAGGCTTCAAAATATTATAGAGTTTAGGAAAAGGAACTTGTATTGAAAATATTGATGTGTTTGTACTTTATTGTTCAATTGCAATGATATGATTTAGGATTTAGCCATGCACAAATTATTTTTTACCTTGATGGTATCTATAATGTTAAATGATTTGAGTCATGAATGAGATGTGTTAATTCATGGATTTGTTCAATATGCATGATGGTTATATTTTGTATTGATTGTGAGTTACATTATTAGGAAGAGTGGCTTGTGATAGGGGTCAGAACCCTAAGAGGTAACTAGGGTAACCTATCAGGAGTTTATAATTCAGTGAAAACTTAATTGAATGTATTAGGGTTTGGGTAGTGTTCATTAAATAAATGAGATAATTTGATTGCCTCACTTAATGCCTTAGTGCTTGTATAGATTAAGGGTAGGTTTATATGGATTGCAATGGATGATCATATACTTTATATTCTTGAAAGGTAGTTTGATTCCACATGAGTTTGTTTAGGGGCTAGGAATTAGTAGAGATTTCCAGGGTAACTTGGTATGAGGGCCAATAATATAGGACAATTCACCAGGGTAACCTAAAATAAACTATGTGATGATAGTCTTATCCTAATGCATATTATGTGGTCTCTTGTGTAGAGTTACCCCTAAGTATGATTGTTTCCTCTGGGAGATTTGGTTGTTATTTTATGGTCTAGATATCATTATGTTGTAATGTGTATGTCAATCCATGTAAATGTTATGTTCTATCTTCATGTATGTTTATCTTGTGGACCTGATATTATCTCCTAGCATGGAGGGGTGGACTTTAGGGTACTACATGGTTGGGAGGAATTTTATTTTTCCTCCATTGGGTTCCATTACAAGTTTTGTTGTACTTGGATAATATTCTACTTATGACAAATTCATGATTCTACATAGTTCATGAAGTTTGACACTAAGTGTTCTCATGAATGAGATTGAAAGATGTGTTATGGTCTTCATTCATATTGTATACACTCTTTATATGTATGAGTGAGCTTATTGTAATGTTGTTAGCTTGTTACAAGATTTGTCATAATATCACTTGATGTAACTTGAATGTGTAACTTGACTACATTATTACTATGTGATTGGATCATTCATTATTAATATGATTTATCCTTATGCTTTATGTCTTATGGTTAGTGATGGGATGTTATTACTTGTGAATGTTTAAGTAGCATTGTTATGGAACCTTGGGAATGTATGTGTGTATGTTTCTTTTGTACACTTGTTGAAATTGATTCTCTTCTTTTTAAAAAGATTGTTTAGTTATTTTGTTACTTTGTGTTGTTCTCTGGGTTCCTTAGTGGGGAATTACACTCAATCATATACATTGGACCCTTACACCTAATCACTTAACCATATTCCATCAACCCTCATCCCTTAAACCCTCAACACCTTAATCCCTTAACCCTGAATTCTCAAACATCTTCCTTATACATTGGACCCTTAACCCTAATCCCTCAACCCTATACCCTCAATCCTATACCCTTAACTATTAAATCCTAAACCCACTGATCCTTCAATCCTCTATCATATACATTAAACCCTAAACCCTCAATTATCAAACCTCTACACTATAAATTGGATTTTCAACCCTAACCCTCAAACCTAATACCTTGACCCTATACCTTAAGCCCTTAAGCCCTTAAACCCTCAATCCTCAACCCTCTAACCTATACATAAATTGTTAACCCTAATCCGTCAACTATATACCTTAAACCCTTAATCCATCAACTTTCAACCCTCAACTATAAACCATCTACCCTATACATTTTACACTCAACCATAATCCTTGAATCCTCAATTCTTAAACCCTAAACCCTCAAACCTTAAAACTTATACCCTATACATTAGACACTCAACACTATACCTTAGATTCTCAAGCCACCTCAACCTTAATCCCTCAACACTACACATCAAACCCTTAATGCTCAATCCTCAACCCTCAACCCTCAACCCTCAACCTTAATCCTTCAACCCTCAACACTTAGATCCTCAACCCTCTACCTCTCTACCCTATACATTAAAGTCTTAACCCTAATACGTCAACCCTATACCTTAAAAAATAATCTCTTAATGCTCAACCCTTAAACCCTAATCAATTAAGCCTTCAATCCTTAAACACTAAACCCTTGACTCTTAACCCTCAAAGCCTTAAAATCTAATCCATAAACCCTAAACACTAGACCCTAAACCCTATTCCTAAAGCCTCAAAACTCAAACCTTAAACATTAAACCCTAAACCATATCCCTAAACCCTCTACCCTTGACCCTATACCTTAAACCCTAATCCTTCAACCCTTTAAACCCTTAAACCCTAAACCCTCAACCCTTGAATACCCTTAAACCCTTAAACCCTATACCATATAAACTTAACCTTGGAAAATCAACCTTGAACATTATCCCTTGACCCTCAAACCTCTGCCTTGTACCCTATACCCTCAACTTTATACTTATGCCATAAACCCTCAAAGCTCATCTGTATGCCTTATACCCTCACACTTAAACCCCAAACTATATAACTTAGACAATCAACCTTGAACATTATCCCTCAACTGTAAACTCTCAACCCTCTAACCTATACCCTCAACCATATACTTAAGCCCTAATCCCTCAATCCTCAATACTATACCTTAAACCCTAAAACCTATGCCTATAAAGCATCATCTATTTACACTATAACCTAACCCTCATACCTTAAGCCCTAAATATTATACCTCAAACCTATAATTAAAACCTAAACTAAATGAACTCAACCAAGTAATCCTATTCTTTATATCCTCAATCTATATCATAAGTCCTAAAAAAAATATCTGAGACTCTAATCCTTATACATTACACACTTAATCTTATATACTCAACAAGTTGAATATTATCCATAAAATGTAACCCTCTACCCTTTACCCTCATGGCCCCTTCAAATTTTTCAAATTTGAAGTGCTTATATCACTTCAATGCATTGACAAAGCCTAAACTTGCATCCTATCAAATCTACACCAGAGGCCTTCTTTGTTGATTAATATTTTGTAGCTTAAAGCTCAGAATGCAAATCCCTTTGGTAGAATGTTTTTTGGTACATATGGTAAGACTCGTTCTCAATTTTAGGCCCCCAAGATGAGTTTTTATGGGATTTTTAATCATTTTCTAATTGCAACAAGGCTAATATTGGTGTTCCAAAATTTTATAAATTTCACAATTCTAAAGGAAACCCATTTCTCATTTTCGTCTAGAACATATTATTTTACTGCTTTCCAATTGTGGAGAACACGTCCTATAGGTCAATTTATAAAGGAGGTACGAAAATTCTAATGGCTAGGAGAAATTTGATTGAAATTCCATGTTTTAAATAATTTTTTATGATTGCTCTCAAAAAATAACGGCTTGTGATGTCCGAGTTTGCACACAGTTTGGGTGGCAAGCAAAATTAAAAATTAACATTTTTGCTAATGTTGCAAAAGCTATTATTTAAAATACTTTACATATTTTAAATATTATTGAAGTTAAAGTTGCACATGAAAAGGACGAATTAGGGAAAATTTTGATTTTTATAAACTTTATAAAATTTCTACCTTTTTAATTTTTCCTTCCCCTCCAACCCATGCGAGAAATGCTCATGGTTGTGGAAGTTGGTAGGGTAGTGGGGAAACTAGATGGGAGCTTGTGGTTGTGATTAAACATTAAATAATTATTTTTCAAACCTTGGTGATGTTGGATTAAATGTTCTCAATTTTTTTATGTTGTCTATTCATTGTTCCCCATTAGATTGTGCAACAAATGCTAATTGCAGCAAAAAAATGGTGAGGAAGCATGGAAAGGAGGCAAGAGCTTGTGGTTGAATTCATAGCTCATTGAAAATATTTTGTTAAACATTGTCCTTTATTAAAACTTTGAAAAGTTTCATTTGCTTTGTATTTCTTTCCCCAACATCCCATGAAATCATTTGCTACCATGGAAAAAGCGAGCAAGGAAGTGGGCAAAGAATGAAATGGTTCTTCTTGGGAACGTTCTACATTTTCTCTTCTTGTGAAAATATAATATGGGGGATTTTGGAGTTTCTTAAGAGTTGGAAATTGGTTTTATTAACTCATAGAAATTATTTGAAGTTTCTTCAACACATCGACAACTGGTTTTAACAAAATATTGTCAAATTTCTTACTACCGACAACATGAAAAGGGTTTATAATTAGATGTTGTTTGAAGCATATATATAAATAAACTAGAAATAAAATGAATTTCCTTACATCATTGAAAATGGCTTGCAATTACTTCTCAAATTCATATAAATTGAAAAATGAATCACATTTTTTGCATTTGGGGAAAATTTTTAGGGTGTCTGAAAGTTCAATATGAATTTTTGTTCATTTAGAAGCTTTCCCAATCTATTCCTTATGTCTTGGGAGCACTTTTGCAATATTTTGAGCTTCTGTATAGTGTCAAGAAACAAACAAATAACCCCAAATGCAATATTTGATTAAGAAGTAGAGGAAATAATGATTTTCTGATAAGTCTGCTTAGTTAAAATGTTTGGTAAATGAAAGTTTTAATTGCCCATAAGTGGGTTTTTACCCAAAAGTAAATTTTTTCACTTACAAGTTAAAAAGAGGGAAAAAAGCATGTTTTTACAATAAGGTAAACATTTGCACGAGATTTACAAGTTGAAAAGGATGTAGCAAACTTTAGTTACAAATAAGGAGGGACAATGGAGGGTAAAGAGGCATTTTGTAAATGCCATTCTCTTGTAGAATCAATGGAGCTGAGTGATGCTATTTTTCAATGGTGGATTATTTATTGGCTTCTATCTTCTCTTCTCTTTTCTCTTAAAATGTAATTTATGCTTCATTTTTGGAGGATTTGCTCACTATTTTGGTCTCACAAGGAGGAATTATGTAACAAGTCTAAAAATAAATAATTATTTATTTTAGGTTCTAGGATTTTCTTAATCTTGTAATGGAGAATATAAATACAACACTAAAATCTTTGATAAAAAAATTGCAAGATATTCTATGCTAGTTTTCTCCATTGTAGACATAGCATAAGTTTTGAATATAAGAAATCATGGGTTTATGTTATTCATCTTCTTTTCTTTCCCTTAATGTTTGTTCACTATTAGTACTCTTATTCAAGGAGTAAGTTAAATTGTATTAATAGGAATGAAGGTTTATGCAATTGTATGTAGGGATTACTAAGTATTTTTGGTTAATTCTTTGGTATTGATGGTGTAAGGAATCATTGATAGTTATGATATAGATAATATTGTGGTTTATTTTCAATTTCATGGTTTAAATGAGTCCACCCTATGATTAGGCACTGGTCTTGTAATGTTGAAGTGTCTTGAGATCTTTTGTGGGATCAACATTTAAAATAAACTTTAATCTCCATTTTCATTGTGGTTATATATTGAGCTTAATGCATAATATGTCTCATGTTTAAGTTAGACACTACCAGAAAGGTTAGAAAAATCTTTACAGTAATGTCTATCAAACAATTGAAGGAGAATTATTTTTTTATAGTGTTCTAGATGCTTTGGCACACAAGTATCTATAAGAACACTATTGGGATCACCCTCCTAGGTTTCACAGAGCTTGAAGTGTAGGGGATAATCATTTTACATCAAATCTCTTGTTCATTGGCCAAATCTCTCCTCGAATTTTATGATTAGGTCTGGCACCCCTTTAGGATTCAATTCAATTATAGATTTGGGAACCAACATACCCTCTACCCTAAACCTATTACTTAAGCACTAATCCCTCAACCCTCAACTGTCAACCCTACACCTTAAACTCTAAACTCTAAACCCATAAACCTTACATACATACATACATAAAATAATAGATACATACATACAAGCATACAAACATACATAAAAGTATACATATATACATACATATACATATAGGCATACATACATATATACATATATACAAGTATGCATAAATACATATATACAAACATGCATACATACATACATATAGGCATACACACATACATGCATATATACGTACATACATAAAGGCATACATACATAGAAATATATATACAAACATGCATAGATCACACATAATTAACAAACTTGAACATAAAAAATTTCAATGAGACACAACATGAGTGCATTATAACAAAATTGCATTATAACACACTTGCATTATATGTTGCTGTTGGAATCCCCAAGCGTTAGGCTTGGGCTTTTCTTTGGATTTCCAACCCAATGGTTTGGAGTGCCTTCTGAATGTTCAATGACATTTTTTTTGCATATTCTACATGATTTAGCATAATCTCGTTCATGCTAACCATCAAGTTTGCATGTGTTTCAAGGTTGAAAAAATTGAACACATGAGTAATTTGATGCTCTCTTAGCTATTTAATGTTGTGATTTTTTCACATTTTGACAATGTTAAGCCTTTCATCTTTAATTTATTTTATTAGTGTGTTCATTTTTAGCAAAAACCAATGTTTGGTTTTTTTAACTTTTTTTAATCGTTCATTGAAATTTCAAATAAATTACATGTTTATAAACTATAATCCATTCCACACATATTTAAAAGAAAAAAAATATTTTCAATTAGTTTTCAAAAATTATAGGGGTATCATAGCCAAAATTCCATTTTTCAGGATGTGTCCAATTTGAAATTTATTTTAAAAAAATCAAATATTCACTAAAAATTATCTAAAAAATTGAGCATAAACTACATGTTAGCTAATTTCTAGTCAAAGTAATTTTAAAAATACAAATAAAAAAAATTAACCTTTTGAGGGAGCTACAAAAGATGCTATGTTATATATTTTTGACAAAAGCAACACCATTTTTTGTGGATCCCATTTTTGAACCCCTTAATCTATACCATTTTAAAAGAAAACTAATAGTTTAGAAAGTAGATTTGGAGCACTATGAACTTTTTTATTTGCATCTTAAAATTTTGAGTGTAACTATCCTCAATTTCTCATCGAATGTTAGTATTTCCTAATTTCTAAAAACAATGTGGCCACTTAATACCCCTTTTGGCCCCTCATCTACCTACACTTACCTAGTTTCCTCTTTATGGCTTTGTATATAAAGTTCAAATTAGAGCTTATGAGTACTAATTTGAGCTCACCATTGAATTTAAAAGTTTCAAGAAAGTTTTTTGATTTATTTTGTTTCATCTAAATCAAACATCTAAGGTAACATTTATGAGGATTTGATAAGGGATTTTTGTTGCCATATCTAACAAGAAGCCATCATTTTGGATTATTTTGGGTCAAACTCGACCTTTCCATTACAATAAGAAGGCCTAAAATCCTTAATTTTGACATATAATACTTTATTTTTAGCATGATCTAAGAAAATGTATTTTTAAAAAACTTTCATGTAACTATCATAAATTTGATGAACAAATGACTGCTCTCAAATATTGTGTTAAATTTGTTGATCAAATGACCATTAGAAGCATTCTCTTAAAATTGGTAGTCAAATGACTATGTTAAATTTGATAGCAAAATGACCTTGACCAGTTCGCTCCAATCTACCCCCCTCTCCATCAAGAGTTTCAAGTTTGTAGTATGAATTCAAATGGCCTTAATTCAATGATCCAATATCCTTTTTTGAGATTTTTTTTTTATTTGGGTTAGAATTTTACATTCTTTGTAGTAGTGCAATCAATTGTTAATTTTACTACATAGTTTTTCCATAAATTTCATATTCTCATAGGTGTTGCTAAGTCATTCTTGTTTTGAAAACTTTTGAGGCTCCATTCATGCCCCTACAATAACATTTTTGGGTGCATTTTTTTAACCGTATAATGTTTCATGTACTTTTTAGTGGTGTGATCAAATTGATCCCCTTTCATGTCCAAATTGTATTTTGAGTTTTTGGCTAAATTTGACATCTATGAGAACTAAGGTCAGGTCCACTTTATTATTTTGGCATGTGGAACTTGTAATCATACTAAACATAAAGTGTCAAATCATATATTGTTGGGGGATTCATGATTAAGTAATTTCAAGGTGGTAATCTTATGGTGGTTGATTGATTTATTTTTCTAGTTATGTTTTCTTTCCATGGGGAAATATCAAGTTAAACTTCTAAATCCATATAATTGTGCTTCATAGATAAAATTAGTATGGAATAATCTCATGGTAAATGGTTATCAATGCTATCTATAAATAAACTATCCCTCAACCTACAAATGCTAAATAATTGGAAAATGTAAACTTGATTATGAGGAAACACTTGGATGTATATGTTCATTAGAATATTTTTATTTAAAGTTTTATATTGAATCATGCAAAACACTAAAAAGTGCCTCAAATACTTTTGAGAGTATCTATGGTAAAACTAATAAGGTTAGGGGATATCAAATTAATAATAATTCGATGAATCTTTGTCTTGAATGTTTTGACCACATCCAAGACTACATCTGCAATTATAAGAAACTAAAAATAGAAATGAAAGTTTACAATATTGATAAAGAGGATTTAAAATTTATTCTAAATGTAAGCTTGGTCTTAAGTATTTAGCATTTGTTTCTAGCTTTCATACCCATCGTCTTTCTATGGGAGCACCATATGTTGATCCTAAGTTTGAAGACTTTACAAATATCCTAATGCAAGGGTAAGTGAAGTTAATTCATATGGGTACAACAAATTATTCTAAATCACAAGCATTGTTGCTTGTGACTAGTGATTCTAAGGTGTAGAAAGAGTCATGTAATCCTGAAAAAGAAACAAAGGAAAAGAACAAGCTACACAAAGACTATGAATCTTCTCCCTCTTAAGGGGAATCATCTAACAAAGATAAGCCTACATTTCCATACAACAAGAAAATAAAGAATGATGGAAATCAATTTTATTTAGAAAGGTTGAATATTTGAATCATCTTCTTATGAACAATAAAAAAATTCCTTCAATGTCCAAGGGTTCATCTTGTTCTTCATTAATGTCTAATATAAATAAGGGGAAATTAATTATTGTAATTTTAGGTTCACTTTATTTGATTCTTGTTCAACACCACACATGTTGATGGCTGACAACACATATATGTGTGTTTTTTGGTAGGGATCCATTAGCATGGATGGAAAATTATTTAATGATGTTATTAATGTTGGAAATTTGAAAGTATTAAAAGGTTGTCATTAATTTCAATAGTTGTCTCTGATTTCAATAAGAAGTTTTGGTACATTAGCCCCTCTGGTTTTGCTCAGGTGGAAAAAGTTCAAACAAGCAATGAAGGTATTCTAATCTAGAATTTGGGTTTGCATCATCTCATGTTGTAAGTTTTGTGTTGAATTTATCAATATGTTTTTTATCAATTCTATTCACATCCACATACAAGGTTTTAGTTGATTTAGTCATAGGAAAAGTGAAGATATAGTTAACAATAATCTGACATATGATTTATTGGTTCAGTGCACTATTTTTTTGGTCCACACTCTACTACAAAAGATATCTCAACAATTTTTTTACATAGCATTAGTATGCTATAACATATCTAAGTTCAACGATTTATGATGTTTTGTGAAAATATGCAAAGGATATGAGTGACGGTATTACATCCTTGAGTTTACAATTTTTTTTGAGATTCTGCATTTCTCCATAATTTATTATTTTATCATGTGAAGCTAAAGACAAGTTGTTTGATGTCATCTTCACGAGAATTTGATCTATTGATAAGTTTTTTAATGTTACACATCAACTAGATTATTCCCACATTTTAAGTTGTGTTAATATTAAGTTCAACTCTAACCAACCTAATTGCGAATTTGAATCAAGGTTATTAAATATGTGTTGTGGAGACAAAATAATTTATCTTAGGTCCATGTTGACCTATTTCATGTGTTATATCGATATGTTAAGCATGAAGCTAAATATGATTCAAAAACAATGTCCAAAAAGTTCATTAGGTTATTCTAATTAGGCCAAACTAATTAGTGAATGAATGTATATATATGTATGTATGCATGTATGTATGAAAAAAATTAGTAGAGGTGTGATATAATGTGTGATTAAAGAAAAAAAATTATAGAAAAGCCGATATGATGCAAATTTGTAAGAATTAGAGATTTTTCCATGAAGGATTGCACCCTTTAGTTAAGTGTCAAACTTAGCAATCCTATGCAACATGGGATCAAACTAAAGTTGTGGGTGACCCATTGTGAGAATGAACCTCCAAATTATGGAATAGTTCCCCTTTAAATCTCCTAGAAACTAATAATTCTTGTTGGAAAAGGGAAGAAAGGTAGTTGATGAAAGGAAAAGATAATTCTAGGAGGTGTTGCACCATTAATGGATGAGATTTTAAACTACTGCATTAAATCACAATCTACTTCAACAAAGAGGTTAACCTATTCACAACTTGATTCAGGAAATGAAGTACATGAATATTTCATATGGAGGTAGCTGATCCTAGAATTTTTATGAAGGACAACAAAGTTTCACAACTATAAATTACTGGAAAGCATCTGAACACAACATATAACCTACACTAATCATAAAATAATGTGTTCAATCATTGCAAATATGGACAAGAATCAAAGAATTTACTTGATTAAACCACAATAATTACTTTAAAATCATACAATAAAAATGAGAACTAAGAATAAAAATAGAAGGAATTGATGTACTTGATTGAATCATAAAGGAATTTTGTACAAAGAGCATTGAAAAATGCTTTCAAATAGCTAAAACTGAGTTACAATACCATATATTGCTTGTGTGAAACAAGAAAGTAGAAAAGAACCTCCAGAATTAGGTCTAAGCCTTTGAATATAAAGAGAAAAACAAGAGAAAGAAGGCTAGAAGGTGATCCTTAGTGAAGTGGAAGAGTTTCCTTGTTAAACTCTTTGTCCCTTTCTTGTTGAAGAAGCTTGATCTGTGCATGTAACATATGCTTCTTTGGTCATTCAAGACTCTCCTTGAGTGATGGTCAAACCATGTGGGGTTTTAAAACTATTGTAGGATTTTCCTTTTGACCTTAAAATACTCCTAAAAAGATGATTTTTTCCTTTTCTCACCCATCTCCTTCTATTTTGCCAATTGAACTTGAATGACAATTATTCTTGCTCCCTAGAAACAAGGTAGGATAGATTGATTCCACTACCTTTCCTTTGACTATTCATGCAAAATATACCCTCCTTCATTATGACTATGCATGATACAAACTTCACTAAACTCTGCCTATGGACATAATCTCTTAAATTTTTGTCTTTATCTTTTAAAAACTTCAAGGAGCTCTACCCTATAGATCATTGTCAAGGTTCCAAAACCATTGTTACAAAGGTCTTCAAAAATTAGTCTAGGCCTTCAAAGCGGGGTATGGTTTCTTATGACTATCCTTTGTAGGCATAGACTAAACTTCCCTTTCATATGTTAGCATTGAATTTATGAATCATGTCTTTCTAAGATATTGTCCTCCTTTAGATTGTCCTTCATAGTTAAGACTGCCTCCTTTAAATCTGTCCTTTTGACTATATTCCATTCATATTTTCTCATGGCCTATTGTATCTATTCCTATTCATGTGTTAAAAAAAAAATTCATTTCCAAAATCATGCATCAAAGACTACAAAACTACAAATTACATTAGAAGAGGATTTTCCATCCACTAGATTCTGCAACTTTGGTATTCTAAATGTTCAAATAGACCTGGTGGTAGGAGCACTTTAGAAGTTTGATTTTATTTAATCAAAAAGAGAAAATGTAAAGGTATCTAAAGATATGTTCCTGAGATGCACTAGCTTAGTATTTTGTAAGCATTGGAGATTAGATAGTGCCAGCATCCCAACATCTAAAATTGGATAGTATGAAAGGTTGATTTATCTTAGGTTTTTACAATAATGAACAAGAGTCACCAATCCCACATTATTAACACAATAGAACTTCTTGATACCTAACTCTATCAATTGCTTGCATCCCATGGTAATGGAAGATATCACTACAAAAGTTACATGAAATCAACCTCAAATCTCAAGGCTCTAAATCCCTTCTTTAGAAAACAATCACAATTTATGACCCTGTCAAGATGAATAACCTAATGAATGAATCAATACCCTGATTTTGGAGAGTGGTACTTCTTTATTTGACTCATTAAACAACAATATGAGCTCTTTATTTAAACTATCATTTTCATTATGCACATGTAATTCCACCTCGACAGCAACTAATATAGGCTTCATGTTGTCCAAAATTACAAACTTTAGTTCACTATGTCTTGCTTTGATTTGCTAATACATTCCATTCTTTGCACATCCTCAAGGAAAATCTGAAAATTTTAAGAAGTCATGAAATATTATTCTATAGAAATCCTTCATTTGTTTGATTTGGATTTGAGGAAACTTCAATCAAACTCTATGCTACCCTAGGGTAGCTAGCTAGTGCCTTGGCCTTGATACAGTTTGGCTAGAATACCCACAAGGATTACTGCAAATTTGTCACTATCAAATACATGACAACTCTTCTTATCATTTCATTCTTATTTCCATCACAATATTGACTCGACTTGCCATTTACAACACAGTAGTATTCTAATGGATCTAAATTTTGACCTCTCAAGCATACTTTGCATCCTTTTTTATTTAAAAACTTCCTTTCTTATGGATTAAATTAGTCGAGCTTCTTTCGTTATGCTCATAAAGTTCCACTAAATTTGTGATCACCATAATGAGGGTCGATGCATGTGGGGTACAAACTACAGTTGAACACACTGGAGATATTCTCTGATGATTATTTGTGATTAACTCAACCTCCTTTCAATTGGTTGCATTTGGAATATCTATCACTTGCTTTATTTTATTGGTTGAGTTTCATTGTATTAAGAACACTACATCCTTTCTATTTTTCATGGATTCTACCTTGAAACCAACTCCAAATCTTGCAACATGATCCCTGTTGTTCTTAGTGAGTTGTGCATACCCAAAACTAACAATCCTTTTAATAACCCATAGGATGAATTTTTAAATACATGTAAATTTTCATTTTACCATATACTTGACCACTCGTGCTATTATGTATTTTACTATTTTAACCTCCAACAATATTGTTGTTCTTGAGTGATTGTCAGAGGGTCAACATTAGAGTGACCTAATCCACTAGAAGGAGAACAATTAATTGGTATAGCTTGAAGTGCATTTAATGCAAGATTTGGAGTCATTTATAGCTAAATTCTAGCATACACCCATATTAAATACCTCAAAAAATTCTTCAAACATTGAGAAAGTACCCCCATATTTAATGTTATGTTTATCTTGTATAGGCAGCTTGATAGATCTATTTTCTTCATGAATGCTATGTAAGCCTTATAAAATACCCTTCTCTCATCGAGGTATCTACTAGCTTTAGAGATGAGGTGGGATTATTGAAGAATCTAATTGAGCCTTCCTCAAACTAATTGTGCCTTTAACCTCCTCAAAGTCATGAACTACAAAAGTCATCTGCACATAGATAGGTTTTCTATTTCTCAGCTTGTTGCTTTGATATGCTCTACATCTATGATCATGTTTATGCCTCTTTTACTTTTCCTGTTAATTATTGAATTTTTGGAATGAAACCTATAAAATTTTCCTTTCATAATAATGAATATACTTCCATGTTCACTCTTCTATGCAATAGACCTCCATTATGCAGAAAAATGAAAATAATAGTGAAAACAATATGCATGCATTCCCTACGAGGAGGTTGACATATGAGGCTCTTGAAAACAAAATAACCCTGATTAATGATCTCCATTAATGATTTATGGTATTATTTAATGGGTGAAACACCCTTCAATAACTACATTAAAACCATTTTAAAATCCCCACAAACATTTAGTCAAACAATTGGCAACAATGCTCTAAAATTCAAAAATTCAGATTTGCACATATGCACTCTTATTTGCAATAAAAGGAATGATGGATTACATAAATAAATAATTCAAGAGGGACGGATAATAGAAGATAAAAATAAAATACATTCATTAAATATTCCATGAAATTACCACAACAAGGTTTCAAGCTCAAACTGTGAGAGCTTATGCCAAACAATGCATTCTCCAACACCTAGATTCCTTATGTAGCTTCTCAAACTTGCCTCTTTCAATCTGGAATTGATATGTGCTGTGGTAGAACAGTCCCAAACCTGAAATAAAACCTTCAAAAAACCTCTTCCATGAATTCCATGCCTTCTTCCATGACTTCACTTTTTTTCTTCAAAAACCCCACTTAGAAAAGATGACCTCCTTTTCTAGATTTTTCACCGTTTTCATGAATGCTTTCACATTCATTTTTCCTTCCTCTCCAAAACTCACAAATTATTCTGAGTTTCCCAATTAATTCCCACCAAAAAACTAAAAATAAAAAACATTAAAACCCATCCAATCAAAATCATAATTCCCAACAACCATTGGTTTGACCATTTTCACCCGGAAAGACCGAAATCCAAGATTGGCTAACCTTGGCATCCACTTCCCCCAAACCCTAATTTTTAGGGATTTTTGAATTGAATTTTAAAATATTTTTTTATTCAATTTCCACACCTTATGAATTCATTTTCAAGAGTTTAGAAATTGGAAAATTAAAATTACATTATTACCCTACTTTTTCACCTGATTTTCACCTACTTTTTCACTTGCTTTTTCACCTTGTCAATTCTTTTCATTATTTTTTATCACTTCACACAAGGATAAATTAAACTAATCATTAAAACATTATTTTCACCCAAATAATCCATCTCAAAATCAAAATTTCAAAATTGAAACAAAATTTTAACCTTCAAACCAATACAAGATTGCACATAGCCATGGATGCTCTTGCATCAGACACCCATGGTAGAAAGAAATGTTTCATGACTATGACTCATTATTATTTTTAGATTCTATGATAAAACTAAATCCATCTTCCCACCTTGTCCTCTTTATCATCCTTTCTCACATATCCCTACAACTTGATATCTCTTCCATCCTTCATTCCTCCTCTCTTTCTTCCTCTTTCAACATAATTCATCTCCCACCAACCTATACTATGAAACTTTGGAAAATGATGAACATTAGTTTCTTCATCATCAAGAAAGTAATTAAATCCATGCATTACCTTTATCTTTGTTATTGCTGCAACCACTTTTTCATCATCATCCTTGGTTACAACACTATGCTCTTCCCCCTCCATGCCTTCTAAGAGACAATTTTCAACTACAATCACTTCATCCTTTGTATTCTCATCAAAATTAGTAACACAATAAAAATATTTATCCTCTCCAATCTGTAATAAACTATCATTCATACACATCTCTTTATCACATAAGTCAAGAAATGATGTAAAGGGAAGTTCACCAAACAACTCAATATTATCCTTCTCATAACCTTCCTCACTTTCAACCATAGTTCCTTCACTTACCAATGCATTTATTGCTGCAACATAATATTCTAAATCACTTTTATCATGCTCAAATAAATCATATTTAACATCATTCTTGCAAAAATCAGATTTTACCTCTTCTTCTTTCTCCACTAAAACCTTCGTTTTACCTCTCTTGTATGCCTTCAATACTGCTGCAACTTGCATTAACAAATCAAAATATTTATCTTCATCCTATTTCACTAATTTTTTAACTCCATTAACCAAAAAAATTCCATTTCTATGACATACCTTTCCATCTCCCTCATTTAGGGGCTTTAATTTGTGTTTGATTCCATCCTTTGTAAAAGAGTATGTATTAGCATACCCATCATTCATTGCACACCTGTCAAACTGCCAAGGTCTTCCCAACAACATGTGACAAACATCCATAGACATTATATCACATAATACTTTATCAAGATAATCACCAATCTTAAAATTTACCAGACATTGTTCATTTTCTAAAACTTTGCAGTCATCTTGCAACCAAGCAATCTGGTATGGATGCAGGTGTCTTCTCCTTTCCAAGTGCAACTTATTCACCATTTCTTTAGAAAAAATATTTTTAGTACTACCACCATCAATAATAACATTACAAATTTTACCTTCATATTTGCATCTCATTCTAAACAATCTTCTCCTTTGATCAGGATATTTTCCCTCGTTCATCAAGACTCTTCTTGAAACAAGTGTTTCTCCACTCTCTGCCTCTTTTGAGTGTGAAGACATAGCATCTTCCTCATTCAAATTCACTGCCCTTGCATGATTTTAAGTCCTATTTTTCCTCTTTTTTCCTGGAAACTCATAAGATCTATTTCCTTTTCCACATCTGAAACAAGTCATTTTATAATTTCCTCTTCCAAATCCTCTACTTGGTCTCCCTCTTCCTCTAAAAATTTGATCACGAGCCATATTTGAACTCTAACCTCTTTCTTCCTTTCTACCCTTAATGTCTCCAAATTGATTTTTATCCTCATAATATTGTACATTAATTTTACCCTAAATCCTCTTTGCTTATTTTCAAATCTTTTGTTCATTCTTTCTCCAATCTTCAAGGAAACTTGATATGCATTCTCTGTGGTTAAAATCCTCACTAATGTCATCTCCTCTTGAATAATTGGCCTCAAGACATTAATGTATCTTTCAACCTTCTCCTTAGTTTCTTTAGCATGTCCCCTTCTAATGAGAATCACATGAAACTCTTCAGTGTATTCCTTCATTGTCTTCGTTCCTTGTTTTAATCCTTGCATTTTCTTGAGAAAATCTAGCTCATAATCCACTAGAATAAACTGCCTTTTAATTTTCTCTACCATTTTGAACCACTTTTTAATTTTCTCCTTCCTTTTTCTTCCTCTTTCCAACTGAATCTCCATCCACCAAATGGAAGCATGACCCTTTAATCTGGTTTTTGCAAACTTTACTCTATCAAGGTCCTCAATTTCCTCAACTTTAAAATACTCCTCCATATCACTAATCCAATCTATCAAATCCTCTAGATTCAAATTTCCATTGAATGTAGGAACATAAATATTTAAACTGTTTCTAATTTTTAAAAGACCTCTCAACAATGGGTCCTTTACAATTGCTGCAGTTGCATCTCTTTGCTCACTTCTTAGGTTGGCATTCTTTGAGGCTTCTTCTTCATTACTCTTTGGTTCTCTTCTTTGTGCAAACCCTCTTATTATCTCTTCTTGGAGTGTGTCCACTCACCTTTGCAAGGCTCTAAATTCATCTCCATGGACAAAGTTTTTCTTTCTTCCTCTATCTCTACCCCTACCACGTTGGGCTCCTCTACTATGGGTATGTGCAGGATCATGATGGGCCAAAAAGTGCAATATGATGGGTATTTGTTGGGTATGTGGCTGATGACTCGTTTTAACCTAAAATTGATGAAACAAAAAAGGTTTTTAAAGGAGATTCTTAGCTTTCCACCAATATAAATTATGCTTTACTTTGAATTTAATAAATAATTATTATTCATTTTCTATTTGAATTATGACTAAAGCCTTGATTGATAGGTTGATTGAAAAACATCTATAGCTTTCAAATGATATCACATTTTTTGAATCCAAAACATGTGTCACATTCTATGCTTCACATACTATAGGATTAAAAAAAAAAAAATGAATTTCATGAATTTTTGACCAAGTTAAGGTGGTTAGATATACACGTTTTTTATATTTTATAAAAGTTGTAATAAAAAAATCATAATTAATTATTTACTTAAAAAAAAAAAATGCATCACATTCTAACACGAGTCCTCTACTTAAATCTAAAATATTATTAAAAAAATACTATCATTTTCTTGTGGTTAGGGTGGTCAGACAGACACCTACTTCTTATCTTTTCCCTGAAATTTAAGTAGTACTACATTGAAATTTCAAATTGTCACCAAATATTTTTTTTCTTTTTAAAATAAACCTAGCAGTTTATAAAATACATTCAATTTTCTACATATTCTATTCTTACATATTTTTAAAATAATATAGATAACTTATTCAAATTTTTACATCAAGTTTCCTAACTCTGATTTTTCTAATTTTTTTGCCACTCAAAGGCCTATTTTTTTCATGATGATCCTACACATACCCTTATACATTTTCTAAAATACCTACAATCTCAATCTTGGTGCAACTTCCTCTCTTCAGTGGTCTGTTACAAATTCAAGACCTTATGGCTCTGATAACACTAATGTAAGGGCTGAAAAGCCCTTCAAAAACTACCTTAAACCCTTTTAAAATCCCCACAAATATTTAGTCAAACAATTGGCAACAATGCTCTAGAATTTAGAAATTCAGATTTGCACATATGCACTATTATTTGCAATAAAAGGAATTATGGATTACATCAATAAATCAGTCAAGTTGGAATGATAACAAAATATAAAAATAAAATACATGCATTAAACATGACATGAAATTACCACAACAAGGTTTCAAGTGCAAACTATGAGAGCTTATGCCAAACAATGCATTTTCCAACACCTAGATTCCTCTTGTACCTTCTCAAACTTGCCTCTTTCAATCTGGAATTGATATGGACTATGGTAGAATAGTCCCAAACCTGAAATATAACCTTAAAATAACCTCCTCCATGAATTCCATGCCTTCTTCTATGACTTTACTTGTTTTCTTCAAAAACCTCACTTAGAAAAAAATACCTCCTTTTCCAAAATTTTCACCATTTTCATGAATTTTTTCACATTCATTTTTTCTTCCTCTCCAAAAATAAAAAATTATTCTAAGCTAACCAATTAATTCCCACCAAAAATATAAAATTAAAAAAAATTAAAACCAAAACAATCAAAATCATAATTCCCAACAAACATTAGTTTGACCATATTCACCCAAAAAGGCCGAAATCCAAGATTGGTTAACCTTGGCATCCACTTCCCCTAGTCCCTACTTTTTAGGGATTTTTGAAATTCATTTTAAAATATTATTCTATTCAATTTACACACCTTATGAATTCATTTTCAAGAGTTTAAAAATTGGAAAATCAAAATTGCATTATTACCCTACTTCTTCACCTGCTTTTTCACCTACTTTTTCACTTGGTTTTTCACCGTGTCAATGCTTTTCATGCTTTTTTATCACTTCACAAAAGGATAAATTAAATTAATAATTACGACATCATTTTCCACCAAATAATCCATCTCAAAATCAAAATTTCAAAATTGAAACAAAATTTTAACCTTCAAACCAATATAGGATTGCATGTAGTCATGGATGCTCCTGCATCATGGTAACCCTTGTGATAAGTGTTGTCCCAGCCTAACTTGATTGGGATGAAAAGCACAATTAGGTAACATTTTTGGTGACCTCTACTATGTTCTTGTGTGCTAAGCATTTTAAACTAGTAGCCTTATTGATGTCCATTGGGCATAGAATCCAACCTCTATCCTTTTCAACTTATAAAACTCTCTATAACTCAACTGTTAGAATTTCAACAATAACCAAAAAAAACTAAAAGAAAACTACAATGGCTCCGAATAGGGCCAAAAAACTATGCGAAAAAACTTCTTGGGAAATGAAAACTAAACTGAAATAGAAGGGAAATCAACACTTATTAACTAGAAAGAAAACTTAACCTAACCTACACTAACCAGTAATGGTAGTGTTTAGACAAAGCCATTAACTAGTATTGGGAAATAACTTTCCTTTTTCATTAAGAAAGCATGCTCTGCAAGGTGATTTCTTATTGATAAAATATGACCCATAATAACATACCTATAGAATGCTGCAAAACTCTTTGAATAACAAAAACAAACTCACTCACCATCTAAACCTGATCATAGATACTATTTGTATAGGGTGAGTAGGTGATTTGGCTCTACTATTTTAAGGTTACAACCTCTGCTTTGGGTACAATAATAAAATGTGTCTCCTTATTTAGCTCCCTGCTAGCTAAGTCCTTGATTGGACATCCTCTTGTAGGAATGAATTTTTGGCTCATACTCCTAGTTTCTTGATTGAGATATGATGTCTTGTTGTCACTTGCAATTTCAACTTGATTTGAAAGAGTTAGCTCACATGAATGAAATGAAGGAATGCTTTCCTCTTTGACTTGAATAGGTTGATCACACATTGTTAGCTCATATGATACTAGGCATAGATGTTAGTATTCATGTGATATCTTTGTTTTCATCCACAAATTAAGGAAGTTCATCAAATAAGTCAAAAAAATCCTGAGATTCAATTTCTATTTCCTTCACAAAAACATGTTCAACCTGATCTTGTTTGCCATCTAAGTTTGAAACAAAGGACTCAAGATCATTCCAAAACAAGGCTTGTTTATAATATTCATTACTTTGTGATGTAAGAGGACTGATTTTTACCTCTTGATATCCCTCTTGAAGGATGAAATCATTAATATCCGTAAAATATTCCTATTGTTCTAGTTGTTCATGTTCATTATTTTCTTGCAATAAATCCGATCCATCCATTTGGTCTTCAAAAATAAGTACACTAATAGATGACAACCCCTCATATATCTTAGAAAACTTAAATTTTGGTTCATCAGACCAGCTCTTTTGATAAACAATAGGACCATTTGGAAAAGGATGAATAATACTTGGATAGGAAATCTATATTATGGGAATTTATTGAGTTTTAAGGAGTTGTTTATAAGGTTGTGCTTGAGAAATAATGGATTAATTTGACTAAATTTGTTCATTTATGGGCTCTTGTAGGGGCTCAACTTTAACATTGGGATGACTATTACCCCTAAAACTTAGAATCTCAAATCTAGAAGACTTACTTGGAGATTGAATGGAATCACTTAGCTTGAAACTTGGAATTGAAACATTGGGAATCTCTTCCTCTAATGGTTGATGTACTAAAGTAGATGGAACTTTATTGAAGCAAGGGATGGAAGGAGTTGATTGAGCCTGCAACCTCTAAGCTTGGGCAATCAAAAGCTACATTTGTTCCTCTACTTTTGTTTTCTCTCTTACAATATATTCTTCATTCTATCTTCTTTACACCTCCAACTCCCGCTCTTGAAGATAGTCATGATAAGCCAACTCTTCCTGTTGTGCATCAATTTCTTGTTGTTCCTGAATATCATCCAACATTTTTATGAAATAAAGTAATATGTTCTTGAGGTTATTCATCTCTAATTTTTCATCATTTTGAAGTTGATTGGGCATAAAATAGTGTTGGTTTGACACAACAGGGGCTTCTTGATTTTGATTCAAAACATGAAAACCCCACCATAAAGGCTGGGCAGGGGTGGGTGGGTAGTAAGAATATTGAACCTACTGGGCATTTGCTTGTATTGCATTGTAATTTTGAATATAACTAGTTGTATTTAACCAGCTTGGTATGGTTGATAGGAAAGTGTAGGAACAACAATTTTATGATATGGGGTTGGAAAAATATGTTCTTGGAAAATTGACATTATTTTTCATTTAATAAGATTGAAAATCAATGATAAATCAAATCTTCTACTAAAACTTTGAAACATACCAACACTTAGACTACTAAAACTAGTGGATCTAGATTTGGAGTCACCAAATGTGTTTGAAGAACTTGCCTCCAAAGTCATGGATTTTCTAATGTACATAGAAAAAACCAACAAATGGTAGGAATGATTTGAACGAGAAGAGTTCAAAAAGTCTCATTGGGCATGCCAAAAACTATTTCCATGAAGGATGACACCCTTTAGCTAAGTGTGAAACTCAACAATCCTATGCAACATGGGATCAAATTTAGGCTATGGGTGACCTATTGTAAGAATGAAACTCTAGATTATAGGTTGGTTCCCATTCAAATCTTCTAGAAAATTATAAATCTTGTTGGAAAAGGGAAGAAGGATAGCTAATGAAAGGAAAGGTTAATTCTAGGAGGTGATGAACCATTAATGGATGAGAGTTTAAACGGTTGCACTAACTCACAATTTTCTTCAACGAAGAGGTTAACCTATTCACAACTTGATTTAGGACATGAAGTACATGAATATTTCATATGGGAGCAAATGACCCTAGCATTTGTATGAAGGAAAGCAAAGTTTCACAAATACAAACTACTGAAAATCATCTGAACACAACATATAACCTGCACTAATCATGAAATAAATTTTTCAATCATTGCAAAGATGGAAAATAATCAAATGATTCACTTTATTAAATCATATTAATTGATTTACAATCATACAATAACAATGAGAACTAAGAATAAAAATAGAAGAAACTAAAGTAATTTATTGAATCATAAAGGAATTTAATACAAAGAGCATTGAGAAATTCTTTCAAACAGCTAAAAATGAGTTACAATACCATATCTTCCTTGTGTGCAACAAGCAAGAAGAAAATAACCTCTAGAATAAGGTCTATGCCTTTGAATATAAAGAGAAAAACAAGAGAAAGAAGGATGGAAGGTGATCCTTAGTGAAGTGGAAGAGTCTCCTTGTTGAACTCTTTGTCCCTTTCTTGTTGAAGAATCTTGTTCTATGCATGTGATAGATGCTTCTTTGGTCATGCAAGATTGAAAAGCATGCAGAAAGGGGTTGAAAGTGCTCCAAACTGACATATTTTGCATGCAAAATTCTCCTTGAGTGATGGCCAAAGCATGTGGGGTTTCAAAACTATTCTACTATTATAGGACTATCCTTTTTTCCTTAAAATCCTCCTAAAAAGGTGTATCTATCCTTTGATTTTCCATCTCCTTCTATTTTCTAATTGAACTTGAATGACAACTACTCCTCCTCCCTAGAAATAGGGGTAGGATAGATTGATATTACTTCCTTTCCTTTGACAATTCCTGCAAAATCTACCCTTTCAATGTAATTGTGCATGACTAAATACTACCCTAAACTCTACCTATGGACATAATCTCTTAAAATTATGTCTTTATATTCTAAAAACTTCATGGAGTTCTACCCTATACATATTAGTCAAGGTTCCAAAACCATAGTTACAATGATCTTCAAAACTCGGTATAGGCCTTCAAAGTAGGGTATGTTTTCTTATGACTATCCTTTGTAGGTATATAATGAACTATTCTTTGATATGTTACTTATTGTGTGGTCTCATAATACCCCCTATTTTTCCCTTTGGTAAAATGCGGATCCATTTTTTTTCCTCACTTTCACTTGCTTTGGAATTGTCCTAGGGGTTAGTTGAATTAAGGGCTTCATTTTCAATTTTCTTGGTCTTTGGTTAAGTCCTTTTCCTTTCCTATATTTGGTGTTGTGGTCTTTGCATAAAGTTTTATTAGTCTACTAGACACCAAAGTCCCAAAATTGTTGTAGTTACTTCAAAGATGTATCATCAATTGGTCCTATTCTCGCCTAGTAAGTCATCACCTAGATGTTGTCAATCCTAGTGATCTAATTTTTTGTATCAGAGTATAATACTTTCTTTTCATTTTCTTTAATCAAGAATTAGAAACCAAAGGTCTTTTTATTAATGTTTGAATCACTTTTGACTTGTTTCAAACCCAGTTCCTAGTATGTCTCTTTACATCCAGTCCTCTTTAAAGCTTGAAGGTAAGTTCCCTGGTCCTCGGTAATCATTCAAAGGTTTGATACCATATGTTTTTAGTCCTAGTGATCATAAATGACCATGTGTCTTAAAGGATTTTTCCTCACAAAATTAAAGTGACACAATATTTCCATGCAAGATTTTTGTGTCATCTTTTTCTTTAGTAGTGGGTTTGCATAGAAACCTAGGTGTTTGTAATTTGATCCATAATTCATAATGATTACACCTTTATTCAAGAAATTAATGCATTATAATAGGTAATTAATGAAGGTGGTGAACTACTCATGTACTTGGCATTACCTCAAGTATGTAGTTTCATTCACAACACTACTTTGTGTCAGTCTACAAATTTACAGAGTATATTGAATGAATGAAATTAACATTATGGCATGCAAAGAAAGGTAAATTTTGAGAGACTAATAATATAGCTACCCAAGGTTTCGAAGTTGCATTTTGAAAATATTTTTGTCATTAGTCAAAACTAGGTATGTTTTGAATAGTATAAAAAAATTTAATCCTTTTTCACGCATGAAAATATTGAAAAGATGGTATTTCCTTTGAAAAAATTGAAATATTTTTTATTATTTTTATTTTAATTTAACCAAAAGGTGAATTGAAAATTTTGTAAATTGTTAAAAAATGGTTAAATTTAGCTCTAACTCACACACAAGACACATATTTGAACATGTAGAACACACCAACAAAAATGAATACCTCTGAAGCACAACTAGAGGATGAATTTAAATACTCCAATTCACAAGCTATACCCATTGGTGAAATAGCTATGGATACTCATATGGGATGGAATTTTGATGTCAAATTCCACACAAGGATAGGATAAGAAAATGCTTCTCAGTGTATGAAAAATATTATAGCAAGATGGTTACTTTTAGTAGGAATGTTTCATCAAACAATGGAGGCTCCTAAATTAGTTATGGAATGTTTAAACCACTATGACCCGAACAAAAGAGTCATTGAGATACAAGGAATAAGTTATGAAAATTTCATTGAGAAAGGAATTGTATAGACATTTGGTCTTCCTACATTTACTTAGATGTATTAGATTGATATGAAGGAAAAATCCAAAACCTACCATAGTATCAAAGAGCGCAACAAAAATATTATGAACACACAATGGTGTCAAGAGTAGATTACAAAATAAACAAAACCAATTCTAAGGTCCATGTTCAACCAAGATGTTCAAGATATTATAACTATGATAAGTAGGATAGGTGGGTTGTGAGATGCCAGTAAAATTGAACCATGGATGTTTGTGATTATATCCAGACTGAGGGAAAATCCCATGCAAATGCATTGGGGAAGGTTTATTAGTGACAAATTAGATGAATATATAAAGGAATTTTCATAGATTAGATTTTTCTATATGTCATCATATGTGATTTATTCTTGCACCTTAAGTGAAAATAAACAATGGTTGAGAAGGATTGGTACTCTTGGCAGAGAAGTAGGAAACAATTTAATATATGCTCATTTACCCCAAATTACTATCCATGGATACAAGATACAAGGAGCTTATTGAAGGGTTAATGATGTATTTTCCATGAAGCTAGTGAGAACAATGGAGGGTGAGAAAGCCAAAGATTATCTTTGGAAGCATAGAGTTTCATTAGACCAATTGGAGGCTGGTACATTTATTTTCTCACTCTCTCTTGCATTAGAGTGAAAGAGTTTGATGGACAATCTTTCATGCTACCCAGGTACCCTACAGATAAAATAGTGCTATTAGAATTGTTAAGATAGTTAAAGCAGTCTCAAGATATTTACAAAAAGGCTCATAAGAAGGCTTCTTCTAGGTTTCCTATTGTGATAGGGAATTACAAATGTAATGCAATCAGAGTAGATGACTTGTGTGAAGATGAATTGAAAAATTATAATTTGGAGTACTTTCCACTCCAAAGGAAATATTATGATCCCAAAGGGAATATTTCAAAGAACATAGCTGGTTATCATGCTCATTTCCAACACCTTGAATATTATTGGCTAAATTGTGAATATGAGCATAGAGTAAGAACATGAAAATATGAAATATTGTCATTGAAATTTTCATGAATCCTTATAATTCATTATATTCTAGATAAATTAGAGAAAGATGATGGTGACGTGTTGAGCAAGGTTCACAATGAAGAAAAATTCTATGATGAACCTATTCTAGACCTAGATTATGAAGGTGAAGAAATTACATCAATTGAGGAATTCTCTAAACTTGTCTTAACACATACTCAACATCGGATAGATTATTTTTTGTAATTTTTTAAGAGAAAAAGGAATTCAATCCAAATACTCGCAAGATAAAAGAAAGGAAAAAAGAGATGAAGATGAATCCGAGTGTGGGGAACCTACTAAGAAGAAAAGGTAATTTGGTAAAGTAGCTCTTGGAATACACATTGAAGAGAGAACCCCTGAGGCTCCAAGCTAGGGAGTTTCACTAGAGCTGGTTGATAAGAGTAAAGATGTCAAGTTAGGTAAAGTAAAATAAAACCAAGAAAGGAATTGTCTTCCATGAAAAAACTAAGGAAAAATCCTACTACTAATGAAGAAGCAAGGGTGACAAAAAATATTGGTGCATAGACAAGGTCTACATTTCAAAGAGTTGCAACATTATTTACTTCCCCTCCTTTAGTTAATATGGATATTCTAAAACAAGCACTAGGAAAGAATCTTGTGGTTTTGGATGAATATTTTGAGGCCAATGAGGCAAAGATTAAGGAACAAATGGACAAGTGGGGTGCTATGTGGATGAAAGTAAAAGAAAAGAAGTCTAAAGATAAAACCATGGTGCAACCAATGGTCAAAGAAATTCTAGACACAGGGTCAATTCCTATAAACATTGAAGAAAAATTCATAAAAGGAACACCCACTTTAGATGTGGGAAACCTTAACGTTCTTAAAATGGAAATAGGGTAGACTACAAAAAAAAATTCTACTGATGAAATGGTTATTGAAGATAATTTTGATTCCCAACCTTCACCAGGCAATAATGAAAATGATAATGAGAAACCACAAGTCTTTGAAGAATCAAAGGAAGGCCAGGTTGAAGTTGAGATTGAAAAACCTTCACAAGTTTCAAGTGATAAGGTTAGAAATGAAGAAGATCCTTATATAGTGGGATACAAAGAAGATATGGTAGAGTACAAGAAAAAATTCTACTAATGAAATGGTTATTGAAGATAACTTTGATTCCTGACCTTCACCAAGGAATAATGAAAAACCACAAGTCTTCGAAGAATCAAAGGAAGGCTAGGTTGAAGTTGAGAGTGAAAAACCTTCACAAGTTTCAAGTGATAAGGTTATAAATGAAGAAGATCCTTATATAGTGGGATACAAACAAGATGATATCCTAGAAACTAAAGGTGAATGCCTCACTAGATAGGAAGATACTGGTATTGAAACCAAAGAGGCATTGACAAACCTCTCTAATCTTGAATCTATGTCAAATATTATTAAATAGGTTCCTACTGTAGAGGATGTAATAGATAAAATCAAAGAAGTAAGACAATAATTTTCTGAACTGACTAGACACTAGGAACAAAGAAATATTACAGAGGTAGACCATGATGAAGATGCACATAAGTGGTTAATCAGATAATTGACTTCTCCAATGGAAATAGAATTAGTAGCTCTAGATCTTAAAAGTTTTATAAAAGAAGTGGAAACTCCTAAGCCAAGGTGAAGAGCTAAAATGAAGCATGTCATACAAAAAATGAAGATAGAGACAGAAAAATTCATATAGCTACTCCAGTAGCTAACAAAAATAGACCTGAAATAATGCCTAAGGAGTATAAAGTGATGAGTATCAATGTTGGACACTCATCCTAGACACAAGAATTAGAAGAAATGAAAATGAATGTGGATGCAACTATTGCTAGGGTAGAAAATAATAAACAAAAGAAAAGAGAGTTGAAAGAATAGGTTGCTAGCTTAGAAAGTTTTGTAGATTCATTAACCTAATCTAGTCAAGCATGGGCTAAATTTCCCCAAAATTTGGTACTCATGTCATAAGAACAGGTGGATTTAATTACAACAATTCGCCATAGTCAAGATGAATTTATTTGAAGAATGGATTGGGTATTGGGTTAGGCAAGGGGAAAAATTTATTATAGATGCAATTGGGAAATACAAGGAAGCACACCATTAGTTTGAAAAGTATAGAAGGTTAGAAGGAGAATGTAGCTTTCTCTAGGAATAAGTTGATGCTGAAAGGTGAAATGTTGAAACTCTCATGTAAGTAGGTGTCCAAGAATTGATAAGATAAAATGTAATTTTAGAACAAGAAATCCCATTGTATGAAAAATGGAAGAAATGGTTAAAATGGGAAGGTGACACATTGGTACAATGTATAGAAGGATTCAAAAAGGTCACTGAGAATGTAGTAAGTTGCTTAACAAGGATGAAGATTTTATTTAAGTGTTAGCATGTCAAGATTGTAATCCCCAAACATTAGGGCAAGAGGGTAAAGAAGGAAAAACTTTCAAGGAGTGGATTGAAAGAATAAATAAAGACCTCATTCAATTATTAACCTAGGAAGTTATTGATGAGATAATACATTGCTAAAACACTACAGCCAGATATGATTTAGAGAAAGTGTAGATGAATGCCTATACACTCTAGGTATCTAAGGACTACACTAGGCTCAAGTTCAATTGGAAAGTGATAGAAGGAATTTCAAAAGAACATATGCACTAGATATTAAATGCTTTCCAATAATATCATTTGAGGAAAGGTGAAGAAAGGATCCCAGAACCCAAGCTCTAGGTGCAATGAAGTACTAGATATTAGATACTAGAAGTGTCACAAAGACATTTGTTGAATTCAATTTTTGTAGGTTGTTCCCAGTCCCAATAGAAGTTTCATGTCTGATATTCTAAAGATATCAATAGCCTTTCTTTATGTAGAGTATTATGTACTGGAGCTTAAAAATAGAGAGTGTTGTTGCTAAAGAAGTCAAAGCTTTGAATTCATCTAGAAGATTCTGATGACTATTGGTGTATGTTACATGCTACATTTTGAGTTGATATTTCTAATTCTCTTGATAAGACTTTAGGTTTGAACTCTTGAGGCCTTGTTCCTATAAAAGGTCATTTATTGCTTTGTTTTTATTTTAAGTTCAAAATTTGTGGATGTCAAAGAGCCAAAACTTCTTTAATTTTTGTTCTTTTTTCCTATTTTATGAATCATTCCAAACTAAAAGCTTGTATGTACATAGAATTTAATCAATATCAAATCCAATTTGATAGCTACCTATCTCATGAATATTTGTAGTTGGTTTTGTTAGTTCAGCCAAACAAGACTGTCTGTTGTGCCGTTTAAGGGTGCATATAGAACCTACTCTATATCCAAACTAAAACCTCATTCTTTAAAAGCTTGCACTATTTTGTGTGTAGCTTTGAAGAAATCTGGTGAAGTATAAAGTGATTTTCTTTTATTTGATTAACTCTTGGGGTCGTGCTTGGAGAATAATTAAGAGAAATTTTACTTTTTAGTATTTTTATGCTTTATTTTATATTAGATGTTTAAATTCATGAAATTTTTCCAAAAAATAGATGAATGAATGGAAATTTATTGAATATCTTTCATTTCTTATGAAATTGTTGAATGCTTAAAGCTAAATCTACTTAAGTGATAGCAAAATTGTTAATGTTCATGAAATATTATTGTAGATCATTTGATTTCATGAGATTATTTTATGATTGAATTGGAAATCTTGTATTTGATGCTTATGATTCTTAATGAAATTGAAGAAAACAATATTCCCTTTGATATTAATAGCAACATCACATCATACCCAAGAGTGAAGCTAGTATGGTCAAGAATTGACTATCAAAGACTTGGGATTGAATTGAGCCAAAATTTTCCTATAACACAGATGCCTTGAGGTTTCTCTAGTGGTTAATTCTTTCAAGAATATAGGTTCTTCATGGTTTTCCTATGAAGATTTTATCTACACTATTGCTATGAGTGACATTGTTGTCAATAGGAACTACTGCTAGAAGGAAGGGCCTTATTGTTGTTCTTTTGGTTTTGTTAGGTTTGAAATTGGATTTTTGTAAAGTCACTAGATCTAGATTTGGTGATCCTCATGTGACTTTAATCGAGCTTAGTGGTTGAATGTCATGTAGATCTCAAAATTTTGGAAGTGTAAGTGAAAATTCACAAAACTCGATTCTTTTAATACCACCATTGCCTCCCATAGTGATGTATTTCTTTAATTTAGATTCACCGATCCAATTTTTTGTGTACAATGATTTACTAAGACATCCTAATAATTTTTCCTAACTATTATCTTCATAAAGATGCAGAAGAACATATCAATATCTTTAAGGATACATGTTTTAGAGCAAGGATTCAATATGAATATGTCATGTGTAGGTTTTTTCTATATACCTTAAGCCACAAAGTCTACCAGTGGTATATCAACCTACCTCATAATTCAGTTAGATTATGGCAAGATATGGAAACTTATTTTTTCACCAGATTTAGAACACTAGCCAACCCTACTCTATTATATCATAAATTTTCTCAAATTACAAGGTTCAATGGAGAACCTATAACTTCTTTCAATGATAGGTTCTAGAAGGCTTATTCTAGGCTACAAGCACCTTACGTAGTGGATAATTTGTCTATCATTACAATTTATTATACAACAATAGATCCTTTAATTACTATGTTCGTAAAATGAAAGGAAAATCCTCCCACTACTTTACTTGAAGCCTATGTTGAAGTCGTAAGTGTAAATTGAGAAATGAAACATCTTGGAAATGGATTATCCATAAATGGAATAAAGGATTAAATAGTCACCCTATACTAAGTGTAAATGGAGTCCCTTTGAATCATCCTATGAATCCTAATTTTTTTCCTTCTGTGGTCTAGAATGGGACATTTCCTCAAAATACTTTCTTTCAACTAGGAAATCCTAAAAAGATTGTCACCATCAGTCAAAACTAGGTATGTTTTGTAGCAAGTATGAGTGAGTATGGTGGTGTTGTCATTAATGTTATCAATGATGTCAACATAGTGTAGGATGTTGTAGGTTGTGCATGTATAGTTGAGATGCTATTGAGATGTTGTGAGTACATGGAGCTATCTTTGTGGTGTTGTAGGTGTGCTGATATGATGAGTTTCCAAATGATTTAAAGAAGTAGTGAAGTCAAAATTGTATGTGTGTTCAAAATATGCTTTGATTTGTGCTATGAATTTCTTCTGTGTTGATCCTATTCTTGTGTATATCTAAAGTGTTGTTTATGGGAATCTATTGGTGATATCTCCTAGATTTTATCTTCTAGTTTGTTGAAGAGTGAAAGTTGTGTTCACTAGTGTGTGAACTGGCTTGGGAGAGTTGGTTGTCAGTGGATTGGGAGAAAAAAAAATTCTTCATAGTCCTTTTTTATTTTGTTTCTAGTCTTTTAGATTTGGTAGAAATATTGTTAAGGTGGACTTTCTATTTTCAAAAAGGTGTTTGTGGTTTGGTGCTCTAGAAGACATGTTCCAAAGTTCCTGTGTGTGGCTGTGTAGTTTGGATGTACTGATGGAGAGAGTTCTAAGTATGAAAATTGTTGTAGTTGATGTAGATGAATCTAATAGTGTCCAAGATGTGTTCCGGTGTATGGTGAAGCATGTTATGTGGTTTGCATGGTATCTTCTTGTTGAGGAAGTGTGTACTTCAAAGATCATTTATGTTTTCATTAGGTTTGGGTGACGTAGTGTTTACACTTCATACAAAGGGTAAGTATAAATTGAGGAAGAATTTGATTGATCTAAGACATTATTTTTTTATCTTGGTTAAGTGTTGGTTCGGTCCATTCTCATTCCTTTCCACCATGGGAATGTTGAGTTTTCAACCTAATTTGAATTTATAAAATGACGTGTGTGTATTCAACCTTGGAGAAAGTTTCAAAGGTTGAAGATGGTATAAAAACAAGTTAAGTTGTGAAGTATTTGAAGTTGAATAAGAAGCCACAAGATAGAAGAAAGGGTGTCTAAAAGTGAATTGAGGCTATAGTACTTTAATGTCTTAGATTCTTGAAAGTAGTGAGCTGATGGTTTCTGCAATCTTTTGATCAAGGATGTGGATGCGTGTAGTGTTGTGCAGTTTTCATACACATGCCCCATTGAAGGCAGGGACCCTCTTTTGCTTTTTTTTTGGTGTTCTGGCCATTTCTTTTGAGGTTTTGTCTTATTTGGGCATGTGCTTAAAAGTTCATTTTTATTGCCTAAGTGTTTCCCCTGGCTACTTATTGAAAATCCTAAGTTTTGGATCACGTTTCGGGTTTTTACCCTCATTTGAGATTTTCTGCCCTGATCGGATTTTCTCAAATCTTGCTTGGATTCTGGCTAGACCCTATTGTTTGGGTATTTTTAGTTTTTGCAAATTTTCGTGTGGGCCGAATTTTCCTAGATTCTACCCTATTGTCGGCTTCCTAGGTTTCCTGACTATCTTATTGATTGCATCAATGGCTTCGTACAAACTTTGAAGGCTAGATTTTACTTGATTTCTAGGATCTTTTATGCCATCATGCTTACTTGATCATTTCATGCTAGGGTTGTTCAGTATTGTGTCATTTGTCATCTCCTAGGTAAGTTTTGAGCTCATTTGTTTGTCTACATTTTGATGAATCTCACCTGAGAATAATTAGTAAACCCTAGTAGTGACTTAGCATTTGAAATAACTAAATTCTCAACTTTCCTGTGTGCTAATGGCGGATGAGTAGGGTTTTAGACCTAGGGCAGTGCCATATCAAGTAATTTCATCTTAAAATGGGCTTGAAGCACAAAAGAAATCTATGAAAGGTCCATCCCTAACTTGTCCTAAGTTAACCCTATTGAAATTCATGATCGATTAAGTGTCTAGATGAAATCGTGACTTAGCGTCACAGTTTAGGATAATCCATCCCTTCCAAATTTTATTCGCTGTGACCTTTCATAGTCGAAAAGAGGTCATAGAGGGATTGAGTAGTTTTACCGATATTCATTTGCTTTTCCAAGACATTCGTCCTTTGGTGAGACCTCCCACCGAGCACTTTTTCTTTCATCGAGCTCTATTCTTTTTAGTTGTAGTGACCCTTCGAAGTCAGTGAGATGTCACATCAATAGTCTTGTGTCTCACCAAAGCCCTTTATGGGTTTGTATTTGATTGCCAAGACACTGTGATTCTCATGCTGAAAGCCTTTCTATTATGTTGTTGAGACCTTCCCCTTTCAGTGAGACCTTTCACTAAACATATTCTACTCTTGCTAAGACCTTTGCTTTCGGTGAGACTCCTAATGGTCACCAGGACCTTTTAGCGAGCTCATAGCTCTCGCTGAGGCCTTTGCTTTTGACGAGACTTTTGGCAGTTGCAAGGACATTATAACAAAGCCCTTCTTTCCTAGCGAGCCCAGATCTTCTTTTTCTAAGACCACATGTTGTCAGAAAAAGGTTATGCTGATGGGACTTCATATTGCAAAAACATTACAGGATTGGCAGGACCTCTCACCAAATTCAAACCTAATGCCTGTTGACAAGACATCATGGATTTAGCCAGACCTCATATCAAAAAACTTGAGTCTAGCCAATATGTTTCTTATGTCCCTTTTCGCTGGGATGTTATACCGAAACTGCTTGGTCTTGTCAAAACTTTTCCAATGGCATCCTTTAGTGTGACTTTGCGGGAGTCACCAAAACTTCTCAACGAGATGACTTACTCTTGTTGAGACCTTCATTCTGAGAATCTGCATTGGTTCAAAATTTTTCCTTATCTGTGGATTTTTGCTGGGTCAAGATTTCTCTAAAATCCAACGTCTCTCTGATTTCCCAAAAAATCCTCTTTGACTCATTCTTCATGAGAATCTGTAGCTGGTGGATTTTCTCGAAAGTTGATGAAATGTAAAGGAATATTGAATAGCATGATATGTTAGTGATTTTCAATGCATTTTATGATTTATTCATGCTATCTTATGAGCTCCCATGTGGTTTATTGATGAAAATGATCATGTTTAATGGTTAAGTAGGTGTTTCTTGGTTATTCTGTTGGAATTTCAGCGGTCTAGAATTTTCTGAAATTCCTCTTTGGCCCAGATTCTGTGGATGGTCTTAAAACCCAAAATTTGTTGTGATCATTTCATATGAGATTTAATAACACCTTGACTATATGTGATGCATTATAACGGTGTTTTGATGGATTAACATGACTCTTTCCTATGGTTTTTACTGTGATTTTCATGTTGACTATAGGTTGAATCTAGCAAAGCAGCAGTTGGGTCCTCAATGTCTGATGCAAAAAGGATTAAAATGGGAATTAAGAGCAAGATCCCTGAGAGAAAAGTCACTATAGATTAGGCAGAGGGTGTTGAAGAAGATTTATAATCAAAGAAGGTAGATTGATGACACCCTTTGTGGTGTAGATAATGGCTCCATTACCTTCTTTGGAATTATGACTAGAAGAAGGAAGATCACGCCCAAGTATTTGAGTCTGGAGCAGTTGAGGAAGTGGTGGCATGATGTTTATACACCAAGTAATGATGACTCTATGTTCGAGCACTAGTTGGATAATGTAGCTACCTACCTTGCAGTTATTGATAATTATTTCGTGTATAAGGTAGATTGGGATAAGTCAGTCAAACAATCAAGAGAAGAGATTGAGTCCATTGAGAATCAACTTTGGGTTTTTCCTTCACCACATGTGGCTGACTTGGATGGGACATTCTTGAAAGTTCATAAAGTGCTAGGTCTGAATACAGATAATAGGGAAGAGGGTTCATGATAGGCTGCTGCACATTTTGTGCTTCCCTTTTATCTTCCTGCGCATTGGTCTGAACTACACTATGGATCTTGGGTTGACTTGGGCAGGACGTGCATTTAATGCCTATTCAACCAATTTCAAAGACTCTCTTGGCTGGGTTATTGTGCCAAGTTATTGCTGCGAAACCCTTGCTTGGGTAATGGGTTTTCTATGGGGATTCTATATATTGGGCATTTCGCCTCATTTGTAAAGGGGGGTTAGACAGTTAGAATATAGAAGTAGAAGAGAGAAAGTAGTTAGAGGTGAATCAAGTAGGGTTAGGGTTAGCAAGTAAGTATTCTCAAGCAAATGTTCTAATAGAAAGCTGGAATTATTGCTACGGTGGACAATTTGAATACAAGAAATGACATTATGATTTTGTGCCATCCTTGTTTTCTTTGTTTTGCATGGTTCTTGTTATTCTATTTTTAAAATTTCTTTGACAAGGTTAATGTTTAGATTAGATTTGGGTTCAATAATGTTTGTGATTTAATACTGGAATGTTGCAGCAATCCTCCAGTCCATACTTTTCACAACCAACTGATTGTTAGTTGCTTTGCAAAGTTAGCCTAGACTTCATATTCAATGTGCTTAGTTCGATTATGAGGATTTGTTTATTTCAACTATGATAGGGTTGTTGAATGAATGTTCATGATTTTAAAATCTTAACACCTTAGAAGATTGCACTATTTTTTGTGAGATTGCAGATTTATCTTGGTCAAGCAGAGATCAATTTTGAGGGATTCGTCCATTTCGAGTGTTGGTTACTTTCATTGTTAATCTTAGGAGTAATATTAGATTTAAGATCTCTTTAAAACTTTTATTATTTTCTATTTATTTGATTATCGGGTTAAATCTAGGATTGAAGTATCACCAGTTGGTTAAATCTGATAGAATTGATTTAGTATTTTGCTTGTAGTAAGTTCCCATTGTGATTACCAGCATTTTCACATTTGTCACTAACTTGTTTATGCATTGTCAAGAACTAACACTAGAGACCTTGGGGTTATCTCTTGAGGCTTGATGATAGAGATTTACCTTTCAAGAGAGATAGGATTTCATATTCTTTCTGAGTTGTTGTGTAGAAAACACCATCAACTGGACTGGCGCTAGAGGGAGGGCCCAAATAAGCAAGATGGATCAATTTTTGAATGCCATCTCTCCTAAGATATTTAGAAGAAGAACAAGATCTGCTCCAAGAGAGGAAGAATTTAAAGAGTTAATAGACCCTACCAACTCTAGAAGGGCCAATAGAAGGGAATCATCATCATCTTCCCATCCACCTCCCACATCTCCATCATCCTCATCTTCATCGAGTTCATCTGAGTCTGAGGCCATTCCCAATCTACAACCTCAGCTAGTCATAAATCAACCATTAGCACCCCCACCTCCACCAATGGCTTTCCTAGCAACCAACCCATCTCCATTGAGTTTTGTCATTTACAACATCATGCCAAAAAACCATGAACACTTCTATTCAAAATTTTATGCCAATGATCCAAATAGGACTGCAGAGGAGCATATTAGGATTTTTAAGACTACCCTTAAGGATAAGGGACTTAATCATGAGGATGTTGCATGTAGAATTTTCCCATATTCCCTTGGAGATGAGGAATTTTGTTGGTATAACCATCTTCCTGTTGAGTCTATCATCACTTGGCTTTAGCTAAAGACTACATTTTTACATAAATCTCAGATCCCAATCAGTGCAAATGAGTTACTTTTGTAGTTTACTAGAATCAAGAGGGAGGTAAATGAACCAATAGTGGCTTTCAATAATAGATTCCATAGGGCTTACGCTAGGCTACAAACCCCTTATGTTGTAGACGATGCCTCTGTTAGGGAGGTTTATTATGAAGCTTTGGATAGTTTAACATCTACTTTCATCAAATGGAAAGCAAACCCTCCTGGTAGCTTATTTGAAGCTTATGATGTGACTGTTAAGGTGAGTACAGATTTGAGACAAAACTTGTCTGGACCCTTGGCTAACCAAATACCTATGATGAGTTCAGTCCCTCAATCACCCTTGGTTTCACACCTAGGTCATCCCCTGAGTCAGGTTACATCCATGCCAAATTACCATCCAAATATGAACCAGCCTGCATTTTGTCATCAACAAGCTAATATACCTAGTTACTTACAGAACATTGAGATATTTAATCAACCCTTGAACCATGGGTCACAGGATGTTTATATGCAGAATTTAGCTAGTATTATTCCTCCATCAAATAGTGCAGACAAGGAGAGGTTGGATGCACTCATAGAGCTAGTTGATAGGCTGAACATTGAAGTCACTTACCTAAGGCACCAAAATAGTCAGTCCCACATAACCCAAAGGGGGATTCAGTCCAATTATGGTCAAAGCAACATGGATATGATGCATGATCAAAGATAGAACTGTGACAGAGAAAAATATCTTGATAGAGGTCATGGAATAAGGATGTCACCACTTCAGAATAATGGAGAAGCCTTAACTTCTCTGGATCAGCCAAACAATCAGGAGAAACCTAGTGAAGTTTATCTGGCAAAAAAATCTCTTTCAGGATGGTCTAGGCTTCATAAAACTACTCAACATTCTTAATCAGACTGTCAAGAATTCTATACTGCTGCATCTATTTTCCAATAGAAGTTCAATATGACAATGGTGGTTCGAATGGAAGGGAGATAGTGCCATCTAATCCTTATGAAATATTAGTCATGGTGGTAAATCACGTTCCATTTCCAAGAAATGAAGAGAATGAACCAGAGGAAGAATAGGATAAAGGTGTTGAAATAGGGTATGTATACAGTGAAGAATCTATAGTTCAATCCTTTGGAGGTAATGAGGAGAATGATAATGGACCACCAAATGAAGAAGAATATGCAACTAAAGAAGTTTAGGCATTCCATCATGTGTCTACTCAAAATTTCATAAATGGAGGATAGCCTAATGCTAATAAAAGAGGAAGCCTTGAAAGTAGCAGGGATGAATTGATAGTTAGCTCTAAGGGAAATTGTTCCACCATGAATACAGATCAAATAGGGGAGTATGTGGTTAGAGAACTCAAGAAAATCAAAGCAAGTCTCTTTGCTTATGAGTTGTTAAAGGACCCTACCATTAGGGGTGTAGCACAAGGGTCTCTTGGAAAGGATATGCTTACTAAACAAAAGGGTACTTTAGGCCAGGTTGATGCAAATACTTTTAAGGATGTATTCTTGTCTAAAACAAGCTTGGGAAATTATGTACTAACAGTTGACCCTTAAGGATTGGAGACTGAGGAAATCCTCATATTATATGATATGCGTATATATAAATCTGACACTATTAATGTTGAGGTAGTCCTGGAGGAGGTTGAACTTTTAATTGAGGAGCCTCAATACATTGCTAATGAATGTTCCCTGGAGCAAATTGTGGGATTTGATATTGTGGGTAAAGAAGATTCTTTTCCTAAGGGTTATAGTTGCAATCCAAAACTAGAAGAAATTCCAATAGGAGAGGAATTCGGGGATTCCCTTTGCTCATCACATTTTGTTGATAAATTTGGTAAAGATGTACTTGAAGATTAGTCTATGAGGCCTCCTGACAAAAATCATGATGGGGAAATTACTATGCATGATGAGGCTTTTACATTTTCAAAATTGTTCCCTCATGAAGAAGGAGGGATATTGCATCATCAATTGAGACCTCCTGATGGCATAGATATCAACCTTTTACAAGTGCGGGATGCTAGGTACCACATTCAATCTACAACAAAACAAAATCAGGTTGTTTCTCTCCTTTCTATGAATTCTAAATCTTATCAATTTGATTATGGGAGTTTAGGAAAGGTAACTTGCATATGGATTAATCATGGTCCGAATGAGTCACCTCAATTACTGATTATTCCTGATCATGAGGTCGAGTTTGAATGCTATATTTTTGAGGTTTATTTTGCTGAATATAATGATAAATTTGCATTCTTGAGGACTACTACCTTTAGCTTGTTGCTTCTTCATGCCCTAAAGAGTCAAGTAGGGGTGGGTCTTAGTTCACCTTGTCTAATGATGAGTGGTTATGAGTCTCTTGTACATAATTAGTTTAGTTTGGTTTGTGTGGGTTTGCTTTTGTTTTGTTTTGTTTTTGTTCTGCTCTTGCTTTGGGGGGTTTCTTTGTTTTCGCCTAGATGTGTTGCACTTGCATGGAAAATCTATCTTCTCTAGAATTGTTCTAAGTATTTCCTTGGTGGACTTTAGTCTTGTATCTTGAAAGGAAAGTTGAAATCTTTACTATTGACAATAGTCTTAATGTCGGATTTATAGGAGATTGGTCACTGGTTTTGATTTGACTTTGAAGTATTCTAAAAATATTATATCTCTCATATATCTTAATAATCTTGATGTCACTATAGGAATCCTTGTGAAGTCTTGTCGAGTGAAAAATCCTATTTTTGCTTTAGCACCACTATGGTTCTCAGCCCTGAGTGTGAGCTTCATTGTTCACAAGTTGAAATGGAAGAGACATACATTGAATATCAAGAGAAAGAAAAACAAAATATTGAAAATCAAAAGAATAAATTCATCTTATCAAGGATACCTAAGTATCTCTACCGGAGCTATGGACACCTGGCTAGCAATAGAGCTATGTTCAAGAGAGTCACAATAATAAGCTTGTTGGGGCTATGGACACCTAACTAGGAGTGAGGCGCTATCCAAGTTGCTTTTGAAGTTAGAATCCTTATGTAGCTTGACTTGACTAAACTTGGTTTCTATAGTAACTTAAGGAGGGGAATGAACTCATGTGCACACACTTGGATTTTTTAGTTTATGGAGGGTTTGATCTATCCTTTGGTTCTGATTCTTTAAATCTTTGTATTCTCACTTGTTTGTTTGATTGTGAGATTGAAACCTGAGATTCTGGGTTCTCGATTCCTATTCGTCATCAAATGCTCTAGAGCATTTTCCTAGTAGAAGTTGCCATTTGTTGTGTAGTTTTTATACACATGCCCTACTGAAGGTAGGGACCCTCTTTTACTTTGGTTTTGGTGTTGTGGCTCTTTCTTTTTGAGGTTTTGTCTTATTTGGACATGCACTTAAAAGTTCATTTTGATTGCCTAAGTGTTTCCCCTGGCTACTTATTGAAAATGCTAAGTTCTAGATCAAGTTTCAAGTTTTTACCCTAATTCAGGATTTTCCACCCTCGTTGGATTTTCCTGAATCCTGCTTGGATTCCAGTTGGACCCTATTGTTCGGGGATTTTCAGTTTTCATGGATTTTTGCATGGGCCGGATTTTCCTAGATTTTGCCTTGTCATCAGCTTCCTGGGTTTCTTGACTGTCTTATCGATTGCGTCAATGGCTTCGTACAAACTTTGAAGGTAGAATTTTACTTGATTTCTAGGATCTTTTGTGCCATCATGCTTACTTGATCATTTCATGCTAGGGTTGTTCAGTATTGCATCATTTTTCATCTCTTAGGTGAGTTTTGAGTTCATTTATCTATTTGCATTTTGCTGAATCTCACCTGAGAATAATTAGTAAACCCTAGTAGTGACTTGGCAGTTGAAATAACTAAATTCTCAACTTTCCTATGCACTAATGGTGGATGAGTAGGGTTTTAGACATAGGGCAGTGCCATATCAGGTGATTTCATCTTAAAACAGGCCTGAAGCATGAAAGAAATCTATGAAAGGTCCATCCCTAACATGTCCTAAGTTAACCTTGTTGAAATTCATGATCGATTCAGTGTATAGATGAAATCGTGACTCAGCATCGCAATTTGGGATAATCCATCCCTTCCGAATTTTATTCACTATGACCTTTCATAGTTGGTAAGAGGTCATAGTGGGATCAAGTAGTTTTACCGATATTCATTTTCTTTGCCAAGACACCCGTCCTTCGGCAAGACCTCCCACCGAGCACTTTTGCTTTCATCAAGCTCTATTATTTTCAGTTGCCATGACCCTTCGAAGTCAGTGAGATGTCACATCAGTCATACTTTGTCTCATCAAAGCCCTTCTTGGGTTTGTATTTGATCACTAGGACACTATGATTCTCACGTTGAAAGCCTTTCTCTCAGGAAGACAAACCCTCATTGCCAAGAGCTCATAGTGGGCTCCTTTCATCTTGTCAATTTTCCATTCTATCGTTGAGACCTTCCCCTTTCCGCGAGACCTTTCACTGAACATATTATGCTCTTACCGAGACCTTCTCTTTTGGTGAGACTCCTAATGGTCACTAGGACCTTACGGCGAGCTCATAGCTCTCGCCAAGGCCTTCACTTTCAGCAAGACTTTTAGAGGTCGCCAAGACATTATAACAAAACCCTTCTTTCTTAGTGAGCCCAGATCTTCTTTCGCTAAGACCGCATGTTGTCAGAAAGAGGCTATGCCGATGGGACTTCATATTGGTGAAACATTACACAACTGGTAGAACCTCTCCCTGAATTCAAACCTAATGCCTATTAGAAAGACATCGCGGATTCGACCAGACCTCATATCGAAAAACTTGAGTCTAGCTGATATGTTTGCTATGTCCCTATTCACTGGGACGTTACACCGAAACCGCCCGGTCTTGCTGAAACTTTTCCAATGGAATCCTTCGGTGTGACTTCGTGGGAGTCACCAAAACTTCTCAGCAAGATGACTTACTCCTACCGAGCCCTTCATTCCCAGAATTTGTGTTGGTTCAAAATTTCTCCTTATCTGTGGATTTCTGTCGGGTCTGAATTTCTCTGAAATCCAGTGTCTCTCTGTTTTCCTAAAATCCCTCTTTGGTTCATTCTTTGCAGGAATTTATCTCTAGCAGATTTACCCAAAAGTTGATGAAATGTAAAGAAATATTGAATAGCATGATATGTTAGTGATTTTCAATGCATTTTATGATTTATTCATGCTATCTTATGAGCTCCCATGTGTTTTATTGATGAAAATGATCAATTTTAATGGTTAAGTAGGTGTTTCTTGGTTATTCCATTGGAATTCGAGTAGTCTAGAATTTCCTGAAATTCCTCTTTGGCCCAGATTCTGCGGATGGTCTTGAAACCCAAAATTTGTTGTGATCATTTCATATGAGATTTAATAACACCTTGACTATATGAGATGCATTCTAACGGTGTTTTGATGGATTAACATGACTCTTTCCTATGGTTTTTACTATGATTTTCATGTTGAGTGCAAGCTAAATCTAGCAAAGCAGCAGCTGGGTCCTCAATGTCTAATGTAGAAAGGATTAAAATGGACATTAAGAGCAGGATCCCTGAGACCAAAGTCACTGCAAATTAGGTAGAGGGTGTTGAAGAAGATTTGTAAACAAAGAAGGTAGATTGATGACACCCTAAGCGGTGTTTATAATGGCTCCATTTCCTTCTTTGGAATTATGACCGGAAGAAGGAAGATCGTGACCAAGTATTTGAGTCTGGATCAGTTAAGGAAGTGGTGGCATGATGTTTATGCACCAAGTAATGATGACTCTATGTTTGAGCACTGGTCAGATAATGCAGCTACCTACCTTATAGTTATTGATAAGTATTTGGCGTATAAGGTATATTGGGATAAGTCATTCAAACGGTCAAGAGAAGAAATTGTGTCCATTGAGAATTGACTTTGGGTTTTTCCTTCGCCACTTATAGCTGACTTGGATGGGATGTTCTTGAAAGTTCATGAAGTGTTGGGTCTGAATACAGATAATAGGGAAGAGGTTTCATGATAGGCTGCAACATGTTTTGTGCTTCCCTTTTATCTTCCCATGCATTGGTCCAAACTGCATTACGGATCATGGGCCAAGTTGGGTGAGATGTGCATTTAATGCCTATTCAACCCATTTTGAAGACTCTCTTGGCTAAGTTGTTGTGTCAAGTTATTGCTGCAAAACCCTTGCTTGGGCAATGGGTTTTCTGGGGGAATTCTATAAATTGGGAATTTTGCCTCATTTGTAAAGGTGGGTTAGACAGTTAGAATATAGAAGTAGAAGAGAGAAAGTAGTTAGAGGTGAATCAAGTATGGTTAGGGTTAGTAATTAGGTATTCTCAAGCAAATGTTCTAATAGAAAGTTGGAATTGTTGGTACAGTGGATAATTTGAATATAAGAAATGACATTGTGATTTGGTGGCATACTTGTTTTCTTTGTTTTGCATGGTTCTTATTATTCTATCTTTAAAATTTCTTTGAGAAGGTTAATGTTTATATTAGATTCAGATTTAATAGTGTTTGTGATTTAATACTAGAATGTTGCAGCAATCATTTAGTAGACACTTTTCGCAACCAACTGATTGTTAGTTGCTTTGCAAAGTTAGCCTGGACTTCATATTCAGTGTGCTTAGTTCGATTGTGAGGATTTGTTTATTTCAACTATGATAGGTTTGTTGAATGAATTTTCATGATTTGAAAATGTTAACACCTCAAAAGATTGCACTATTTTCTATGAGATTGTAGATTTATCTTGGTCAAGCAGAGATCAATTTTGAGGGATTGGTCCATTTCGAGTGTTGGTTAATTTCATTGTTAATCTTAGGAGTAATATTATATTTAAGATCTCTTTAAGACCTTTATCTTTTTCTATTTATTTGATTATCAGGTTAAATCTAGGATTGAAGTATCACCAGTTTGTTAAATCTGATAGAATCGATTTAGAATTTTGCTTGTTGTAAGGTCCCATTGTGATTACCAACATTTTTACATTTGTTACTGAGTTTTTTATGCATTGTCAAGAACTGACACTAGAGACCTTCAGGTTATCTCTTGAGGCTTGCTGATAGAGATTTACTTTTCAAGAGAGACAGGATTTCATATTCTGTCTGAGTTGATAGTGTTTCCTACACAATAATAGTTTTTTGTGGTGTATTTTTATTTTATCTTTTGTATCTATAGATAGTGAGCCTCCCTTTTGGATAGTGAGTCCTATCTATAGGAAGTGAGCCTTGTATCAAAATAGTGAGTCCTATACGAGTAGTGAGCCTCTTTGTAATTGGTTGTGCAATTACTTTATATTGTGAGTTAATCTTCATCATGTTTTTCCCTTATTGAGTTTTACACATAAATCTAGTGTTCATTGTGTTGATATTGCTTTCTATTATTTTCATTTTATGTTCATACTTAATAACAAAATAAATTTAATGTGAAGTTGATAAGTGTTTGGGATTTGTGATTGATTTTGGTGATAACTGATTCACCCCCCTTCTCAGTTGTCTTGTGCCTTTCAACAATTGGTATTAGAGCTTTGGTTCCTTAGAGTAGAGCTTTATTGCTTGAGCTAGATCTGATGGTACACAAATTGGAAATCCCTATTTTTATGGATCTGACTATAATGATTGGAAATTGTAGATGAGAGGTTGTTCTCTCTTGTTTACAAGACTTGGAAATTTGTTGAGACAAAATATGTTGAGCCAGAAAGTGGTCCTTCTTCTGCAAATGAGATTTCTTCCTATGAGGAAAATGAAAAGGAAAGTTATGCAATCTATAGTGCATTTTCTAAGATTGAGCGAATAAAATTTATTTCTTTGGGCACTACTTATGAAGTTTGGAAAACATTGGAAGATCTATATGAAGGAAATGATAAAGTAAAATTGTCTAGGAAGCTAACTACTAAGCATAGATATGAGAACTTGAAAATGGATGAAGGTGAGGAAATTTCAAGCTATTTCTAGAGGGTTGATCTTGTGAGAAATGAAGTTAGGAATCAAGGGGGTACTTTGGTAGCTAAAGATATAATAGAGAAGATTCTAATGACCTTATTGTTATAAGGTCTCAGTTATTGAGGAAGTGTGTGATCCTAAGAAGTTTAATAAAGAACAACTATTTGGCACCTTGATTGCATTTGAGATGAGGAAGTTTGAAAAAGAAAAGAAGTCAGAGTTATCCTTTAAAGCTACAAAGACAAAAGATGATCCAGATGATGATAGCTCTAATGAGTTGGAAGCAAATTTTACAAGGAAGTTGAAGAAAGGTACTAGTAAGTACAAAGGTATGTAACCTTTTAAGTGTTTTAGTTGTGGAATTATTTGTCACTATTCTTGAAGATGTCCAAATAGAGTATTACATAAGAAGAACAAGGATAATAAAGACAAAAAGGATAAGAAGTTTATGAAGTTGTATTATGTTAGAGAAGATGCTAGAATATCTGATGATGAATCTGATTTAGAGGGTGATGATGATGAATGCTTGCTTTTAGCCTTAGAGAATAATATGTGTCTACTAACTCTACAAGATGTACAAATAAAAGTAGTCTGAAGAACAAGAAGGAAGAGATGGAAGGTACTCTGGTTACTACATTTCATGCTAGACAAGATGAAGACTATTGGATGATTAATAGTGGCTAATCTAATCACATGACTAGAGATAAAAGTAAGTTCACTAAACTTGAACAATATGATGGTTGTTTAGTCATGTTTGGATATGATTCTAAAGCAGACTGTTGGAAAAGGAACAATTAGTTTTGATGGAATACATAGTACTGATGATGTCTATTATTTTAAGGGCTTAAGGCATAATCTTTTGAGTGTTGGACAAATGTGTAGCAAAGGATTCAAGTGTGCATTTTAGGATAACACCTGTGAGATCAAAAAAGGGTCCAAAACTATGGTTGATCTAGGGAGAAGAACATATGAAAACATCTATCAACTCAAGCATATTGATGGTTAGTGCCTTGTATATCAAGTTAATGAAAGTTGGCTATGGTACTAGAGGATGGGACATGTAAATTTTGATAATATCTAATCAAGATTAGTTCAAGAGATGTTGTCCAAGATCTACCTAAAATCACAAAGCTTACTAATACTATGTATAGGAGTTGTCAGTTAGGAAAGAAAACAAGATGCAATTTTAAAGGAAAAGAGCAATCAACTACTAGAATGTTAGAATGAGTTCATACAGACCTTTGTGGCCCTATAAGAATATGAAGTCTTAATGGTGATAGGTATTTTATGATTCTTATTGATAATTATTCTAGAATGACATGGGTTACATTTCTTAGGGATAATTCTCAAGCTCTAGATAGATTCAAAGTGTTCAAGGTGAGGGTAGAGAATGAAGTGAACCTCAGAATTAAATGGTTAAGGTCTAATAGAGGTGGAGAATTCACTTCTAGTGATTTTAATACATTTTGTGAAGAGCATGACATAAAGAGACATATTTTTTCTCCTAGAACTCCTCAACAAAATGGAGTTGTTGAAAGAAATAACTAGACCGTGTAGGAGGCTACTAGAACAATAATGAAAGAGGAAAATGTATTTGATGTATACTAGAGAGAGGCAATCCACACTATTGTTTACATTCTTAATAGACTTCAGATAAGAGGGAACAAGAAAAAGACTCCTTATGAGTTGTGCATTGGTGATATTCCTACTATAAAGTAATTTAAGGTATTTGGAAGAAAAATTTCCATTCAAAGAGATTATGAGAATCTTTGAAAGTTTCATGCTATATATGGTGAAGGTATTTTCCTTGGATACTCAAATAGTAGAAAAAATTATAGATGCTTCAATAAAAGATTGAGGAAATTTTTTGAGAGTACAAATGTGAAGGTTGATGAAGATACACATAGACTACTTGAGATAAGTTAAGTTCAACTGGATGATTCTATCTACAAAAAAATAATAGAAGAAAATAAGGAAGAATAAGAAGAAGAAGCCCCAAAACCTACTCCTAAGACTCCTAAGTTTGTAAAGAAAAATCATCTTGAAGAATAGATAATTGGAGATAAGAGTGAAGGTGTGAAGACAAGAAGAAAAGTGGTAGTAGCTGAGCTAAACATGATTTTACTTTCAAAGATATAATCTAAGTCTATGATTGAAGTATGCAAAGATGAGAACTACGTTAGAGCAATGAAAGAGGAATTACAATAGATAGAGAAGAATCAGACATGGGAACTAGTTCGTAGACCAGTAAATAGGAATGTAATTGGTACTTAATGGGTGTTCAAGAATAAGCTAAATGAGAATGGTGAAGTTTTGAGAAATAAAGAAAGACTTGTGTGCAAAGGATATTCACAGGTTGAAGGCATATACTTTGAGGAGACATCATAGGGACAAGGTTGGATTGAATCAATCACTGACTCAATGCTTCGGGTCTCACCTTTGATAACCCCTTGGTGTCACTTCCTCCACCACTCAAGTTGTAGGTCCTATGCTACCTAGGATCCCCTAGTTCCTCTGCCAACCCTGCTATCAATTCAAGTCCATAAACCAAGCCAAACTTGGCGCTCTTCCTCTCATGCAATTCCTATCCCTTAATGCTCTTAAAGACTAGGTCACCTCCAAATACTCCCAAATCTTGTTGCAGGGGTGTGAAAAGCTTCCATGGCTTCAAAATCATCTGAAAAAGGCTCCTAATCAACCTCCATCCACTGGTTCTCCATCACTTTCAAGAAAATGCTTTTCTTGGGTTTGAAAGGCTAGTAGCCTTGAGCCCCAAATAGGTCGCTGAATAGGGGAAAAATGATTCTTCTTTCTAAACCCACCAAGTAACCTAGTTCTTTGCTTATGAAATGTGTTTCACATACCTTCACCTCCAAGATTCTTATGGTTTCAAGACTGCTCAAGCTATATGTTGTCCTGACACCCAATTGGTCAAGAAGCTAGGGTTTCCTTAGCTTTCTCAGGCTGATTCAAGACTAGTGAAATGTTCTTCATTCAAATGGGTTGTTGAAGGATCTTCCTTGTCACCATGCAGAGCCAAGACACTCCCCTAAATCCTCAAAAGATAATTTCTTAAAAAACTTCACTCCCCTGCAAATTATTCATGTTGTCCTCAAGCCTTTCCTAGCTGAGTTGTCACTATCTTGCCTAGGGTAAGACCTTTCTATTGACTCCTGCAACCAAAAAAAAACTAACTCCTACCATATTTACAAGTGTGGAGGTAGGGTAAATTTCCCAAAAGGCTGTACAAATTATACAGTGGGAAGGTGCTCTAAGCCTCCATCTTTCCAAGTTGCTTGATTCAGACCAAAAACACAAAAATTTAAAGTATTTACAAATGTAAGATAAAAACACACTAAAAAATCAAAAATAAAGGCTTTCCAAGATTTTAATAGCCTCACACTACATGCCACACATAGTAAAATAACTGAATCACACCATTAAAGATTAGTTCCAACACAAAAATATAGGAAAACTTCCTTTTCAACGTTATTTCCTTCAATTTCTCAAAACACAGTCCATACAAAACTTTTCTAACCTTGCAAAAAGTTTGAGGCCACCTTTAAATATGCCTCCCAAACCGTTTTTCTTCTTGGGTCGAGGCTTAGATGACCTAAAAATGCATTTTTGTAAACCCAATGTGTTTTCAAACACTTAGGCAATTTTTACAATTGATCGAAAATGAAGAGTTAAAACTACTTAACTCTTGTTAACCTCCTTCCAACTAATCAAAACCATCCCTAAGTCACCACTAATGGTCTACATGACCTTATGAGAAAAGACAAGTAACATCTTCCAAATCAACCAAATGCCAAAAGGCACAACAAAAGCAAAAACTCACTTCCAAAAGCTCCTGATTACCTAGGTGCTCCTGCACCAAGACATTTGCACTAGTGGCAATAATGGAATCTATTTAGATGTTATTTTAATTTTCTACTCATAAATATTTCATGGTATATCAAATGGATTTCAAGTTTGCATTCCTGAATGGAGAATCAGAAGAAGAGGTTTATATGGAACAACTAGAGATATTTTAGCTATCAGATAAATTAGACATGGTCTGCAAGTTAAAAAAGGCATTGTATGGACTCAAATAGGCTCCTAGAGAATGATATGCGAGATTGGATAGATATTTGACACAACAAATATTTAGCAAAGGATCTATAGATAGTGATCTTTATTTCAAGGTTGAAGGAAAAAAATGTTAATAGTGGTTGTGTATGTTGATGATATCATCTTTGGAGGAAATGAAGGTATGTGCAAGAGGTTTGAAAGGGAGATGTAATTTTTTTTGAAATGTTTATGATTGGAGAGTTGAATTTATTTCTAGGACTTCAAATAAATCAAACTGATAAGGGGATATTCATTTCACTATCAAAGTATGCCAAAGAGTTGAATCCAAACTAGATATTACTCCTATGGTGACTAGATGAAAACTGAGTAAGAATGATGAATCTCCTAAAGTTTATCAGAACATATATAGATCTATGATAGGTGGACTATTATATCTTACCGCTACTAGATTAGATATCATGCATGCAATATGTTTAGTTTTGAGATTTCAAGAACCTAAAGAAGCATAGGTTACAACTGTGAAGAGGATATTTAGATATCATAGAGGCACTCTTGATTATGGCTTGTGGTATCCTAAGGATACAAATTTCATCTTAAGTGCTTTCATTGATGCAAATTGGGTTGGTTGTGTGGATGACCAGAAGAGTACAAGTGGTGGTGTATTCTTTCTTGGTGGAAGATTGGTTTCATGGCTAAGCAAGAAACAAGATACAATGTCTTTATTCATTATAGAAGTTGAGTATATTTTAGTAGAATCTTGCTACACATAGGTTTTATGGATGAAGCAAACATTGAAGGATATAGGAGTGGTGCTTCATGAGCCTATTCCTATCTTATGTGATAATACAAGTGCTATAAACAGTTTAAAGATTTTGGTAATGCATTCAAGGACAAAGCATATATCTAATAGATATCATTTCTTGAGAGATAAGGTATTAGAGAATGAAGTTAGATTGGAGTATGTGTCTAAAAAAGATTAGATCATTGACATATTTACTAAGGCTCTTCTTAAGGATAATTTTGAGTATCTTAGGGAGAATTTGGGGGTCATTGGCCCTCCTTCTTTGAACTAGGTGCACATGGAGGTGCATCATTTCAATGGATCTATAGATTCTTAATTTGTCTAGACTGGTGATTGGGTCTACTCCTAAGGGGGAGTAGGAAGTATCATTGTTCTAGTATGAGATGTGTGGGTTCACTCCTCAAGGGGAGTGATTAGAATTGTGTTCTTTGCCATTGATATCAAAGGGGGAGAAAAAATCATGTGAAAAATAGTGAAAGAAAAAGGAAAGAAGTTGAATGGGAGAGAGAGTATTGAGAGTGTAGAAGACAAACATGCATACTCCCATTCAACTTTATTTTTCCTCATATTTGTATTTTTTCAAAGGTGTTCATGGTTTGGTGCTTCAAAAGACTAGTTTCAAAGTTACTAACTGTGTTTGTATAGTCCAAATGGATTGATTGAAAGTGTTTTATGTTTAAAGAGTGTTGTGGTAGCAATAGATGAATCCGAAGGTATCTAAGATGTGTTCATGTGCATGGTGAAGTGTTTTATGTGGGTAACATGTTATATTCTTGTTGTGGAAGCCTATACTTCAAAGTTCATTGGTGTTTTCATTAGGTTTGGCTAACCTAGTGTTTACATGTCATGTGAAGGATAAGTACCAATTAAGGAATTGTGTGATTGATCTGAGACATTTTTTTGGGTCTTGGTTAAGTGTTGGTTTGGTCCACTCTCATTCCTTTCCACCGTAGGAATGTTGAGTTGCCAACCTAATTTGAATTTCTAAAATGAAGCATATGTAGCCAACCTTGGAGAAAGTTTCTAAGGTTGAAGATGGTATAAATATGAGTTAATTTGTGAGGGATTTGAAGTCGAGTAAGAAGCCACAAGTGAGAAGCAAGAGTGTGTGAAAGTGAATTGAGGTAGAAATACTTTAATGTGTTAGATTCCTGAAAGTAGTGAGTTGATGGTTTCTGCAATCTTTTGATCAAGGTTACGGATGTGTGTAATTTACTGTGGTGGATTTTTCTATTATCTTTTGTATATGAAGGCAGTGAGCCTCCCTTCTAGACAATGAGTACTATTTGTAGGTAGTGAGCCTTGTATCTAGACAATGAGTCCTATTTGGTTAGAGAGCCTCTTTGTAATCAGTTATGCAATTACCTTATATTGTGAGTTAATCCTCACCATGGTTTTTCCATTATTAGGTTTTCCACATAAATTTGGTGTTCATTGTATTGATATTGCTTTTTGTTATTTGCATTTCATGTTCATACTTAATCATAGAATAAAGTGAATGTGAAGTTGATAAGTGTTTTGGATTTGTGATTGAGTTTGGTGACAACTAATTGACCCCCCCTCTTAGTTTTCTTGTGCCTTTCAACATATTTTGAATAAACAAAATTTGTTAATCCTTTTTCACCCATGAAAATCTCAAAAAGATGGTATTTCCTTTGAAAACACTAAAATTTCAATTATTTTTTATTTGAATTTAACTGAAAGGTGCATTGAAAAATTTGTAAATTGTTAAAAACTAGTTAAATTTAACTCTAACTCACACACAAGACACATATTTAAAAATGCAAAAAATTCCAACAAAAATGAGTACCTCTAAAGCACAACTAGAAGATGAATTCAAATATTGCAATTCACAAGCTAATCCTATTGTGTGGTCTCACAATATGCCCCAAGATCAAAAGACTTGGGGACCCAAGAAAAATATATATATATATATATATATATATATATATATATATATATATACTCTTATATATATATATATATATATATATATATATATAACTCTTATGGCAGAAGCTAGCAAGTTGAAAGATCACCAAAAGTTAAAAGCAAAGAGAAATTATCTTTAATCAAAGAGTACTTCATAAAGTAAGTGTTACGAGTACCAAGTATTAGGAACTGAAAATGTTTGAAAAGGAAAAAGATAATGTGAGTTTGAATGGTAAGATGGAGTTCTGATATATATGGAGTTTGGTAAGATGGAATTTGGTAAAATTGAAGTCTAGGAAAGTTCATGGGTAAAGCTGAATATCAGATATCATGTACTAGGTTGAAAGGTGAAGTGAAATTTTAATTTTTTTTTAAGGTTATCTAATGATTCTGATAGTTCGGTAATCTAGCATATATTTGATGATTTATAATATGCTATAAAGTGTGTTATTTATGATATTTTTGTACTAACATTTGAATAATGGTTTTATTTACATGAGATGTTATAATTTTTTTTCTTTCCTTAAAAGGGATTTAATGTGTGGAATTTGTGATTATAGGAGATATAGAGTGAGATGTAAAGCTCATGTATGGATGGTTAGGAAAATTTGAATCGTGGATAGAATTTCATTTGAGTTGATTTTCTTATTCTGGGATATTATAAGGTAGAGGGATTTTGACCCACAGGAACACTAGAGCTTCGGGTATTGCACTTGTAGTGGAGACAAGTGTCAATCTTTGGGAGAGCCCATTCTAGAGAGTGGTAGACCCAAAGCCAAGTGAAGTGTGGGGGAAAAAAATTCACTCAATTATTATGAATGTATGGAAAGTCCCTACACACTACCCTAATTGAGGTTATTATCCTAGTGATAGTAAAAGAGTAAAACCCAAAGAGATTCAATGTGCAATTGGAGTTGACCTTCATTGACTTCGATTGCAATTCTCTTACAAGTCACTAAATTCCACATACCTTGATGTGATTAGTCTCATGGATTTCCTCTCATGTATTTTTATTATCCTATTTGAGTCTTGTGTTCTATAAAAGGCTAGAGGATACCCCCTTTTTATTTTAAGTTTAGAATTTGTGGATATTGGAAGAGCATAAAACTTTTCTAAGTTTTGTTCATTTTTATTTTTTTCTAGAATATTATAGCATAAAAATTTGTATGCACGTAGACATTGATTAATATCAAATCTAATTGGATAGTTACCTATCTCATGAATCTTTTGTAGTTGGTTTTGTTAGTTCAACCAAACAAGACTATATCTTGCATCATTTAAGGGTGCATACAAAACCTACTTGGTGTCCAAACAAACCCCCTCTCTTTAAAATTTCACACAATTTTATATATGTAGCCGTGAACAATTATAGTGATGTACAAAGTGGTTTTCTCTATTTAAGTTGATTCTTTGGGGCATGCATGGAGAATAATCGAGAGAAAATTTTAATTTTTTTAATTTGAATTTTTTTTTTAGAATAGATGTTTAAATTCTTGAAAATGTTCCAAAATTAAATGAATGGATGGAATTTTATTGAAAATCTTTCATTTTATATGAAATTGCTGAATTGTGAATGCTAAATCCACTTAAGTGATAACAAGGAATTTGTTAATGTTCATGAAATATTATTGTAAATCTTTTGATTTCATGATATTTTTTTTATGAGCCAATTTCACACTCAATTCCTAATATATATAATTCTAAACAACCATGGTCCCTTTGAGATTAACAACAATATCACATCATACCCAAGTGCAACCCTACTACAATCATGACCTAGTTATCAGAGACTTGGGATTGAACTGAATCCAATCTTTTCCTATTAAAGTAGAATCCCCTCTTAAATTGTCTTTGTTCCACATCTTTCAAGAAGAATAGGCTCTTTGTAGTTTGTTTGTGAATATTTTAATTTCCCTTTTTGTTACAAGTGAAATTGTCGTCAATAGGAGCTAGCACTAGGAGGGCATATTTTGAATTATTAGTCCTAAGTTTAGCAAGAAGGTTGTAAAGTGAAAGTGAGTGCAAGATAGCTTTTCATTATGGAAGTTGAAAAATTTGGAAAAAATTTAACCAAAAATTACATCCTTTTAGTTTATTCACCTTTAGTAGAGTTACCAAGTGTAGAATTCATGATACAATTGATCACGGTGAACTCAAGTGTGATTTTTTTTAACTAGGGTAAGTTTGGCCATAAGTAAAGTGATTTCATTAATAGAAGAATTTATAACTACTAGAAGAAAGGAATTGTTAATGAGTAAAAAATTTAACCCTAGCAGAATTGGAAATATTAAAAAATTAACTAATACATCAAAATAGTTGGAAAACTGTAATTATTATAAAGAAAATCCTAACATTTTGTAGTGGAGGGTTTAAGGGTTGAGGTATTAGGGTTGAGGGATTACTAGGGTAGAGGGTATTGGGACATTGAGGTTAGAGACATGTAGAGGGTTTAATGGTTTAGGGTTTAGTGTATTGGGTTGAGGGTATAGGGTTGACGGATTAGGGTTGAGGGTAGAGTGTTGAGGGTGGTTTAATGTATACTAGGGTAGAGGGTAGAGCTGGAAGAGGGTGTGTGTAATGGTTTAGGTTTTAACTAGGGTTGAGGGTTGAGGCTAGAGGTTTGACGGTATATGGTTCAAGGATTAGGGTTGAGGGTCCAATGTATATGATAGAGTGTATAGGGGTTGAGGGCTAAGGGGTAATTAAGGGTATTTGAGGGTATAGGGTAAAGGGTAGAGGGTCGAGGATTTAAGGGTTCAAGGATTAAGGGTTGAGTGTTGAGGGATGAGAGTAGAGAGTAATTTACCTAGGTTTAAGAGTTTAAGGGTTGAGGGATTAGGGTTGAGGGATTAAGGTCAAGGGTATAATAGGGTACATATTGGCTAGTTGAGTGTAGAGAGACATATTTTTTGGTTGAGGGTAGAGGTACGTATTGGTCGGTTAAGGGTACTTGAGGGTTTAAGTGCTGAGAGTTGAGGGATTAACTAAGGTTGAGGGTTTAATGTATAGGATAGATTAGAGGGGTGTAGAGGGTATAAGAGGGTTTAAGGGTTGAGGCTTGAGGGTTTAAGGTTAAGGGTAGAGAGTTGAGGGTATATGTAGCTTGATGGATTACTAGATTTGAGGGTCCAATGTAGAGGGTAGAGGGTATAGGGGTTGAGGCTAGATTAGGGTTTAACTAGGGTAGAGGGTAGAGGGTAGAGGGTAGAGGGTAGAGGGTAGGGGGTAGAGGGTAGAGGGTTAAGTGATTAGGGTAGAGAGTTTATTAATTGGGTTTAAGGGTTTAACTAGGGTTGAGGGAATAGGGTCCAAGGTAGAGGGTATAATAAAGTTCAAGGATTAGGGCTTAAGGTTGAGGGTAGAGGGTTGAGGGTATATGGTTAAAGTATTTTTTATTCTACATTTTATAGACATGTAAATATTATTTTTTTTACAAGACCTAAATTACAAAGCACTAGACAAAATTACATTTTTTTTTCTACTAAATTGACTATTCTATCATTTTACTCCTTGCTTGGTATAAATTTACAAACCACTTTGTTAACAAAATACTCTATGCATATACATATTTGTATTTTTTTATTTTCTTTTCCATTTTAAAATTTTGAATAGGTAAAATGAACATTTAATAATTATAAGTTTTTTTAAGAAAATATTAAATGATTTTTTTTTTAATTTTAAAATTGTTTAAATACCTAATATAAATAAAAATTATACTTACTAATTCTAAAGTTTAAAATGGAAAAAGAAAATATAAAATAATAGAAATCCTTATAAAATTAAATAATAACCAAAAGCACATCAAACATCACCCTCATTTATACTAGGGGGTACAACGTTCTGGGCTGGTAGTCTCAACAAGACTTTTTAGTAGCTCAAAGGGTGGAATGTATGCATTAAAATTAATGTAGGAAAGGATGAAATTAAAATAAATGCCATGAAATGGTTGCATTCATTTTAATCTAGTGAAGGTGGTGATCTCGAAATTCTACATTTTTAGAGTTTTCGTTCTAGAGGCTTCGCTTGGGTGAGAAAGAATAATGGAGAAGGATGCAAATTATGCACTATTTAAATCAACCGAGGAGATATCCAGATTTGGGCACAAAACTCTAATTTTCCTAGATTTTTGTGTGAGTCAAGGGGGTTTCAAAAACCTCGTGGACTAGAGGCTCAAGTGGATTCTTCTGGAGTATGATCTCTTGAAGGTGGTCATAATGAAAATGGTTTTGGGTTGAGAGCATGTGGCCTATAGTGAAATGGTTTGAGTTAATTCTCACATAGTCTCTCATTTTCTAGTGTCTTTTCTTTATCAAAGCACCCCAAAAACTTGGCCTAAGAAATGATAGGGAAGCTCTTCAATGCTAATCTCCTAGGTGACATGGATGAGGTTATTTCAGCCTTTATTCTCAACTCTAGGGTTCCACATCCCAAAAACTTGGAAATGCTCAAAACTCTTGGTGTAGTGGTCTAGTTTTATCTACTTCTATTGGAGCCAAAATTAATGGTGTTGGTTAGGAATCGAATGTTTGCTATGGTTGGGGTGGAGTATTTGAAAAAATCTATTTTTCTAGTGGAGACTAAGGGTCTAGACTGGGTGGGTTGGGGCCCTAGCTCAGTTGGATAAATCTTTCCTATTGCAGGAGGTTGGTCACAAGGTCTAGTCTCCCCCACCCTCATGGTACCGAAGGGTGTGTCATACCAGTGTCGCCGATCACGTTAAAATTTTTACCAGGTGCACTGCAGTTTATATGGGGTCATGCTACCCAATTGCTGCAGTCTAAAAAAAAAGGGTCTAGATTGGGTGTTGGAATTCAATGACTTCTCCCATTTCAATGTCTTCCTATGACTTGGAGCTTGTGGTGGGATGGTGCTCATTATTTGGCTTCTGTAATCATCAGTGGCTTCTAGTGGTGGTGGCTCAAAATTTGAGTTGTCTTGGTGCTGGGTTCAGTTAGTTTATTGGGAATATTTTGGTGTTTTTCTTGGCCTTTGGTGAGGCTTAAAATTAGGGTTTCATGAATATTCTTGCCTTGGTAGAGGATCTGTAGTTTTTTAAATTTTGATTAATACAATCTCTGTTGGACTTAGGGAACATTAAGAGGGGGGGTGAATTAGTGTTCAACAATTTTCTAAGTCATAAAGTAGATCTTAACTATTCATAGCATTTAACCAATAGTAAATATGCAAGCACATGAAAGAAATAATCAAAACACCATAACACTAATATTTTTGTTGGAAAACCTTGTTAGGGGAAATTCTATAGTGGAGGTTAATCCACAATTTATACTCTATTCAAAGTATGAAGAAAAGGGGAATGAAAACGCATTCAAGAACACTTTCTAGAGCTCACTACTCAAAACAAGAAGGCTCACTACCTCACAAAATGTTTGGATTACAATAAAGAAAAGGTGAACCGAGAAGATAACATCTACATATGCTTGGATTCAATTCCAATTAAGATTGCTAATTAGATTTTGGACCTCCTATCTAATTCTTCACTTCGCTTTTCTTTGCTAACTTTTGCATCTCAAAAATCCTATATCCACAAGTGCAACTGTGCATGATCTACAACCCTCATAATATTCACATACTTTAAATACACACATCTACTCACAACCACATTCGTACTTTAAATGATCACTCATATATATCCCCTACCAAGGATTTTCATTCATATGTCAACTTCAACTAAATAAAATATATTCTACAATGATCATATCAAATCACATTTAATATTTGATGCATACCCACCAAAGTTGGCTAACATTATGTTATAGTGCCAAAAGAGAGTTCTTGAGAATAGAAACATTAAACAATTACTCCTCATACATATAGAACATGCTACATATATCAAGTTGGCCGCCATGAACAAATAAATAGAGAAACATTTTTCTGGATTTCCTAACTTGTACATTGATCAATGTGACAACACAAGACAAAACAATAAGATAATAGAGATACTAATCAACCTTCCCAAAAATCCACAACACAAAATGATGATGCAGTGGAGCATACAGATCAAATTACCAACTAGATATCCTATTCTTCATTCTTACTACCAGTAATACCATGTTCTTTACTTTTTTTGCTAGTATGAACAAATCTTGGTCTGTGGAACTTAGTAATGAAATAGGTTGCCATAAATGAAAACACTAGAAGTCATCTCCCAAAAATGGAAACAATCTCCCCCTTTGGTATTGATGGCAACACTTAGCGAAAAATAACAAAGTGCTAAAATTGATTACACTGCCAAAATTCAAAATTACAAAACACAACTGCCCCTAAGGATGATAAGGAATTTGTACTGCTCTCTCTCCCATTCATTTTTCATTTCTCTCTCTCCCCCTTTGCCATCAATGACAAACATATCAATCTTTCCCCTTATGAAGTATACCCAAAAGCTTCAAAATTTGAAGAAATACAACTATTACTAAGTCAAAAAAATATCTTGTACTTATTTCTCATTTTAGGAAGGAATTTCCTCCAAGCTTCCACTAAAATCCCAATGATTAAGATGAAGTTGTTCTCATATGTCTGATTGATAATCCAGATGAGAGATTCTCAAATAGTGATTATCTCTTCTAATTTTTCTCCTTTCCTCAGCACCTTAATCAACTACTCTAGTCTGCATTTAGTTAACTTCTTCACTTTCCAAAAGGTGCCCACAAGGTTGTTTCTATTGAATTGAACTTTTGTATGCTCAAATAGTAACTCCTAAATCATTTTCTTGACTGCACCATCCTGATCCTAAACCATGCTATAATTCTGACCAATCTTATTCAGCACAGATTCAATTTGTTCCAATTTTTCTTTGTACTTCCCAATTGCATGAGTCTAATGGAGACAATAATTATAGATGTTGTTCATAGTATTTATGCATTGCATCAACTCATTCATCTACTTCTTCAACTTGCTAAATGATAGCCTAAATTGCTCCTTTAGATGTAGGATTATTTCTCCCTCTTTTCTATCCTCAGACTCAAAGACCATGGCTTCCTTAATGCATTCTATCATCTCTTTAGGAAACACATTTTGAAAACTCTCCAATCCAATATTGTTATGCACAAAGTGAGTACCTAGTATGCTTTCAATCAGATCCTACTCATATGAGGGCCTGTCAGACCACATGTCTACAATCTTCTACATTCCATCTTTCTCTTGAGAAAGCTATAGTATCTTATCTTTAGATAAAACATTCTCTCCCTCACTACCTTCTACCTTTGCTACATCTAGTTCAATTGATCCCAGTTCATCCCTTAGAGTGTACTCATTAGATTCCTCATTAGATATATCTAGAACCACCTTCTCTTTAGCTTTCTCTTTAGTTTGTGGAGTCATGTGTGTTGGTGCAGTAAAAACAATAGTGTCTTTTCTCTTTTCCTCTTTCTCTCCATTTTTCTAGAAGAAGATGCAACTTCAAGTACCTTTACCAAAAATGAAATGCTAGATTCTCCAAACTTCCCTAGCAATTCTTTAAAGAAATTTGTAGACTCTTTCTCACAATTTTCCAAAGTATTAGAATGTTCATAAATCTACTTACAAACTAGTTTATTCTCTTTCCATACAACATTATTGATTCACAATAAGCAATTCAAAAAATACATCATAAGACATATGGCAAGTGTGCCAAACCTAAAGGGGTAATTTGCATCCTTTGTTAGTTGCACATTCTGCATCAATTGATCTTTTAGTAGACCACACAAGTCAAAGTCTTCATCTTCCATAATCATTTTGTGAGAGATGTAGACTATGCCTGCCAAAGTTGATTGCTTCTTGTTTTTGTAAAATATTTTGTATGAGATTCCATATGTAATGTACCTTGTAATCAAATCTTTGATTGTCACAATTATCAGAGTTGTTTGATCTCTAGTAACTTTGGTTAGGGTTTTGAATTCATTGTTCTGAATTGACTTCTTTGAAATTTCCCCAACATTGCATAATCTAGTTAGATTCTTTATCACTTCATTCAAGATGAGATAGGGTTTATCTAGGGTTAGAGTTTCATCATCTAATCTATTTAGGATAAACCTAATGACTTCCATATTATCAAAATAGGGGAACTCATTCCAAATGTCCCAACTTTTGTGCCTCAAACCATCAAGCCATTTCAATTCATAGTCAACAAAAAAAATTTCACATCCCTAATCTTTTTACTACTATATTCATGCAAAATCACCATTCCTTTGATTTTCTTCATTTCCTATACCGAACAAGTCTCTATAGATCACCAAATTAATTGAGAAATTGATAAGCAACTGAAATAATTGATGAATTCAACACTGAATTGACTTTCACTTTTTCAAAATGTTGCTACATATGTTCTCCAACTGTTCTCCTTTAATGCATGGTGACAAATGAGGGTTCCAAATACCCTTTTATAACTTTGTATGCCTAAATTTTTTCCACATTTAATTTTTTCCCTAAAATTTTTGGTTACTCTATTTTTTCAAATAGTATAGGAAAGATTTATCTTCAAACCTTCTACTCTTTAGATTTCTACACAAGTGAGCATTGACAAGCTTTGTAAACTCTTAGCACAACTACTGACAATATCCTACTTACCAGTGCCAATCTATCAACAAGGGGCAAAAGATTTTCTTGAAAAGCTGCCCCTAGGCGAATGGCCTAAGATCAATTCCTGAAGGAATTACTAAAAATTACTTCTAGTGCAAGCTTATTTCCTTCATCAAAATCACTCTTTCTTACCCAAGTATTCTTCATTTAATCTCTAATTTCCTCCACAATTACTTTTCCTTTTCCCTTATCATATTTCTATTAAATTATTCCTTTGTATACCAGACCTCTTCTATCCACATTTCTATTCCCACAGAACCTTGCAATGTGACCAAATCTATTGCAACTATAACACACAAGATTTCTCTTTCTAGACCATTCATTCCAATGATTTCCTCTTGATCTGCATTCATTAGCAATATGCCCAAATCTTCCACAAGTATAGCATTTAAGATTTCTTTTACTGACCAGATTGTTAGACATGCTTCTAGATTCAATTGACTTGTAACAAAACTTATTGCAACTAAAACACTAACTAGAGAATGATAGACTTCTTGAATTTATTTTACTTCTACACTAATAAACCATATCAAAAATTTAATTACAATTGAAACAATTTCCATTGAATTTTTGAGTGTTTAGTTGTCTTACTAGATATCTTCTACTTTTGTTCTTCTAATTTCTTTATCTAGAATCCTTTTGTTTAGATTTAGAGCTTTCTCCCTTTTCATATCCAAGACTTCTCCTATCATTTGCATCCTTATTTCCTTTAGTCATCTCATCAAGATTAGAAGAACTGATCTTAAACTTCTCCTTGTAATCATTTGCAGTAGTGAGTTCATCTCTAAGAATAACTATCTTTCTTTGAAGCTCCTATTCATTATTTCTAGATTATTGTAGTTCAATTTCTAGTTGAAATAATCCACTATTAACTCTACTACATTCTTCAGATCCTTCTTTTAAGGACTGGGACAAATTCTCCTCATTCTTCTCATTCCTCAATTTCCTTAGTCATCTTCATCACCATAGATTGCATCTCATGCTTTAGGGTAGCATTTTCTCTAGAAAGATTTTCACATTCTTCATTGATTTCTTTTAGGGTCTGATTCAGATGAGCATCTTTGATGCTTTTATTCTCTTTCTACTTCAACTGATCACATAGTTCTTTCCTCTTTTCTCTTGACTCATTAATTTTATCCTTCAATGATTGAATAAATTTTTCATCATCCTCAAGATTAGCTTTTAATTCCAGGACTTTTGCTTTAGATTGATCAAGATCATCAAGTGCCACCAAAAGTTGTTGTTGAAGACCACTAGAGTCCATTGTATTCCAAGATTCACCTCAAGCTATTAAAATTCTACAGAGGAACCTTTCTCTAATACCAATTTTTGGACTCAGGGAACACTAAGAGAGGGGGTGAATCAATGTTCAACAATTTTCTAAGTCATAAAGCAGAACTTAACTATTCACAGAATCTAACCAAAAGAAAATATGTGAGCACATGAAAGAAAAAATCAAAATATCATAACACCAAGATTTTTGTGTGGAAACCCTGTTAGGGGAAAAACCACAATGGAGGTTAATCCAAAATTTATAATCTATTAAAAGTATGAAGAAAAGGGGAATACACATGCATTCAAGCACACTACCTAGAGCTCACTACTAAAAAAAAAAGGCTCATTGCCTCACAAAATGTTTGGATTACCACAAAAAAAAGGTGAACTAAGAAGATAGCATCTACATATTCCTAGATTTAGTTCTGTTGAAGCTCACTAATCAGATTCTAGACCTCCTGTTTGATTATGCACTTTGCTCTCCTTTATTAACATTCACATCTCAAAAATCCTCTATCAACAAGTGAAACTATGCATGAACTACACCATTTTAATATTTTCATACTTCGAATACACACACCTATTCACAACCACATTCACACTTTAAATGATCACTCATATATATCTGCTACCAAGGATTTTCATACATATGCCAACTTCAACAAAATAAAAGATTCTCCAATGGTTAGCTCAAATCACATTTAATATTTGATGTGCACCCACCAAAGTTGGCTAACATTGTGATGTGGCCCAAAAAAAAATTCTCAAGCAAAGAAACATTAAACAATTATTCCTCATACATCCACGACATGCTACATATATCAAGTTAGCCGACATGAACAAATAAACAAAGAAACATTCTGCTAGATTTACTAACTTGCACACTGATCAATGTGACAAGACTTAATAATAAGATAATAGAGATACTTATCAACCTTCCATGATTTTCATTCTTACTACCGGTAATACCCTATTCTTTACTTTTCTTATCAATATGAAAAAATCTTGCTCTATGGACCTTAGTAATGACATAGGTTTCCATGAATAAAAACAATAGAAGTCATCTCCCCAAATTCCAACAATAACCTGCTATTTTTGGTGGTTATAAGTGACTGTATTGATGGTGGTGAGCCTAGTTGTAATCTTTTTCTCTCTTTTGGCAACCTTTGTTACCTCCTTTTTGTATTATTTGCATTGTTTCACTCCTCTTGCTCTCTTGTTTCATCATCATGTGATCCGAAATGTTGGTGCAAAATTTTTAACATGATATAATCCAGAAGCATTTGACAATAAATTTCATGGATTGTGGAAATCTCTTCTCACTAATGTACATTATAATTCCCATTCTTAGTTTATTAGTTGAGTTTATAATTTTATTTTTCAACTATTTAATTATGAGAATTGTTTCTCTTGTAATTGGGAATTATAATGTACATTATTTCTTCTACATTATAATTTTATTTGAAAATAATATATATGAGATTATTTGAAATTATTTTTTACAAATTACAAATGAATAAAATAAAATAAAATAAGGGCTTTTTTATAAGAGCATTAATGACACATCACTAGAGCCTTAGGAGATAAATTTCCATAATGTGAGCTTTTTTATAAGTACAAGCATTAATTTCCATAGCTAAAAATTTCTTGCACACCTCCATTTTTGCTTATCCTCCCATATCCACCATATGCTCCATTTTCATAATAATTTCATGTTGACCTACTACATCTGGTTATCATTCATTTAAGTCATGAGTTGAGCCATTAAAATTCTTCTTTGTATAGGCCCCAAGTTCTAAGTTAGTTGGTCATCATGTATGGTTAATCATTTAAATGCTCCCTTTAGTTGGGCCATAATATTTTTCAATTGACAAGTGTTTAAGCCATCTCAGATGAGGTGAATCAAAGGAGTGCAGTAAGGTGGTAAAAAACAAGAAGATAAAGCATACACCACTATACCATTGGGAGGGTGAGAAACATATGTTGTAGATTGGTGTATACCACAACCTTGCAGCAAGAAGTCTTGAGCAATGGAGTAGAGTGGTAAGCATGGAAGAAAAGTGGACACAACAATATTGCATGAGGTGGATAATATGGTTGTGGTAGAGTGGTATACACCACAACCCCATAGTAATAGGTCTTAAGAAAGGTGGTAATGTAGTAAAAATAAGAATGGAAAGGGAAAAACACTACCATACCATAATAGGTTTAATAAGAGACAATGGTAGTGTGCTAGTTGTGGCATCATTACAGTTTATAGCAATAAATGCCCTCATAAATGCTTCAAAATTAATTTGAAAGATTTGAGCTTCTTGGGAAACTATCAGGCAAAGAATTGGCAATAATATTGATATGACTAAATACTGTGCCCTCAAAAGAAAGTGAATTTGCCTAAGCCTATGCTCAGTTGAAAAGCATTGTTGTGGATGGAGTTAAGGATGCCAAGAAAAGGCCTGAAGCTTGTTTCTTCATATATAAATAGGAAACCAAGGCCAAAATTTTGAGAGGATCATCATATCATATTCTATTTTCATTTCCATTATAAATTGTGCATTCCACCCATCCATATCATATCAAACACTTTTGCTATCAATGTATATATATTTGAAACAACATAGTGGAGAAGATTTCTCATAATTCGTAATCTATTTTGGTATTTAATTATTGTGTTAAATTTCATGCTTATCTATTACTATGTTGTCTCCAAAGTAGTTTTTTCAAGCTATTTAAATTCATAAGATTTATTAGGGCACATTTGTTGTTACTATGTGGTTATTTTGAGCTTATGAATGAAATAGAACTATAGATGCATAAAAATTTCCTCATAATCATTTTATCCATTCCATATTTCATTTAATCATCCACATAATCATATCACCATATTCATAAAATCATTTATCATTTATCCATTAAATCATTTATAAGCATTCATTCATATCATTTAATCATTTAAATCATTTATTATTTATCCATTAAAATATTATAAGCATTTATTCATAACCACAATCCATTTACATAATTATTTAATTACTTATCCATTATTTATGCATTTGCATTTTCATTATCCCATTTCATAAATATTTATTGTTTCACTAATCATCAACGTATTCATAAATCATTTAACCATTTCATAAATCTATTAATTTATCCATTTGCATTAATCATTAAAATTCATTCATATATTTCATTAAATAATTTAAAATTCATATATCAACTTCCATGAAATTAGCTCAGAATTGCACATTAAACTCATGCATTGCAAATAATTTTTAAAATTTACAAGTCTTGGTCATTAGCATTATTTTATGCTACAATTCCATCTACTATATCATTTTCAATGTTCATATGTTCTTTCAAGTATTTAATATTATCATCATCCTCATCTTGACCCACATCATCTTCCTCATCATTGAAATTTGATAGTATACCATCTATATTGTTAGTAGATGTATTTGGATCATCATTTTCTATACCATCCATATTGTTGTCTTCCATAACATCATCTAACTATGAATTCTTGTCTTCTTGTTCATGAACATAACCATTTCAACATCATCATGGATGCTAATTTCTTCAACATTCTCTAATCCCTCTCTCTCATTTTGTTTTCCATCATTGTTTTTCCCAATATCCACTAATGTTTCATCAAATACATGCCTTAATATTGGATCATAATGTATAAAAAAATCCATTTCAGGTCCAAAATATCTTCATAAAAAATAACCTGCACATGAAAAAAATACATATATTAGACATATGTTATAACAATTTTATTGATTAATAAACACATGTATATATTCACAATAAACTATGAATTAATAGATTAATGATCACTACTACTTGTTTGAGTGAAAGAAATACCTACTCACAATGAATTGGTAGAACATAAGGCTCCTTATCCTCTAGTAGGAAGCATGAGGAATCTATAAAAAACAATCCACTATGGATATCATTTCCTCATGTCCTCTCAAATGCTTCATACCATCTACACTTACAAATACAACATTTAAAAGAGCGATAATCGAACTCAATAATTTCTTATATTTTCCCAACATATTGTAGATTCCCTTCAATTATATTCTTATCTTGTGAGCTTGAGTGACTCGATTGCTTGAAGTCAACCATGATGCCACAGTCAAAAGAATTGTCTCTTTACATCTACACTTTCTACATGATAATGTTGACCATATGCCCACATTGGTGGATATTTCCTCACCTGTGAAAGACCATTTATTTAAATGAAAACAAATATAAGGATGAATATTAAAATAGTCATTAGTGTCAAAACTGTAAGGAAACAATACTTGGTAAAATTCCAACTATACCTTTCTTTCACATCCTCTAGACATGTTGATTTCATCTTTTGTTGTGTCTAAATCTATACCTACATCTTCTATTTGATTTTGAATTTTTTTAGTAACCCATTCTGTGCACAATCTTTAGGCCATTCCCCAAGCAAATCAGTGGGAAGTGAAGTATTCTTGGGTTTTGATCTCTTAAACTATCTCATTGCTTCTAATACTTCTCTCTTTTTATCATATATATCAATCCATTTTTTCATAAAGTCCATGTGGTACAAAATGAACATTTTGAGTATAGAACTTTCCTCTACACCTATTACATGCCAAAATGTTTATTTCAAACTCCAAATTTCATGTTGTTAATTTGACAAATAAATTACAGAGTAAATTAATGATTATAAGAAAAAAAACCACACTTATCATGAATTTACTTACTAATTTCTACTTCAACACCATTAGATTGTGGTTTTTCTCCATCAATAATATATGATGCTCATTTTTCATCACAAACACGTAGTCCATCTTTGAAATCCTTACCAAGGAATTCACACAGGAAAAAAAATTATTCTATGAATACATACCCTTCAGCCATGCAACCCTCTGGATGTGACTTTTGTTAGACATATCTTTTAAGAGTTTTCATATACCTCTCAAATAAAAATTTCCCCATCATTGATATGACACCCATCAATTCAATGTCATCGACTAGGTGTATAAGTAAATGGACTTGTAGGTGAATGAAAATTGTAGGGAGCTCCTTCTCAAATATACATACAATTTCTGTAATTTCCTTCTTCCACTTTGGCACTTCAAATTTGTGGAACTCCTTCGAGGTCACCCACCTAATATAAGAATAATAAATTATTATGAACCTTTAGTCATAAATTAAAAGTAATATAATATCTCTATGTATTTCACACATGAACATTTCATATAATCACATACCTTATAAATGTTGACAATCGACTTATGGAATTGCTTAAGGCAACTATAAGACATGAATCCCCCCTAATTGCCAATGGCATGATATGCTATCAAACACATTTATGAAAAGGTCATTAGTAATATTTTCTCACACAAGAAAATATCAAAATATATTTAGTACTTAATCAATGTTTCTAGTAAATGTTAAATGATGATATATAATACCTTCACTAAATTATGACAATCATATGTTGTAAATCTTGTGATATGTCCATCAACTGTAAAAGCTTTAGCCAATGATGACCCATATCCAGTAGGTGTCCTTATTGAATGGATGACATTTTTTAGTTGGTCTAGCTCTCTTTTTATCAAACTCCATGGAGCTTTTGTATATGTTTCAATTTTCTTGCTTGGCCACAAATGTTTTCTATCAAATTTGGTACGTAAAGGAGCAATATCTCTCCTCAAAGACAAGGTGTCCTAATTTTTGCCTAATATATGTCAAAATATAGAATTTGGGAAATTTTTGAAGATGTGCATAGGATCTAATAGGTGAGATATTAATAGATCCTTCTAGTAAGGGATCTCATAAAATATGAATTTCCTCTTCATTCCTTCTGGCATATGAACTACAACTTGTTTTGGTTCTTCAATTGAATCACCCCAATCAAAAAAATCCTCCCAAGCTTTCAATTCAACATCTTAATACTTCTTAATCCCATCACCTAGACCCATAATCATGGGAGGGCTTCTATTTTCAATTTTTTGATCAAATTGATTCTTTTGGTGATTTCTAAACCTATGATCTAGTGGTAGAAAAATGCAGTTGTTTGTGTAAATAAATTTATGTAGATCTTTATAATACCACCTTCGAAATTGTTCTGCACATCTTGGACATGCAAATATCCCCTTTATTTAAATTGCTTCAATTCAACAAGTAATGTTAATAACATCAAAAAAATAGTATAAAACCAAGTATGAAATTTCTGATGAAAATAAATGGATATGTGCAGGATCATGATGGGCCAAAAAGTGGCGATATGATGGGTATTTGTAGGGTATGTGGCTGAAACCTTTTTTTTTTACCTGAAATTGAAGAAATGAAAATGGTTTTTAAAAGATATTCTTAGCTTTCCACCAATATAAATTATGTATTACTTTAAATTTAATAAATAACTATTATTTATTTTCTATTTGAATAATGACTATAGTCTTGATTGATAGGCTGATTGAAAAACATCTATAGCTTTCAAATGATATCACATTTTTGGAAACCAAAATATGCATCACATTCTATGCTTCACATACTATATGATTAAAAAAAATAAAAAAAATTGAATTTCATGAAGTTTTGACCAAGTTAAGGTGGTCAGACATACAAGTTTTTATATTTTTAAATATTTGTAATAAAAAATTCATAATTAATTATTTACTTGGAAAAATTTACAAAAAAGTATGCATCACATCTAGACATCAGTCTTCTACTTATGTGTAAAATCTTATAAAAAAATATTATCATTTTATTGTGGTTAGGGTGGTCAGACAGACACCCACTTCTTATTTTTTCCCTAAAATTTAAGTACTATTGCATTGAAATTTCAAATTTTCACCAAATAGATTTAAAAAATAAAAATAAATCTAGTAGTTTAGAAACTACATTTAATTTACTATAGATTCTATTCTTACATAATTTTGAAATAATATAGATAACTTATTCAAATTTTTACATCAAGTTACCTAACTCTGATTTTTCTAAATTTTTTGCCACTTAAGGGTCTATTTTTTCCATGATGATCCTGCACATACCCAAATTATGAGAGTAAATATGTGAATAGTTTATCTTACCAAAACAAACACCAAGTTTTGGGAAATCATGAATAGTCCAACATAGCACACCATACAACATGAAGGACCTATTTGATGGAGTATGTGATATGTCATACATTCTTATGCCTTTCTATAGTAGTTGCATCTCATCAATAAAAGGCACAAGATAAACATCCATGTTTTTAACTTGATGTTTTCCTAGAACAATGAGAGTGGACATAAGGTACTTCTTTCTAACACTCTCCATGGGGGAATATTGTATATTATTAATCCGACTAGCCAAACACTATAATTTGAGCTCAAGAAAGAGAATGGGCACACTCCATCAATTGCAAGACCAAATCTAATACTACAGGTTTCATCTTTGAATTTTCTTGGCCATTTTTCCTCTGTGTTTCATTTCTTTGGAGTCAATCAGAATTTGCATGAATCTATCTTTACTCCTATTCTTTGCATTCCATTCCATCAAATGTGCAAGTGGCTTGCAAAGAAACATTCATTGAAGTTTAGGTATAATTGGCATGTGATGTAAAACCTTCTTTGGAACTATAGGACCTTGTACATTTGTACAATATCTCTTCTCTTTGCATACAGGGCATTCTAATTTTTTTTGATATTCATCTCTATATAAAATTCAATCATTTTTACATGAATGAATTTTCTTATATTAAATCCCCAACTTAACCAACAAAAGATGTGCCTCTCTACAAGTTGATGGCAACACATTATCTTCAGGGAATATTTTATTTTTTAGTGCCTTGTAAGATTGCCAAAGATTAAATCAATTGAATTTTTTACTTATGATGAACATGTTTGATATGTCAATTTATACTAGGAATATTTATATACAATATATGGTTTTAAAATCCCCTTAAAGAAATATAAACAAATTTGATGAATGTTTACAAAATGTGTACACCCATTGACAATGCAAAGTAAGAAATTGATTTCAACTCACTTCAATAGGGTGGTGAAGGCTTTCTCTAACCAACCAAGTAGTGACTTGATTTCTAATAATATTAATGTGCATGCCAATTGTGAGGTTCTACTTGTACCCAATTTGAACACAGGTGTCTTCATCACTTGCTTGATGGAGTCTTTCAATTTGTTATTATCAACATTACATTGGTGGTATTTACCCCTACTATCATTGTTACTATTAGCCATATAATCATTATTGTCATCATTTTTTCCATCCCAAAAGAAACTTGTAAGAATTTCATTCAATCCTTCTTCATGCACTGCATTTTCCCTATCATGATCATCATCATTAAGGCTAGGTGGCATCTCATTAGTGTTTGCATATCTCATTAGCTCTTCAAATTTCTCAGGTGGTAGTAATCTCTTTAAAGTTGTTCTTTTTTCCCTGGTATTGTTTATAGGATGGTTTGAGTCTTGTTCAAATCTTAATAACCCAGTTGGATCATGGGTTTTAGTATGTGTTTCATCAATATTTTCTACCTATCAACAAACACAAGCATTACTTAATGTTTGTCAATAATTGGATAAATCATATATGTATCAATTTCAAAGAAATATAATCAAATATGGCTTAAAAAATAAAAATAAAAATTGTATGAACATATATACATCAATTGAATAATGGAACATTATTTTATAGACTACCATTTTTATGCAATAATTTAAATAAAACACAATTTTAAAAACATAGTTTATAAAACATAAGTCCACACTCATTTATTATTCTTTGGTTTTCTACCCTTAAGAAAATCCTTAGGGAGACCTTGTTCTTCACTTTTCTTTTGTGCAAGAGTTCATTTTAAGAAGGGGTAATCAATCAATAACTCATCCCCAATGGTAAGGTCCTTAATAGCCTCAACCATTATCAATATATCAACCTCTCTTCCATATCTCCATCTTTATCATTTATAACCTCAACAAATTGACAATTCAGTCTTACATTAGGGCCCCTTCCCTTCCTACTATTTATAAATCCTACAATATTTTTGTGTGTGTATGCACATCCATCTATATACATAAGATGACCTCTATTAATTTATTTTCCACTTTCTAATTGGAGAAAATGTGTATACATATTCAAATTTAGACCATATGCTGACATGCTAGGCTTATATTTTGCTAGCTTTCTTCATTCACCACTGTAATATAATGGACCATAATATGGCATTTATCTCCTAGTGGTTTGTTCTAAATTGTTTCTATTTTTATATCCCACATTTTTCACAATAAAGATGCCTAGATTCACTCCATGGATATTGGAGGGTCGTATCATGTAGTTGTATCCCCAAAATTGAAACACCTCGTACACTCTAGGTAGTTGTTGATCACTAGGCCAAGCACAATATAGTTGATGATCAAATGTCTCTTTATAAATTGATATCAAACTCAAGGGAAAGTCATCATCTCCATCACATTCATTCTCATAGGGTATGTAGTACACCTTCCTCCTATCTTTAAGAAAATTATTCATCTTTAAACTAGCTCTTATTCTGTGACTTGTTTTCATCAATTCCTCATCTTCCGATTTGGTATATTAGAACATATTTTTGTTAGATGTATCATCTAATAAATGATCATTTACCTATAGGATGGAAGTTGGTGATCCAGGAAAATTTAAACCAATAACTTTATCCTGCAAGTATCCATTCAGGAAAAAAATTAGGTATTTAAATAATACAAAACAATGTTTAAATGAAGTAGAATGTTATTTATATAAAATTGTAAAATTCCTTACCAAAATTCCTATTGGATTTGAATCAATTGTAGGAGGAATACTACTGACTAGAAGCTCATCATATATGTAATGTCTTTGTACAATTGCTCATTTGAAATGTTTCTTTCCATGACATACAAAACATCCACAAACAACAATTTTCTCAAAGTATCCATCCCATGTACTATAGTCTTGACAAACCTCTTGTTTAGTGCAATCATCTATTATGTCTGGAAGATCCATTGTCATACCTTCTTCCACCCATAGTCATCTACGTGATTTAACAGTTTTAGGTCCACATCCACATACATATCTTCTTATTTTGCTAGTTGAACACTCAAGCTCTACATTTGCTCCAATCTCCATCTAAAATAATCAACAACATGCATTAATTTATGTGAAGATTGGATAATAAATTATAAATTTCAATAATAATTTAAAAAAATATTGACATATCACAAAATTCCATTAGATCAATTTTTCCTAAGTAAAAATTTGAGTACTTGATGTCTTGCTTCATCTATTATGCCCTCATTTGATATGACATAATCTATTGAAATGGCATTGTCTCACCCCTATAATACACAACATATTAAATAATGTTTACTACACCAATCATATCATTTCAATGAATATGCTATCCAACACAAAACCTCGCTTTAGTCATATATTTTCTCAAAGTATTTATCCCATGTACTATAGCCTTGACCAACCTCTTTTTTAGTGCAATAATTTGTTGTGTCTACAAGATCTATTGTCATATTCTCGAACACCCACTATTTTCTATTTGATTTAATAGTTTTAGGTCCACATCCATGTCCATGTCCTCTTTTACTAGTTGAAAACTCAAGCTCTAAATTTACTCCAATCTTCATCTAAAATAATCAACAACATGCACTAATTTATGTCAAGATTAGATAATACATTATAAATTTCAATAATACTATGAAAGGAGATGGATGTATCACAAAATTCCATCAAATCATTTTTTCCTAAGTCAAAATTTGAGTACCTAATGTCCCACTTTAGCCATTGTGTCCTCATTTGACATGACATGATCTATTTCCATGGCCTCGTCTTGCCCCTATAACATGCAATATAGTAAATAATGTTTAGTACTCCAATTATATCATTTCAATGAAAATGTTATCCAGCACAAAACCTCACTGTAGACATATATTTGAAATATATTTCACACTTTACATGAATCATCTATTCAAATAGGGGTCATTTCTAAGTTCACAAATCTAACCTCGATTAGTTTTTCACCCACAAAATTGACATGGGATAAGCAATAGATAAAATAGGGAAGCATGATTGCTCCTAGTGCAGTCACAGAAGGAGGGTCCTAAAAGAGAATAGTCTGGACCATGGAACAAGACTTACACAATGGAAAAAACATGGAATATGGAGTAAAATGAAGATTCAAACATTCATATTATCATAAAATATAATTATAATTGGCTGACAACATCCAAGTTTAGAGATTGGGCTCACAGGCCTCATACAACATGTTCAAAGTATATTATTCCTATATTCTCCTTAATGTGAGTAGAAATATTACATGCCAAATCTCATAGTCATCACTAACTAACTCAACTTACTTTCCTAATGATTTATTACAATGATTTTCATCGTATCCTAAGATCTAGAATCCTCCACATCAGCCAAAGATCATTACAATCTCCAATGAAGGAAAATGTAAAGTGTGCATGAAATAGGTCAGCCTCAAATTTAAATTTCTCCTTTGTAGGTGCATAAGATGAAGTTTGGATCAAAATTAATGTTAGAGAGACTCCACAAAACAACTTGAATCACACCAACAGGATCTGCAAGTTACAGGAAGGATCCACAAGAGACAAAATTAGTCGTTAGGCTCAAAACTACTCTGATGCTCTATTCTATAAACTAGCACTTGATCTAGAAGTGATAACTTGCTATAAAAAATCTAGTCATGCTAAAATATTGGAATAAGGGAAAATGAACATGTCCATAATGAAACATAGATCAATAGGGTCCAATGAGAAAATATGATGAATCCACCAATTTGAACTAAAAAAGAACTAAACAAGAACAAAACTAAAATGAAAATATTTTTGGTTGATGTCAGATTGCAAAGAACCAAGGATGCTCCTACATCAAACATCCAGGGTTAATTGCAAAGTGAGTCCCTCACTTTGTTGAGGCTAAAGGAAAACTAATACAATCTACCTCAACCTAAGAAATCCAAGAAGAATCCTCCATTGGTTTGCATTTCCTCTTCACAAGGATTCTCTATACTATCTTCCATGTGTTTTCCTACCATATCTAATATCCAAAATATCTTCTATCTCATCTAATTGTTGCTTAGGAAACTGTTTCTCCAATTTTATTCCACTTTCTTCATTGTATTCTACCTCATGGTTATCTTGTAGATCTACAATATTGAATATAGGTGATATACCCATGCCATCCAGTAACTCTACTTCATATGCATTTCCTAAATCAAACTTCTTCAAAATATTAAAAGGTCCAAACTTCCTCATCTTGAGCTTATTGCACGTGCCAACTAGAAATATTTCCTTCCTCAAATACACCATTACTTCATCTCCAACTTCAAATTCCTTATGTCTCCTTTTCTCATATGCCTTCCCCTTATATATGTTGTTCATGTCTTCCAAATACTTCTTGACCTGATCATGCACTGCCTTAATATGTTCTACAAATTCTTTTGCTTATGCACTTCTTTTGTCTTTGTATCAATGGGTTATTGCATCAAGGTTAGATTATCAAATAATAAAGCATGCACCCAAAGAATCTATCAAGAACAATGAAAGCTAACAACAAATGAAATGATTATGATTATACCTATTACTCATTGAAGCTTCCATGATTCACCTCCATAGCACCTTCTAGCTTGCACCAATCATATGACTATTGCCCTCATATTTGTATGTGTGAGCAATAAATTATGACAAAGCCCTATGGAAGTTTTGAAGGATTTGAATGACAAAATAAAGACTATGACAAATGACAAATGACTATGCCTATGACAAGTAATTAAATTAAATAAGCTAAGTGCAAAGTAAATTCTAAGCATAAAATGTTTATAATAATGAAGTGGTGGTAAAAATATGAGCAAATTGGCATTTTATAGAAAATGTAATTTTGGATGGATGGACGAGATTGAAAGCTGACAAAGCCTAAAATCAATGGACAATATTTCATGTGGAAATCCCTAATTAGGGTTAGGGAAAAAATATTAAATGAGTGGTCAAGATGTGATTTGAGAAAATGGAATCAACGGTTGAGAATAAATGTGATAATTAGCCAAAAAGATAAAGATTTTTAAAAATCAAGAAGATAAAGATTGCTTGATTTTAAGATTTGAAAAATCAAGAGGATAAAGTTTGAATTGAAAAGAAAATTTGAAAAATTAAGAATTTTCTCAATTACTTGATTTTTGGAAGATTACCATTTTGAATTAAATAAATTCAAAATATGGATTTTGTGTGACAATAAATAATTGACTTTTCAAATTATTTACTAAAGTGAACTGACGGTGATGAATGTGAGATCATTTTAAATAATTTCATTTATTTAAAATGAGAGAAATGTTAAATTTAGCAATTAAATAATTAAGGATAATTATTTAATTTAGAGTATATGATTAATAATTAAAGAAATTAATAAATTCATTTAATTATGACAATTAGTGACATATTAAATAAATAAATTAAGAAATTTATTTAATTGTAAGAGGACAACAAACCCTTAGTGACGTATTGAATAAATAAATATAATTTATTTATTTAATAATCATGAAGAATGCAAGAGACATGAATTAATTAAATAATTGTGAATTATTTAATTAATAGCTGAAGGTGGACCAAGGACACAATTAAAATGTCATAATTATGCTAGGATGAAAGTGGTAAAATAGAGCTTATAGGCCTAGGTCATTTTTATGTGTCTAAATTTTTCCCCTCTTTGTCATAATGTAGCATGTTGCATTGTGATAAAGAAAATAAGTGAAAAATATGCCCCAGTACAAAATAAGATGAGGAAGAATCATGAGGAGGGTAGCAGTATGCCCCCTCAAGAGGACAGACGGGTTCCAAGAATACAGGTGTTCTCTTGAAATGGATGAGAAGACTAGAATATGAAGAGACAAAGAAATGTTAGTTCAAAGGATATGGATGATGATATGGATGTAATGCCTATATGAGATGAGTGAGAGAAGATGACAAGATAGAAGGAGATGCATGTTATTTCCTAGACCAAATCCTTCAACATATTACCATAGGACTTTAATATTTATTGCTCTTAATCATCATTGGGAAGATTATTATAATGGCTAACAAACACCTTGATATGACATATATCAAGGTGTACAAGATTGTACCATCACATGAGACAATTATTCATAGATAAGGATGATCATGACTCATACTAAGAGCATGATTTCCCTAGTCTTTTTGTCATAACCAACCACAAGTAGAAAAAGACAAGGTCAAGTCATGAAACACCATTGCTTCTCTAAATCCTATTTCCAGGAAATCTTTGGGAAACTAGCAACATAATTTCCAAAAGGACAAAATAAAGCCATGATCATGATGCATCATTATTTTTCTAAATCCCTTAGTCAAGACATCGCGTTTGCCAAGTGTGTTGTATGTTGAGTGTCTTAATGTCAAGATGTCAGGTTTGATGATGTTGAGATGCCAAGGTGTTAAGGTTTTGATGATGCCAAGATGATGAATGTCGAAGATTGCCAAATTTAGAAAGGACATGATTGCCATACTTTGTTTTAGGAGTTCTCTTGTTTGGAAAAGGATTTGTCTTGACTTGAAGACTTTTGATGTGTGTGCTAGTGCAGTGCCATGAACCCTAATGGAATGACCTAGTGTGGCCTCAGGGGCTCATCGACAGATAGCCTTACGTATGCCATGCACTCAAAGACCTCGTAGTTTGACACGATTAATGACTTTGTCTTGATGACCAAAGATTGAATCATGATTTTATTTTTGACAAACCTAAAAGTACTGACCTAATGTCTTGGGGACTTGAAAATGAGTCTTGCCTATGTAGCAAATGTACAGAGACAACGTAGTTTAAACAAATGACAAATACTAATTGATTTGATGGACTTGACAAGGAATGGCTCTGTTTTTGGGATTTTTGACATTTATTTGGATGTTTTTGTGTTTTGGACATATTTTGGTTTTTTTTAAAATTTTTGATATTTTATGATTTTTAGATTTTTTTTTCTAAGGAATTTTTACAATGTTTTTGTCTTTCTTCAAGACATTTTGCAATGTTTTTGTCTTTTTTTAGGACATTTTATGATTTTTATCTTTCTCGGGACATTTTATGATGTTTTTTTCTTTTTGAATGGTTTAAGAGGATCACAAAAAATGCATGTGATTGATGTCTACACATGAGAATCCAAGGAAAAACATGATTGTGCCCCTAGTCAAGTTAAATACCAATTGATAGGTGATGACAATGTTGTTTGACATGGGAAGGATGCATCTTGAAAGAACGTGAGGATGATGATAATGTGACGAAAGTGTCGAGGTCTGCAGTCAGGCCAGGAACAAAGTCAAGTAATATTTTGGATAATGTGCTTGTATGGATTAGACTCATTACATTTGGAATGACTTGGTTAAGACTAGATGGGATAATGATTATCCTTAGATCATTTGACAAGGGAAAGATAAGATAGGTGACATACATCAAAGGATGAGAGGTGGCCTTGGTAAAGGATAGGAGACATGAGACTAAAAGGATTGTCATATGATTTTCAAGGACTATGTCACATAAGGATAATGAGGTTATGCTAGAAATGACATGATGTTTCATGAATAATGTAAGACTAAAGGATAGACATGTCAAGAGTTTTCCCATAGCATGATTTATGTGTGCTAGTTTTATGTCAAGACCAAGATAGGTGGGAATGATATGGATTAAATGGTTAGATTCCAATGCCAAGAGGAAGTCCTAGGAGATGAGATGACTTTCCCTCAAGTGTAAGAGTCCACATAGACAATTTTACACATGATGCCTTTTTTCCAGGTTTTCATCATGGTACTTATCGAGGGTGCTTGTTTGTCAGGTTTTCACCATTGGACACAATTTTTCTCTTTACTATTTTCTTGACTTTTTTGATTTTTTTTTTGGTGTCACCAGGATGCTTGTTTTCCAAGTTTTCATTAGGATGAATTTTTTTTTGTTTTTCAATTTTTTTGTATTTTTGATATTTTAGGATGACCTTGATGACTTAACTGACCACTAATTGTTTTGAAGCTGTTGATAGTGCCAATGTAGAGACTGGTGCCATGATATGCCAATAATGTCTTTTCTAAAGTAGTTTCCTTGTCAAAATGATAGCACTTGGATATAACTGATTGATGTCATCATGGTCCTTTTTGATACTAGAGTTGGCTTTATCAGAATACACATATCCCGATAGAGTGCCATGAGAGTCCTTGTAGTAAAGAGTTGCTACCATGATGTGTCAGATTTGTGATGTGGGATTTTTGGACTTTAGACAAGTTGTAGGATTATGACATATGATGGTAGACATGGAAAGGTTGTTTGGACATTTGGATGAATCCCTTTTTATTTTCCAAATTTGATATGGTGGATGACAGATTTTGGAGGGATGGCAGTTGGAACCAACACCTTTAGATGCCTTGCTTGATGACCATTTTGAAGGAGATGGACATTTGTTGTATGTGGGAGTCCTCTTGTATTGTGGCTCCACATTGTAATTAACCTTTTCTTTTGACATATTTTCTTTGCTTGATCCATTTTTCTTTGGGATCCATTTTAATTTAATTTGTCCACTTGTCTTTTTCTCTGATTCAATGGCCTTTGACATTTGATTTTTGACTTTGTAATAATTTTGTTTTTGTTGGTTCCAAAGGGAAGGTTTAAGATGTTGAGAATGATGGTTTATGGTGTGGGTGGAAGGGGTGATGACAACAACCTTATGACAAGGATTTCTCATGGACACTATTTTGATGTTTGTATTTGACAATGTTTCCCCCGGTATCGAGGAGGTTCCATTGACATCATTTGATTTGCTGACTAAAGAATAGCCAAGACCTTGATGTCTATAATTTTCTTGGAGTTGTATTAGTTCTTGAATGCCTTGCTCATGTATTCCTATTCCTTTGCCTTGATATTTCATGTTTTGACATATTCTATTTGCGATGGGTTATTTATTGTTTTGAAAGTAAGACGCTAACCCATCATGATGTATGTGGACACTATTACCTAGAATTTTGTCATTTGCAAGGAAGCCTAGTCTGAAAAAGATAGATGACCATAGTCGATAAAGTTTCTTAGCTTCATTTTCATGTTGGACATATTTCTAACTATATCTTTGGTCTGATCTTGACATGTCAGGTTTAGATGATTCTATTGGTGTTTCTAATTCAATGTCAAAACCGTCATTATGGTCAGTGTCATAGAGTCTAGTAAATTTAGCTATAGCTTGATCATTCAAAAATATGTCCATAATGGAAGAATCTTGTTCTTGAGGAATATTTTCTATACGTGTCATGGAGGTAAGTGTCACATTTTGGAAATTTTCAATAGTCAAGGCCTATATAGGGTTAGGAAGTGTTTGATCATGAATGGTGTAAAAATAAAGGAGTGGATCATTTTTTACTTCTTGGTCAATGGTAGGGTCTTGGTCAAAGATGGGGTTGTTGTGTATGATATAATTAGAAATAAAATTGTTATTAAGGATAGGTGTGTCTTAGATGTCATGATTGTCTTAAAGGACTTCTTGAATGGACTTTAAGATAGGGTCATGGGATGGAATACCTTGATGCTGACATGAAGGTGACATTATGATGTCATGCTTTGGGCTTTTGTTTCGACATGTATCCTCAATTTTAGACCATGGGATGTGGCTTTGAGTAATGATAGAATTTTCATGACTAAATGTGGCTTGGGAGGGAGTGACTTGAAAAGTATTAATGGATGAAGGACTAGGATAGGATGTGGAGACTTGGACTGGACTAGTATGTGAAGGATGAGGATATGACATATAGACCTAGACTGGATTGGTGTGTGAAGGACTGGGATAGGACATGGATACTTGTACTAGACTAGTATTTGATGACATAGGATATGACATGGAGACTTGGACTAGATTGGTTGGTGACTGCATAGGATATGACATGGAGAATTGGACTAGATCAGTTCGTGGCATCATAGGATATGACATGGGGACTTGGACTAGATTAGTTCATGACATCATAGGATATGACATGGGGATCTAGACTAGATTGGTGTAAGGTTGACTAAAATGGGATGTGGAGACTTCGAATGGATTGATATGGTATGATATGGGGATGTGACATGAGTTGGTAGATGGTTGATAAGGCATGTAGACTTGGACGAGATTGATAGGTGAAGGACTAACATATGATGTGGAGACTTGAAATGGACCAATGGATAGTTGGTTTCCCTTGTCAAAGTTAGGATAAGGTTGATTAATGGATGTTTGTTATGGACTAATGTCATGGATGGTGTTAAGTGACTTTTGGTAGTGAGGGTAGATGGATGGAGGACTAGGACTCATGGATTGTTGGTATTAAGGACATTGATTTTTGATTTGGAGGAATTGTCTCTTAAAGTCGAAGGCTTGTTGGTATTGACCTTTATAGAGTAACTGGTATTCAACTTTACTAGCAAGCCTATCAATATTTTCTTGAAGGGAAGAAAAGGTGGTAGAAGTCATGATGTTGTTAAATGAAAAGTGATAATGGCATTTGTCTAAGAGAAATGACTAATGGAAGGTGATAAAATTTTCAAGAAATGATGCCAAATGCCAAGTTGAAAATGAAGACTAATATGAAAATGTTGACTAAGGAAATTGACCAATGTCAATTCTAGATGCCAAATGAGGACTATGATGCAAAGTCTAGGTGCAAAATGAGGACTAAGATGGACAATATTTGGAGAAATTTTTTTCTAACCACTCTAAGCCTAACTTATGTCTCAATTTTGGTTATCAAAGGACTTTCTAAGGGGACTAAATGACAAGGTTGAAATGATGAGTGAGCCTTGCTAGCTAGACTATTGAGTTGGAAGTTCTCACAAAAAAGGATAATGAATGAAAAGAGGAATAATGACAAAGTCCCAAGATAACCTAGTTTTGAAAATAATTATTTTACAAAGTGTGGAGATTTGGTCTAATCCAAACTTTTACAAGATGAAGTCTAAGGACACATTTATGATAGAAATGATGATTATGATGCCTAGGGAATGCAACTAAAAATTTGGAAATTTAACATATGGTAAAAAATGCAAGCTAGTGAATGAAAATGATGAATGTTTTGAGTAATTTCAGTTCCAATTTTATGATAGATATCTCTAAAAAAAAGGTTTGATAGTAGGCTAAAATGTTTGGACCTAATGTTTTGGTAAAAAAATCTAATTTGTTTAAAGTTGATTATTTGTTTCCAGACATGTGAATGTTGTTTATTTCATTTCAGTATCTAGAAAACACTTGGAAAGCACGATATTTTTAATGTAACCAAACACAAATAAGAAAAGCACAATCCTATGGTTAGGATAGGACAATATTCACTATATTTCACATGGGTTTCCCCAACCGCATATCAGTAGCATGTGAATTTAGGAGCTTGGCTACATGGGCTCCCTCTTACAGTGCACTCTCTTCTCAGGCCAACCAAGTTTCCAACCCCCCCGAAGCTCCCATGGTAGATTGATCACCTCTACTATAGACTGTAAATATGTGGATGCCTTCACACTAACTGGTGTTGCACTAGCAAATAGAATGTTTTGGGCTTACTACACAATGGTGTTTAATTTGGGACCCCCGTTCGAGTGGCCATAAATGGGGCACAAGATTAATCTCCATTTAGGAGGCACTCCAGCCTGAAGAGGTTAAGCTCAACAAGGTTTTCGGGAGTCCTACTTGGTTTGTATGACACATCCACACTTGTAATCTTAGGTTTTCCCTTAAGATTCACATTTATATATTATTTGAGGGTATATATTGGTCAAGGGTAGCTTGGCTTTAGCTCCATTGCTAGTTTGAATCACTTAGAGGTGATGAAATCACCTAGAAAACCCAATTTCTAGAGGCAATAATCATTTCTCTTACACCCAGGATCACATGACTAGGCAAGGGGAGAGGATACTTCAATTATTGCATCAAGGTTATACAGGGACAAACTAGGTGTAGCTTTCTAATCACCTAGTTTGCACAGGGTGAGAGCATAGTCACTTACAACTTTCAAACACAATCAGACAAATTTGAAAGCATGTTCATTTTATTGCACCAAATGAAATGTTTTCTAATCTAAATAATCACAACCACTATGTTTAGAAGTGATAATCTTTGACACTCAAACCTACAAAATCATAAGCTAGAAGTTTGATCAATTTGTCTTGGATCCACAAAATGTAAATGACACACACTGCCAACAAGGATTAGTAACCAAAAATCTCTAATCTAAAACATGCAATCTGTTAAAATCCTAAACTAAAATAAAAATTAAAAATCTAAACTAAATTAAAAAGTAAAAAATCTAAATTAAATTAGAAATTAGAAATCTGAACTAAATTAAAAAGTTGAAAAAAAAATCTAAATTAACAATCTTATCTACAATCTAATAAAATCTCATTTAAAATAATCTAATTTAAAATCTAATCTCAAATCTAAAATCTAAAATCTAATAAAAATCTAATCTAAAATCTAACTAAAAGCTAATTTAAAAATATAAAAAAATCTAACCAAAAACTAATTTAAAAATCTTAAAAACTAATTTAAAAGCTAATTAAAAATATATATAAAAATGTAATTTAAAAGATAATTAAAAAAAATCTAAAAATTTAAGATCTAAAAAGCTAAATTTAAAATAACTTAGAAAAATTAAAAAATCTTAAATCTAAATTTACATCTAACTCTAAATTAATCTAAATTAAATTAATTTAAATTAATAAAACTAAAGTTAATGATAACTAAATTAATCTAAATTAATAAAATTAAAGTTAAGGCAAAGGTTTGGAAACCGAGGGAGACACGAAGTTTCTAACAAAGCGTTCTTTACCTATACCTACAAAAACAAAAAAAAAAGAGACTGAAAACCATATAGAAATCTGAAAGAAAAATGTCAGGTTCACAAATGTATCAGTGGGTTATTGCATCAAGGTTAGATTATCAGATAATAAAGCATGCACCCAAAGAAGCTATCAAGAACAATGAAAGCTAACAACGAATGAAACAATTATGATTATACTTGTTACTTGTTGAAGCTTCCATGATTCACCTCCATAGCACCTTCTAGCTTGCAGTGATCATATGACTATTGCCCTCAAATTTGTATGTGTGTGAGAAATTAATTATGACAAAGCCCTATGCAAGTTTTGAAGGATTTGAATGACAAAATAAAAACTATGACAAATGATAAATGACTATGCCTATGACAAGTAATCCAATTAAATAATCTAAGTGCAAAGTAAATTCTAAGCATAAAATGTCTATAATAATGAAGTGGTGGTAAAAATATGAGCAAATTGGCATTTTATAGAAAATGCAATTTTGGATGGGTGGACGAGATTGAAAGCTAACAAAGCCTAAAATCAGTGGACAAGATTTCATGTGACAATCCCTAATTAGGGTTAGGGAAAAATTATTAAATGAGTGGTCAAGATGTCATTTTTGAAAATGGAATCAGTGGTCGAGAATAAATGTGATACTTAGCCAAAAAGATAAAGATTTTCAAAAATAGAGAAGATAAAGACTGCTTGATTTGTAAGATTCAAAAAATCAAGAGGATAAAGGTTGAACTGAAAAGTAGATTTGAAAAATCAAGAATTTTCTCAATTACTTGATTTTTGGAAAAAATTACCATTTTAAATTAAATAAATTCAAAATATGGATTTTGTGTGACAATAAATAATCAATTTTCATATTATTTACTAAAATGAACTGACAGTGATGAATGTGAGATTATTTTAAATAATTTCATTTATTTAAAATTAGAGAAATGTTAAATTTGATAATTAAATAATTAAGGATAATTATTTAATTTAGAGGATACGATTAATAATTAAAGAAATTAATAAATTCATTTAATTATGACAATTAGTGACATATTAAATAAATAAATGAAATTTATTTATTTAATAACGAGGAAGAATAAATGAACAAAGATAATTAAATAAATTAAAAAAATTATTTAATTGTAAGAAGACAACAGACCCTTAGTGACATATTGAATAAATATAATTTATTTATTTAATAATCATGAAGAATGCAAGAGACATGAATTAATTAAATAATTGTGAATTATTTAATTAATAGCCGAAGGTGGACCAAGAACACAATTAAAATGTCATAATTATGCTAGGACGAAAGTGGTAAAATAGAGCTTGCAGGCCTAGGTCATTTTTTATGTGTCTACAATATTCATTATGGATGTCTCTTAAATTTGATATTCCTCTAGGATGAACTCTGATAACAATCTCAAAATGTGTCTTTCTAGTACTCCTGTTCACTAAATTATTGTAATAAAACTCTGCTTTTGCAAGGACTAAATCCCAAATTTTGGTCTTCTCTCCAACCAAACATCTGAGCAAATTTACCAAACTCTTGTTTACTACCTCTGTCTATCCATCAGTTTTTGGGTGAAAAGTAGAACCAAAATTTAAGTCTTTCTTTAACTTCTTCCAAATTGTCCTCCAAAAGTAGCCAACAAAATTTGTGTCTCTTTTTGAAACAATACTCCTAGGTAATCCATGCAATCTCACAACTTCCTTCAAAAAAAAATCTGGTACATGTACTGCATTTGTTGTCTTCTTACATGGTATGAAATGTGCCATTTTATAAAAAATCTATCCACCACCATAAATATAGAATCATTACCTCTCGATGTCTTTGGTGAGCCAAGTATGAAATCCATACTAATATCCTCCCAAGGTCTTACTGGAAGTGTCAAAGGATTATACAATCCAACCTTCTAACTACTCCCTTTTGCTACTTGACAAACTCTACAACTCTACACTAATTTCCTAACCTTATGAATCTGTGGGAAAAAGTAATTCTCACTTACCAATGCTATTGTCTTATCAATTCCAAAGTGTCCTATCAATACTCCACTATGTTTTTCTTTCACCATGCTATCCCTCATTGAACTCTGGGGTATTTACAACTGATTCCCTCTAAACAACATATCCTCCTAAATGAAATAATCCAATCACTAACTCCTATCCTCCAAGACTAGTTCTTTACAAGATCTCCAAGGTTTTACAAAAATCTAGGTCTTCCTAATACAAGTTATTCAATTCATCAAATCCTAATACCTCCACTCTCATCTCTACGAGTAAATTCCTTCTCCTACTCAAAGCATTAGCAACTCTATTTGACTTTCCACTCCTATGTTTCAAAACAAAAGTATAATTCTGCAAGAATTCCACCCATCTCATGTGTCTCTAATTCAACTTACCTTGACTGTTCAAATATTGTAATGATTGATGATCTGTATACAACACAAAATCCTTAGGCAATAAGTAATGTCTTGACTTCTTCAACACTTGAACTATGGAATAAAAATCTTGATCATACACTAAATAGCTTCTCCTAGAATCATTCAATTTTTAACTAAAATAAGCTACTAGTGTCCCTTCTTGACTCAATACTGCTCCATTTGTATTTCCATTTGCATCACAACCTACTTGAAATACCTTACTAATGTATAGTAAAGCCAAGATAGGCTGCTCAGTTACCTTCTATTTCAACAACTTAAAAATCATGTCTACTTCAAATGTCCACCTAAAATATTTCTTATCTCCTCTCATTGTCTCTATGACAAGATTGGAAATTGAATTGAAATTCTTAATGTACTTCTAGTAAAAACTAGCCAATCCATGGAATGATCTTACCTCTTCAATACCTTCCAGTGTAGGCCATTCAAAAAATTATCTTACCTTCTTAGGATCCATCTTCAATCCATCCACAAATATCACAAATCCTAGATACACCAATTCTTCCTTCATGAAAGTACACTTCTTAATGTTTATCAATAACTACTCTTCTCTCAACCTCTGCAAAAATTGTCTTATATGCAACAAATGTTCTTCCTTTGTCTTATTGAAAATCAAGATGTCACCCAAATAGACAATTACCAACTTACCCAAGAATTTCTTCCATACCTCATTCATCAATCTCATGAAAGTACTTAGTGCATGTGTTAGTCCAAAAGGCATCACCGACCACTCATACAATCCTTCATTTGTCTTGAATGTCATCTTCCACTCATCTCCTTCTCTAATTCTAATTTTATGGTATCCACTCTTCAAATCTATCTTTATAGTGAGGACCTAAAACAACATCCTCAAATATGAAACACCTTTGAAACTTATGCCTTGAAGATCCACAACATGCTATAATCACCTTGTCGGCCATGATAATGAAAAACATGAACTTACAGAAGAAAATCACCAATAGCAAGCACAATGGTCAATGAAGATCAAAAAATAAAATATAGAAAGACCTAGAAATATCCACAAGCATCATGAATCACCATAGAAGCATCCACAACAACTCAAATTACTAGAATCACTTCATCTTCTTTCAGGAACACCAACTAAAGAAATAGAGCAACTGTTAGAACACAAATACTCATAATTCAATAAAATCTTCATGAAAACCTCTAAAAATTCATGTGGATAAACTAGATATACTCAACAACAAACCCTTTAATCTACAACATCTTATCATTAATATACTGAGCTAGCCACCATACTAAACTTCACTGCATCACCGATAATCTACAACTCATTTTATTACAATTTTCTCAATATCCTCGACATATACAACCTTAAATAAATTAATAGAAATAGTGTTGACATCAATTACAACCACATATCAACAATATCCAACAATCTCCCCCTTTGGAATTGATGGAAACATATGATGTGAAAATTGTTAGAAACCAAGATCTGAAATGCAAATAAGAAAATAACCTTCCACAAAGAGAAAAACAAAAAGGCAGAGGTTTGCATGAAGATGTGCAAATTCATATATTCAAAAATTAAATAATTACAAGAGATGATGCTTTCTTATAAAGACAAGAATGAAAAACCCTAATCTTATCTTTAGTAAAAAGCTAGCTCAACAAGATAAGGATGATTAAATGTAACCTAGGAATAAAATATTACCTAAGTAAACTTATGCAAAGTGTAATTAAATAATTAATTACACCAACATCCCCCATAAGTGCAACTTAGGGAGGATAAAATTATTATGCAAAAGATGTAAAGGATGCAAGAGATGGGTCCTGAAAATAAAGGTCTGATCAAGTATACATTTACAAATGCAATGAGAGAGAAAGAGGAGAAAACCTAGTGGGAAAAAACCCCCCACTCAAAGAGATTGGCTACTGCAAAGAAGCACTAGAAGAACTCTAATGGAGTAACACTAGAATCCCCAATCCAATAAGAAAAGAAAGATATTTCTATTTGCAAGAAACCATAGTAGAATCATAATAATGCAACAATAGACCTGATGCCAAGGAACACTAGAAAAATCACATAATGGATCAACCTTGGAATCTATAAAGCAATAGTAGATGATGCCCCCCATAAGAGGGAATGATATGATGACTAAATCTGGAAGATGTGTGTCTCTCAATGTTTATGCCAAACTTAAACTAAAATTGCTCAATGGGAATGAGTACCATCATGATTTCAGAACATTAACCATAAAAACATGGTCGTCAAACTAAGATGGATTTGAGCTAATGTGGATCAATAACCATAGATTCCCAATCCAAAGTGTGAACCGATGTGAACCAAAGATGTGCCCAACTAAGAAAGATGAGGCCAAAAGAAACAATAGAAGAACCTAGATAAAACCCATGCAAGCTATCACCAATATGAAGATGAGATGGAAGAAACACCCCTTGATGGAACTTTACATCAATTTATTTATTACAATACCCAATGATTGCAAAAGGAGAGACTAAAAAACATGAATAAACAGAAGCGAAAATGTAAACCTAGTGCATGAAAATAAAATTGAGTGCATGCAGAAACCAAGGTACACATCTGACTCCATGATTAAAAATATCCTCAGATCTATGTAGAGGATGAAACCAAATTTTTGATGTTGCTTGAATTGTGAAAAATGGATAAGAAATTCAAAAGATATTTCTCCCAGAATGAAAACAACATGTGACTTTTGAGGTTGAAAAAAACATCAAAAATGTAAAACCAGAAAATCACACCTACACCACTGGATAGAGCTTGGAACCAGCTTTTTGATGATATCTTGTTTGCAAAAAAATAACACCATATGCCCAAGTTACACGAAAAAGAAAAAAACCTTTAAAAGAATCCCTATCAACACTAACAAGGGGAAAAAAAATTAGCACTTATGGTCCACCCCTCGGTACTCCATAAGATCGGTCGTTGTAGGGGCATAAAAATCTACTTGTGGGTGCAAAAACATGGCTCCTAGTCTTCCATATAACCTTGCATGGGGTTGAGAAAAAAAAATCCATTGGGGCTAGAAAACATAGCTCTTGGTCATAATGTGACTGCTAGTAGAGGCATTTAGACCCTTGAGGGCTGGAATTGGAGGAGTAGCGTGGGTGAGGGAAGTCACCAGCGGAGGTGGCAGGGGAGTGGTGCGGTAGTGGTCACTTGGGGGAGAAGTAGTGATGGAGGCCTAATAATTGGTAGTGCCAAATTTCTTCACCATTTTTAAAATTTTAATTATTATTATTTTTTAAAAATTTATGCCTCGAAAAATGTGCCTGGGGGTCGTACAACCCTCAGGAAAATTTGTTTTGCCTCTTCACTCGAAAGTGTCCAAAATGAACGAATTTTATATGGAAATAGGGGTTTTTGGGCTCTACAAATTCAACAACAAGGTTCATTTTGTCCCAAAATGCCCAAAAAATTAGGCAACCCCCAAGTCTTGCAAAAAAATCACTCAGCTTGAAACCCTCATAGATTCATTCAATGATGAGCAAAATCAATGAAATAAAAGCTAATCTTGACTTTTTTAAGTGCTCTAAATCCAATGGTGATGCTTGATCTGATCTAAGATGCTTCATAAATATACTCAAGGCATAAAACCCTTGAGTAAACCTGAATGAGCTCTCCAAAAAAATTGAGAAGGGGTTGCAAATTGTGGCTCTAATACCATGTTAGAAACCAAGATATGAAATAAAAACTAGAAAATAACCTTCCACAAAGAGAAAAACAAAAAGGTTGAGGTTTGCATGAAGATGTGCAAATTCATATATTTGGAAATTAAATAATTACAAGAGATGAGGCTTGCTTATAAAGGCAAGCATGCACAACCCTAATCTTATCTTGAGCAAAAAGCTAGCTCAACAAAATAAAGATGATTAAATGTAACCTAGGAATATAATATTACCTAAGTAAACTTATGTAAAGTGTAATTAAATAATTAATTACACCAACAAAAACCACCAATGATACTTTCTCTTAGAACTTTCTCCCCCTTAGATTTTGACCCTTTACTCCTTAACTCTTTCACATTTTTTCACACGACTCTTCTCCCCCTTTGACATTAATGACAAAGGTGTGCATTATCTTTCTCCACACAAGCTATAAACCATGTTTCTGAACATTTGACTACTCTGTCTAAGTAGTAGCCACCACAACATTAATTCAGATCATAAGATATGACTATGAAATACATAGACTGATGCAAGTCAATGCATCTTAATTCTAATTAGGAGGGGTAATCACCCCTAGATTCCCCCTGAGATACTCAAAAGTATCCTTAGGAAAGGGATTGGTAAAGATATCTACAATATGTTCCTTAGTGGCACATGCTCCAATTTGACTTCCTTTTTACTCACCTTCTCTCTCAAAAAGTGAAACTTGATTGATATATGCTTGGTTTTTGAATACAGTACTAGATTATTAGAAATGTTAATTGTGCTTGAATTGTCACAATATATAGCAATAAGTTCATCATACACAACTTTGTTATCTTTCAACATTTACTTCATCCACAATACTTGAGTACAATTGTTAGCAACAACAATTTATTCTACATCTATAGTAGATAAAGAAATGGCATTCTACTTCTTACTTAACTAGGAAATTAGCTTCTTTCTGAAGAAAATTGCACCACCACTAGTAATCTTTATGTCACTCACATCTCCTACACAATAAACATCAATAAAGGAACTCAAAGTAAGGCCATATTCTTTAGGATACCATAGGCCAAAATCAACTGTCCCCTTCAAATACTTGAAAATCCTCTTCACAGCTATCACATGAGATTCCTTAGGATCAGCTAGAAATATTACAACAATGCATACGACATTCATGATATTAGGTGTAGTTTGATTCAAATAGAGTAATCCACCAATCATGGATCTATATCTAGTCTAATTTGCTTTAGGAGAATCATCATCTTATGTCAACTTACATTCGGTCACCATAGGTGTACTAACTGACTTTGAATCTTCCATACAAAATTTCTTTATCAATTCTTTCACATACTTGGACTAAGATATAAAGATCCCTTTATCTAGCTAAGTAGTTTTTAATCCCAAAAATAATTTCATTTCTCCAATCATAGACATCTCAAACTCATTCCTCATATAATCAACAAACTTCATGCACAAACTATCATCTCCTCCAAAAATGATATCATCAACAAAGGCTTCAGCAATCAAATCTTTATCATGATCAATCTTTAAATACAAATTACTATCAGAAGTACCTTTATTAAATCCAAGCTTCAAAAAATGCTTGTCCAGTCTAGCATACCATGCTCTTGAGGATTACTTAGATTCATATAATACTTTCTTTAATTGGAAAACCAGATCTCCCTTATCAATCAATTGAAATCCATTAGGTTGTTCAATATACACTTCTTTTTTGAGTTCACCATTTAAAAATTATAACTTCACATGCATCTGATAAACCTTGAAGTTTTTGTAAGAAACACAAGCAAGAAATAGTCTCACATCTTCAATCCTAGCAACATGAGCAAAATATTCTTCAAAGTCAATTTCTTCCATCTAAGAATATCCTTTACACACTAGTCTTGCTTTGTTTCTAACAACTTCACCTTGCTCATTCAATTTATTTTTAAAGACCCATTTAGTTCCAATTACATTTTTCTCTTTAGTTCTAGGAACAAGAGTCCATGTATCATTCTTCTCAATTTGTAGTAGTTCTTGTTTCATTGCTTCCACCCAATGTTCATCTTTGCATGATTCATTAACAACATTAGGCTTAGTCTTTGAAATCAAACATTATTCTTCTGTAATTCTTCTCTTAGTTTTCACACCTTTATTATTATCACCTATAATCTAATCTTCTAAATTATTTAGTATTACATACCTTGGATTCTTAGGATGTTCTTGAACTTCAGGCTCTTGTGATCTCACTTATGCAATTTCACTAGTTTCTCCCTCTTGATTTTCTTGATTCACCAAAATGATTTGAAATTGATTTGGAGTTTGAGCTTTCTTTCCTTTATCTAAACTATCATTTTGATCATCTAAATCATAGCCATAGGCTTTATATGGTCTAACTATGTCTTCATCAACCTTGACATTAGTTCTTTCAATTATTTTCCTCAATCTCTTATTGTAGCATCAGTAAGCTTTACTTTTAGTAAAATAGCCAAGAAAGATTCCTTCATCACTTCTAGCATCAAACTTTCCTATATCTTCATATCTTTTGATATAGCATTTACTCCCAAATATTTTGAAGTATCTAATAATAGGCTTATGACCAAACCATATCTCATAAGGATTCTTAATGGTATCACCTTTGACATTTACCCAGTTGAGAGTGTAAACAACAATACTGAAAGCTTCTCTCTAGTATATATGTGGGACATTTCCTTCCAACATCATTGTCCTAGCAACTTCTTGAATTGTCCTGTGCTTCCTTTCCACATCTCCATTTTTCTGAAGGGTTTGTGGTGTAGATAATTGTTTCTTTATCCCATGCTCTTCACAGAAAGAATTAAACTCATAGGAAGTAAATTAACCACCTCTATTTGATCTCAAACATTTAATCTTTAGACCCATCTCTATCTCAACCATAGCCTTAAAAATATTGAATTTCTCTAGAGCTTCAGATTTTTCCCTCAAGAAAGTAACCCACATCATTCTAAATAATCATCAATGAGTAACATGAAATACCTATCTCCTTGTAAAATTTTGACTCTAGAAGGACCACACAAGTTAGTATGCACAAGCCCCAACACTTCATTTGAACAATACTATTTTCTCCAGGATGAAATTCTAGTTTTCTTCCCTAACTCACATTCCTTACATATAACATTAGTAGGATTTTCCAACTTAGGAAGATCTCTCATTGCATAAGTATAACTTATCTTGATAATATTGTTAAAGTTCACAAGACACAATCTCTTATGCCACAACCAACTTTCATCAACTTGAGCAATCAGACAAATTTTACTATCAACACTCAGGTGAAATATATTACCTTTTATTTTTGTACCAGATGCAATCAAATTTATAAAACTCCCCAATATTTGACACTTTCCATCCTTGAATTGAATATTTTATCCCTTCTCAACCATTTGTCCAATACTTAACAGATTATGCTTCAATCCTTCCACATATAGAACATCATTAGTATTATGCTTACCATCAAGAGAAATGGATCTTCTACCATGGATTACACTAGATTTGTCATCACCAAATATTAGAACACCACCATAATACTTTTCCAAGCTCAAAAATTTACTTTTATCACCTATCATGTGATGAGAGCATCGACTATCAATCACCCATTCATATTTTTTTCAACTATGGTAGCTAGAGCTTTCTCCACATTTTTGAACCTAGTAGATTGAGTAGGTACAAGATCATTTTCCTCGATAGCAATAAATACCCATCCATACCCCCTTAAATTCCCTCTATTAGATTCATCATTTGTCACACCTTCATCAACATCATAATAACACTTTCTTTGAAATCTAGGCTTGTTAGGTCTTGGTATAGGAAATCTTTCTAGAAACCTAGAGGAAAAATGACCAAAGTTATTGCAACAAAAATATTTAATAGGAAATTTCCCTTTATACTTACCTTCTCCTCTAGCTTCCCTTTTGATAATAAGTGCTTCAAGCTCATCTAGTTTTCTCTCTTCTTCAATCTCTCTCATTTCCTACTCATACTTGAATATTTTTCTAGAAAATTAGGAGACAACTTTGCAACACAAAATCTAGAAATATCTACTTTTCAGGTTGCCAAAGTCAATTATATAGTAAACAGACATAAAACCTTCACCAAGCTTAAAATACGAATAAGTTGATGTGAAGCACCTAGTTGACTTGTAAAACAATCTTTAACACCTAAATTCTTGATAAATTTTTACACAAAAGTATGCAAACAAACATTCAAGAGGGGAAAAATGGATGAAGGTTAGAAAATAGGGGTTTGCCTTGGTAAAAACCCACTTTTGGTAATTAAACCCTTAATGAAATAATGATATGCAAGAGAATGATAAACTAACAACATGAAAATCCTATGAACTTACCAAACCCTTCATGATACAAATCTTAAGTAATGTCAATGGATGCTCCAAAGTGCTTGAATAATGCTTGATGAAATGTTGTAAGATGCTTTAATATGATGTGTGAATCTAGGAATATTTTGTAAGAGATTAGAAGATTGTAGGAGATGAAAAATGAGGTGAAAATCACTTATTTATAAAATTGTGTGCCTTAGTTAACCCTTCATACCTCATCATAGGCTGACATTAAGTGTTTTTGAATAAAAACCTAAAAGGAAAATTACAATATTTTGAATTTGGAGCCAAGGGGCACTCATTCACCACACATGGTGAATGGGTCCCACCTAGGACCTAAAAATGGGTGTTGTGAATTAAATTGTATTTAATGTTATTTATTGGGCTTACATTCAAAAATACACTTAGTTAAAGTATATGAGGGTATAAAGGGGTTAAATAGGTCATAAGAAAGGGATAAATAGTGACATTGTGCCTAAAAAAGTGTGAAATCTTGTTACAAGACTTTACAACACTTCAAAATAGGACTTGTTGATGTGTAAAAAGGTTATTTTTATGTGAATTGTAATGAATAGTGTTTAGAAGAATGTAGAATTTTTTTACACCTTCACAAGATGTCATTATTTGAGTTTAAGTACCTAAATATGCATGTTCAAGCCATGTTACATCATAAAATCATAGAAAAATAGATCAAATACCATGAAACAAGACCTAAAAGGCCATGAAAATGACAAGGGGCCATTTTTCAATGGCACATTTAACCCCCCACTTTAGTGAGAGGATGAAGCTACTTGAAAATAGCATTGAAGTAGCAATGAACATTAAGATGATGGTTCAAATGCATTCATGTTAGTAAGATGGAATGACAATGATCAAGCCCCCAGAATGAAGATCCCATGGCAAACTAAACATAAGAAAAAAAGAACACACAAGTGTTGAGAATCAAATGAAGCTTTGATTGTCAATCCAACTAGTTATGGATTAGATCTAGGATAAAAGGGAATGTGTACTCAATCTAGGGTGACATAAGACATGATGGTCTATTGGGTGAGAAGGCCCAAATGTACTCACTCTAGGGCCATGGAACTTCTAACTGTCCATAGGGTGAGAAAGCCAGAAAAGGTAAGATACATATGCTAGTTGTAATGCACTGACAAATACAAAGGTGGCTATTGGGAAAATTCATGCTGCTAGGTGGGCTTCCTATTCAAATATGCCAAATTTATACCTAGTGATAACTTTAACAAGGTTCCACAAAGAAAAAGGAATGCTTATGAACAAAAAGCAATGGGTACCACAGTCATGCAAGTTGCATTATGCAAGATGGTAAAAATGTAGAATGTAAAAATGCAAAAATGTAAAATGAAAAAATGAAAAAATGTAAAATGAAAAAACGAAATGTGAAAGATGTTCAAAGGATTCTTGTTAAGTTCATGCAAGGCCAGTCACTTAGGGAACATTGTGTGTAATATCTCCAAGAGAGGACCAATCAAAGAATAGTATATCCACAACTTAGGGGATGCAGTGCATCACATCAAGCCACTAAGAGGAATGTAATATGCTAAGATAGATTGCACTTATGAAGGACATCACACTCCATTTCATCCACAAAGTAAAAATTGCATCATTTAAATGACAAGGCTACACTAAGAACCAAGAATACTAATGAATTATGGTAATGTATGCCCCCCACTTTAAATGAATTGTTGCACACCATTTTGTGAGAAATTACTTTGAAGTAGAAGAGGAAATAGAATGTAAAATGGAAAACAAGACACAAGATCCAACTTGAAAAGCCCTATGCCAAGTCATATGTTTCCAAGTTAGGCTACATCATGTCAAGGAAAATGAAAAAAAAAACAATGGGAGTTGCCCCTTAGAAAAGAAAGAACACCAAAAAAATAAGGGATCTATGGATTTGGGGTTAGTATGTTCATTGTTACAATTTTTTTATGAAAGAGCTCAGAACCATCATCATTCCCCAAAGTACATAGAACTAGAAGAATGACACAAAGAGAGTAAAGACAAAAGGAAAACAAAGATTCATTTTGGGTCAACATGGAAGAGACATTGTGGTTGCAATGCTTTGCATCATCCCAAAAAGGAAAACACAAGCAAAAAGAAAGAAAATGAAAGAAAAGGAGAAATATTTTGGGTCAACATGAAGGAGACATTTCGGTCTCAATTCCTTGCATCATCCCCAAAAGGAAAACACAAGAAAAGATAAATAAAAAGAAAAAGGGACCTTGTGGGTCAACATGGAAGAGACATAGGGCATCTCTATGGTTTGTGTCATTCCCAAAAGGAGAACACAAAATAAAAAGAGAAAAATACAAGGACCTTTTTGAGTCAACATGGAAGAGACATAGGGAATCTCTACACTTTTTGTCACCCCCAAAAGGAAAATAAAAAATAAAAAGTGAAAGGAAAACAAAATGAAAAAATGATGTACAACAAATTGAAGAATATAGGTACAAATAGAAGAAGTGTACAAAGAGAGTGAGAGAGAGAGAACATTAGATGCACATGATAGGGGAATATGTTACATACATAAAAAGAAAATAAAGAAATATTTAAAAAGGCTAGAGAGGCACATGCAAATCAACCATCTAATAGGTCATCTGCCTCCCAATCATGATCATCATACTATGAGGGTGATTGACTATCCAATGGAGGAATTACAAGTACCAGACTAGGAGAATCACCAAGTTGTGCACTTGGTATGAGAGATTTATCCTCTAAGCCCATAGAAGAGGAGAATAAAGAATTCAAATTATTATGCACCTCTTCATAAATCTTAGCAATCTTCTTGTCATCATCTTCATCCAAATTAATCACGATGTGAGGGCTAAGAGTAATCTCCAAGGAAGGATGTATCAACATGGGATGTTGTATTCGATTATTTTGTTGTGAGGGTAGTGATGGAATTTCTTGTGCAGGGTTAGGAGGGTTTGCAGGTATTATTTTTTTCAATGGCAAGGCTTGGTTTTGCATATGTGTAGGATCATGATGGACCAAAAAGTGGCGATATGGTGGGCATGTGGCTGACGACATTTTTTTACCAAAAATTGATGAAATGAAAAGGGTTTTTAAAGGATATTCTCAACTTTCCACCAATATAAATTATGCTTTACTTTGAATTTAATAAATAATTATTATTAATTTTCTATTTGAATTATGACTAAAGTCCTGATTGATAGGATAATTGAAAAAAATCTACAGCTTTCAAATGGTATCACATTTTTTGAATCTAAAACATGTCACATTCTATGCTTCACATACTATAGGATTAAAAAAAAATTAATTTCATGAAATTTTGACCAAGTTAAGGTGGTTAGACGTACGAGTTTTTATATTTTTAAAAATTTGTAATAAAAAATTCATAATGAATTATTAATTTCAAAAAAAATTATAACAAAATATGTATCACATTCGAACATGAGTCCACTACTTATATCTAAAATCTTATAAAAAAATATTATCATTTTATTGTGGTTAGGGTGGTCAGACAGACACCTAATTCTTATTTTTTCCCTAAAATTGAAGTACTATTGCATTTAAATTTCAAATTTTCACCAAATAATTTTTTATTTTTTTTAAAACCTAGTAGTTTAGAAACTACATTCAATTTGCTCTAGATTCTATTCTTACATATTTTTTAAATAATATACATAACTTATTCAAATTTTTATGTCAAGTTGCCTAACTCTGATTTTTTTGAATTTTTTGCCACTTAAGGGCCTATTTTTTCCATGATGATCCTTCACATACCCTTTTCTTTGTTTTGTTCAATTTGAGATTGGTAAGCAAGTAGATGACACTAATGTCTACACTCCCTAGCACCATGGCTTCTTTTGATTCTATTTTGAATTTGTTTAGATGTAAGAGTGGATTGGTCAACTGTAGGATCCTTTGGTTGAGAATAAGATTGATCAATCACTTTCTCCTTAGCTTTATATACTTTTTTAATGCATGGTGGTAGGATTGGATCACTTTTAGCATCTCTTGGTCTCTTAGAATGTGAAGGGTCAGATCGTGGTGGAATTGGTGATGGTTTTTCAAAGCTAGAAATAGATTGGAGTATGGTATCATCTATAATAGGAGGTGTGGAAGTGGATGGGGACATACCATAAAGAAAAAATCCAGCTATCCTCTTGGATTTAAATTTTTGATATGCTATGAAAAGGAAATCCTCATAGGGAGTAATAGCTTCCATTGGTTCAGGCCAAAAAGCATCCAATGAAAAGTTACCTTTAGAAGAAAAGGGATTAAAACCACTATGATGTATGGTAAATATTTCATTACCATGAAACTTAAAACACTTGTGAACAACTGATGGGTCCACTTTCATTGAGCAAAGCCAAGGGTGGCCTAGCCACAAACTAAATTTATTGGATTGTGGAATAATTAAAAATTTTACATTATAAGTTTTGGGTCCTATCTGTAAGGGAAGTATGATTGATCTAATAGGGAATTGAAAACCATTGTGTGTCATAATCCAAGTAGTTTCTTTATTATAATCATCTTGATATAGCTATGTAACACTAGAAACTCCCTTGTGATCACATTCTCGCTAGAAGCAGGATCTATTAATATCCCATTAGTGGGCTTATTTTAGATTTTTCTAGCTATGTAGAGAGGACCATCAGGAAGCTTTGGTAGTATGTCTTTAGCAGAAAAAGTGATATCAAGAGATTTAGTAGATTGGCCCTTACAAGGGATAAAATCTATCATAGCCACAATGTGATCAATAGGACTATCTTTAGTAACAGGTGGAGGTGAATCATGTTATTCATTGTTTGTGTCCACATTCACTATATCAATTTTTGAAGGTTTTCTAGCCTTGACAAATGAAGTAGTGCATTTAGGCATAGGATTAGTGAAAATTTGTAAATTCTAGTTAGGGGGTGCAATGGACTTATTGCCTTAATTATTAACACTTGCAATGGATAAATGGCATGAATCAATGAGGTCTTGAAGGAAAAGTTTTAGATGCTTACAATGTTTAGTGCCAGGTCCATTATGGAAATCAAAATGACAATAAGCATTAGGTTTGTAGGTGGATGGCAATGGTTGATTTGGATCAAGTGGTCTAATAGGTGGTAAAGTGAGCATGTGTTGTTGAATTAATTGGTTCATTGTATTATGGACAGTATCTGGTAAGGCAGTGAATTGTCTCTTGGGGTCCCCATAATGATAAGGCACCACTGCCTTAATAGCTACCACTAGATTTTGAACTTGTTGGGTTGGTTACAGTTGTGAAGGAAGATTGAACTATAAGAAGCCTCTATTTGGTTTGTTAAATTTTTGATTGTTATTATGGTTTTTATTATTGTGTTTAGGTTTTTTAGTTCAACTAGAAGTGGATTTTGAATCACAACTTGAAATCAACCTATGGTATTCACATAGGGTTGTGTATAAGTGCATAAAGAAGGGAATTTCATCATAGTTAGTTTATCCTAAAGATCTATGTGCAAGTTTTCAATAAACATCTTTTGTAGATGTGCATTAGGAATCTTGAAATCTATTGGAGCATACAAGGATTGGTAGCCTGAGATAAAATTAGTTATTTTTTCATCTGTATTTTGTCTACATCTCATGAGGTCAGCCATTGTCTTTTTAGGTGTCATGTGAAGTTGAAAGTTACTTATGAAAGAATCCACCAACTCATTGAAGGAGTGAATGGAATGATTAGGAAAGTTAGAAAACCACTCTAATGCAACATATTTCAAAGTCCTAGGAAAAAGTTTGGCTAAGAGTTTCTCATTAGGGAAAAAGTGACTACATAAAGTTGTATAAGAATTAACATGATTCATAGGGTCTCCTTTACCTCCATATTTCTTGAACTAAGGAATTTGTATCCCTTGTGGCATCAGGGTATGCAAGATTTCTAAGGATATAGGGCTACTACAAACATGATATGTGGGTGGAGTAGTTTGACCATAGCTAATGGTGGAAAGTTGATGTTGAATGGAAGAAACGACATTAAGGAGTTGTATAAGGATAGGGTTGGGGTATGTAGGTTGAGGTGGAAGAGAAAATGGTGATGGAGTGTAATTGAACTTATGGGAAGTAAAAGGAATGCTAAGGGGTGTTAAGGTGGTGGAGGGAACTTGTGAGGCCACAAGAGAAGTAGGAATGCTAGGGGGAATTGTGAAAGGAGCCACATATCTAAATTGTTGCATAGTTGTGGTGACTTGTGGATTGGTATAAGATGGTATGGATGCTATGGTTGAAGGGGGAGAAACTTGAGGTCCTCCTTGGATTACAAGATTGTTTGTGGATTGGGTATTAGAAGAGGCATATTTATTGTAAATCTCATAAATTTTCTTCATCACTTGAAAGCCATCCTCATTTTCAATTAAGTGGTCAAGATTATCAGTGGCATGTAAAAAATTTGCGGAAATGTTTTCAAGTGACAAGTCTTCTTGTAAATGTGAAAATTCTTCATAAATACTAATGAACTTTTCTTATGGGAGGGGGTTGTTGTGGGTGTCAACATTCATTGGATGGAAAGTTGAAGGCATATAAGTAGTATTGCCAGTGCCTAATGCACAATTGTCCATACTAGGAGTAGAAACTCTTGAGATCTCAAATTCCACAATGAAAGTGCTATCATAGGATGCCATGAGTCTAGAACTTCATCTCACCAAAGTATTATCAATGAGGCACCAAACACTCATACTAATACTACAAAGGAGGAGGTGAAATAAAATTCACAGTAATCTAGGACATCTAAATTTCAATAATATAAATGTTGCTAATTGTAACAAAGAACTAACTACAAAAAATAGAAATTCTAGAAAATGCCAGAAAAATGCCAAAAATAATGTTTAAAAAGTGCAAAGAGATTGATTCACCTAGGGTGGTGAATGAGTCCTAGTATGAATTTTTTTTATGTTATTAAAAAAAAATTAGATGATTTTAATTCTCTATAGAATGCAATTAAGGATGCAGAATGTTGATTTTTAGTTTTTTAAATGATATGCAATGCAAAAAAGAAATCTAAACAAAGTTTTTACTAATGCAATATGAAAAGGCCTAGAATGTAAAAACAAAACAATTTCCTAACTAAATGTTGATGCAAATGTAATCTAGGATGCAATTTGCAAATAAAATAAAAAATATAGTGTCCAAAATTCAAGCTCACCAAAATGAACCATTGATTTTTGGGGTTTTCCTCTATGCTTCTCTAACTCTTCGAGGGTTTTTATCCTAAAAGGATAGAGATAGGGCCCAAATATGCTAAGGTTTCATTCAAATTATGTTATGTATGATGTTGTCTAAGCCAAATGAAGTAATCTAAATGCAATTTAATGATCTAAATGAGTGAATTTAAATGAAAAACTAAGATTTATGCTATGTTTGAAAATGCACTATGATATGCAAACAATCAACTAAATGAAGAAATAATGTAGAACAAAAAGAAATAGGATGAAACAAAGTGCACTTGGGAAATCTTTTATAAAATTGGAATGTGGTGAATGCTAACTAGATTTACTAAAATTTCACAGTGTAACTCATTCGCCCAGGGTGGTGAATTAGTCCTCCTAGTGAAAAAGTGTCAAAAACTAGTTTCTAGCTGTTGGGATCTAGAATCTAACAAAATTTAGATTTTCAATCTTAAGGTGGGACTCATTTGAAACTAGTGGAAAATTAGTCCTCTCCCAAAATTCTAGAAAATCAAGAGATAACTCTACAACACCAAATTTGGAAATATCTACTTGACAAGTTGTTGAAGTCAATTATGTAGGAAATGGACAAAAAACCTTCACCAACCTTGAAATATGAATAAGTTGAATTGAAGCACCTAGTTGACTTGTAAAACAATATTCAACACCAAAATGCTTGATAAATATATACACAAAAGTCTGCAAACACACATGTAAGAGGGGAAAAATGGTTGAGGGTTAGAAAATAGGGGTTTTCCTTGGTCAAACCCCACTTTTGGTAATTAAACCCTTAATGAAATAATGAAATGCAAGAGAATGATAAACTAACAACATACAAATGCTACCAACTTACCAAACCCTTGATGATGCAAATTTGAAGTAATGTTAATGGATGCTCCAAATTTCTTGAATAATTCTTGATGAAATGTTGTAAGATGCTTGAATATGATGTGTAAATGTAAAAAGATATTGTAAAAGATTAGAAGATTGTAGGAGATGAAAAATGGGGTGAAAATCACTTATTTATACAATCTTGAGCCTTATTTAACCATTCATACCTCATCATAGGCTAACATCAAGTGTTTTTGAATAAAAATCTAAAAAGAAATTTAAAATAGTTTGAAATTGGAGCCAAGGTAGACTCATTCACCACCCATGGCGAATGGGTTCTGCCTAGGATCTAAAAATGGGTGTCAAGAATTAAGTTGTATTTAATGTTTTTTATCAGGTTTACATTCAAAAATACACTTAATTAAAGCATATGAGGGCATAAAGGGGTCAAATAAGTCATAAGAAAGGGATAAATAGTGACATTGTGCCTAGAAAAGTGTGAAATATTGTTACAAGACTTTACAACAGTTCCAAATAAGACTTAATGATGTGTAAAAAGGTGATTTTTAGGTGAATTGTAATGAATAGAGTATAGAAGAATGTAGGAATGTTTTACAACACTTCACAACACCTTCACAAGATGTCATTATTTTAGTTTTAGTACCTAAATATGCATGTTCAAGCCATGTTACATCATAAAATCAAAGAAAAATAGATCGAACACAATGAAACAAGACCTAAAGGGAATGAAAATGACAAGTGGAAATTTTTCTATGGAATGTCACCAAACTCACTTAACTCAAAAGTAGCAAGCTTACCAATCAACTTGTCTCTAGTAACATTTTTCATAGTATGAATCTCATCAATATCAACAACATTGGCTTTCTATGTAGTAGGAAAGGATCTAAGCACTTTAGCAACAATTTCTAATTCTTCTAATGTTCTACTAGCACATGTAATATTACACACAAGTTCATTCACTCTCCCCATAAAAGAAGTGATGTTCTCATCTTCACCCATTTTCAACATTTCATATTTCCCTTTCAGATTGTGTAGCTTAGAAACATTCACATGGGTATCACCTTCATAAAAAGTTTCCAACTTTTTCTAGATCTCATCAAGAGTCTTTAGCTCCATTACATTTTTCATCTTAGAACCAGTAAGAGCACTGAAAAATGCTTCCTTAGCCCTAATATTTTACTCGACATCCTTAATCATTCCTGCAATAGAAGGACCATTTTGTGGTGTGATATATCTATTCTTTGTAATTGACCAATAGGGTTCACCAATGCATCTCAGATGACACTCCATTTGAGTCTTCCACAAAGAGTAATTTGTTCCATCAAATCTCAGACTATCCTTCTTATATGTCTCCATCCTGGATCACCTTAAGCAATCAAGCTTCTCTCGAGCAACCTAATCAAATAGAAATTGTTGGAAACAAAAGGGTAGACAACTAAGAGGGGGGGAATCAGTTGTCATAGAAATTATACAATTTAAGCTTATTCTCAAATTTGGTAAATAAGCATGAAAGCATAAAAAATACATTAGAAATGCACATAGCACCAAGAATTTTTACGTGGAAACCTTGCTAGGGGAAAAACCATGGTGGAGGTTAATCCACAAGATTATACTCTCTTAAAATTATTATAAATAGGGAATGCACATGCATTCAGGAACACTACCTAGAGTTCACTACTCAAAAACAAAAAGAATCACTTCCCAAAGGAATAATCACTATCTTATAGTCACAATCAAATTACATCTAGAAGATTTTGAACTAAGAAAATAACATCTTCAAATACTTGATTATAGTTCTGGTTAAGCACATTATCTATTGACTCCTTTTAAAACTTCACTTCTACCTTAGAAATATTATTCACACTTATCACTTGACATACATTGCATTCTCTGTACACAACACCATAAGCAGTCGATCATATGTATCCACAACTAGGGATAACATCAATTACATGTCAACCTAACAAAATATGAAATGTGTACAAACTATCAGCCCAAATCAATAAACAATTTATCAATGCAAACAAAACAATGTGAGCAAAAACATAGTGAGAACCCAAAACAATATCCTCAAATATGAAACACCTTCAAAAATTATGCCTCAAAAATCCACAACACACTACAATCACCTTGTTGGCCATGATAATGAAAAACATGAACTTACAGAAGAAAATCACCAATCGTGAGCACAACGATCAAGACATATCAACAACACAGATAGAGAATGATCTAGAAACATCCAAAAGCATTGTGAATCACCACAAAAGCATCTAAAACAAATAAAATTACTAGAATCACTTCATCTTCTCTTATGAACACCAACTAAAGCAACAGGGCAATTTTCAAAACATGGATACTTATAACTTAATCAAATCTTTATGTGAACCTCTAAAACTTCATGTGGATAAAATAGATATACTAAAAGAAACCCTTTAATCTAAAATCTCTTATCATCAATACACTTTGCAAACCAACATACTAAACTTCACTCCATCATCGACAATCTATAACTTGTTTTATTACAATTTTCTCAATATCTTGGACATATACAACCTTAAATACATTAATGGCAATAGTGTTGACATCAATGACAACCACATATCAGAAATATCCAACATAGAACATGTCATCATGTCATAGTCCATCTAGAAATATCCTTCCATCAACCAAAAAAATTCTAGCATTCATACAAACCTCAACTTTAGGAACATCCTCCAATGCTAACAAAGTCTACTTCATCCCATTAGCAACAATGGTATATGTGTTATTCTTTCTGTCATGAATAACCTATCAATCATACTACCAAGGCCTTCCCAATAAAAATGGGCATACATCCATAGGCATGGTATTACACAAAACTTTGTCATGATAATTTCTTATCTTCAATTTCACCAAACATTGTTCACTTACCAATATCTTATGCTCATCTTGAATCCATGCTATTTGATAGGGCTTTGGGTGTTTCAATCTTTCTAGCTTCAAATTAGTCACCATTTCTTCAGAAAATAGGTTCTTGGAGCTTCCATTTTAAACAATCACTTTGCAACATTTACCAACTACCTTCCATCTTGTCTGAAACAAGTTCTTTCTCTACAATGGTTCCTACTCCATATCACTTTGACACAATACTCTTTTGTTCAAGAACACTTCTCTTTATTCTATTTTATTAGATGATCTAGTATGATCCTCAGAAAATGTTATTCTACTACTATTCTCTATCTTTCTACTTGTCTCTCTTTGATTACATTATGTGAACCCCAATCCTAGACCTACACAAACATAAGAAACAAACACACAATTAGATCGATAAGCAAGCTAGAACTAAGATTCCCCATGAAATTCATTAGAAACATAAAAATAATAAATAAATGATGAAAACAATGAAAGAAGCTATTAAATCCTATTTAGATGATCCCACTCTCAATCCCATGGGGGAATTGGTGTCATTTTGATGTGGAAAATGGCCCTTTCCCAACTTCTTTGCAAGCTTGATGATGATTTGATGAAGATTGATCCACTTGATGATGAAGAAAAATGAGTTCCTTGGTGAAATCTATAGTAAACTAGCTAAGATGATGGAAAATTCTATGAAAATGGATAAAATTAGCTCTAAATGTGAAGAGAGTAACTTTTTTCTAAGTTGTGTATCCTCAAATGAGAAGAAAAGCCTTCTATTTACAGAAGAAGAAGATGGAGGAATAAGAAAAATGGAGGAATGTGGGATCATTCAACATCCAATGGAAAAGTGCCAGAAAGGCTCTAGGAGGCAAAAAATGTGCCAAAACATGGAAAAATAATGCAAAACAGGCCTTGGTTGGACAAAAATATGATTAGGGTCCAAAACCCTAGTTGGAAGGCTAAACAGGGTCAAAAAACCCTAACTTTTAGGCTTAAATAGGCCTTGAGGGGCCACTTCTAATTCATTTACACACTTAGCCTTTAGAGAATCCTATGATTTGAGCTCTAAGCACTAATTGATATTACATGATGCATGCTTCCATGAGACATTTTTGATCATGTGTGAGTGTACTAGAGGCTTCTCAGCATAGGACCAGTGGTATGTCATCTTGTCCTGAATTTGTTTTTCAATTTTTGAGTGCATTTATTAGGGTCTAAGAGTCAAAAAAGACAAGTGGTGTTGTATAGCACTGTTAGAAAGCCCAAATTGGTATCGCGTGGACTCAAACGATGCCATAGATACACATAGTACTATGATAGAAGAGTTTGAAAAAATTAGGGCTCGACACAAAGAGCGCCACATATGCACATAGCGTTGTGGCAGTCCTATTTAAAATTTAGGGTTCTGGGTAAAACTAGGTCACTGAAAAACTTTGCAATGACAACTGAGTTTCGAACATTTTGGCTTCTAACAGCACAATTTAAAAGTTTAAACCAATGACACAATTTCAAATAGTGACACATTTTCCATGTTGGTCACACAAACTTCAAACATGATCCTGATTTCTTACAAAACTAGACACACTGACTACTGATGTAGGAGGACATAGATCCAATCCATTCATGAGAGCACAGGTCATCCATCTTGGCCAGATTGACTCTAGATCCTCCTTTTGATGATGTACTCTAGGATCACCTAGAAGTGATTAGATTATGGTACATCACCTATGCCCCACTGATCAGGACACATTTAGGGATGATGACTGCACTAGCAACGCATTGGTACAACAAGACATCTTTGTTCCACCTCCCCATAGGTGAGGGAATAGTGACTTTGGAGGACTTGTGGTGCATTCTACATTTTTCGATCTATAGATCTCAAGTGATATATGATGTGGAGGTTGATAGGGACACCTATTATGATATCATGGGCTTCAAAGAGATTATTTTTTTAGAGGACCAAATCAAGCTCAAGTGGCATAGGCATGTAGTACTATCTTTCAGGTTGATAGTAGCTATAATCATTTCAAGACTTGTGGCACTAGACTAATGCAAGTTATACTTTAGCATAGGATGAGGGCTTACTTGGGAGTGGATGCTCCAATAAAGGGAGTGCTTTGCTTGGGGGCCAATGATGTTGGCCTCACTTTATCATGATCTTCATGAGTTCATGTATTGCAACAATAGGTCCATTGGCTCAAGGGTTATGCTACTACATATTTGGGCCTGGAAGCACATTGTAGGGATCTACACCATGATTGTCGTGACTACATAAATCGAGCTAAATGACCTATTTTTCTAGAGATATAGGGGTGGACATTCATTTTCACACACATGAGCAACAAGTATTTGGCACTAGTGGCAGGTCATTGATGAGATGACAATTTTTACATGGAGACCCTATCTTAGCTAGCCAGCTTAGTATGATGTGGCCTAGCAATTGTTCTTTGCTAGGAAGGACCATTTGATGTAGAGCAGGTAGTATACCATGATTCAAAGATATTTTCCTTACAAAATGGCCACTAGTTTGGAGACACACAGGACTGACTTGATGACCAGTACATGGCCATCTTCGTACATACTATGAGGGGGCCAAGCTAGCGTCAGATGATCCCTACAACAGATGTTATATATACTTTTACACAACTAGTGGCTAGACCAAGGCCTTATGATTAGAGATAGGTGGACCCAAGGATCACACAAGAATACAAAGATTGGTTCCATCCTCTAGTTTGACTGACAATGCCAAGTGCATAGATTTTGAGGAGGAGATCAAGAGGCTAAGGTGCAGGTTGCAAGTGGGATCAAGCACATAGGGGAGATAGAGATGGTGATTGGGACATTGGTAGAGGTAAAGGTAAAGGAGGAGGTGGCACACCTCCATGACAGCCAAAGCAATGGCCTAAGCAACATAGAGATGGTCACCAGGACTAGGACAGGTAGGAAACACTATCTAGAGATGGTCATCAAGACTAGCCATCCATCTAGCCACCACCACAACTAATCCTTAGAGATAGCTAGATTTTATAGTTACAGACACAATTTTTCACTTTAATGGCCAAGAAATATTAGGTGAGATAGTAGGTCTTGACTCTTATAGTGGAGAGGGATTTGGCTATTTGGCAGTGCTAGGCTGTAGAGTTATGCCAACATCAGAGATGGGTTGGAGACAACAACTAGAGAGTATGGATACATTCTCCTCTAGGAGCATACTATCCCTGAGAGCACACAAGGACATGGTATGAGAGGTTGATTATTACAGACTACACTACCATCATGTTGTACCCAAACCATCCTAGGTCCTATATTTTTCATAGAGGATAGACTACTGAGCTCCAAAGGATCATGGGGAGAGGGTGCCTAGGGATGGGAGCAGTTAGCAGGGTTAGCTTAGATTTTGATCAAAGAAAATATTCTTTTTTTTATCTACAGGCTTTTTTTTCATAGCCCCATGGGTGACTATACTCTATTGATATACACCCATGTACATTTGATCCTGATATATGATATGTGATTGCTTTGATCCAATGCATGTTGTTCTATTCTATTTATGTATGATGGATGAATGTTTACTTTTCCTATTTATGATGTTGTATATGTGATGTGATGGATGCATTTATATATGATGTGATGCAATGATTATGTGATGCCATAATTATGGAGATGCTTATGGATGCATCTACTTTTCGGTATCTTTATATGCACTTTTTATGATGATGTCAATGTATGGATGCAATAAATGATCTTAATATTCTTAGAATAAAAATTATATGGTATGTCCTATATGATGATGTAGATGTGATGCTTTATGATGTGTCATAATTATGCTATGAGATGTTTTCCTTTTCAGTATCTTTTCAGTATGATAGGATGATGCAATTATATGAATGGATATTATGATGATACTTATGATAATGCATGTAATTATGCCTATGTGATTCATGAATATGATTGTGCCTATGTGATTATGATAATTTTATGCAAATATACTTATGTATGATTTATGGATGACATGATATTTATGTGATCATGCAATGAATGCAAATGTGCAGTTACATAAAATGCTTAGAATAACCAATCTATATTATGCAGATGATGGAAATGCAATGCATGTGATATGATTTATATTTCCTATATGATATGGTATGTAGTATGAAATATGATGATGGTTTGTGGATGGAGGATGGACGCATACATTATGTTTTGATTTAACTTCCATGGTACCATGTTAGTGTAAAAGAAGATAGAAGAAAAGAGAGATGAAGCAGAGAGGATCCAACAAGTTTGTGATCTGAGAAAACCTTATTGGAGATGATAATGAGATAGATGATGTTAAATTTCTGAGACTTGGTATTTTCAAAGGGCCATTTACCTTATGTTTGTTTACACACATGATACGATGCATCAAGGTATAAAGAACCAGGATGGCATTGCACCTAGTATGATGGACTTTGACTTCACAATCAAATAGGAGTACTCATGTTCACACTCGGCATATAGGACCCTATTCAGAATACACTTTAGATATCTTCAAACATTTTGGACCAAAAAAAAGGAAGGAAAGCCTTCCTATGTGGTCAAGAAGAAATTCAATCACCCTCCCTACAAACTAAACAAAGAACACATGACTAAAACTACATTACAAGAATATCTAACAAGCACAACAAAAAAAAGATAATGATTGTTTCCCTATTCCTATATCTCTAAATATTTTGTCTAGACATCATCGAGAGGTCCTTGGAATGAGCACAATAAGATAAATTCAACAAGATAAAATCAAGTAAACAAACAAGTTGATGTTCTTCATACCACTAGCCAAGACTAAAACTACATCAATGCTTGATGTCGATGTCCATTGTAGGAAGGATGCATCCTAGGACATGACATTATCAGATGGTGATGAGATTGACTGGATGATAAGCTATTGACATGAAAAGTTGACCAACTTGTTTAATTACTAATTTAGGCTTAAGACTTTGACATTTGATTTTTTAGTTTTGACCGATGTACTTGTTTCCAATTGTTTCACCAAAGGTTGAAGGTGATGATGAATTATTATGAGTGATGTTTATAGTGGGTGAAAGTGAGATGAAATGAATGGACAAATTTTTTGGGTTTTTTGAATGTTTTTCATCATTTTGAAATGTTTTGAGGTTATTTTTGATATTTTTGAGATTTTGCAAATGTTTTTATTATCAAAATTTCTAAAAATTTAGGTGTTTTCTAATATTTTGACCAAGACCTAACCTAAAGACCTATCCTAGGGGTCTCGGGGGTTGATCAATAGATTATCCTTTTCTACATTATACACACAAAGACCACATAGTTTGATTGACATAGACTCATTTATTGATGAGATATGACCAAATGGATTGCCAGTTTATCATGATAGACTCCTAAAGGACTGACCTAAGTGTCTCGGGGGATGATCAAAGATCAACCTTGCCTACATTCAAAGCTCAAAGATGACATAGTTCAACAATACAACTCTATTTTTTGATTTTTATATGATTTGGATGTTTTTTTGGATTTTTTGATGTTTTGATGTTTTTGAGATTTTTCCGATGTTATGAATGTTTTTGGGATTTTTTGATTTTAAGACTTCAAAGAATGTACACGAATCTAATCCAATGCAAGACATTCCCCCAACATGATGTGATAGAATACTCCAATATAGGTAGGACAAACTAACCTTTGGAATGGGCCAAGTATCTCTAAGACAGATCATGTCACAAACACAAAACCAAGCTATGATACAAAATGTGGATGGGTGACAAAAGGATGCAACAGAGTAGAATGGTGTGAATGAATAATGTAGAGCAAGTTACAAAGGCCAAGGTGGATGGAGAGTGCTTATTTACAAATAGAACTTGTTTGCCAGGTTTTTAACAAGGTAATTTCCTAAAGCACAACCAAGGTGGGTTTCACTAGAGGACAATATTTTTCTTTATTGTTTTTAATCCTTTTTTTAATTTTTTTTTTAATTTTTGATTTTTTTATTTTTTTTGTCACCAAGTTGCCTATTTTCTAGGTTTTCATTAGGGTGATCATTTTTTAGGACATTTTCTCATGCTTTTTTATTTTTGGTATTATACCTTGCAAGATTTAGGCATAAAACTTTTTAAAATGGGAGTTGTTCATGGGTTCCTATAGAGGTTCCCCTTCAAGTGTTGATAACTAATATGCCCTTGACTTATAGCTTGCTATGATGATGAATGGGCCCAACCAATTAGGCTCAAATGTGCCCTTGCAGTTTGGATTGGGCACATTCTTCTGATTTTCCTTTAGTACTAGTTCTTTGATCTAGAAGGTCCTACTCTTGATCTTCTTGTTGTAATTCCACTTGAGGCAGTTTTGATACACCTGTAGATGGTTCAAGGAATTCAGATGTTGCTCATCCATTAACTCTAGCTCATTTATTCATGAGACATGATATTCTTCATCTATGATGTGATTTGTAGTGATATCCTTAGGGATGGGAGATCGATCTCAATGGGTAATATGGCTTCCAATCCATAGACTAGGGAAAATGAGGTGGAACCTATGGGTGTGCATATTCTTGTTTAATAAGCCCAAAGAGTGGGATTTAATTGCAAATTCCAGTCACAACCGGGTTCATTGACCATCTTTTTTTAGGATTTTTAATATGGTCTTGTTTGTGGCCTTAGCTTGGTCATTCCCTTGTGGATGGTATGGGGTCGAGAAGTGATGTTGGATTTTGAATTTATAGCATAGGTCTTAGACATCTTGATTCTTGAATGGTGTCCCATTATCTAAGATAATGTCTTGTGGAACACCGTAATGAAAAATTAAGTAGTTGAGGATGAACTTTGATATCCGCTTTCTAGTTATGTAAGTAGTGGGAATGGAGTCCACCCACTTTCTAAAGTACTCGGTGGTAGTAATGATAAACTTGTGGCCATTGGATGAGGTGGGGGTTATTTTTCTGATGAGATTGAGCCCCCACTACAAAAAGGGCCATGGTGTGATGATGGGATGAAGCTCTTGAGTTGGAGCATGGATGCGATCTCCATGTTGTTGGCATTACAAGCATTTCCTAACATAGTCATGTGCCTCTCTTTCCATGGTGGGTAATTAGTACCCCATTCTCAACCACTTCTTGGCCAAGGTAATACCACTCGAATGGGGTCCACAAATACCATTATGCACCTTGGTTAAAGTAGTCAAAGCCTCCTCAAGATTTAGACATTGTAACAGGGTTCCTTCTATGCTCCTACTATATAAGCTATCTCCTAGGATCACAAAGTGGGATGTCTTTTTGATGAAAGTTCTCTTTAGGCTCAAGGGTAAGTCAATAGGGAGGACTCCTATTCTTAATTAGGTGTAAATATCATGGTACCATGGATGACTGGGACCAACGATTTTTCTCACAAATTCAAACTCTAGTACTTTGAATATGGTTACAAGAAGCTACTCTACAAGGAATTCATGTTTTGGGATATTGTAAGGGATTTCTATTAGGGATCCAATTGTTGTCATGGTGTCTATTGCTCTATTGTTCACTCTAGAAATATGCTCAAATATGAAATCAATTAAGGAATCCTTGAGACTCTCCACCAACTTTTTGTATGGAGTCAACTTGTCATCCTTTATTTGGTATTCATCATTTACTTGATTAATTATTAGTTGTGAGTATCCATACACCTTGAGAGCCATGATATGCCACTGCACTACTATTATGAGACCTATGGTTAAAGCCTCATATTTTGCAATGTTGTTAGTGTAGGGAAAAGGAAACTTATACAGTCTGGGTATACAATCCCCTTGTGGGGTGATGAAGAAGACTCTGAATCTTGATCCATGTTGTGTGTAGGAACCATCAAAGTATAGTTTCCAATGATCAGATATGCTTAAGTTGAAGATGGATTCATCAAGAAAATCTAATATAAGTGGACTCTCTGAATACAATGGTGCTTCTTCTAGCTGATTTGTGATCACTTAGCCCTTGATTGCCTTCAATTCCATGTACTTGATGTCATATTCAAATAGGAACATGACCCACTTGGCCATCCTTCCTATGAGTATTTCCTTGGAGAGTAGGTACTTGAGGGGGTCAATCTTGGTGATGAGTTTTATCTTGTGTGCTAACATGTAGTGTCTAAACTTTTGCAAGGAAAACACCACTGCTAGATAGGCTTTTTCAATGAATGAGTAGTTTAACTCATACCCTACCATTGTATAACTAATGTAATAGATGGCCCTCTCTATTCCATTTTCATCATGTTGTGCTAGGAGAGCATCGAGAGCTACCATTATTGCTAATATTTAGAGGATTAGAGGCTTTCCTAGGATTGGTGGAATGAGAACTGAAGGTGTGGGAAAATATTCCTTGATCTTGTTAAAGGATTTGTTGCATTTCTTGTCCCATTTATATGCTACCCCCTTGTGGAGCATGTGAGAATATGGGATTGACTTGTTTGCTAGCTGGGCTATGAACTGATAGATTTACTAGAGCCTTCCTTGCAAGACTCTTAGCTATTTCAATTTCTTAGGTGACTCCATCTCAAGGATTTCCTTTACCTTAGCATGATCTATTTCAATACACCTCATAGACACTATGTATCCCAACAAATTTCTTGATTGTACATCGAAGACACACTTCTTTGGATTTAGGCAGACCTTGTATTTCTCAAGTCTGTCGAAGATGGCACTTAATGCTATTATGTGGTCTCCTCTTTCTAGATTTTTCTAGTATGGAATAGACATAATCTTCCATAGTCTTATGGATCATATCATGAAAGATTAATGTCATGACCCTTTGATAAGTTGCTACAACATTCTTTAAGCCGAATGACATCATGTTCTAGCAATATGTCCCTATGTTGGTCTTCTTTGGAAATCATGATTTGGTTATACATAAAGAATATTTCCATTAGTTAAACCATCTCATGTCCCACAGTCATGTCTATGATCATATCAATGTTGGGTAATGGGAAGTCATGTTTGGAACATGCTTTGTTTAGGTCCCTAAAATCTATGTAGCTATAGATACCCCCAATGGGATTTGAGAAGGGCACCAGATTAGATAGCCACTCTAAATAATTGATTGGCCATATGTATCCTACATCAAGTAGCTTCTTCAATTCCATTTTGACCAATAAGGCAATCTGAGGATACATGTTTCTTAACTTTTGTTTCACAGGCTTGGCTTCAGGGTAAATCGCTAGATAGTGTACCACAATCTTTTGATCAAGCCTAGGCATGTAAACATAAGTCCATGCAAAGTTGACTTTCCTTTCTCTCAAGAAGGTAGCTAGGAGCTTCTATTCCTTTGACAACAATTACTACATAAAATGTGATGTGCAGAGTTTTCTCTATTCCCAAGTTGACAGGGTTGCATTTCTCGGTTAGAATCGCTGACTTTTCCTAATATAGAGCACTGAGAGGAAGATTGAATCCCCCATCCTCAGGTGCCTCAGAGAGGTTTTTTCCATTGGATGTGTCCTTTATTTTTACTATTTTTAGGTTTGAGAGTGCCACAGTGTGGTTTTCACTCAAAGACCTAGATATTATTCTTAGTTTTTTTCTTTTATGATTGAGGGATTCAATCATCTCCCCATAATATGCATATGTGTCTAACTCAAAGAAAAACCCTACCTTGTGATCCCCACATGGAATTTTATCTCATATTCATATGAATTCTAAGATCACCTCATCATTTTCAAAAGTGTCTAGAATTGGTAGTCCTCAATGGTCATAATTGATGAGTTGAGCGTAGACTAGTTTTATCTTGTTGGCTTGGTTTTCAGACTCATAGGATAGGGTGCTAACCATAAATATGATGAGTCTTTAGATAATGTAGGTATACCTCTTTCAAGTTCATCATGCTCACTACTAAATGCATCAATTATGTCAAACATGAAGGTATGCATGACTCGACCTATGTATACAAGTAATCAAATCTTGGCTGCTAATAATTAAGGGGTGTATACTGATACTTGAGGAGGTGTTCTATCCCTTCTAACTAGGGTGGCTCTTCCATGTATGGTTATATTAAAATGGGTACATCTAAGGCCAAGATTTTTTAAGCATTTCTCCACAATGAGGGGTCCCATAAGGCCATTATCATTTTTCCCAATTTTCTTGTTTCTCTTATAGCCCATGGTGAGCATCATCTACAACTCTTTACTATTATCATCCATAGGAAGGTTAGCTACAAGTTGGTTGTCTTGGTACAACATTATTGATGGGTCTTCTTCCACTACTTCTCCGCCTAGGTTTCCCAATCTTCTAAAGCTAGAAGGGCCTACTGTGAATATTTGAGGTGGAGTGTTATTTGGTCATGGTTGGCCATGTGACCTAGGAGATTGTGGTAACTCTCCTACAATGAAAGCATTTTTTGAAATTTTGTAATCTCCACACCAATTTTCTTGGACTATTACCTTGATTTCAAAGATGGTGGGAGTTTTCTTTGTCCTAGAAGTGGAGGTGAGAGTAGTTGGATCTATGTATGGTGTTAAAGGGCCTTCATCATTCTTGGGCACTTGGGGGATTTTGTAATAATTTGCTTCCAAGTTCTTGCAACAGTAAAAGGGTTCAAGATCCCCATGGAAAGTGACCTCTTAGACTTAGTATGGGAATTTTATGCACTGGTGGAAGGTGGAAGTGACAACTTGCATCCCATGAATCCAAGGACACCCTAAGAGGTTATTATAAGGCAATTCTAGGTCAAGAACCTGACATGTTGTTTCCATGATGGTTGGCCCTAATTGAATAGGGAGTTGGATGGTGCCTTGAGACACCCTTTCTTGATCCTCATAGGATTTGATGGTTATTCATTTCCTTTTTTTGAAAACATCTTTGGAGAAGCCCAAGATTTTTATTAATTTAACGGTGCATATGCTCAATCCTACACCCCCATTCACCTAGACCTGCTTGACCTTGTTCTTATGGATGTAAGCCTACAAATGAAGTGCATGATTGTGAGATTGTTGTGTCAAAATATATTTCTCTAAGAAAGTTAAGAGGTGAGGTGTGGTGAGATTTGAGACCATAGATTGGAAATGATCATCATCTAGAACAATGGGGATGAAAGATGACGCCAAAGCTTCTTCAAGCATCTTTTTTTGGGGTGGTGAAATTTTCAGCAACTCCATGATGGAGATCTAGGTTGGGGTTCTCTTTAATTGGTGGAGGACATTGTAGCCACTAGAAATGGACCTTGGATTGGAAGTGGATGCTCTTCTTGGCTGAGATGGTCCTACGATGGTGACCTTTCTGCCTCTTGTGGTGACTCTAAAATTAGCTTGGGTTCCTTTTATAATGATAGCAGTGAAATACTCATCTAGGGATGCAACAAAATGGTCATATACATGGTTTACATTTTTGAATGCCACCTTTCCCTTATCATTGTTATTGTTCCTCTTGTTATGGTTGGGCATTATATTTGTGCAGATCTTGAGATTTTGATTTCCAATTGGTTATTCCATGTTTATGATTTTATTGTATATCAGGCCTTGTATCAAGTTTTTGAGCCTCATGCAGTTGGTAGTTGTGTGTCCCTTGATTTTGTGGAAATCACGAAGTTTATTTTCATTGTACCATGGTGGTTTTACCAAGGGTTCTTGATAGTTTTTGTACGTGGGAACTACGATGAGCTTTTCCTCTAGTAGTCTCCTCATGATCTAGATTTAGTCAATTACCTAAGGGCTCTATACTTCCACTTGGGGGAGTTCCTTTTTTGCTAGGGTGCTCCTCTCTGATCATTTATGTTGTTGACTATTTGATTGTTTAGTTGCTAAGTCACCATGTTGGCTTGTTGATTGTTTTGATTGTTATTTTGGGGTTGTTGTTGGGGTGCTAGTGTGTTTTGTTAGGGTGCACTAATGAAAAATTTGGCGTTGACAACACCATAATTGGTAATGTTTTTTTTCCTTTGCCCATGTGCATGGTTTGTAATTATAGCTTTTGGATGGGTGGCTTTATTGATAAGGAGTTCCCATTTGTGAGATAAGGGTTCATTCAATATTGAGTGCCTTGGAACGATTGTACACACTTGTTGTTTCTCAAGCATGGCCCACTTGCTTTTGTTGGCCTTGGATCACCATAATTGCAAGAATGAAGAAAATTTCTCTTTGTTGGATTGTTTCATAGTCGATAGTTCTTCAAGGATCACATCCATAGCAATGTTGAAGACATAGGTTTGGATGAATGCATGCACAATTTCTTGGAATTTTTTTATTCCTAAGAGATGGGAGAACCAATAAATGGTAGGACCTAGCAAGATCTGAGGGAATAGTTACATCAAATAAGTTTCATTATAGGTGAATTCCATGCAGTGTACCTAAAACTCCCTAATGTGATCTTCAGGGTTTCTATTCCCATGATACTTATCAAAATTTGGGATCTTGAATCCATTTGGGAATGGTTTCATGATAATGCTCCAGTTAAAGGAGTCAGGGAGTAAGTTCTTTTCTAGCTTCATTTTTTTTCCTAATTGAAGATTGAGCACTTGTGAAAGGAATTTGATTTGTGTTGATATGTCATCGTGAGGATTAGGGGGTGGGATGAAGGTTTTCTAAGGATGTTTAGTCATTGGAGGGATGGGTGTATTGGTTGGTGTGTTGGTGGAAGGTGTTTGCAAGGTCTACTATGCTATGTATGCATGTAGCTATTGTTGGACTAACAATTCTTGATGTTGGTCTTGTTTTGCTAACAATTCCTCTTGTTAAGCTTGCTATTGTCGAGCTCCAATGCTTGTTGTTGGGCTTGTAATTGGGCTACTTTTTGCTACTCTTTGGTATTGCTTGAATGCTTGTTGATATGCTTGTTGTTGAGTTGCTTGTTGCTATGTGAGATATTATGCTTGTTCTTGCACTTGTGCTTGTGCTTGTTGGGTAGCTTGGGAAATTTGAGTAGCTTGCATGACCTACATTGCTTGAGTAGCTTGTTGATCTTGTTGTTGTTCCAAAAATGCTTTGGCTTGTGCCTGGTTGGCTTGTTGCACTTTATTAGCTTTCCTTGCTTTTTGTGTAGCTTAAGTGGATTGTGCTTGTTGTGCAACTTGAGATGTTTGAGTAGCTTGAGTAGCTTGAGTGGCTTGGTATTGTTGGAGTTCCTTTTGGTAGGCTTGGTGAGCTTGTAGTGCTATGCTATATTGGCTTGCCACATTTGGTTTTGGCAGTGGTGGTGGGGGATTTGGAATTATGCTAGATGTGGTGATGAGTGGTTGAGATTTGTTTTGAGTGATTGTGGTGGTTGGTGTGATTGAGGTGCTAGGTCCTTGAGATACCATGTTTTGATTTGTTGGGATTGAAATTGCTTGGTTGGATAGCATCTATTGTTGCAATATTGTTGGTACGATCAAAGGATTTGATGTAATGATTTGACTAGTGATCCACAGATTGAATTGGATTGATTGATTTATGTTAGGTAAAGGGGGGAGCCCTAAACCAAGAAATGTTGTTGATGTTGGTAGGGGAGGATATGATGGTGGAATTGGTAGAATGTTTTCTAGAGCAGATGAAGATGAGGCCCCAAAAAGTCCACCTAGTTCAAATAGGCCTACTTGTACCAATGGAAGGGGAAGCTAGGTGTCCAGAGCATGTGTTCATGTTACATGAAAGGATGTGTCATTGGTGTCATGGAATGTGAGTGGGACATATTGGTGGAGTGTATTTTGAGGGATTGTACTTGATGTACTTGTGATGGTATTGACCCCAAAATTTTGAGTACTAACAAGGGGGTGTTTTTGAAGGGCATTGAATATTTCACTCCTGTGTTAACAATAGGTTCCATGGTGGTAATGGATGATGTGGATTGTGGGATGGGCTAGATATTGCTTTGAGTGGGTGAGGTGAATGATACAAGTGGCTTGAAAGGTTTCTCCACAATAGTGCTCACATCAAAATCAGATGGTAGTTTAGCTCCTTCCTTTACCAATTCAAGCATGTATTAGGAAGGGTTCAATCTTAACATGGCTTTGACAAGTTTTTGGTTGTCTAGGTTTTGAAATTTTTTGGTGATCTTATCTTGGGTCATCCCCGATTTGGTGATGTCTTCCACTTTCCCTTCCTCTTGAGGATCTTGTGTGATGATAGAAAGATCGAGTAGTGGGTTGCTTTGTCTAATAGGATAACTCTCAGGTGTTGTTTGACTTAGGTCACTTGAAATTGATGTTTATATGTTGTTCTACATGTTATTCTTGTGTTTAAATCTCATTTGAACCATACATTTTAGGCTCAAAAGAGAAAATTTAGGATGATTAAAGATAAAAGTGGTGTAGTGATGAGAGATATGTGAAATATGGATGATTGAACTCTAAGAAAATATTGAGGGGGATGCTAGACTTTTGGGATTTTTTTGGATTGTTGGATTCTTGGATTTTGATTGGTTTGATTTTGATTCTTGGATTTGAATTTTGAGCTTGATTTGGTTTCAAATTGTCTTGATTTTGGATTTATTTGGATAAGGAACAAATAGATCCCAAGATGTTGGATGTTTATTTATGGTAAAAATTTTCTCACAAAATGACAGTTTGATAAAATGTAGGGAGAAGGATGCATCTACCCACACCTATCCAAAAAAGATGATTTTGATGATAATATAACTAAGTATATGGAGAATGATTCATTGAAACATACCTAGCCAAATAATATTTTTTTGATGTTTGATTTAAGGATTCATGGATTTTGTTTCAAGGATTTTGATTCATGGATTTGTGAAAAAGTCTACAATAAATGATGGTTTGAATATTTTCAAGAATTGTTGTTGAGATGATTTTGGTTGATGTTTGCAAGATGGGTGATGGTTGAATTTGATCCTATGTGTACCTAAAAAATATTTTTTACAAGACCTCATTTTTCAAGAACATGCTTTACTCAAAACAAGATGCTCAAATTGTCGAAAGAGACTTCGATTTTATTGATAATAAAACTCATACAAATTAGGATATTTTCTTGATGCATGTCTGTAAAAGTTGAAAAGAAATATTTTTCTAAATTCATAGAGCATCGAGAGACACTTTTAGTGATCTTTTGGACAAAGAACCTTTGACTTTGGTTTTCGAATCTTGATTTTTCATTAAAAAAATTGAGAAGACACATGTGTGAGGTCTAATTATTTTATGTTTTCTTAGTGACTTCGTTTTACCACAAACACTCTCTTGATTTAGATTTTGAATCTAGATTTCTAATATCTCAAATCTCCCCTTATCCCACAAAGTGTATTATGTGGAAACCAAGGAAAATCAAAGCAAAAATTACCTACTGTTGACTTTAGTAGGAGAAAATTGAGATAAAATCCAAATGCTTAGAATCCTCTAAGGATGAGAATCCCAAGGGAAAGTAATAGCACATGAACTTGTTCAAAGATATTTTCTTCTCCTAAAGGGTTTGAAATTTGGTGTTCATGTTGAATGTTTCTTTTTCCAATGTCTTTAGATAAAGAGAAGTATTTTGTTTCCAAAATCATGCACAATCCTATGGATGAAAGACAATATTTGTTGATTTCCCACTTGGAAAAATCTAGCTATACCTACTCTTCGAAAATGATTAATACTTGACCACATAGGCTCCCCCTTATAGTGCACTCTCTTCTCAGGTCAACCAAGCATTAGTACCCATGAAACTCCCATGGAATACTTCTCATTTCTACTAAGAGTCATTAAAACATGGGACAAGTTTAGAATGACCATTTTGCATCAACAAATAGATATGGATTTTGGCCTTTATACAAAAGATTTTTATAGGAGAATTATATTAATGGGGGATCATCCATAGGGAAATAGACCATTTCTTCCCTTCTTGTTGGAACAATCCTCATGATACTTGAACTTTCCTCAAGTACCCACACTTATATACTAGTTGGAAGTCACTTGGCTTTAGCATGTTATTGGTTGGGTTGTTCCATTGGGTGATTACTTTTTTCCCACAAGGAATGGCCCTCTAAGATAGCACAATAGCGAGCAAATAGATCTGTAGTTTGATCAACCTTTATTTAGAAACAAAAAGAGAACACACATAATATATTCCACTTACACTTGCATGGTTTGTCCAATTTTAAGAATCCAAAAGGAAGTGTGGAGGTAATCACTTACACAACTTAATATCACAAAAAGTCTTTTGATTCTCAAGATTTTCATGAGGCACAAAAGAAGAATATATACGTTTTATATGATATTACTTTGGGTAGGTGATTACAAAACATAGAAGAACATGTTCATTTTAATCCTTTCATAGAATTAGTGAATTACTTTTAAGCTCCAAAAGGAAAAGATAAATTTTCTTGTTCAAATGTTAACCTTTAAACAAAATCCCTATAAGTTTTCCTAAAGTTATTTTAATCCTTTTGTCTTTTTCTTTTTAATCCCAAGTTGAAAATTAGTAAGTCTTAAAAAAATGAAAGATAGAAAATTCTTAGGAAAGGGATTATAATTTCTCCCAAAATTGTTTAAAAACACTTAATATAACAAATAAATGAAATTATAATTCAAACTTCCCCTTGCTTCCTCCCTTGACTTCACCTACGAACTAATTAGTCCAAGAAACACCAAGGTAGAAAATAGATTAATAGCTCAAAATAATAAAAACAAAAAGTCATATGTCAAAATAACCTAAAATAAAAAAATTACCCCACCCCAGTAGTGCATCTTGCATATGTGTCATAGTTTGAAGAGGTAAACAGTGCTATATGGTGTCGCTAGGACTAACATTGATGCTCTACAATAGGGACAAAGAGTGCAATTATGACACTATTTTTGTGAGTGACATTGTTTGAATTTTGGGAACCTAGTGACAGAGAAATGGCCCAGCATTAGAGTTTGAAACTATAAATTTCTAGGTGGGAAGGCCTCAATGGCATAGTTTAGAGTTTTCAACATCATTATATGGCGTCACTAGATTAATAGCAGTGCAATTTCCTGTAGGCACAAAAGTTAACAAAAAACCATGATTTTTTTGTGAAAAATGTGTTGAAATTTTCAAGTTCACCCTCCTTCTAGTGCCAAAATGTGAACCCCAATCCTAGACCTAGACAAACATGAGAAACAAACACACAATTAGATCCATATGCAAGTTAGAACTTAGATTCCTTATGCAATTCATTACAAACATCAAAATAAGAAATAAATGAAGAACACAATGAAAGAACCTTTTAAATCCTATTTAGATGATCCAACTCTCAATCCCATGGGGGAATTAGTACCATTTTGATGTGGAAAATGGTCCTTTCCCAACTCCTTTGCAATATTGATGATGATTTGATGAAGATTGATCCACTTGATGATGAAGAACAACTAGCCCCATGGGGAAATCTATAATAATCTAGCTAAGATGATGGAAAATGCTATGAAAATGGATAAAGTTAGCTCTTAATGTGAGGAGATTAACTTTTCTCTAAGTTTTGTATCCTCAAATGAGAAGAAAAGTGTTCGACTTATATAACAACATGGAAGAATATGAAAAATGGAGGAATGTGGGATCATTCAATATCTAATGGGAAAGTACCACTTGTAAAGATGTGAATGGAAAAAGGATGTGCACATTTTGATAAATGTGCCTATAAATTCCATTAGGTGTAATTTTAAATTAGTGAAATGATAAGTTGAAGGGAGAAGCAAATGGAGTTATGTCCACTTGGCTCAAGGAAAAAGGACATATAAGATTAATTAAATACCTTGTTGGAGGGACACATCCCCTTGGAGGTATTTTAAAATTTGGAGGAATATTCCCTTTTGATGCGAAGTTGAGGGAAATTAGAGATTTAATAAATCAATTAAATTGATTTTCATGAGCAAGTTGCAAAAGCTAAAGGATGGGACATGGATTAAAGTTATGATTAATCCTAATTTGATTAATTAGAGGAGGTTAGTTGATTTGACAATTTTGACTTAGATTTTAGGATTTAAATAAATCAAAGTTGAAAGGAATAATAATTTAGACTTAATTAAATAAAATGCTTTATTTAGTTAATGAGAGATTATGACTTAACCAGATAAAACCTATTTATTTAATTAAGAAAGAAACTTGATGAATTTAATCAAATAAAGGTTATTCAATTAAATATTTAGAAAATTGGATGATTAAGGATGAAGTGATGTTATTTAAATCAAGATCAGATGTATAGCATCAATCGATACATTTTATGTGTCTACACATTAAAATTCTTTGTCCTTCTCCACCACACTTAAAACAAGCTTCCCTAAATACCCTTTTCTCCTATCCTCTATCACCTCTTCTATAGCCTTCATTCTAGTAACCACCATATCCTCCTTTTTGGTAAGAGTTTCCATCATCTCTTTGGTACAAATTATCATTCTTACTAACTTCCTTATTTTTATTCTGATCTACAAAAGATCCTCTTCCTCCTCTGGTATTAGTTCTTCCTCTCTGATTTTTTTTGCCTCTTCCTCTCTGAAATATTTTTCCTCTTCCTCTATGTCTCTACTCATGTCTTTTATTCAACTTATCTTCTACTTTTAGGGCACATTGATATGCCTCTTCCACACTCAACAACTTAATTAAATTGATCTCATCCTATATAGACAACCTCAAGCCATTCACATATCTAGCTACTTGCTCGATCTCATCCTCTGAATGTTTGTATCTAATATTCAACTTGTAGAACTCCTTAGTATACTCAGTCACACTTGAATCCTTCTACTTTAGATTTTTCAACTTTTGAAACAAACTGATAGGATAATATGTGGGCATAAACTTTGTATTTAACTTATTCATCATTTGATCCCATGATTTTATCTTCTCCTTTCCTCTTCTCTACCTATTTGTTTACAAGTGTTCCCACCAAAGGGATGCATGTCCTTTCAAATTTGTACAAAAAAATTTCACCCTCTTATCTTTTGTGGTACCTTCAAAATCAAAATACTTCTCCATCTTGTTATCCAATCAAGAAATTGATCTGAATCCAACTTACCACTATAATCTGGTGGATTGAAATATGGTTTAGTATTTACCCTAGTTAGGGCTCTTATGAACCTCTCTTCTTCCTAATCAAGGCTAGGTTGATTTTCTCTTTCCCTTTCTTCCTATTCTTCTACCTCTTCATCATTCACATCATCAACTAGTCAACCTCTCCTCTGGACCATTTTGACTACTTCTAATCTAGCAATGATTCCTCTCAACATCTCCATTATAGTTGGATCTACATTTTTGTGCACTCCATTTCCTCTACCATTTCTTATTCCTTCTATCTTTACACAAGTCCTCTATAGCTGTAGGTTGGATCCTTATTTTTCCACCCCATAAAAAATCTTCAACAAAACTCTACAAAGTCTAATGATCTCTCACAAAATGAATCTTGCTCTGATACCAACTAGGGGAGTCACAATAGGAGGGTCCTTAAAGAGAATAGTCCAAAACATGCAACAAGAGTTACACAATGAAAAAAAAGAATATGGAGGAAAATCCAAATTCAAACATTCATATTATCAAAATTTATGATTACAATTGGCCGATAAAATCTGAATTTACAGATTGGGCTCACAAGCCTCATACAACATGTTCAAAATATATTATTTGTATATGCTCCTTAATGTGAGTAGACATATTACATGTAAAATTTTGTATTCGTCACTAACTAACTTGATTTACTTTCCTAATGATCTATTACAATGATTTATATCATATCTTGAGATCTAGAATCTTTTGCATTGGCCAAAGATCATTTCAATCTCCGATGAAGGAAAATGTAATGTCTGGATGAAATAGGTCAGCCTCAAATTTGAATTTCTCCTTCGAAAGTGCATGAGATGAAGTGTGGATCAAAATTAATGTTAGTAACACTCCATGGAACAACTCAAATCACATTGCAAGGATTTGCAAGTTATGGGAAAGATCTGCAATAGACAAAATTAGCCATTAGGCTCAAAACTACTCTAGTGCTTTGTTCTAGAAACTATCACTTAATCCAGATGCAATAAATTTCTGTAAAAAGATACAATCGTGTTGAAATATTGGAATAAGGGAAAATGAACATGACCATGATGAAACTTAGATCTGTAGGGTTTTGTGAGCAAATATGATGAATTTTCCAATTTGAACTGAACAAGAAATGAACAAGAGAAAAATGAAATGAAAATATTTTTAGTTGATGTAGGATTGCAAAGAACAAAGGATGTTGGGCATTAGCTCCCTTGATACATATGAAGATGAAATCAATTTAGGATAAATTTATTTATCAACTTCCAAGCAAAATACACCATTCTACATGACTAGGTGCTAAATTAGGCACTCTTGGCACCACCTTTTGCATCCCAAATAGATTACATTTTTTTGGTTGGAAGGTAGTGCTAAATTAGGTGCACTTTGAGCTACCTTTTGCATCCCAAATAGATAACATTTTTTTTTGGTGGAAGGTGATGCTAAATTAGGCACACTTTGTGATTTGATTAGGATCTAGACTAATTGCATAATTGAATGCTTAATGTTTACAATCTTTAAAATCCAAATTGCATAAAGGAAATTAACACATTAACATGGTTAATTAAACAAAAATAATAAAGTGAAGAAAACATAATCTGAGAGAGAAGGAGAGATAAAATTCAAAAAATATGATAATGGAGTTCACCACAATCGTGACTATGTCTCCAGGTCCGCTCCAATGGAGTGAGGCTAATCTGATTAATCTCCAGAAAATGATTACAAAAGGTCTTCCACCTATTGAAATATTTATGTCTCCTTGGTCGATAATGAATTACAAAGAAAATCCTTCAACAAATGCAACAAGCTTAACTAAGTTTCAAATGCATAAGGATCAAATTCACTATCACTTAGAAATCTTCTCACAACTCTCCCAAAAATTCACTTCAAACACTTAGCCAAAAAACTCTTAGGATTTCAACCTCCCTTCTACCCCTTTTTATACCACAAATATTCCCAAATCGGTAGAAAACCAATTGATTTGGGAATTTCAACTCAATCCCCCTTACATAGTAAATATTTTGAAAAATCCCCCCTTAATTACATAAATAAATCTCCTGTCACATTATTATCCCCTTCACAAAGATAAATATCTCCATGAAAATATTATTCCCCTATTTTTAGGGTTAACAACAATATTTAAAATATTTTATAACCCCTCTTATATTTTTTAAATTAGGCTTTTATATTTTTAAGGGTTGAACACTTAATTATAGGGGTAATATCTATTAATTAGGGAGATTCGGGCTAATAGTAGTCTTTAAATTAAGCTTTCACCCGAAACATTTTAAGAACCATTCAATGGTGCAGCGGTAGGGAGTTGTTTTAGCATTTTTGAGGTCAGTGGTTCAAATCACCGACCCCCTTTTATAGGGATTCACAATTCCTTACATAACAAAAGAAACCACTTTCCATACATAACTATGTGTGATCAATGTGGTGCAATGGTCGCTGACCTTTGTGGAGGGTTGGAGGTCTTCGGGTCAAACCCCTCAAACAACCCTTTGTATATCTAGCAATGATATGTGATGACATGTTCAACCACTTAGACAGTGATGTGGCCTCCAAAATGATGATGTGTCCCACCATGTGGCACCCAATGATGTGCCACATGGCCTTTTTTCCACCTGAATATGACACGTGTCAATCAGTGATTGGCTAAGAATGTTGAGTGTGTGTTGATTGTACCATGCTGATGTCAGCAAAGTCAACCCATCTTTGACTTCTCATATCTCGTGCAAACGGACTCCGTTCTCTGTGAAACAAACATCATTAAAAATCTTGTGACAAGATCTTTGCGATGATGCTGACTTTGATCACTTTTGATGACATCAATTTTTGGCCAATTTTTTCATTGTCTGAGGCCCATGGTTGACCAAGGTTTGACTAAGCATATCTTGGGCTTTGTAGCTCTGTTTGACTCTATTCAATTTTCATTAGAGTTATAATTTTGGCCCCTTCTTGATGATGTTGATTCTAGAGATAAATGAGAAACTTCATTTTTTTACGAAGATCCTCCAGATCACTTTGCTATGTTGACTATAGCTTTGACTACTAAATCAAGAACACAAATTTAAAACTTCCTACATCAAGAAGGAAGAGATGACATGAGAGAAAATCAATGTGAAGGAAGAGAGTAGGAAAATAAGGAAAAACAATGCAAAGGAGGGTTACAAGCAAGTAGATCAGAAATTTGATTTAGTTTGTGACACCATAGGTAAGGTTATAATTTGTTTTCTTCATTCCCACAAATATTTTTGTTTGGATTAAATGGAGAGGATTGTGAAGAAAGGGTTGTGAATATTTTTTTGTTTACATGTGAATCATTCAAGTCTCATGTGGTTGCAAAGGAGGAGGGTAAAATTGTAGACACCACATTATTTCCTCCACATCTGAGAGTAGTGAATGCATTTTTGAAACCCCAATGCCATGGTTCACTTATCATTCTCATCCCAATCTTTTGGTTTTTGGTTTGATTTCTCAAACCTTCCTTCCATAAAAGAGTAGTTGAGTGCTTTCAAGACAAGTCATTAAATTGCATCCACCCCACTCCATCTAGGTCCCATGGGAATAGATGTTGGTCAAGACAATACAAGGAGATAGGGATTTTTAGATGATAATCGAATAATAGATCATTTCCTCAAATTTGTGAGACCTTTGAGCTTAAATTAGCATATTACTAATTTTCACTTATTCTTTTATAGAACAATGAGCTCGTGGTTTTAAATTGATTGTGCACACACATTCATTTTCTTTCTAATCAGCAAATGTGAGTTGAGCATGTGACCCATCTGTGTTAACTCTCAATAAAACCACACTCTGTGCCTTTTTATCCCCAAAAGATTACCATTCTATATAGGTGTGCAAGTGTTGATTTTTTAAAATACATTTGTTTCATTTTGCATATATTTATATCCTTTCAAATATATTTATATTCTATACAGTGTGCAAGCAATTGATTCATAGGCATTTAAATCCAAAAAGAGAGTCATTCAAGGAAAAACTTCCATACCACAAATTGGACAAAAAATTTCATAGTTGACATTGTGTACTTTGTTTACCTCCATAGACTGGACAAAAATAATTTTCCTTAGGTCACCTCAAAATGTCAAGTGATATAGTGAAGAGAAAAAAGGGAGTAGACCTTGGCCACAATAAGGTAATTCATTGTCAATTTATAGATTTGTAAATGTTTCCCTCCTTTCTTTCATTTTTACTTTTTACTTTTTTTATTTTTAAATTTAAAAGAAGAAATTTATTTTATATATATATATAGGGACATGTGACTAACAAACATAAAGAGGCATTGGATTCCATATCAGGGGAAAAGGCAGTGAGCAATTTTGATGATGTGTGCTAGACAATGCTTGCTAGATACATAGAAAACCAATCTAGATAAGCCCCTCAAACATTAGAACCAAATCAACCGTGTCAAAGGGAATCAATTGATTTCCTAAGTAGCCCTAGATTGAGCAAAAGATCTAGGAGGAAATCAGTAACAGTAAACTCTAGAAGTGTAGAACATGGCATAGAGGCTTCCACTGTCCCACCTACTCCTAGGACACAATCTTCTTCCACCACACCAAGTTTTCATTCTTACATTGGTACCTACAATACCAAGATAGAATACAATTTGGTTTTAGGGGAAATCTGAAAGAAGAATGTTGGAAAAGTGTTTGTGAATAGGTTGAAGGAAGCATGCTTTCAACAGTTCAAAGACCATCTACATTTTCCATTCTCAAAGCTACCCATACACTTACAAAATGTAGTTATCAATGATATGGAGACTAAATTGGCACAAGTTGGTCTATGGAGAATGTAAAGCTAGGAATGTCTCAAAATTGCAAGAGATTTTGATGCAACCAAAAAAAGAAGATAACAAAATCCCTCTCGAGCTAAGGCTCAAAAAAAGGCCAATTGATGTAAGTTTCAAAGTATGGAAAGATCTTGTAAAAGCATATGAGAAGTATGAAGCACAGAGGAAGTCCAGTGAGGATAGTACACAGGTATTTGAATTTCCTTATAAGTTTATATAAAATTTATTAAATAATTTTTAAATTTTATTTGTGCATAGTTAAATTGCATTTGTATATGTTTCAGAACATGGCCTCCAAGGCTAGGCTTCAAAAACTTTGTGCCACACGTCATATTGGCTAGAAAGGTTTACAGGTCTTGATCTGTAAATTTCTATGTATATTTAATATGTTAAATGATATTTTTTTTAATTCCCTAGGAAAAATTAAGTGATTGCATATTAATTAGTTTAACTAGTCCATGTGCCATGTTTTGGTAGGAAGAGAAATATGGCCAACATCTAAAGAAATTTGAAAAGGAAAAGTTACAAAGCAAAAGGTGGGCCGATTTTTTAATCTAGATGGAGAATGAGGTATCAAAAGTTGATTTTCAATAACTTAGTTGGATATTGTTGTGTTAATATGTCAATTTTCATTTCTTGTGTTAAGTTGTTTATTGATGCATAGGATGAGTTGTAAAGTGATTCTTTGTTGGCCCTAGATCCCACTCAATTATCCCATTATTTCATGTTATGGAAAAAAATATTGTTTTCCTTAAAGGGTAGTGGGTGACATTCATGCCTTATTTTCATTGCATCTTTTTAATTAATGACCATTGTCTTTTAATATCCCTTAAGTGTCCTCATTTAAGTTATGAGTTGTATCATTTGAGTAACTTAGTCCCATGTTGATTTGATTTATCTTCTTTTCTCTCAAAAATGGTATCTCAAAGAGTGCTTCCTTGGTATCTCAAGGAGTTCTTGAATTCATGTTGTCATTCTACTAAGTGATCCACACGCATCTTTTCCATCCTTCCTCATGATGCTACCATTCTTTTAACATGTAAGAATGTTTTGATGCATCCTAGTAGGAATACTATAAATCTAATACATCCTTATAGTCTACATCACTTGGCGTAGCTAACCAACCACTTAATTTGTCCATCTAATTTAAAAAAAGGCAATAAATTCCTATCTTCCAAGTTAAAAACTCTATAAATAAATAAATCAGCAGTTAAAAACCTACAACCTGATTTGATCAATATAGAAAAGTGTGTAATACTATACTTATTAACATTCAAAATATAAATGGAATGTACTTAACACCAAGTATACCTATCCAAAAAAGCTAACTAAGAACACAAACGTGCTCCCACACTAAATGGCCTAATGATTGGTTGTCATAGAAGTCAAAAACACCAAGTATACCTATCCAAAAAAGTTAACTAAGAACACAAACGTGCTCCCACACTAAATGGCCTAATGACTGGTTGTCATAGAAGTCAAACTATCAAAGTAACAACACTAATCAAGTTAACATATATGCATCATTTACATAAACATTTGAACCATTTATCTACATGAATAAATAGTAGAAGGATGTAGATTAACTCAATTCATCTACATTTATGCCTCTTAGCAGGCATTGGACTCTTGAATCTCTAATATCAGGTGCCTAAGACTTCCTTATAGCTTTTACCTTTTGTCACCACCTTTCCTCTTCATTGTCACACTCTTCTCCTTTTTCCTTATCTACATTTCTAGCTCTATCTTCTAAGTCATCCCATGTTTTACCTTCCTCCCGTCCATAATATTCTTTTTCATCCTCATCTACCTACATAAGAGATTCATCTTATGAACCTTCCTCATTTGATTTTAATTCCTCTTCTACATTAGAGGGTTTATATCCTTGACCTGACTCTTCTAAATTATCAAAATTAGAATCAATAGCTTCCATATTCAAAAATTCCCAACCACCATCTTCAACAAATTTGTCTATATCATTAGTAATAGTCTTCAAAATTTGTTGCTAGTTCAAGTTCATTTTGCTTTCATAATACTTTATATCCATCGAGTTCATCTATTCCTTGATGCCATCAAGTGAAGATTGAGGAATGGTGTCAATGTGAAGCACATACAACTTGAAGTCTTTGAAAATAATAGCCACATCAAATTCCTTTTTCCAAAGTACTACTCTCTTAAGGTTATCAATCTCAATATCACTAATAGTGATTACTAAGAAAGGTAATTCCACTAATTCTACCAAATAGTTTACTATAAAATAATAAAAGTAGGGGATTTGAAAGGAACTCCATGAAAACCAAGCTCTCTAAGTGGTACATCAAACACTAGTTCAAAATATTTTAGATGAGGCTGCTTCGATAGCTCTCTTACTCACTTGAAAAATCTTTGAAACTCTGCATTGAATTTATTTTTCTTGTCCCTCTCTTGTTGTTCTTCCTCAATTTCATCAGGATCATACATTGACCTTCTTTCCCCTCCTAAATTTTGGACCACATGCATTACCTCCACATTAAACTAGACATCCTTAGTCTTCTTGGTTCCCACACCATGATAAGGTTATGCAAATGAAAATGAAGCAAAGTAATAATCTCCTTCTCCACTGGCTAGAAGAATGCATGCTTAATGTTTTGATACATGATATCAACTCTCTCTTCTATGCTCATTGTTGAATACAAAAATCCATTAGGGTGGGCCTCCAAAGTTCCATTCATCTTTCTTCCCCTTCCACCAAATGTTGTCATGATCCATAAGTCTACTAGCCTAATTTCCTTTTTTTTGAAAGATGAAGTTTCTCATGAGTCACCAATGTATCTCTCTCTACCTTTTCTGAATCTTTCATTGCTATAGGAAATTAGCACCTAATTGCTTAACAATCTCAATCTCACTAATAGTGATTACTAAGAAAGGTAATTTCACCAACTCTACAAACACTTTACTGTAGGAACAATAAAATAAGGGGCTTTGAAAGGAACTCTATAAAAACCAAGCTCTCTAAATGGTATATCAAACTCTATTTCAAAACCTTTTAGATGAGGCTGCTCCCATAGCTCTCTTACTCACTTGAAAAATCCTTGAAACTCTGCATTGATTTTATTTTTCCTATCCCTCTCTTGTTGTTCTTCCTCAATTTCATCAAGATAATACATTGACCTTCTTTCCCCTCTAAAAGTTTAGACCACATCACTTATCTCCACACAAAACTAGAAATCCTCAGTCTTCTTGGGTCCCACACCATGATTTGGTTATGCAAATGAAAATAAAGTAAAGTAATCATCTCCATCTCCTTCTCCATTGGCTAGAAGAATGCATTCTTAATGTTTTGATACATGATATTATCTCTCTCTTCTGCTCTCATGGTTGAATATTGAAATCCATTATGGTGGGCCTCTAGAGTTCCAATCGTCTTTCTTCCCCTTCCACCAAATGTTGGCCTAATCCACAAGTCTACCAACCTTATTGCCTTTGTTTTTGAAACATGAATTTTCTCGTGAGTCACTAGTGTATCTCTCTCTTCCTTTTCATACTCTTTCATTGCTACAGATCATATGTGGTATTTATTCATTTCTACCACATGGTTGATGTGCTTTGAATCCTTGGATCTAATGGAAATTTCCTTAACATAAATACTACTAGGGAATTTCAATGGTGGCATGTAGTTGGCATTAAAGCCGGTACTTGGAACATTGAAATTAATCCTTGTATAAGAATTCCCCCCATCTTGTTGGATTGTAACACTCTTGATGGTGCCTATATGAAATAGAACCCTGATGACATAGATGGGCACCTGAACAACATCATTTTTCATATACTCTTGAATCATGAGCTCTCTAGAAATGAGGATATCTTCCACATTTTTGTATGAAATCATCTCAATGGATGGCTTGGAAGAGCCATGTCCATCTATTGTACCAATGCCTCCTATAGCCAATCTTCTTGTAGTCTCTTCATTATTTTGTAGAGGGTTGGCACTTAAGGTTATGTAATAGAATTTACAGTTGATAGTTAAATTATATAACAAATTTTTTTAAGATCTTTACTAATGTTTATTAGAATTGTTGCATATTTTACATCATTGGAATCACATATTAGCTGTAACATTTTTGAAATATTATTATGGTACATGCACTTTGATATAATGTATTATGATTATGGTTTCATCTCATATGTTTCAATATTAGATATATAACAAAAAAATAAATTATTGCATGAAATAAATAATAAACTTTCATTTTAAATGTTTTTTTTGTAGAAAACGGGTCTTCCAGAAGATCAAGATGATCCTCATCATGATAGAGATCTAGAAAATATTGGTTTTATTGATACATATCACATGGTAGAGGATGATGATGACACCGATATGTAATATACTAATGCAGGAGCATCCAGTGGTGTAAGGGCAATCTTGCATCACCCAAAAATAGTTAAATTTCAAGTTTCTTAGTTTTTAGATGTTTTTATATTTTTGGATACCCTTTTCACCATAATGAAATTCCAAATTTATGGTTTTTATTTTCTATTCCTGGGTGGAAAGATATTGTAGTTTTTGTTGCCCAAATTTGCACCTAAAAATCTTCCGAGTTAGATTTGAGGCACTTAGAGTTCTCGGATCGGCCCCAAAACTTGCCAAAATTGGTGTAGAAAATTTTAAGCACGTTGTTGACTTTGAGACCTTTCCAATGGTTTAAACAGTTCACGAATTAGAGTCTCGGATCAAAAGTTATGTCCCCGAGAAGTTGGCGCACTTTCTAGAAGATACAATTGCAAATGTTCTTTTGAAATTTGAACTTCAAGCTGTAATTTTTTGGTGCCAAACTACCTAAACTCAAATTTGAATATTGTTTTGGCTCCAAACTAAAGAGGAGCTCTATTTATGGGCGGGTTTCTAATTTTTGGGTAACTTTTTGGGGACAAGCTCGCATATTGTGAAAGGGTGATTCTGTAGCTTTATGTAACTTGCAAGTGTTGTAGAACATGGGGATTTGAGATCCTTTGCATGTAAGAAGCTCCATTTTCTGAATGATAAAATTATTCTCTTTTTTGTGGGTTATTTTTTATGTCTTAGGCTATGCCCTCATCAAGTGGTATCAGAGCGGGTTTTTCTTAAGCGTGTGGAAAGATCATCGATCGTGAGGCAGTTCACACTGGGACCATGGTTGTGGGTCAAGGTCAAGAAAGATGCCTCCAAGAGTGATGCCTAGGAGGCATGGTGGTGCCAGAGGTGGTCAAGGTTGCAGAAATGCTAGTGGAAGAGATGCGCTGGCAGCCCTCGAGAGATAGATTGATGTGTTTCAAGAGCAGTTGAGAAGAGGGTTAAACCTGAGGGAGGAAAGTGAGGATGAAGGAGAGGAAGAAGGTTTAGGTGTAGAAGAGGAAGAAGAAGCAATTGATCAAAACCAAATGCGGCTAATAAGAGCCATTTCAAAGATTGGAAAAAGACACAAAGCAGAAGTCCCCAGTTATTCCGGAAGTCTGAACCCGGAAGAGTTGATCGACTGGATCAATGAGCTAGAAGAATATTTTGAGTATGAGAAAATAAAGGACCCAGATCGGGTTAAGTTTGTGAAAATGAAGCTGAAGGGCCATGCCAGTATTTGGTGGAAAGAGGTCTAGTTGGAAAGAAATTGAAGAGGAAAAGGAAATATCACCAAATGGGATCGCATGGTAGAGAAACTGAAGAAGCAGTTCATACTAGTGGACCATGAGTTAGATTTGCTAAAGAAATTGCAAGGGTTGAAGCAAGGAAGCAGATCTATGAAATAATATACTAAAGATTTTCACAAGATAATCATCAGAACAGGCCACACAGAGGCTAATAAGGAGAAGGTAGCTTGATATCTTAATGGGTTATGACCGAGCATTCAGGAGGAGTTAAGCCTAGTCAGAATGACCACCATTAAGGATGTGTATTAGTTTTCTCTAAAGGTGGAAGAGAAGTTGAACAAAAGATTTGATGGCAAGCAAAAAGGATGAGGAGGTCAAAGTGGAAGGGGTAATGGAAGACCTTTCAGAAGCTAAAATGATGATGAAAAGAAAAGTGAAGATGTGGTTACCAGCCAAAGCCAAAGGAATGACAACTTCTACCACCCTTGTGATAAAAATAGTGGTGATCAAAGAGGTAGAGGATGAGGGAGATATGGACAAGGATCTAGAAGAAGTGGTTTCAAAGAAACATGTTTTCAGTGTGGTGAGGAAGGGCATCGAGCCTATGAATGTCCACAACACTAAGGAAGGGTAGACAAAAGGCTAGAAGGTCGTGGAAGGGTTGTGCATGCAGATGAGGAGGCCCAATCTGAACATTCAGATGATGTTGAAAGGGGAGAAGCCCTAGTGATTAGGAAAGCCCTGGTGACTGAGGAAAAGGAACCAGAACAAAGGAAGAATCTATTTTGCACAAGGTGCAAGTGTGAAGGAAAAAGTTGTGATATCATTATTGACAGTGGGAGCACCGATAATCTGGTGTCAGAAGAGATGGTCACAAAGTTGAAGCTAAAGAGGGAAAGGCACCCGCATCCATATCAGATTGCCTGGTTGTAGAAAGAACACAAAGTTTTGGTCAATGAGTAGTGCCTAGTAAAGTTCAAGATCAGGAGCTACCATGATGAGGTACTATGTGATATCATCCCCATGGATGCATGTCACATGTTGTTGGGGAGGTCGTGGCAATTCGATAGGCGAGCTATACATGATGGCCATGTAAAGACTTATTCCTTGACAAAGGATGGGGTTCGTCACAAGTTGAAACCCCTCAAGGAGACTGAAGAAAAGGTATGTAGTAGTGCTAGAATTTGTTATGTAGATGGAAGAAATTTTTTAGAAGGTATAAAGTATGAGTGTGTGTGTGTTATGCATTGATTCCTAGAGTAAGGAGGATAGTGAGAAGGTTCTAGAAGAAGTCTTTGGGATGTCGGACGAGTTTTAGGATATTGTTTCTGATAATGTACCTAAGGGTTTACCACCAATAAGAAAGATCAATCATCAAATTGACTTGATTCCTGGAGCCAGTTTACCAAATAAGGCAGCTCATAGAATGACTCTAATAGAAAATAAGGAGTTGAATAGATAGGTTCAAGAGTTGTTAAGAAAGGGTTTGATACAGGAGAGTTTGAGTCTATGTGCAGTACCTGCATTACTAGCACCAAAGAAGGATGGGGAGTGGAGGATGTGTACAGATTCCTAAGCCATAAACAAGATAACAATCAAGTACAAATTTCCCTTGCCAAGGATGGATGACTTGATGGACTATTTGAGTGGAGCTCAGTACTTCACAAAGATTGATCTGAAGAGTGGATATTACCAGATCTGGATTCAAGAGGGAGATGAATGGAAGACTACCTTCAAGACCAAAGAGGGCCTATATGAGTGGTTAGTCATGCCTTTTGGGCTAACCAATGCACCGAGCACATTCATGCAGCTCATGAATGAGGTACTAAAAGAATTTTTGGGAAGTTTTGTTATTGTGTATTTAGATGATATTTTGATTTTTAGTAAGACATTGGATGAGCATCTGATGCATATTCGATGAGCCTTTGAGAATTTAAGAGAAGAGAAATTGTTGATTAATCTGAAGAAGTGCAGTTTTGTGAAGAGGGAGTTAGTGTACTTGGGGTTTGTTGTCTCAGCAGAAGGTCTCAAAATGGACCCAAAGAAGGTGAAGGCTATTCTGGAATGGCCTACCCTAAGAACTGCTATTGAGGTGAGATGTTTCCATGGTTTGGCTAGTTTTTATAGAAAGTTCATTAGAAACTTAAGTAGTATTTATGGACCCCTGACTGAAACAATGAGAGGGGATAGAAAAGAATTCAAGTGGAGTAGTAGATCAGAAAAATGTTTTGAACTATTGAAGTAGAAAGTGACAGAGCAACCTATTCTAGCACTCCCAGATTTCAACAAGGTGTTTCAAGTGGATTGTGATGCCAATGGTTGTGCCATTGGAGCAGTGTTGAGCCAAGAAGGTAAACCCATTGCCTATTTTAGTGAAAAGTTAAATGATGCCAAGAGAAAGTATTTTGTATATAATCAAAAAATTTATGCAATAGTTCAAGCATTAAAGAAATGGAGACATTATTTGTTGCCAAAGGAATTTGTTCTATATACTGATCATCAGGCCTTGTAGTACCTAAATAGTTAGGGAAAATTAAATCACAGGCATATGAAATGGGTAGAGTTTTTGCAGAGTTATACCTTTGTTTTGAAACATAGGAGTGGGAAGTCAAATAGGGTTGCAGATGTCTTAAGTAGGAGGCATACATTGATGTCAAAGATGCAGATTGAAGTGGTTGGGTTCAATGAACTTAAGAAACTGTACGCAGAAGATCCTGATTTTGTAGAGGCTTGGAAAGCTTGCAAGGAACCTATTACAGTGGACAAGACAAGGTGGCTAGATTTCATAATACAAGATGGCATGTTATTTAAGGGAAGTCAATTGTGTATTCCAAAGAGTTCCATAAGAGAGAACCTAATAAAGGAGAAGCATAGTGGAGGAATGGTAGGACATTTTCATTGAGATAAGACCATTTCCATTATCAGTGAGCATTATTATTGGCCTTAGTTGTCACAGGATGTGAAGAAGTTTGTACAAAGCTACAGGGTATGTCAGATGGCTAAAGGAGTGAGCTAGAATACAGGCTTATATCATCCCTTACCTGTACCAGAGAGGCCATGGGAGGATATAAGTATGGACTTTGTTCTTGGTTTGCCAAGGACACAACAAGGGAATGATTTAGTTTTTGTGGTGGTTGATAGGTCTTTGAAGATGGCACATTTCATTCCATGTTAGAAGACACATGATGCAATCCACATTGCTGACTTGTTCTTCAAAGAGGTGGCGAGGCTACATGGTCTGCCAAAGAGTATTGTTTCAGATTGTGACACCAAATTTGTGGGGTACTTTTGGAGGACCTTATGGAAGAAGTTGAAGACAGAGTTGAAGTTCAGTTCTGCACACCATCCACAAACAGATGGGCAGACAAAGGTTGTTAATAGGAGTCTAGGTAACCTACTAAGATGTTTGGTAGGAGATAAACCCAAGGGATGGGACTTGATCTTACCCCAGGAAGAATTTTCTTACAACAATTCTATCAACAGAAGCACTAGTAGATCACCATTCCAGATTGTGTATGGAGGTAGCCCTAGAACAACTCAAGAATTCAGGAAGATGGACCACAAGAAGAAAATAAGTGCTGAAGCTAAAGATTTTGTAGAACACATCGAGGATATACATGAGAAAGTAAGAGAACATATTAACAAGATGAATATGCAGTATAAGGCTAAGGAAGATCAGAAAAGAAGGTATAAGGAGTCTCAAGTTGGTGATGAAGTGATGGTCCACTCGAGGAAAGAAAGGTTTCCAGTGGGAACATATAACAAACTGAAGATGAAGAAGTTCGATCCCTATAAAATTTTGAAGAGGCATGATTCAAGGAATGCATATGAGGTAGAGTTGCCAGATGGATTCAACATTTCCCTTGTGTTCAACATTTCAAATTTGATAGAGTATCATGAAGGTGGGGCAGATGAAGTACCAATGATGGAACAGTGTGGGATTCTAGCACCTACTTCAGAAAAGGAGGAGATTGAAGAAATCCTGGATAGTCATGTGGGAAGGAGTACCAGGAACAGGTAGTATGAAGAATATCTGGTGAAATGGAAAAGAAGGCCTATTGAAGATTCATCCTGGTTGCCTAAGGTAGAGGTTGACCATTTGGGTTTTCCTCCACCATCTGAGATGCGATGAGGTCACTTCTCAAATTACCTTGGGTGTCTGATGCAGGAGCATCAAGTGGTGTAAGGGCAATCTTGCATCACCCAAAAATAGTTAATTTCAAGTTTCTTAGTTTTTAGATGTTTTTACATTTTTGGATACCCTTTTTGTTATAATGAAATTCCCAATTTATGGTTTTTATTTTCTATTCTTGGGTGGAAAGATATTGTAGTTTTTGTTGCCCAAATTTGCACCTAAAAATCTTCTGAGTTAGATTTGAGGCACTTAGAGTTCCCAAATCAGCCCCAAAACTTGCTGAAATTGGTGTAGTGGATTTTGAGCATGTTGTTGACTTCAAGACCTTTCCAACAGTTCAAACGGTTCATGAATCAGAGTCCCAAATCAAAAGCTATGGCCCCGGGAAGTTGGTGCACTTTCTAGAAGATACAATTGCAAATGTTCTTTTGAAATTTGAACTTCAAGTTGTAATTTTTCGGCACCAAACCACCTAAACTCAAATTTGAATGTTGTTTTGGCTCCAAAATAAAGAGGAGCTCTATTTATGGGTAAGTTTCTAATTTTGGGGTAACTTTTTGGGGACAAGCTCGCATATTGCGAAAGGGTGATTTTGTAGCATTCTGTAACTTGCAAGTGTTGTAGAACTTAGGGATTTGAGATCCTCTGCATGTAAGAAGCTCCATTTTCTGAATAATAAAATTATTCTCTTGTTTGTGGGTTATTTTCTGTGTCTCAGGTTGTGCCCTCATCATATACTGAGGCCAATGAAAATGATGATGACAACAATGATGATGATGACAACAACAACAATGACAACAACAATGATGATGACAATGAAGATGATGATGATGATGATGATAAGGTAGTTTCTGGTAGTACCCAACAACATTCATGATTGTATAGAATACATCATGGATCATTGTTGATATATCATTATGATGATCATGATCATGATGGTGGTGATGATGATGAGGCAGTTGCTGGTAGTACCTAGTAACATTCATGATCATATAGGCTGCATCATATAGGAGCATCATTTTCATAGCCTATAGTACCATATTATTAAGTTGTATCATATTGACATTTATCATTTTCACTTATATCATTTGCACATGTATTATCTTGACTTGTATCAATTTGAGCTAAATAATTTATCATTTTTACTTATATCTTTTGTGCATGTATCATTTTGACATGTTATTGATCTACTAGCATATTTTACTTTCACTTGTTTTAGTCATATATGATGATGATCTTATCAGTATTAGCTTGTCAATTTATATATATTAAAAGTAGTTGATGAATTTTGGATGGATATTTATTACGTCACGATGATTTTAATTTACTATTAAGGATGGATGTTGTCAAATTCAATTAAATTTTAGATATTTGACTCACTTGTTTTAATTATAGATGATGATTATGTTATAATAATTATCTTTTTATTTAATCATGAGATAAATAATTAAATTACTTACTCTATAATCATATGAGTTATTTAAGAGGCATCATATATTTAACTAATTAAATTGAAATAAAACATATTAAATTAATAAAAGGAAACAAAATAAGAAGCATTTTTAGAAGAAAAATAGGAAGCAAAACAAGAAGCATTTTTATAAGCAAAAAAGGAAGAAAAACAAGAAGCATTTTTAGAAGCAAAAAAGGAAGCAAAAAAGAAGCAATTTTTAGAAGCAAAAAAGGAAGCAATAATCGAAGCCAAACTAGAAGTAAACCAAAAGCAATATTGGGAGAAAAATTGGAAGTAAAACTGGAAGCAAAACTGAAAGCAAACCAAAAGCAATCTTGGAAGAAAAATTTGAAGCAAAACCAAAAGAAAACTTAGAAGTAATACTTGAAGAAAAACTAGAAGCAAACAAAAAGCAATATTGGAAGAAAATTTGGAAGAAAAAATGAAAGCAAAGCGGGAAGAAAAATCAGAAGAAAAAATGGAAGAAAAACAAGAAGCAAAACTAGAAGGAACAAAGGAAACAAAATTGGAAGCAATTTTCGAAGCAAAATTGGAAGCAAACCTAGAAGCAAAACTAGAAGAAAATCTAGAAGGAAAAGTGCAAGCAAAAGTGCAAGCAAAATTTCAAGCAAAATTACAAGCAAAATTATAAGCAAAATTGGAAGCACAGTTGGAAGCCAAACTAGAAGCAAAAACTGACGAAAAAACGAAAGAAAAGTAGAAGCAAAAGTGGAAGAAAACATGGAAGCAAAACTGGAAGCAAAACTGGAAGAAAAATTGGATGCACAATTGGAAGCAAAACTAGAAGTAAAACTGAAAGCAATACTAGAAGCAAAACTAGAAGCAAAACTAGAAGCAACATTAGAAGCAATAGTGGAAGCAAAACTAGAAGCAAACCTAGAAGTAAAGCTAGAAGTAAAACTAGGAGCAAAACTAGGAGCAAAACTAGGAGCAAAACTAGAAGCAAAAATGAGAGAAAAATCATAAGCAAAAGTGGAAGAAAAACATGAAGCAAACCTGGAAGCAAGACTAGGAGAAAAAGTAGAAGCAAAAATGGGAGTAGACATGGAAGCAAAACTGGACGCCAAATTGGGCACCAATTTAGGTGTTATTTTCAACGCTAATTCCCAGCCCTATATTCGACACTAAAGGAGATGCTATTATTAGCACCAAATTTCTGGTGCAACATCTGGCATAAAATTGGATGCTAAAGAGGGCACAAAATCTGGTGATGAAACGAAGAAACTAATTGTCGCCAACTTTTGCACTATCGAATGATGCCAAATGATGGACTAAAATACACAAAAATCCAACACAAAATTTGGCACTAATTTCTTGTTGTGTTGTTGTGAATTTATATTGGTGGAAAGCTAAGAACCTCCTTTAAAAACCCTTTTTGTTTCATCAATTTTGGGTAAAAAAAAGTTGTTAGCCACAAGGGTCATCATATCACTTACATATCACCACTTTTTGGCCCATTATGATCCTACACATAACCCTAAGCTACTTTCAAATTGTCAATTCAAGTTCCAAGGAAATCACACTGTATAATACAATTACCAATTATAATTATGAATTCTTGTGATTTCAAAACGGTAAGTAATTCATTTCTCACAAGCCAAATTTTTTATTGTACATGCCAAATTAAATGAAAAAGGTAGTCGTTTTCCACCACTATAAGAAAAAATAGCTAAGTCTTTCATGTGAGTGGTTAAGCATTGAAAAGGTTTTGAAAAATGTTACCTAGAGCTAAGGTAAAATATAGAAAATTTGAGCTAAGGAGAGGTTTCTGAAAAAAGGAGAATGGTAGAAAGTTCACAAAAGGAGGCAGAAGGAAAGGAAACATAGAGATTGTTTGATGTTATGTGTGCAACACCAACCATCTATGTATTTGAATATTTTTCTTATGCTATGTGTGGTATACCAGAGAAGCCAGAATGGGTAAACACATGTGTCCTCGACAAGACCAAAAGCTATAGAAACTAGACCCTAATTAAGAAGTACTAGGATAATATTCATGATCCCATTCTTACAAAGAACCCTATGTCTCTGAGGGAGGCAACCTGTGAAAGGATGAAGAAAATCCAAGACCTGGAGTCCTTTGCATAGAAGTGTTGGTTTAGTGGAATCCCATAGTATATGGTCCCATTTGTGCACTATTGCCTAGAACTAGTCAATGTGGCCATCAAACATTTCAACCTAGACACCAACACAATCGAGGGTCGGGAGTTAAAAGTTAATATCTTCCCAGGAGCTATTTGGAATATGTTATGCATCCCTAACCAAAGCTACAAAAAGGAAGAGATAGAGCCATTCATACTTGCAAAAGGGGAAACATATGCAGAGGACTCAAAAAGGCTCTAGAATTTTATAACAAAGAAACCAAAAGGATTCATGTAGATCAAAGAAAGCCACCAAAGATCCCAAGATTGCATAATACCTTCCCTAAAAACTTGCATAAGGCCTTCTCAATGTTGGAATTTGTTTGTGGACTCGACACCAACAAGGATGTGTATGAGTTTTAGTTGGGTCTAAGGTTCTAGTTTTGTAGGAAGCACTCTTTCTTTTGGTATGATTTTGGACAATTCCTTTTTGATGAGATGATAAGGAAAATAAGAGACTACAAAATGCAATGAAGGTTTAGGTTTCCTTCCTTCCTTGCCCATATTCTTTTGCATCAGAAATCTGATTTCATTAAGAAGCATGCGAGGTTGTTTATTTTTGATGAAAAGGGAAAAACAATTCTAGTTTCTATATGGACTCCTCTCCTTTCCCCTACTTATGATTGTTATGCATTCTTAGATTATTTGTTGACTCTGATTTTGCAAGATTTGAAAGGAGAGGATGGTATTGACTAGCTCACCAAGGAGTAGATAGGGCATATGTAGAACTTCACTCCCAAATGTGACTAGTTTTTCAGAGTGGATTTCACATTCATTCAGCTACAAGGCTTCGCCGAGGAAGCATTCCTGCTTCCATCATGTGTAAGAAATTAAGTGCTAGCCCTTGACATGTTTTGGCAGGCATCAATTATTGATGTTAGGTCTTATGTGGAGGAAAGGCCAACAAGAAGGAATTTTTCATCTACTTGATAAGCTTTAAAACAATGGTCATGAAGAAAAACAAGACACACGCATTGTTGCAAGATAGGATGGTTCATCTGGGTTTGGTAATGATCTGTGACAAATGGAATGAAAACCCTTTCAATGACCTACCAAATGGCCATGTCAAGGTAACGTACAACTCTTGGCCTTACTAGGAAAAGAGGCACACCCTGTTGGAGGATCAAGATGATTTATTGGTTGACTTGATTCACATTCCTATAGATGATAGTAGGATTCCATGGCATAATTTTTACTTCACTATGGCAAAGTATGATGAGAAGTACAAAATGGGAGCCACCCTATGCAAAAAGTTATCAAAAGAATAAGAATGGTGCGGGGAAAGAATTAGAGCTTTCTAGGTGTAACACTAAGAGACAAAATAGCTTGATGCCTTGTATGGAAGTGTGAAGTCAAATAACCAATTTGATAAGCTATGGGATGATGAGCTTCTAGATTCTAGCCCAAGAGCTAATAAGGGTGATGAATCCAATGAGGATTCCAATGAGGAGGAGGAAGTAGAGATGCCAATGACCTCCACTCAACAAAAAAGAAAGGCTATGGAGTAGCCTACCTATGTTGCTTGAAATGTACAAACGAATATATTGAGAGCCCCGTGGACACTCACCTTGGCCTCAAAAAAAACAAGAGTGTCCCAAAAGAAATAGTCTGAGACTATAGAGGTAGAGTAATCCCTATCCACTAAACGATAGCGCACAAAAGCTATTATCAAATAGAGTTCACAAGAACCTATTGCAAGCTAGGTGCTCACAGCAGGCTAGGAGTTCAAAGTAAGCAAGGATCCAACAATAACCCAAGGACTTCCATTGTCAAATCAATAGGTAATGTTCACTCCCTTTTCTCTTACTTCTCAATATTTTGTATCTTCTACTATCTCCCTAACACCCCTCACTAAAAGTGTTATCCCTTCCTTTTCCACCTCTACTGCAATGGTCACAAGAGGTTTCTCCCAATTCTCCTAGGTGAGGCCATTTATCTTGATGCCTCCATGGACTGCTACACCAATCGTCGCTGCCCAATATGCTCTTGCTTCTCTTTCTACAAGCTCGCCCACCATCGATACCCCTATTTCTACTACTGCTTTGGTACCAACCCATTCTACCCAATGCTAGTTATTTTTTTACAAACAATTTGATCTTTAGAGGTACCTATGGACTTTTCATTTTCCAATAATCAGTACTTCTAAATGGATTGGATAACGAATGAATAAAATTTGTTAAACTTCTATTCCTATTCTTTTGGCTCTGTAAAACCTGGGAGGGTAATCCCACAGTGTATACTTAAATAAAACTTCATACAGTTATGATCAAACACATTGTAAGTAATAAATACTTCTCAAAGAATTGCTCAAGATTCAAACACATTAAATAACTTGGTAGTTTATTTATCAATGATTTATACTTTAAATATGAGAAGGCATAACATTAACACACAATAATCACTGTGGTATCCAACTAAAGATTTGTAAATTAAAATGATTAGCTAAATAATAAACACAAAAATTGAACCACAAGTACTTTGCATGAACCAATGCCTTTATCTTAAGCATGGATTAAATATCAAAATATGTGACTAGATAACAAATTAGACAATAATAGCTTCAATGTTAAGAAACATTTCCTTACATCTCTCTAGAAAATTCATAATTATTACTGCTTACAAGTATCCTAGTATCTAATTACTATGAGTTATCAACTTCATACAAGCACTTATATCAATTCCTCAAATCAATAAGATAGTATGAAATTAAACATCCATTGTAGAAAAATAGAAACAAACAAAAGAGTCCTTGATCTCTTTCATTTATAGCTCACAAAAACACACACAACGAGAGACAATAATCATGAAACAAGTAAAACTCTATATTGCAGTTCTATTAATGTTATCAAAAATACATATGCAATAATAAACTTATTCACTCAAAACATAAGACTTAGAAAACCAAGCTACATACTTCTTCAATTTTATAGTCTAAACCCAAATTTTCAACTAACTACTACTTCTGGCCCTGAATTCTTTCTTATAGGAATGAATGAGAAAAACAAGCTTTAGGCCAGAAGGCACACATGTTAAAATTCCATTGAACCACTACAACAATATTCTATTTTTAGTTACACTTGAGTTCCATAGGTGGAGAAAATAAACATGAGGTAAAATTAACCTCATCTCGCTATAGAGAACAAGTCCCACCTTAGAGTTATCATTAGTTTGTTACAACAACATCAAAGTATTACCCACGTGATCAAAACAATTCCAACCATGGGAAGACTAGACATCAACACTTGTGAGGCAAGACAAAGAGAGAAAAAAGGTCAAAATTGTTGAACCCATATTAGCACTGTGTGCTACCCATTTCAATCATTGAGGAGAGAACAATATTTTACCATGTTTTATTGAAAGCCTAATCTATACTATGTTCAAGTTATGCATTGTTCTTCTCCCATCCATTATTTATTTTGTGTATTTCTCCAACCAAGTATTATATTATTCTTCAGTAGGAAACTTTACATGTAATTAGCTTTACACTCTATTAATGTAATTAGAATACCTAGAATCAATCAAGATCCTATCCTCTTGAACAAAGATATCCATCTTAGTTTCAATCTCTCCCATTGCATCAACATTTCCATTGAATAGGATGTAGTCAGTGACAGTCAATTGCATCATGGATAATCAAAGCATTGCTCCCAATTCTTCCTTCTAGGCATCAAATGGCAGCAACTCACCCTTTGGGCTCAATATCTTAGGAATACCTCATTCCTCCATTTCGTTGAATGTCCTCATCTTATTCTAGAGTTGTACAACTAGCCTCCCATAGAAAGTGGTTATCTCATTAATTGATTCAATGGTTTACAAGAGTTCAAGAATATTGGTTGGTGCCTTGGGATCTTCATTCATAGTGGGCATCATTTCCTTCATAGGACTTACTATAGTAATCTAATGATTCCATTCATTTTTTAAGGCCTCTTGTACCTGATGATACCTAGTATCCACCTCATGAATATTTTTGAAGGTAGCCCAAACATCATTAGCCTTGTGGACCAACTTAGTCACCCTAAGCTTTAAAACATCCTCAAATATTTTGTTAGCCACATTAGTAGTATCAAGTTGTGCCCTTTTGACATTTTCCTTTTCAGTACTCAACTGATCACTTAAATCCTTCATTCTCAAAATTAAGGTCTCCTTATCTTGTGTAGCCCAATTAGTTGAAGAATATGGAAAAGTTATCATCTTTTGAGTAGCCTAAAGAGTGTCTCTCATATTATTCAATTCTTCTAAAGCCTTCTTCTCCTCCTTAACCAAATAATCATACCTCTTTTGGGAAATTTGTGTAGTATCTACACTAAGCATTGTAGCATGACCAATTAACTTAGCTACTTGAATATGAGTTATATTATTAGCCCTTTTAACCACTAAAGATCCAATAAATTCCTCAAAAGGCCTAGCAAGTTCATGTTTACAAGTATTAAGTGTCATAGACCATATTGCAAGAGTGTGCAACTTTGGACTATATCCCAATCCAAACACCTTATCTTCAAATTGCTCCTCAAATATTTATGCTTGAGGATCTCTTCTTACTACATCATATGCTATGGTAGCAATGATAGTACATCCTAGTAATAACAAAATTCCACTTTTTGTAACATTTTTTTGGCCTCAGTGGGAGTAATGGCAACAATTTTTTCCTTGATCTTTTCCTCCTATGTTTTCTCAGCCTCCTCTCGATGAGAAGGGTCAATATTAGCTTGGGACAATTCAATTATTTCATGTATTTTGTTACTCCACTACTGATTCATAAACTCTTGAAACTCTTTTGACTACTCAAATTTTTCATCCCTAAGGAACTCATCACATTCTTTAATCATAGGATCATCATCACTATCCTTATCATACTATAATTTGTTACAATCTTGAGAGGGGAATATCAAAACTATGAGCCTCCTCTACATGAGGATGAGGAAATTTTTCTTTATCTCCTCATTCCCTAGTACATGTTCTGCACTTTGTTCCTCCTTGAATTCTTGAACATCTACAAGTCTTTCTAGAATATTCATAGCCTATTGTTGTTGTTGTTCTAGGAGGGATTGTGCTTTATCAACAGCTTCTTTTACTCTTACCTTAAATTCACCACACTAATAATCTCTTAATATAATGAAATATCTTTCTAGAGGGTTCTCAATTTCATTGTATGGAGTTACATAAAAAGCATAGCTTTTTACAACCATTTCCTCAATGCTCATGATAATTTTCCATTCCTTATTTCTTGTCATGATAGCCTCATCACTTGTCAAGATTCTTAGGACATCATATTTGTATAATAATTTATGATGAATGACCCCTAAGTTCTTTTATTTTCTCCATCCTGCCACAAACCCCTCTAGATCAAACTCTCTAATATAGGCACCCTTATATTATTTACCATGATGCCTAACCTTTCATATGCCTAGAGGCAATAACCTTGAAATAAGAAAAAGTTCATTGGGGATGTACCATAGTACCTTTCTTTAGATTTATAAACATTTCATAATCCATGACATCAATTTTCCACATGAATTCCATAAAATCCAATATGTTTGAGACATATAGAGGTAAACAACGAGGTGCCAGATTAGCTCCATAGGCTCTAATCAATGTGTACTTAGAATGAAAAAACCAATCCACCCAGTTATATGTTGCTTTGGAGTCTGGTTCATCTTTTGGGTGCATGAGGCTTCTAATTTCAAGAGAAAGCCTATGGAAAGGTGCTACACCAAGTGATTTCAAGATACCATATCTTACAATATTAGCAAACATGACATAATTTTAATTGGAACAGTCCTAGTCGAAAATTTATGTCCACATTCATACTGGTAAAGCATTGTTTGTATTGCCCACCATTCTCAAATCTAATTTCCCTTTCCATTGAAAATCACCTTCCCACAAGAGCATATGCATTAAAAGAGAGTAATGTGGGAAATTCAAATGAACCACACCCTTTCTCAAATTTAGGAAATCTTCATGCATCTGCTCAACAACATAGTTAGCATAGTCAAAACCATTGTTTTGATTATGATTTTGTATATTAGTCACCATCACTAATAGATCAAGAGCTATTCTTATTTCAAAATCTCAATCAAACACCTATTTTAAATAGGAGTAAGTGTTCTTGAAGTACTCTAAAATATCCTCACACTCAAAAGGCTCAATATATTTAGCATTGAATTTATCCTTACTCTTTCTATGTTGAACTATATGTTTCTCTCTATATGAAAATTTGCTCCTTTGATATTCAACATATAAATCAACATGCCTGAATTTCAAAATATAGATGTGTCCTTTGTTACCTCCAAAAACACATTACCATCTTCACTCCAAATTCTTTTGTCATGAAGATTATAATGCCTAGCTAACTCCACCATTAGGCTCACTAACACAGATATATTCAAGACCACCAATTTCCCAATGTTCAACCCCCATAAATAACATCTAGGCCTCTTATAGTGTCACCTGTTAAAAGAATACTTGAAAAGCTTCCACCTGCTTTGAGGCTAGTGTTTCTCACCTATTTCACTAGCATTATCAATCAACCTAGTTGTTACGACAACTTGACCTATAGGTTGTTTTCCAATTTGTAACCCTCCTTCACATCTTCAAAAGCCTCCTACATGAACTTCTAGACCTAGGGGATGTTGTGAGGGTACTTGGTGGAGGGTTGAGTACTATGGGTGGTGTGGGTGTTACCTCAACTAGAGCATTATGAGTTTTGAGCCATTTTACACTTTTTGTTTGGGTTTTCTTTCTGGCCTAACACTTGATTCACTAGGCTTCGACTCACTCATGTTCATAGTGTAAGGGAACTAGGGTTTTCAAAGTATTCACAGTTGAGAATAAAAACCATTTAAAAGCATGGAGACATAAATCACTACTTATTTATCAAAAATTCACCCCAATATTCAACAATTATCACTAAACTGAAGTGATCAACATTAGGTAAGAAAATAATTCTCCCACTTTTATATCAATTTTCTAAGGTTTTCCACCTCAATACTTCAACTACAAGGAGATATTGATTTTTCTAACTTGGGTAAGTTGCTATACTACACTTGATACTTGTAATTCCTAGAGTGTTCCTACACAATTACTCCTATGTTTGGTATCCTCTCTGCTTGTGAGAAAATTCTAGCACATGACCAACTAGATATATATCTTCTTTTATAGCCAAGAAACAAGCATGCCACCAACAATGTTTGATGGTAAGTTTGTGAAAGAAAATTGACAATTAGCCATCCACGTTAAAACCCCAACTATCAATCAATCTGCATTGAGACTAGATCAATGGATATCAACTTTCCTCATAACTTTCTTTTATGCATTATACAATATCCTCAGGATTTTTCCACATTGCTCCTTTATGCATAGTTGTCACTTGTTGCTCATGTGTCTTGTCCTCCATTGGCTTTATTAGCAATGCAAGCATCCCTACAATGAAACCTAAACTCAAGAGGATCCAAGCCTCATCACCAATCACATTCATCCTTCCACTGCCCATCACTAATACAAAACATGCATCTTGGCTCACATTAGCAATAGGAGAGACTACAAAGAAAGCAGATTGAGACACGTACACCTACATGAAAATCAATGGCACAATAGATATCACACATAAGATCTTATCATATTAGTGAAAGAAAACTTAAACATATAACTCCATCACTCATCGCTCTTTTGGAAATTAAGCATTGGAATGAATTTTTGATGAGCAAAAAGATAGACAAACATCAGGTCATCGCCATTGCTAATTGTCCTCATACAATTTTCAATACATTAGCAATGAGAGATCTTCATATTGATAATGTATATTGTGTATCGCTATTGTAGAAATTAGCATGTAAAATGTATCCATGATACATGATATAAGGGAAACTTCATCTCATTTCTCATGACAAATTGTAAATTTTTCATTTTACAACCAACTACAATGAGCAATAAGAACATGAGACCATAAAGACATTGCCCATCGCTATTGTAATATCTTAAGCTAAAAATATATTAGTGATAAGTAATTTCTCAATGATATGAGGACCATTGCTCATCGCTCATTTATTTCAAAATTTCTAACAGTTATTCACAACGAGAGAGAAAATGAGATACCACTCATCACTTGTTGCTAATTTGGAACATACGCTTTTGATGAAAATAGTGATGAGTGAGAAAATAAAATGACCAATGAGACTTAAGTGAAAGCCTTTACACATGTGCTTATAAGTTGTTTTAATGGATGGGACCTTCCTAGGGTAATGCATTTGAAAAGGGCTCAAAAATTCCTAAGTCATAAAAATATAAATGGCACAAAGGATAGAAAGAACCTTCTACTTAACCTTATAAAATTTAATAAACTTAGACCTAGGCTTCAAGGGCCTAGTGACTCAATGAAGACAAATGACATAAGATGTTTTAAAATGACTAGTTATAGGTAATAGGAATTCAATAGTAAGATAGAACCTCACAAGTGCTTGTGACAAATAAAACCATAAACCCTCAATTATTAGCCCCATAGCCAGATATAGGAAAAGTTTGAAAATGGAACAAAAATTTTGCAAGTTCCATCATCCAACAAAAGGACTCTATAATGACTACTCCATCACCGCAACACCTAATGAGCCCTCCCATAGGTTCACAAATGGAACTTTGAAAAATTCCTCATTTCTTCCCACTTATTGTCAATCTCCCAAAGAGAAAAATGCATGGGCCCACTACCCTCACATTCCCTTTCTCCCTACCTCCCAGTGCACCTTTCACAGGCAGGTTAGTTTAGTCACCAACACAATTCATAGCATAAGGGGATGCTACCAAACAAGCATGAGCTCTCATAATTCAAAAGAAAAAGGCTAAGGATGATAAGAAGCCAATGGAGTTGAAGGTGTATACTATCTACAAGGAAGCTCAACAAGTTTTGAACTTCACAACCATATACCTAAACATTGTCAAACCATAAGAGGAGATGTTTTCAAATGATTACAACATGTATGCCATTGTACTTGATCTAAGAGCAGCCCAACCACAAGATAAGGTAGAGATCATAGAAGAAACATAGTGGGTGGTGATAAATAACTTCCTCAAGTCTAGTCACTAACTAAAAAATAAATATAAGGAGCTGAAGCTTGTGAAAGATAGGGTCAATTTCCTTCCGACGAAGGAGAAATCGATGGAAGAAGAAATTAAACAATTATCAGAGAAATCACATGCAATAGAGGTAGAGAAAAACAAACTATAGTAGGAACTTGTGAAGTCCCAATCCATTGGCCCCATCTTGGTTGACACATTGTGGTGAAGAAACCAAGAATATCAAAACTAGTTGGCTCTATCAGAGCAAGTGGTGAAGCAAAAGGAGGAAGAGATTGAACATCAGCACACTCAATATGAGTAAAGAGTACAATAGAAGGATGCAGATTTTGAGAGCCAAAAGGTTCCATTGGAGAAGGAGCTCCGAGAGATGAAGTCTTCCCTTGAAATGGAGTTAGCAAACCAAAGTCAGACTGAGGAGAACTAGTACAAAGAGTTAAGTCACATCTAGGAATAGCTTGCAGCCACAAACAAGAGGATTGTGTAACTGACACAAGATTTCAACTCAAAAGATGTAGAATTTCCCTTCTAAAGAGTGCTCCCCAAGCCCTTGCTGCCCAACTAGACCTCATTCCAATGGCTCAATAGCTATATGTTTCATACTAGGAAAAGGTCAAGGCCTTCTCCCTATCACTACATCCAACACTCCAATTCATGTCATAGGTAACAAGCTTGAGTTGGGAAGTTTGTGAAGTAATTGAACAGTTCCCACAATTCATCATCGAACGGGTTTTAAAGGCAATAAGATTGCTAAGTAGGTTATATATGGTTTTAGATGAAGACTTAGCAAAGGTAGGTATTGAGGATCAATTTTTTTTTGTCAAAATAGAAAACAAATTCATCCACTACTTGACCATCCTTAGTGCTAATTCATGCATACCCACTTTGAGCTAGATTATGGATAGCATGTGAGAAAATATTTCTTGGCTAACTAAGATGGGCCTACCCTTCCCGTTCCTGGTAGATGATTCGATGCCCATAGAAGAGAAAGTTGTGGTGAATATTGAAGAGAAGCAGCAAGGCACAACTACTTTCTAGAGCTTTATCCAACCCCCTACCACAACAGATATTGAAGGTATCATTCATCTGATTGTGTGGCGACTCTTCCAATTTGAGTTCGAGGCTGGTCTACCTACAATGTTTCCTTATAAAGAAATGCTTGATCTAAATGGAGCACAAGAGAATCTACATGATATATCGAGACCATATGAGGTTTATTGGCTACCTCTCTAGGATGCTCTTTCTAAACTTTGAAGCCATTACCCTATGGATAAGGTTTTGGTCTGCAAGCTAGAGAAAATTTTGGGTTCTTCATTTTGCAAGTGAAATGCACCTAGTAGTCACCAAAAGTTTTGAATGTGAAATTCATTGAGCTCCCTTCTGGTGTTTTATTTTATTTTGCTAGGTATGGGCCTATGCCTCAATTTTTTGGATACCATCAACCCCTTTTGATAATGATCGTCGGCTTCTACCATGCATGTCCACTCAATTCTCTCTAAAGGTATTCTTCCCTTTTCATTTAAACCAACCCCTACCATGCCCCCCACATGTTGTCACCACACACACTTAAATGTTGCTTCCCTTCACTTCTTAGTCATACCCCATCTACATGCTACATACCCTTTACTTGCATACACTTTGGTAGACCCCACAATCTATGCTAATGGAAATGAACACTTCCATGTGTCTTCCCAGTGTAAGCCTTGAATGAAGAAGGGGGGAGAAAACTAATGGATATGACCTTCCACCATGCATCTCTTCAATGGGTACTTCATCAAAGGGAAGCAAAGAGTGAACTACGGGCTGTGATATGCTACCATGTGTTCTAACTACCTCCATTGGGATGCAACACTTGTCTACATGGGACTTTATCGGGACCACTACCCACATTCACAGGGGATGCATCTGGCTAGGGAATGACCACTTGCCATGGCCCGAATCTTTTCTATTACAATGACCAAGGGTAATCATTGTTGCTACATCATTTCTTAGGATACTAAATCTTTTATGTTACTACTCACTAGGTGGCAGGATTACTGGCTATATATACTGCATCTTTCTTTTGAAAACGAGTTCAAAAGATACAAAAATTTTAGAAAGACACCGAGCCCTTTTACTATTTTTAGATTATTGCAAAATAACTCATAGACTATTACATTGTTTGGCCTTTCTATTTCCTTAAGCTATTTGATAAACTTTATATTATTCCAGGGTGATCCCACAATATTGGTTTACAATTTTTGTCCAAATTGGACACTGGAATATTTTTTTCTAACTAAATCTTCATTTTCAAGCACCTATAGTGATTAAACAGTGAGGAATTTGAAGATGATGCAAACTAGAGATTTGTGAAATTTTGTCTTTAGATTCTAATTTTTTTTTCAAAAATTTTGGAATTAGATTGCATTGTTTTTTGTATCTCTTTCAAAAACTAGTTTTTTTCAGTAAACAATATTTTTAAGGAGTGGCGCTCACTATATAATGCATAATGTTTTTTACATGAAGGATAAAATTATATCTTTTTCAGATTTAGATTTGTAACTATGATATTTAGTGCTTCCAATTGGTTTCATAGTGTTTTATTGAATACTTTTTCCTTAATAAAGTTTCAAAGTCAAACCAATTACAATTCATACATAGGTAGACCATATAATGCATAACTTTTTTGTATGTATCAAAATTCAATTTTTTTATTTATTTTTGGATTAAGGACTTCAATATCTAGTGCTATCATATTTTTCAATTTATTTTTGATAATATACTATTTTCCACATGTAGAACAAAGAGCTTGATTTTTGGTGAAAACCTACATTCACAAGAAATAAAAACTAAATATAATAATCAAATTAAATTTAATTAAAATTACAAATTTTTGGAATCTTATAATAAGGACTACATACTTACAAAAAATGAATTCATTTGATCCCTCAAAAGGTAAATCAAAAGTATTTTTTTAACAACATTTTGATAGGTGTAAAGGAGACTCTATTATAGGTATGATTTAAAACTAGTGGGGTTCTATCTAAGGGGGCTTGGTCTAAGGTGATTGAAACAAACCCTCTTCAATTTGAATCCTTTAAATGGAACTTTTTAAGGCTTAAATCATTATATTTTTTAAAAATATGTGATTTCAGTAAAAATTAGGATCTCCCAAAAAGTGTAAATCACTATTGTGGGAGCACCTACCATTATTGTCCTGAATGGTTCATTTGCAAAACTTCTATGATTTAATACAAGTTTTCCAATTTAGATCACGTCTTTGACTCCTCTTGTAATTGAATGTGTATGAAAATTATTTTATGTCATTGAATGAATTGTTTAGGATTCTATCTTTATTTTTTGTCATTCTAGGACATAGTAGATTGTTGAATGGGCCCTTAAATCACATCCAAAAGATAGATTTATCATGCATTACATCTAAATCTTGGCCAATCACCTTAGTTAGATCTTTATTTTTTATATTTTCTTCCTTTTCCCTTTCCAAAACCCCAATTACAAAAGAAGTCAACTTCTTTAAAACCTGGAGGTCACTTAGTTTAGTGCAATTGGTCTCCCCATTAACTAAGTTTCCCATAAAGGTTGTTACCTTGCCAACTTTTGGCATCAAAAGATATGAAAATTTCTTTCCTTCATGGTGATTTGGAGGAGGATATTTATATGACATGGCTAGAGAACTGCATGGTGAAAGGCAAAAGTAAATTGGTTTGCAAATTGAAGAAATCTTTGTATGGGTTAAAACAAAGTCCTAGGGTGTGGTACCAAAAATTTGATACATATGTGTTCAGTTTAGGATTTGAGCATTCTAAATTAGATCATTGTGTTTATTATAAAACTAATGGTGATCATTTCATGTTTATTGCATTATATGTTGATGATATGTTATTTATTGGCAAAGGGAAAGGTATGATTTCAGAACTAAAATCTCAACTTGCTGTTAAGTTTGAAATGAAAGATCTCAATATAGTGAAACACATTCTTAGGATGGAAATTAAAAGAGATAGAGTGAACATAACGCTATGGCTTGACCAAAGTAAGTATGTCAATTCAATTTTATAGAGATTTAACATGCATGATTGTATACCATTGTATGTTCCTATTTTAGTTGGAACAAATTTATCTATTTTAGATTGTCCAACATCCCCATCGGAGATGGAAGACAAGAGAAAAGTGCCTTACTAAAGTGTAGTTGGAAGTTTTATGTATGCTATGGTTTGTACTAGACCAAAAATTTCCCAAGAAATGGGAGTTCTTTCCAAATATATGTCTAATCTTGGTAGAGTTCATTGGGATGTAGTTAAAAGAGTCTTCAAATACTTGTGTGGTACCTCATATTATTTCTTATGTTATCATAGTAATATGACTAAAGGTGAGATTTCTCTTGATATTCATGGTTATGTGGATTCAAATTAGGCAGGTGATGCTGATAGCATATGATCCACCAATGCTTTTTTTTTACTTTATTTTTTGGTGCAATCAGTTGGATGAGCAAGTGCGAGGTTGCGGTTACTTTGTCCACTACTGAAGTAGAGTATATGGAAGCTACTAATGCTTGTAAAGAAGTCATTTGGCTTAAGATATTGTGTTCAATATTAGAAAAAAAATAAGGTGCAGTGACAATTTATTGGGATATTTAGAGTGTGATATGTCTAGCTAAGAACCCGACATTTCATGCTAGGACCAAGCACATTGATCTACAATATCATTTTGTTTGAGATATATGGTCAAAGATGGTAGGGTGAAATTGGTAATAGTAGATACTGTGATGAATGTTGTTGATTCTTGAGCTAAGCTAATGAGCACAAAGAAGTTTAGATGGTTTTTAGATATGTTGGGCCTATTGGCCCCTAACAATTAAGAGACAATGTTTACTCCCTCACATTGCTCTTGCAAGGTGTTCAACAAGTGGGAGATTTGTTGGGAAATTGTGTCCCAACCTTATAATTATTTAATGATTATTGTTGGTAGTAGAAATGGTTTTGTTACTTAAGTCATGGGGTTCCAATTTCTCCTAACCTAAGTTGTGGGGTTCTAAAGTTTCATAACCTCCTGACTTAGTGATCTCTTTGTTGTAAGCGAGTCGCAGGTTTTCAAAACTTAACAATCTCTAACAAGAGGTTCTGAGGTTTGGGTTTTTAGTGACTTAGTGATCTCCTTTTTTTCATTAAGTCACAATTTTTTAGAACTTTTCAATCTCTAACAAGAGGTTTTGAGGTTTGGGTTTATATTGACTTAGCAATCTCTTTGTTGTCAGCAAGTCACTATATTTTAGAACTGTGTAACCTCCGACATGAGGTTCTGAGGTTTGGGTTTTTAGCAACTTAATGATTGGTGTGATGGTCTATTGTGTCATTGGCAGGAATTGATACATTGTAAATTGTCATAGAAAAATGGACCTCTTGCTTTACATAGGAATAATTCATGATAAACTAGACTCAATGAGGTCTTGATGTAGTGTTGTGAGGTGTTTTCACATCCACATTAGGTCTTCAAACCTTACAAATTGAATAAAATGTATTTTTTGATGTCTTGTAAAGGTGTTGTAAAGTGTTGTAAAAAACTTTCACACCTCTCTAGACTTATTGAACCCATTTTTCCTTAATACAACATTATAAAATGTATTTAATTCTATTATCACATCATTGTAGAAGGCTTGTAAAATAAAATTAATATTAATCTAGTGTTGTAGTATGTCCTACATATTCACATTTGATATTATGCCTTCCTAGGCTATGTGGACCTCATTTTAATGTTGTAAACTATATTTAATCACACTTTCACATTGAATTTTGTGTCCTAATCACTAATTAAACTTTACATGATCATTAATAGGCCCTTATTTCCCAATATTGTGCACCTTGAGGCTTAATTTAATCAAATACCCAAAGAACTCAACATAAAAACTAAAATTTCTCATTCTCCAACATTCCAACTGTCAAAAGGACACCTCTGAGACTTATCCACCACTTTCAATGAATGAGTCCCTGCTAGGTGGGACTGATTCACCCAAGGTGGTGAATGAGTCCCATTTGGGCCATTTTTAACTTTTGAGTAGGAAAAGGTACATTTTAAGTTTAATTTTTTTTCATATCAGCCTTGGGGTTCCAATTAATGGGAAAATTAGGAGAATTTCCTATAAAATCAAGTCTTTGAACCCTAATTTACATCTCATAATTAAACCACTAATTTTTTGGTAGGGCTTATAGACTACTCTTGCACTCATAGGGTGTTTCGCCTAAAATGAGAGAGATAAACCCTACTCAAAGGAATCTAATGAGTTCACTCATATAATGCAATGTATGATGTTATTTATGCTAAATGGGATTATCTAAGTCCAACTAAATTATCTTTTTGAATAATTTTGAACACAAAACCTAAGAACTATGTAATATTGGAAAACATAGTGATGATTGAAAACATGAATTAAACATGAATACATGCAAGGATAGAAAAGTAAAAGACTGAAGCACAGTGCATCTAGCTGCTTGAAAAAGATTTTGGAATATTCTAGAAGTTGATGCAAATCACTAGAAATCACCAATGGGACTCATTTCCCACAAGTGGCGAATCAGTCCTCCTTCTGATGAAAATTGTGAAAAGAAAGTTTATGATTGCTAGGATTTAGAATCTAAAAAAATCTAGATTTATGGCCTTAAGGCGGGACTCATTCACCAAAGGTGGTGAATCAGTCCACTCCTAAAATTCTAAGAAATCAGGGACAAATTCTATTGCACCAAATCTGAGATTGTCTTCTTGTTGGGATTTTGGAGTCAAATCTATAGAAAACAACCTGTAGGTCTTCTCCTAGCTTGAAATATGATGTAGTTGACTTGAAACAATTTACTGGCTTCTTATCCACTTTTCAACACCTAAATACTTGTCAAGTCTATAAACACACATGCAAAAGGGGGAAATGGGTAAGGGTTAGGTTATAGAGATTTTCCTTGGTCAAATCCCACTTTGGTAACTAAACCCTTAATGAAATAATGAAATGAAAGAGAATGATAAATGAATAAAATGCAAATGATATCAACTTACTAAGCCCTTGTAGAAGAAATCTGAAGATAATGCAATGGTTGCTCCACAATACTTGACAATTGCTTGATTCAATGATGCAAAAAATTTGAATAATTGGATGATTGAGTGAATAAATGAATTGATTAATACTTGAATGAATGGATTTATGGATGTTAAAATGAATATAAAAACATTTATTTGTACACACTTGTCCCTTAGTAAACTAATAATACCTCATTGCAGGCTGACATAAGGTGATTTTAAATAAAAATCGATAAGAAAATTTAAAATATTTTGAATTTGGAACCAAGAGGGACTCATCCACCAGCCATGGTGAATGTGTCCCACCTTGGACATGAAAGTGAGTGTCGATAATTATCTTGTATTTAATGTTGTTTGTCAAGTTTATATTCAAAAACGCACTTAATTAGGCCTTATAAGGGCATAAAGAGGTCATAAAAGACATAAGAAAGGTGTAAATAAAGTAAATATTCCTAGAAAAGTGTGAATATTTGTTAGAAGACTTTACAACACACCAAAATAGGATTTTATGATGAATAAAAATATTATTTTTAGGTGAATTATAATAAATAGTGTGTATGTTTGTTTATTGTTAATCTAATTGAAAACAAAACACTAAATGAAACATTAATCTAAAGAAATTGAAATAAATAAAAATAAACAAGATTTCTTTAGAGTCGTCCCATTTTCTCTATCTATAGTGATTCTTTTGAAGCTGTTGCTGTCAGATTGTGTAAGCTAGGCTTCCTTCAAATGGCAACTTGTAGAATGAGTATGCAAAAAGGAAAATGCTTCACTATTCTATATGTTGATGAAATGGAATTGCTGATATGGATATGGAAAGGGGCTGTGATTATGCACAGGGGCTGTGAATGAAAGATATCATGATTCTATTGCTATTGCTATGATTCTAATACTATCTATGCTATGAAAGTACTCTATGAATGCTATGAATGCTATGAAATTTGCCTATAGTTATTTTACTGAAAGCTTCTATATGATTTGGAGCTCCCGGTAGTTGTATTTATAGATTTTTGCAGGCTCAATCCCGACTGGCAAGAATCTACGGCTATGAGATCGTCTGGTAAGTTTGAATGGTGAGAGATGAAGAAGTTGAGAAGAAGATGGGAGAGGTTGAGAGGTTGGAGAGAAGGATGGATTCCTGTCTTCAACCCACGGGAACAAGCCCACAGAAACAGAAGAAATTAAATTTTTGTTTTGGTAGTTTGCTTCCCGGATGTTGAAGATAAATCCCAAATTAAATAAATAAATTTATTTAATTTCATTTATTGCATTTGATTTTTAATTTTTATACTATGGAAGATTTAATTAAATATTTTGAAATATTTAATTATGATATGACTTTAGAAGAATATGAAATTTTTAGAAGAATTAATTAAATATTTTATGAAATATTTAATTATAAATAGATATTTAGAAGAAGAAGAATGTTTTAATTTTTATTTGAATAAGATATTCAAACTAAGATTATATGATAATTAATATAAATAAATCGTAATGTTTATTTAATTAATTAAGAAATGAATACGAAATGATGATTAAATAAACTTATTTATTTAATCAAAATAAAAGAATGAAGAAATATAAATAAATTATTTAAATTTATTTATACGCAGATAGAATTTGAAGATTTTAATTAAATATTAAAAATATTTAATTAATTACCAGACAGTATGATGTGACCATTTTTAAGTGTACATTTTTCCCCTCTTTGAAGTGATGTGTTTTACGCATTGCTTCAAAGAATTTTGAATTTTGCCCCAAATGTTGACTGTTGAAATGTTGATAGGTATATGCCCCCGTGAATGATGAATCGATTTTTGAATTTTTATTTTTATTTTTATTTTTTTTTATGGATTTTGAAGATGTCGATTCATCGTTCGAAACTAATGATTTGAAGAAATTGACCCAAAGAGATATAAAATGAAAATTTGATGAAGAAGTTGCCCCTGCTATTTGAAAATATGATAAAAATACCCCAATTTTACCATTATATAGGTTAAAAATGTCATTTTCCATGTCATTTTCAATTTTAACCTAGTAAAATTTGCAAATTTTGAGCTCTGAGTTGATAATCATGGCACTTCCAGTTCATCAACACCATTTCAAGCATATTCAATGACATCAATGGCCAGCACACTACAGACCTCCGGTATGTGTCTCGTAAATCTCGTGTCTCTCAATTTTTTTTGTTTTGTGCACGTTTTTCAATGTTTATTTCAAAAAAATTGAGTTTTAGCACCCTTAAAGGTTTTTGTAGCGCATACGATACTTTTTGTAGCGCATTCAATTTGATAGCGCATTTGACACTTATTGTAGTGCATTTAACATATTTCGTAGCGCATTTGATTTCGTAGCGCCGATAATAGATTTTGCAGCGCATTTAATAGTTTTCATAGTGCATACAATTTCATAGCGCATTTGATGAATTTTGTAGTGCTCTTGATAATTTTCATAGTGCATAAAATTTTGTAGTGCCTTTAATAAAAAGTGTAGCACTATTAATTGATTCTGTAGTGCCAAAATTTCTTTAGCGCCGATAAGGAATTTTGTAGCGCCCATAAGTAGTTCTGTAGCACTTTTGATTGTATGTTTGTTGTGAATGATAAACTTGTTTCCAAAGTTGTTGGAGAACAAATAGTAGTTGATAAATTTGCTTTTAAAGTTATTAAAAGCAAAAAGGAAAAATAAGTTTTCTCCTAAAGTTGTTAGAAAGAAACTTGATGTTGATTATTTGTGTTCCATGATGATGAAAAACAAATAGTTTGATTGATTCATTTGCTTCTAAGGTTGTTAAAAACAAACATGATTTTGATATTATTCGCATTTCATAATGATAATGAAAAACAAATAATTTGATATTCAGCTTTGGATTGATATGTTATGATGATTTGATATTGATGTTGCTTTGATGATGTATGTGAACAGGAGAGACTAGGTGTCTTGCAGTTATGAGAGACATTTCCGAGCACATGGACATTGATTCCACATTTGTTACAGTCACATAGAGATGTGATTGATGCATGCGGCTTGAGTTCATTACTTGATATGCCCGAGGTTCACCTCAATAGGGCCTTATTGATAGCACTTGCAGAGCGGTGGCATAGCGACACCAACACTTTTCATTTACCGATAGGCAAGATTACAGTGACCCCCAAGGATGTATATCGCATCCTACGGATCCCAGTAATGGGAGAGATAGTTTTTTTGATAGATGAGAGGTTGGAGGTACTCTTTCTTTGAGACGGATATTCAGAGATGATTAGATTGCCGGATACTTCATCCCATGGGGTGAGATTATAGATACCTATCCACCATTACCAGTTGTGCTTGCAGGATTCATTGGAGGTGTGTTGTGCCTCGACCATAGGTCGAAGGGGTTTGCAATCAGATGGGGTCATGTTTTGGAGAGTATGGTGATGCAGGGGACACAGTATGCATGGGGTACATGTATGCTAGCCCACCTATATGACGAGCTACATCATATCGTATATGGTAGAGGCTAGAGTTTTGTTGTTGGGTGCTCATTACTACAGATATGGGCATGGGAGCATTTTGCTATTTTACGTCCATTGACCCGAGGACAGTGACCAGCTGGTTGAGCATACAGATGGAGATATGCGCATATTATTGCTCAGCCGAGACTGGGAAAACTAGTATATTGGTAGCAGCTATTAGATAGTCTGGATATAGTATGCTGGAGGCCATATTTGGATTGTGAGCCATGGCCAGAGGATGCGAGGGAGATGCCTTTTGTATGCACTTCCAGATTTTTGATTGGACGGACGACATGGATCCTGGAGAGATTTCTTGCTGGGCGAGTATTGTGACAGTTTGGTCGGATTCAGGGTATGCCTATTGGTTAAGCTATTTATGCACGGTGATAGCTAGAGCTTACAGTGTGGGGCCCATGGATCTCTTATGAGGTAGCGGTGGCAGAGTTCACCAGTTTAGAAGCACAGATGTGGGATTATCGGGTGGATGTTCTTGATGCAGGGGCGACACCAGAGTATGTACAGTATGTCCTAGAGCATCCACCGCCACGTATGTTTGATCCTGATGAGGCCATTGCTCCTATTATTGCATAGAGATGTCGACAAAGGGACTCAGAGTCAGGAGATCATGCTTTAGAGGATAGTGATGATGAGGAGAGTAGTGGAGATGATGACTCAGATGGAGATGATGGTGGTGATGGTAGGGGTGGAGATAGAGGTAGCAGGAGAGGCGGTAGGAGAGGTGGCAGAGGAGGTAGAGGAGGCAGAGGTGGACCACGGATGAGGCACACTGACCCATTCCCTTCTGTAGATCTGACCATAGCTAGTCAAATATCATCTCTGCAGAGTACAGTACAGAGCTTGTAGGCTCAGCTATCACAGGCATAGGCCTTGATTACATAGTTACAGAGTTAGGTGACTTTGATTACTGCTGAGAGAGATGCAGCTAGACAGCAGGGTGAGCAGGCCATTGCCTTGGCAGATGGCCTACATATAGTAGCAGGTAGCACCTTGACGGGTGATATGATGAGAGAGGTTACTAGAGCTACCTGAGAGGCAGAGTTCTATCGTACCAGATATCATGATGCAGTTCCACCTGAGTAGAGAGAGATCTACACTCAGTCACGATCTACTCATGGTCGCTCTCATACTACCAATAGGGGTGTGACATAGCCATTACCTCCTAGAGGGCCACCAGGGACAGGCAGAGCAGGTCCATCAGGGGCAGGTGGTACAAGTTCTAGGCCAGCTCCATAAGAGGATAGCTCTGCCTAGTGCATTGTATATGATTCTTTCATGATATTCTATTGAGACATTTTGTATACACCGTGAAATGATCACATTTTTGATGATATTATATCTTTTGTAGTTGACATCCTTGTATATTTTAACATTCATTTTTGAGATATATGAAATGCAACGATGATTTTACATGATATATGATGTATCCATATGATGTGTACTATATGACGGTTTCATGATTTATGATATTTATATACATGATTGTATGAGATGAAATTTATTTGATGAATGAATGTATGATGTATATGATGTATGTAATGTATGCTTTGATTTTCTAATGCAAATATATATATATATATATATATATATATATATGAAAAATGTATGAAATGATGTTTTTGTGAATGTCAAAATATACTCAGTCATGTATTTGAAAAGATATAAACATTTGATTCTTTGCCAGCTTTTTAGAAATCTATAAATGCAAAATGCAGATTCTAACATGAATGTAATCTATACTAACCATGTAGGACATCCATACAACATTTCCATTTGAAGAACTTATTCATGCTTTTTGTATCATCATAGAGCTTTGAAATGTTGAAAGTTAATACAAGCATCAAAGGGTATGTTAGCACCAGTGATGACTTGAGTATTGCTTTCATGATTTTTAATATAGCAAGTTAATACAAGCATCTAGGTATAATTGAACCGAGATGACCTGAGTATTGCTTGCATAAACAGACAAGAGTTAACCCTTTTCCCATGCAAATTCTGAAATGTCATCCATGATACATAGTAGAACATGTCTCGCGACCAATTTGCATAGTACTAATGATTTCCTCGCAAACAACAAACAAAGAAAAATCATATTCCTTCCTTGCTTTTCTAGTTTAGTACATCATCGAATCGCTCTAGAGATATGATAGAAAATCAAACAACCATTCAAATCATGCTTAAAGTATTTCAAACATTTATTCAAATTAAGATCATCCAAGTTTTGGTCATCATCATTAATATTCTCATTTGTTTGAAGCATGTTGTTTCGATTTCCATTGGTATTGAATAAACATGTTGTGATTGATTTGATACGACAATGTTTGTTGTGTTTTGCCAAATCTGTTTTATGTTTGTTTGTGATATTCGAAAAGCTTGTTGTCCTTCCCTTGTTCAGTCTATGTTTCTACATTTTTTCCCCCAGTGTAAACACAACCTAAGGATAAAAGATATGTACAAATTTCATCAAGCCATGATGAAACATAAGAATCCCTGTCATATAATATGGATATGAAAGATATATACAGAGGATAGATATGGATGGATAATGCCAAAAGTGAAAAAAAAGACATAAACTAATAAATGGAGGAGCCCATTTTGATCACAAGTAGTGCTTGTTTGCCAAGTTTTCACCACTTGTTTTTATTGCACTTTTTCAAAAAAAATTCTAATTTTTTTGATTTTTTTTTAGGACTTTTTATGATTTTTTTGATTTTTTCAGGACTTTTTATGATTTTTTTGATTTTTTCAAGACTTTTTAGATGTAGAACTTTTTTAGATGAATACTATTGATTGGCTCTTCAAACAGGTCAGCCTATGATGTGGATAACTGATATGCACCAGAACCATATGCTGCTACGATAACAAATGGACCAAGCCAATTAGGTTCAAATTTGCCTTTCTTTTCTTTGTCTTGCTGATTACGTGGATTTTCTCTCAAAACTAAGTCACCCACTTGAAATGCCCGTGGTTTAACTCTGTGATTATAACTACGGGACATAACTTGTTGATAATCTTTCAAATGATCAGCTGCATGTTGGCGCCTTTCATCTAGCAATTCTAGTTCCTGAAGGAAAGAAACCCTATAGTCTTCATCACTTATCAATCCTTTGAGTGAAAGCCTAAGCGAAGGTATTTCAACTTCTAATGGTAAAATTGCTTCTGCTCCATAGACTAAAGCATATGGTGTAGCTCCTATTGGTGTGTGAACACTGGTTCTGTAGGCCCACAAAGCTGGGTTGAGTTGAACATGCCAATCACGTCCAGCGTCATTTACTGTCTTCTTCAATATCTTCAAGATGGTTTTGTTAGAAGCTTTTGCTTGACCATTACCCTGTGGATAATAAGGTGTAGAGAACCTGTGTTGGATGTGAAATCTTTCACAATGTTCATCAACATCCTGATTCTTAAAAGGTCTTCCATTATCAGTAACAATAGAATTAGGAATTCCATATCTGCAAATAATGTAATTCAGGATAAATGAAGATATTTGTTTACTAGTCACTATTGTTAGAGGAACAACTTCAATCCATTTTATAAAATACTTCGTAGCTGTGATGATAAATTTATGACCATTTGACGATGAAGGATGTATTTTACCAATAAGATCTAATCCCCATTGAGAAAAAGGCCATGTCGAAATGAAAGGTTGTAGTTCTTGTGTAGGTGCATGAATAAGATTCCCGTGAATCTAACATTTAGAACACTTCTTGACAAAAGTAAAAGAATCTTGCTCCATGGTAGGCCAATAGTATCCCATTCTAACAAGTTTCTTGGCTAAGGTCAAACCACTTGAATGAGTTCCACAAATACCACCATGAACCTCTTGTAAGGATTTTTTAGATTCGTCACATTCAAGACATCTAAGGAGTGTACCATCAAGACCACGTCGATAAAGAATATTGGAAATTAAGGTATAACGGGATGATAGACGAGTGAAATTCCATTTTTGGTTGCGGGATAAATCTGAAGGCAAGATGTTATCTTTCAAATAGGTATAAGTCTTGCCATATAAAGGTGAATCTGAACCGGTCAAATGACATAACTTGGGTTTTAGGATTATCATAGGCGGGATAAAACAATTGTTCCACCAAGAATTCATACTTGGTTTGATCTTCTGATATTTGTAATAAGGAAACAATGGTAGCCATTACATCTGTAGCTTTATTGTCAATCCTTGATATTTGTGAAAACTTGATTGACACAAAATATTTCTTATAATCATCCACCATGTTCTTGTATGGTAGCAACTTATCATCTTTAGTTTGATAATCATCATTAATTTGATTAATGACAAGTTGTGAATCACCATAAACTTCCAGCTCTGAAATCTGCCATTCCAAAGCTATTTTCAATCCTATGAGTAATGCCTCATATTCAGCTATGTTATTTGTGCAAGGAAACATCAACTGATATGATCATGAAATGGTATGTCCTTCAGGTGTAACAAAAAGAATTCCTGCCCCTAAGCCATATTGTGTATAAGATCCATCAAAGTATAATTCCCATGATTTCTGAATTGCTGTTGTAAAGACATCTGTATAGACATCTGTAAAGACATCTGTAAATTTACACACAGAAATTTCCAGAAAGCAGCCTATTTTTCATTATAACTTCAAAAAAAAATGATTCAACAACCATACCTCGACCATGAGAGGCTTATTTAACATCTAACCACCCTTACAAACATCCTCCAACTATAATTTTAATTAGTTGGACATTGGAAACCAACTTTTTACCAATTAGACCCCTAATTGCCTAGTTTTGCACTTTTAGCAATTTGTTGACAATTAGTACATTTTTATGCAACCTTTTGCATTTTTTGAACTAAATAACATCAAAGCCCCTAATTACATCAGTAATAGTCTCAAAGACCTTATTTAACATAAAAATTACTCATACTATCACTAACTCCTAGACTAACCCTCATATAATGCACTTTGCAATTACATGTTTTTAGGTGCCCCTGCACCAATCTGCATCAGGAAACTCAATGTGCATTGAATTTTCTTCTTGTAAAGGAGCTTCATCCAACTGATCTGCAATGATCTATCCTTTAATAGCTTTTTGATCTACATAGTGAATGTTAAACTCACTTAAGATCATTACCCATTTTGCAAGTCTTCCTGTTAAAGTAGCTCTGCTTAATAGGTATTTCAATGGATCAATCTTTGTTATCAACTTAACTGTATGAGCCAACATATAATGTCACCACTTTTGAGAAGCAAACACTACTGCAAGACAAGCTTTTTCAATGAAACTGTAGTTTAACTCATGTCTTGTTAAGGTTCTGCTAATATAATATATGGCCCTTTCTTTACCTATAGAATCTTCTTGTGCTAGCAATGCTCCCAAAGATACTTCCGCTGCTGAAATATAGAGTATGAGTGGCTCTCCTAGAATAGGTGGAATTAAAACTGGTGGATGTGTAAGATATTGCTTGATCTGATTGAATGTTGCTTCACATTTGTCATCCCATTTGAATGGGACATTTTTATGCAATAAATGTGTAAATGGCAAGCTTTTATCTGCCAGTTGAGCTATAAACCTTCTAATGGACTGTAATCTTCCTTGTAATGATCTTAATTGACTGATATTTCATGGTGGAGGCATGTCCATTATAGCTTGTACTTTTTTTGGATCAACTTATATACCCTTTTCTGAAACAATGTACCCTAGGAGTTTTCCAGATGTAACACCGAAGACACATTTCTTTGGATTTAGTCAAACATTGAACTTCTCCATTCTGATAAAGATTTTTGATAAGATTTCCAGGTGTTCATCTCATGTATGAGATTTGGCAAGTAAATCATCAACATAATCTTCCATGAATGTATGCATCATATCATGAAAAATAGTTGTCATTGCTCTTTGATAAGTAGCTCCAGCATTCTTTAACCCGAATGGCATTACATTCTAGCAATAGGTACCCCAAGGACATGTGAACACTATTTTATCTTGATCTTCTGGTGCAATTTTTATCTAGTTGTATCCTGAAAATCCATCCATTAATGAGTACATTGCATGGCCAACAGTTAAGTCAACAATCATGTCTATGTTAGGCAAAGGAAAATCATCTTTGGGGCAAGCTTTATTTAAATCCCTGAAATCTGTACAAACTCTAATCCTTCCATCTAGCTTTGAAACAGGTACAATATTTGAAATCCATTCAGCATAATCAATAGTTCGAATGAATCCAACATCCAAAAGTTTCTTTAATTCTTCTTTGACCAATAATGCAACATGTGGATGCATTTTTCTAAGCTTTTGCTTCACAGGCTTTGTCCTAGGTTTGATAGATAAATGATGTATTATCAAATTAGGATCTAACCTTGGCATATCAGCATATGACCAAGCAAATTTAATTTGATTCTCCTTCAAGAATTCCATGAATTTTAGGACTTCTTCAACTGTTAATGATGCTGCAATTTGCAAAACTTTTGGTTGTTCTGCTGTACTTATGTTGATTGATTCCATTGGTTCAATCAAAATAGAAGATCTTTCATGATGATACTTGGGAAGAGTGTCAAGTTTCTCATCCTTCAGTGCCTCAGAAAGGTTTTCACTGTCAGATTCGCTCTTTATTTTTCTCTTGTTTTGATCTATCACTGCCATTTTTCGGTTTTCACCAATAGATCCATCTTTTATTTCATTTATTTTGCAGCTAAGAGACTTGACACCCTCCTTATCAAAATCATGAGTATAAACATCTTGAATGAAACAATTTTTTTCTTCATTTGAGGAACAAAGAAAATTTATAATGTCTTCATCATTACTGAATGTAGGAATATGGATAGGTGCGTCAATGTCCCAATCTATAAGTTCTGGATAAACTAAAGGCATAGGATCATTAGGTTGGGTAAGGTCTTGAATTGTCAAAGTCATGATATGGTTATCATCCTCATGGTAGACAAGGTTTGTAATAGTATTCTCATGTTGATTATCAATCTCGTTAGAATCTGATTCTTCCTCACTTGAGTCATGATCGCTTTGTAAAACAAAATCAAATGGAGACCTTGAGCCTTCTCCTTGTATAAGAACAGGTGCATATTTATGTATAGTATCAACTTGTTTATCCCTCCAAAATTCATCATTATAAATGGTGTCCCATTCATATTCATTAGAATCAGTATCTAAACTATTTTGCAATTGGAAAACTGATTCATGAGATTTATCTGACACGGATCATCCTTCATGAGTTAATGATGTCTGCTGTGAAGTAGATTCTTCTTTATCTTTACCATATCCAAGTCCTATTTTATCACTTGAATGCTTTGAAATAGGTTGAATTGGTTCCACAATTCCTTCTCTTTGTTTCCCTATAGGACCATTCCCTTCATAGCCCATCTTTTGCATGATAGCATACCCCTTACCATATTGTTCTTTAGGCAACTTAATGTGCAAGAGAGATTCATCTTCATCTTTGTATAGCCAATTTAGGATGTCCCTATCTTCAGCTTCTTCTTCAGTGGTATTAGCTCTAATGAATTTTCCATCAAACTTTGTGATTGGCATGGAAGCTTGAGATGTAGAAGCAGTTGCAATCTTTTGATTTGCTAAAGTTGGAAAACCATGTGATCTTGGAGAAGGAGGTAAAGTAGAGAGAGATAGTGAATATTCACCTACCCCTTTGTCTTTAAACTTCAGCTTAGTATCAAGATTCTTTGTCAATTCTTGCAATTGGATTTGTAGATTGGAAGAAGAAACATCAAGAGCTTCCCTATTGTGTGGCACAAAGACATCTTGAGTTACTTTAAGATTTGAACAAGTTTGGGTACTATTGTAATCAGCTTGTATAGTTATTTCTTGTCCATCATATGGAAACTTGATACATTGATGATATGTTGATGGTACTGCTTACATATCATGAATCCATGGATGACCCAAAAGTATGTTATAAGACAGATCTCGATCTAGAACCTGACAAAATGTATTCTTCACAACAGGTCCCACTCTGATAGGTAGTAATATTAATCCTTTAGAAGCTCTTTCTTCATCATCATATGCCTTGATGGTTATCTTCCTTCATGGGTCAATTTCATTTTCTGATATTCCTAAGGCATTTATTAATTTTAAGGTACAAATATTCAAACCAGCTCCTCCATCTATTAAGACACATCTAATTCGATGTTTATGGATCATGACTTCAAGGTAGAGCGAGGAATTATGTGGATGTGTCATGGAAGCATAATCTTTGTCCGAAAATGAAAGACAAGTGGGGGAAGATAAATGTCCCACCATGGCTTGAAATTTGTTTGCATCTAGATCAGTATCAACAGTTGTGTTTACAAGAGCTTCTTCTAAAATATTCTTGTGTATGGGGGATATTTTGAGAAGTTCAAGAATGGATATTTGAGCTGATGTATTTCTTAATTGATCAACCAGATTATACTAACTTGGAGAAGAAATAGTTGTTTTAGATGAACTTCCTTTTAAAACAACCTTTGCTTGACCTCTTGTTGTTACATTAACCTATTGATATTCTTGTTTTCCTTTGATTTTGATAACATTAACCCGATTATCATATGTGTGAATGTGACGAATTATATTGTCTTCAACATTATGTATGCTTTTGGCTTTGGTATCTGATGTTTCTCCCTTTTGATAGTTTGGCAAAGAATCTTTGAATGCTTGATGATCATCATTGGTATGATGTCCCTCAATTGTAATGGCACCATTGTCAATTAAATCTTGTACTAGATTTTTCAAAGCTTGACAATTATTTGTTCTATGACCTTTACATCGATGATAATTGCAATAATACGAGTCATTCCATGATGGTGGTTTAACTCGTGGCTCATAATATCTTTGTGGTGGTAAGGTGATAACCTTATTATCAAGAAGCTCCTTGAGAGCAGACTCAAGAGATTGACCCAAAGTGGTAAAAGTCCGTCGATTTGAAAAGAATGAAGGTCTAGACGGATTTACTGTTTGTGCATTGCTAAGATTACCATTGAAATTACCATGATTTTGATTGGTATTTTGATTAGTCATGTTTTCTTGCTTGGAAATTTGTCCTTGTTGATTGTTGTTTCCTTGTTGAATTGTATTTCCTTGTGGATTGTTTCATGGAGCACTTGATAAATTGAAAATAGATGGTCTTGTTCGTAAATTATTTGCATCCACTATACCATCATTGACAACATTTTTGTTTCTATTCCAAAACCTTGTTTTATCGTTGTTGTTTTGATTTGAGGTACTTGGATTATCAAGTTTTATCACTCCCCTTTTAACCAAGGCCCCTTCAATGGTGATTGCATTTTCAATCAATTTTTCAAAGTTATGAGGACAATGAAGGTTAAGCCTATAGCTTAATTCTAGATCAAGGCTATTGATAAAGATATCCATCTTTTCCTTTTCAAGAATAGGATGAGAATATTGTGCAAATAACCTTCTCCACCTTTGTAAAAATGTAGTAAAGGGTTCTCCTACTTTTTGTTTCACTTTACAAAGATCAAGCATTGTTATTTGGTGTTGAATGTTGTAGGAGTATTGTGAGATAAACTGATTTATCAACTCCTCAAAAGTTTTGATAGGTGGAGTGATTTTTGAAAGCCACTCCATGGATTGTACACCTAGACTTCGTGGAAATAATCGCATCAAGTAAGTATCGTCATAGGCAAATTCAAGACTCATGTTTCGGAAATCCCTAACATGGTCAATAGGATCAGTTTTTCCATTATACCTATCATACTTAGGAATTTCGCAATGTTTTGGAAATGGAATCATTTGAAGACTCCTATCAAATGGATAAGGAGATATGTCTTCCAAAACATATTTCTTTGTTGTACCTCCTTGCATTTCCTTTATTTGCCCTTGTAATTCTTTTATCTGTTGGTTAAGAGCACTAAAGTCATTAGGAGGAGTTTCAGGATTTTGTTTAATCCTTCTATGTCAAAAGTGTGAGGCAACTTAGCTCCCTGATTAGCTAATGAAAGAAAATATTTTTCTTTGTTACGTTCTAAAATTCTTTCCATAAGAGTATGGAATTGAGGATCTTGTTCTGCTTCTTGAAGCTTTTCTTCTGTTAACTCATCAAGATTAAACGTTTCCTCTTCTTTTTCATTTCGGTCACCCATTTTACTGGTAGTGGTTTCTCCCTCATCTTTTTCCATTTGTTTTTGAGATCTCGTGAAGACAAGCATAGATTTTGCTCCAAATTCTACTCACTTTTGATCAAAAGAGTGAAATAATGCAATTTATGTGATCTATATGAAAGTCAGGATAGAATGATGATTCTATGACTTACACAAAATTTCTAATCTTGTAGCTTGTGTTGTTCCCTAAGTGAAAGGATGAAAATCCTATTTAGCGGGAATGTAAGCAAAAGATCAAGAAAAGGATGATTTTGCACTTTATGAAGTTTTGATCATGGCTTTGTAAAAGGATGGATTTTATGATAGATGCCTAATGTATTCTAAGTTATCTATTGCAAAATTTGATTTGGACGAATAGAATATTCAATTGCTGGTTGGGGAATATAACTGAAACAAATGCGTTGACTATGGTTATGCCTTTGAGAAAGGGCTCTTCTTTGAAAATAAGCTTGTGAATACAAGGGCTCTATAGCATAATCATCTGAAAGACCTCTAACACAATCATGATACCTATGAAGAAAGGTTCTATATTTGAGTAAAACTTTTCGACTTTGATACAAGAATTGTTGCATCTTCGATAATTTCTTGTGATTGAGGGGTTTCTTTGGCTTTTTAATCCTTTTGGAAATGGATTTCTTTACAAATTTTGTGGATTTCCAATCTCGTAACATGAGATTGATCAATGTGATAATGAGTGTTTTGGATGATCTTATCTAAATTAATGTACTAAAAACACATCAAACAAGTTTTAAAATGGTTGTCTTAAGTCCTATGCTAAACATCAAGTGTATGACCAAAATGTCGTTCAAAAAGTGTTTTAACGGGTTTTACACATGACAAGCACTTCAAACAGACTCACTCTTAGTTCTCAAGTAGGTCATCATAGCAATCAACAGCCCACATCTTAGAACTGCGTCGACTCACACAGCCATGTCACCCCCGAAAGGGCGCCTGTGTTTTTGTCTTTTCCAAGTGCGTACTCAGAGTGACGGAAGTGGATACCGGATCCCCTGAGAAAACAATCCTTGGCAGTTATATGGTGAGTATCTTGGGGGTAGATTCTTCCCTCCCCTACACTTTGATTGAAATGATGTTCAAAAATTGACTCAGTAAGATACTACACTAGGTTCATAGTAAGGGTTTCCGTTCGGTGCGGCAAATGATAGACTCCCTCGAGAGACCTCCCTACCTTTAGAACAAAGGCTTTGGGGATGGTTATCAATGCACACTACCGTCAAAAGAGGGTTTCCCCAAATTTTCTTTAAATTTTAGAGTGGGGTGGAATAGCCTAGCTTTGGCTTGAACCCACTTGAGTCGTTCCTCTTGGGTGAGTACTTTTTCCCACAAGAGCAGGCTCTCTACAAGGTTTTAATAAAGCTATAAAATGCATAAAGGGAAATAGGTGAGTTTGGCATTTTGATCACCCAGTTAAGGGGAGAGCATAGGCCTATCACCGAAGACAAAGCAAACACTACTGTATTTTAAGCACCAAATGAAAATTTTCTAAGCTAAGTGAAGATATTGCTTCACATAAAAAGAAGATTCATTTTAAGCCCAAAATGAAAGATGAAGTGTCTACCCTAGGATTGGTTCATTTTTCTTTAAATGACTACCCTAGGATTGCTTCATTTTTAATTTTAGATGACTACCCTAGGATTGGTTCGTTTTACTTTAGATGACTACCCTAGGATTGGTTCGTTTTATCCTTAGAAATTATTAACTATCCGCGGCTGTGTCAAAGTCAGTTAGATTATTTTACAATTACAGATTACAATACTGACATTTAAAAGTTGCGCTGCAACAGACATTATAGGTGCTGCAAAATTCCTTATGGGCGCTGCAAAACTCCTTACAAGCGCTGCAAAATTGATCACGAGCACTGCAATAAGTGTTATGGGAGCTGCAAAAATAGTTACGGGCGCTGCAAAATTGATCATAGGTGCTGCAATAAGTGTTACGGATGCTGCAATAAGTGTTACAGGAGCTGCAATAAGTGTTACGGGCCCTACACCAGTCTTCAAATGCGCTAAACTGGAAATAACATTCCCAAAATGTGTTGTTTGCGCTATTCCGCTATTTTTACTTGTAACCTATCAGAAAAACCTGCAAAAAGATATTAAAAAAAGGGGGCAAGAGCCCCACGGTGGGCACCAAAAATGTGTATGTTTGTTTATTGTTAATCTAAATGAAAACAAAACACTAAATGAAACATTAATCTAAAGAAATTGAAATAAATAAAAATAAACAAGATTTCTTCAGAGCCATCCCATTTTCTCTATCTACAGTGATTCTTTTGAAGCTATTGCTCTCAGATTGTGTAAGCTAGGCTTCCTTCAAATAGCAACTTGTAGAACGAGTATGCAAAAAGGAAAATGCTTCACTATTCTATATGCTAATGAAATGGAATTGCTGATACGGATATGGACAGGGGCTGTGATTATGCACAGGGGCTGTGAATGAAAGATATCATGATTCTATTGCTATTGCTATGATTCTAATACTATCTATGCTATGAAAGTACTCTATGAATGCTATGAATGCTATGAAATTTTCCTATAGTTCTTTTACTGAAAGCTTCTATATGATTTGGAGCTCCCGACAGTTGTATTTATAGATTTTTGTAGGCTCAATCCCGGCTGGTAAGAATCTACGGCTATGAGATTGTCTGGTAAGTTTGAATGGTGAGAGATGAAGAAGTTGAGAAGAAGTTGGGAGAGGTTGAGAGGTTGGAGAGAAGGATGGATTCCTGTCTTCAACCCACGGGAACAAGCCTGCACAGAAACAGAAGAAATTAAATTTTTTGTTTTGGCAGTTTGCTTCCCAGATGTTGAAGATAAATTCCAAATTAAATAAATAAATTTATTTAATTTCATTTATTGCATTTGATTTTTGATTTTTATACTATGGAAGATTTAATTAAATATTTTGAAATATTTAATTATGATATGACTTTAGAAGAATATGAAATTTTTAGAAGAATTAATTAAATATTTTATGAAATATTTAATTATAAATAGATATTTAGAAGAAGAAGAATGTTTTAATTTTTATTTGAATAAGATATTCAAACTAAGATTATATGATAATTAATATAAATAAATCGTAATGTTTATTTAATTCATTAAGAAATGAATACGAAATGATGATTAAATAAACTTATTTATTTAATCAAAATAAAAGAATGAAGAAATATAAATAAATTATTTAAATTTATTTATACGCAGATAGAATTTGAAGATTTTAATTAAATATTAAAAATATTTAATTAATTACCATACAGTATGATGTGACCATTTTTAAGTGTATACAAATAGAGTCTAGAAAAGTGTAGAAATGTTTTACAACACTTCACAACACTATCACAAGACATCATAATTTGAATTTTAAGGACCTAATATGAATATTCAAGCCACATTGCAAAATTAAATCAGAGAAAATTGGACCAAATATCATAATGAGAAGCCTAAAAGACCATGAAAATGTCAAGAGACCATTTTTCTGTCGGTGTATTTATCCCCCACTTTAGTGAGAGGATGAACTTGCTTTAAACTCACACTAAAGTAGCCATGCATATTGAAGATGATTTCAAATCAACTTATGCTAGTAAGATGGAATGGAAATGATCAAGAGGGATGATCAAGCCCCCAAGATGAAGATACCATGGTAGAGTAAACACAAGAACAAAATAATAGATAAGTGAAAGAGAAATTAAATTGAGCTTCGATTGTCTATCCAACTAGTAGTGCATTAGATCTAGGTTGATTGTTTCAAAGAAAAAAAATGCACTCACTCTATGGAGATTAAACTCATGGTGGTCTATTGGGTGAGAAGACCCAAAAAGATGAAGTACATATGCTAGTTGGTATGCACTTATAAACACATAGGTGGCTATGGGGAAATTTATGTTGTGGAGTGGGCTTCCCACTCAACCATATCAAAGTTATACCTCCTGATAACTTTAACAAGGCACCCTAAGGAAAATGTTAGATTGGGCTTCATGAGACAACAAAAGCTTTGTATGCTTAGAACTCATGAACAAATGTAAGGTACCCTAGGCATGGAAGTTGTGTTATGCAAGGTAGGAAAAATGTAAAAATGTGAAAATAAAAAAATGTAGAAGTTCAAAGGAGTCTTGTTAAGTTCATGTAAGGTCTATCACTTAGGGAACATTGTTTCTAATGTCTCCAAGAGAGGAGCAATCAAAGAATAGTATATTCACAACTTAGGATATGAATTGCATCACATTAGGCCACTAAGAGGAATGCAATATGCTAATATAGGTCACACTTATGAAGGACATCACACCCAAAGTCATCCACAAAGTAAGGAATGCATCATATGAAGTGACAAGGCTATACTAAGAACCAAAAATAAATTGATGCCAATGTATTCCCCCCACTTTAAAGAAATTGTGACACACTGTTCTATGAGAAATTAGTTTAAATTATTCAAGGGAAGAATGTAAAATGAAAATAAGACATGAGAGCCAACGTGGAAAGCCTCTATGCCAAGTCATATGTTTCTATGTTAGGCTATGTCATGTAAATATAAGCAAAAAAGAAAAAGAACAAGGATTTTCCCCCCAAAAAATAACACACTAAACACATAAGGAATCTATGGATATAGGGTCAATATGCTTGTTACTGCAATTTTTTTATTAAAGAGCTCATAACTATCATCATTCCCCAAAGCACATAGAGTGTGAAGAATGACACATAAAGAGCAAAAAAAGAAGAAAAAGAATGTTTCATCTAAGATAGGAGGAGTGGAAGTGGATGAGGTCTTGTTACAAAGAGACAATTAGTCTATGTGTTTAGCTTTGAAATTTTGATAAGCTATGAAAAAGAAGTCCTTGCAAGGGGTAATAGGTTCCATAGGCTCATGCCAAAAGGCATCTAGGAAAAAGTTAGCTTTGGAGGATATCGGTTTGAAGCCACTATGGTGGACAGTAAATATTTCATTTATATGTGGAAAATTCAAACATTTATGAACAAGAAAAGGGACTGCTTTCATCAAGTGGAGCCAAGGATGGCCCAACTATAGACAAAATTGGTCTAATTGAGGAATAATAAAAAATGTCACATCCAATTTTTTCTATCCTATGTGTAATGGGAGTATGATCAAGTCAATTGTAGCACACACAAAACCATTATGTGTTTTAATCCATGTAGTTGCTTTATCATAATCATCTTGATATAGATCATGTAACACTAAGAATTCTTTTGTGATCACATTCTTACCACACTTGCAAGTTCATCCATAGGGCTAACTTGGATAACATTCAAAGTTATATCATGTTGTTCATGATTTATATCAATGTTCATGAGTTGAGGGTTTGGAGTTTCACTAGCCTTAAAAAATGAAATATTATGCTTAGGCATAGGGTTGGTGAATAATGGTAAATTCTGGTTAGGGGGTGCAATAGACTTATTTCCATGATCATTAACATCTGCAATGGACAAACGACCAAAATCAATGAGGTCTTGAACTAAGTGTTTTAGATGCTTACATTGTTCGGTGTCATGACCATTTTGGCAATGAAAATGACAATAATCATTATGTTAAATTTTGGTGGTAAAGGTTTCATGGTATCAAGTGGTTTAATGATAGGCAAGGTGATCATTGTTTATTGGAGCAATTGGTTCATGGTATTGTGCAAGGTATCAGGCAAAGGAGTAAATTGTCTCTTTGGTTCCCCATAAGTATAGTGCACCAATACTTTAACATCTACCACTTGACTTTAAATAGGTTGGGTTGGTTGCGTAGATGTGGGTTGAACTATAAAAAGCCTTGATTTTGTTTTCTAAGTTTTGTGCATTGTTTTGGTTGGTATGATCGACTTCTCAACACAATTAGAATTGGATGATGTATCACAACTAGTAATCGAGTTGTGATAGTCACATTAAGCTATCCATAAATGTAGGAAAGAAGGTAACTTCATCAAGGTTAATTTGTATTGGATATTGGATTGCAAGTTCTCAATAAACATCTTTTGTAAATGTGAATTAGGAACCTAGACATCAACTTGAGCATACAAGGACTAATAACAAGAAATGAAATCAATTATCTTTTCATTTGTATCTTATTTACACCTCATTAAGTCATCCATTATATTTTTAGGTGTCATATGAACTTAAAAGTGACTAATAAAAGCATCCATAAGTTCATTGAATGAACAAATGGAATGATTTGATAGAGAGGACAACCACTCTAAAGTAGTATCCTTTAAGGTTCTAGGAAACAATTTGGCTAACATTTTATCATCTAGAACAAAGTCACTACATAGGGTTGTATTGGAATTGACATGGTTTGTAGGATCTCCTTTACCAGTGTACTTCTCAAATCTAGGTAACTCAATTCCTTGTGGCATTGAGGTTCTCAAGATTTCAAGGGATAATGGACTACACAAACATAGTAAGTCAGAGGTGCATTTTGGTATTGATTAATGGTTGAAATTTGTTGTTGCATGGAGGTCACTATGTGAAAAAGTTGGGTGATAAGGGGATTGGTGTAAGTGGTATGAGGTGGAAGGGAAAATGGATATGCATTGAATGTGGTTGTGGGACAAGTAAAGGGCACACTAAGTGGAGTAAAGGTGGTGGAGGGTGGAATTTTAGATTCCACAAAGGAACTACGAGTTCTAGTTGTAAGAAAAAAGGAAGGAGTCATCTAAATAACCTGTGTTATAGTTGTTGTAACTTGAGGAACAGTGTAAGTAGGTATGGATGTTATGGTTGAAGGAGGAGGAATGTGAGGCCCTTCATGACTGACAACTATGTTTTCTGATTGGGATGTGGAAGAAGTATGCTTGTTGTAGATCTCAACAATTCTTTTCAAGACTTGTAAACCTTTGTCACTTTCAATCAAATGATGAAGGTTTTCTATGGTAGGTATGGAAATGGTAGAATTTTTTTCAAGTGACAAGTCTTTTTGTAAATGTACAAAATCCTCATGAATATTAATGGCTATTTCTTGTGGAATGAAATTATTTTGTGTGTCAACATTCAATAGATGGAAGGATGAAGGAATATAAGTGGTATTGTCCATGTCTAATGTACCATTGTCCATACTAGGAGTAGGAGCTCTTGAGATCCCAAGGTCCACAACAAAAGTGTTGTCATGGGAAGCCATGTGTCTAGAACTTTGTCTCACCAAAGTATTATCAATGGGACACAAAACACTCATACAAGTACCACAAAGGATAGGGTGCATGTAAATGCAATGTAATCTAGCAGTGAAAAAAGAAAATAATAGGAATTTTGCAAACTAAAGTAGAGAAGTAACAACAAAGAATAGAAATGCAAGAAATTCCCAGAAAATGCTTGAAAGTGAAATTTAAAATGTGTAGGTGGACTAATTTTCCCTAGGTAGTGAATGAGTCTAGCTAGGATATTTTTTTTATTTTTTAGAAAATGTAAAATGAAATTAATGCTTTTCAAATTCCAATATAGGATGCAGATGATTTTTTTTAGTTTTTTCAATGATATAGGATGCAAAAATTAAATCTAAATGAGTCTTTCAGTAATGCAAGGTAAAAAAAAACCCTAAACTACAAAAACAAAACAATATTCTAATTGAATGTTGATGCAAATGAAGTCTAAGATGCAAGATGCAATTGAAATCATAAATGCAAAGTGTTCTATATGCAGGTTCACAAAAATGAACCGTAGATTTTTGGGTAGGGCTTATAGACTACTCTTGCACTCTTAGGACATTTCACCTAAAAGGAGAGAGACAAACCTCACTCAAATGAATCTAACAATTTCAATAAAATAATTCAATGTATGATATTATTTATGCTAAATGAGATGGTATGTGTGTAACTAAATGATATTTTTGAATAATTTTGAATGAAAAACCTAATAACTATGCAATGTTGGAAAACATAGTGATGATTGCATACTTGAATAAATGCAAGGACAAAAATGTAAAAGACTAAAACAAAGTACACCTAGCTGCTTGATGGATATTCTTGAATATTTTGAAGGCTGATGAAAATCACTAAAAATCACCAGTGGGACTCATTCACCACAATTGGCGAATTAGTCCTACTTTTGATGAAAATTGTGAAAAGCAAATTTTTGATTGTCAAGATCTAGAATATGACAAAATCTGGATTTCAATCCTTAAGGTGGGCCTCATTCACCATATGTAGTGAATCAGTCCTCTCCCAAAATTATGAAAAATTAGAGACCAATTCTATAGCACCAAATCTAAGATTGTCTTCTTGTGGGGATTTCAAAGTCAAATCTATAGAAAACAACTTGTAGGTATTTTCCAAGCTTGAAATATAATGTAGTTGACTTGAAACACTTTGTTGACTTCTTATCCACTTTTCAACACCTGAATACTTGTCAAATTTGCATACACAAGTCTACAAATACACATACGAAAGGGGGAAAATGGTTAATGGTTAGGTTATATGGATTTTCATTGGTCAAATCCAACTTTTGTAATCAAACCCTTAATGAAACAATGGTGCAAGAGAACTTAATCTCCTTGTTGCAGAATTTCACACTTTGAAGGTTAATAGGTTGGGAGGTTAGGTGATTAAGGTCTAGAGGTGTTAGGTGTGATTTATTTATGCTAAATAAGGTCAATAAAGACCATTTAAGGTGCATTAGGTTGAGTTTTGTGTCTTGGTGGTCAAATGGGAAAAAAAGTGCATTCTTGCTTCAAAATTGTTAAAATTGCTATGTAGCCTTCCCAAGGTAAATCCTTGAATTTGGATGTAAATGTGAAAGAATGAGGTCTAAAAGGTTGTAATAAGGTGAATTAAATGTGTTTGAGTGATTTAAGAATCCTTATGTGTCAAATTTCAAAAGTTACAAAATTTATGCAATGTTGTCATATTTAATTTGTCTTAAACTGTAATTTAATGAAGATTAGAAGTTTTTGAATGGTTAAAAATCAGTTATAGGAATTGGAGGAAGTTGGAACAAAACCAAAAAATGTATAATAATCTTCAATGGCTTGAAGGAGGGGTTGGTTGGAGATTTTTGGACATTTTTTATCAATAAAAAACATTATTTTCCAAAAAATTACTAGTTTTTCTCTACTTCTTGTTGTTGTACGGATATGCATAGACTCCAAATGCTCTAAATTTTTTTGGAAGTTGTGGTCCTATGAGTCATCTTTAATTTTCTTCAAATTTGATGGTCTAACTCCTTGTTTTGTGAAAGTTATTCAATTTTTATTGCTTCTACTTATTTTTTCCAGATTTGTGGTTGAGAGTCTTCAAAATGATAAACTGACCCATTCCATTTTTTTTTTTTATTGTGTTGTTTAATGGGTCCTCTAACATGTAAAATATATATTTAACATATTCAAGATGTTCTGGGATTGAATTTCTAGTGAATGGGTGGAGCCTAGAGCTAGAAAATGTTGTTTTCCTTGTGAAATTAAGCAACTAAAATATGGTTTTGATGAATTTCTGGTTGTATAAACTATGTATGAGTTCATTGAGAATTTGAAGGCTATATTTGGGGTTTTTTATGCATTGGTTTGTTTTTAGGAACCTTGGAAGCATGATTTTCAATAAAATCCTTGGTTTTGGCATTGAGAATGAGGGTTTGAGAACTAAGTGATAAACAAAGCTTAGAGTGACCTATAACCTTGAAAATCTAGTGTTTTGATTCAAAATAAAGTCTTTTTGAAGTGTTGTGAGTCACCCCTGGTTGTGAGTTATGTTATGTAAGCCCCAAAAGGGTATCTTAATCCATCATTTTTTTGGAAAGTGTTTTGGAAAATTTTCAAGAAAAGTTCCTAAAACCAGGTCCTTTTTCCTACAGGGGCAGGCTAGTGTAAATGTTGATAAATGAAGTGTTTGAAGGTTTTGTTTTTTAATTTTGTTTGAGATCCATTCATTTCAATTTTTTTGAAGTATAACACCCCTTTTCTACATTAAATAATTAAATTAAAGAGAATGATAAATCAATAACATGCAAATGCTATCAACTTACCAAACCCTTGTACAAGAAATCTGAAGATAATGCAATGGTTGCTCTATAATACTTGATAATTGCTTGATTCCATGATGCAAAATACTAGAATAATTGGATAATTTAATGAATAAATGAATTAATTAATGCTTGAATGAATGGACTGATGGATGCTAAAATGAATGTAAAACACTTATTTATACACACTTGTGCCTTAGTAACCTAATAATACCTCATCATAGGCCAACATAAGGTGATTTTAAATTTTAAAATGAAAGAAAATTTAAAATATTTTTCATTTGGAGCCAAGAGGAACTTATTCACCACCCATGGTGAATGGGTCCCACCTTGGACTTGAAAGTGGGTGTCAGGAATTATCTTCTATTTAATGTTGTGTGTTAGGTTTATATTCAAAAACACACTTAATTAAGCTTGATAAGGGCATAAAGAGGTCATAAAATATATTAGAAAGGTGAAATAAGGGAAATATGCCTAGAAAAGTGTGAATCTTTGTTACAATACTTTACAACACTTCAAAATAGGACTTGATGATGAATAAAAAGATGATTTTTTAGGTGAATTATAATAAATAGAGTCTAGAAAAGTGTAGAAATGTTTTACAACACTTCACAACACTATCACAAGACATCATAATTTGAATTTTAAGGACCTAATATTAATATTCAAGCCACATTAGAACATTAAATTGGAGAAAATTGGACCAAATATCATAAAGAAAAGCCTAAAAGACCATGAAAATGTCAAGGGGCCATTTTTCTACGTCGGTGCATTTAGCCCCCATTTTAGTGAGAGGATGAACTTGCTTCAAACTCACACTAAAGTATCCATTCATATCAAAGAGGATTTTAAATAAACTTATGCTAGTAAGATGGAATGACAATGACCAAGAAGGATGATCAAGCCCCCAAGATGAAGATCTTGTGGCACACTAAACACAAGAACAAATGAATACATATGTGAAAGAGAAATTAAATTGAGCTTCAATCATCTATCCACTTAGTAGTGCATTTGATCTAGGATGATTGTTTTGAAAAAAAATGCATACTCAATCTAGGGTGATAAAACTCATGGTGGTCTACTAGGTGAGAAGACCCAAAAAGATGAAGTACATACTCTAGTTGGTATGCACTCATAAACACATAGGTAACTTGATGATGAATAAAAAGATGATTTTTAGGTGAATTATAATAAATTGAGTCTATAAAAGCATATAAATTTTTTACAACACTTCACAACACTATCACAAGACATCATAATTTGAATTTTAAGGACCTAATATGAAAATTCAAGCCACATTGCAACATTAAATCAAAGAAAATTGGACCAAATATCATGAAGAAAAGCCTAAAATACCATGAAAATATCAAGGGGCCATTACTCTATGGTGCAATAACTCATTCACAAATCTCTTATCATTAATTCATCGTCTATCTTCTTTTTCAAGTCAAGAAAGTTAGGGTTTCATCATTACAAGTCACCAAGATAATTTCCTAAAAAATTCAAGGGAATAAATTGTTCGTGTTTTTCTATAATAATTCAAGATCAATCTTTATGGAAAGGTAAAAACTCTATTATTGCATGCTTCATTACATTATTTTCTCATTTTTGCTTAATTACCTAAAAGGGGGTTTGACCAAGGAAAATCCCCATGCCCTAACATTCAACATTTTTCTCTCTTGTCTTGTGTCATTGATGATCAAGTTGCAATTTTTTTCATATCATATCTTCATTGGATAAGTAAAAATATCAACAAAAGGTCACCTTTAGGCCCAAATTTGATATTTTTAGAACTATACACCTGGAGAAGTATAAAGTGCAAATTGAAGGCTCCTATTTCCACCTTTAAATCTTTAGAAATTCAAAAGTGGACTCATTTTCCATGGGTGGAGAATGAGTCCCACTAGGTCTAAAAATTAGTATTAGTATCATTTCAAAAGAAATTTCCAATCTCCATCAAGTTCATAGGTACACACATTTAGTTTCATTAGTTTTTGTTACAATTTGTTTATGTTTCTAGCTCACTTCTACATATCACACGTGTTTTCAAACATTGCATATTTCATTAGTTTTGCATTCATACTCAATCAATTTTATCAATTAGTTGCATTTAAATCATTTCATTTAGTCATAATTGCACCATACATTCCTTAGTTTGAATGAACCACCTCATTTTTTGGGTTCTATCTCTCTCCTTTTACATGAAAAACCCTAAGAGTGCAAGAGAAGTATATAGAACACACCATAAAATTGATGGTTCATTTTGGTGAACCTTCTTTTTGAATACCTTCTTGTCTAACTTGGCATCTGCCATCATAGATCTAGCATTGAATTGACCTTGCATTAGGGTTTGCATGGATTAATTTGCATACTAGCTTTCAAATTTTGCATTCATGAAAAGTACATTTAGCTTGCATTTTTGGCATCTAAAATCATTCAAATTTTCTAAAATTTTGCATTTTCATCTTAAGTCTTCATTTTACAACATAAAAAATGTAAAAATACCTTAGAAAAATCTACAAAATCTCAAAAAAATCCCCATTGGGACTCATTCACCACCTTGGACGAATCAGTCCCTTTTCACCTCTAAAACTACCTTTTATAGAGCTAAAAACCCTATTTTTATGCTTCTATTTGTTGCCATCAATTATCTATATCAGTTGGATGAGTTTTTGTATCATGCATTTCATTAGATTTAGCTTACATTAACTCATTTCATGCATTTTTAAAATTCACATTTGCATTTCCAATCTTTCATCTTTTAGATTATTGCATAGTGTCATCAATAAATTACTTTGTTTGAAATCTGAAAAGTTGCATTTTATCCTATGTATTTACATTACATTTTAAGTTTGCATAGCTTGTATTACATTTAAATCATTATAAATAAGCATTTTTTGCATTCATGGTACTTAGACATTTGCAATTTTCATTTTCAGGATTAGTTCCTAGTTCATTTAGATTAGATTCATTAGCAAATGAAAACAAAAAACAAAAAATGACAAAAGACCCAATTCAAAAAATGATTCAATTTAAAAAATCCATAACATTCAAGCCCTTTAGTAGTGATGATTTAGACATGTTAGATGAAGACCTTAACAACTTCCTCTCTCTAAGATCACCCACTAAATATTTGACACAAATGGATGCATGCATCAATAATCATGATAATCATAATTGTTCTTCTCCTAATATCTCTCCCATTGGTGATGAAGGTATTTTGATGCAAGAAGACACAATAATTGAAGATCATGAAATTTTTTCTTGTCTTCCTCCTCCTCCCCTTTGCAATGACATTATGACACATGAAGCTAAAATAATTACCACTACCTTACCTATTCCACATTCATCTCCCAACACCTCCCCTACTTGTGAAAATCCTCTAGTGAATAAGGATAAAATCATGAATGATCCTAAAAAACACATTTGTGTGGAGGATATGATTGAGAGCTACAAAAATCCTACCTCTTCCACTCAAGAAGACATTCTAGGACATGAGGATGTGAGTGTAAATGATGTAGGAGCATCCAGTGGTGTAAGGGAAAATTTGCATCACCCAAAAATAGTTAAATTTCAAGTTTATAATTTCTCATATGTTTTTACATTTTTTGGATACCCTTTTCATCATAATGAAATTCCCAATTTATGGTTTTTATTTTCTATTCCTGGGTTGAAAGATATTGCAGTTTTAGTTTCCCAGATTTGCACCTGAAAATATTCTGAGTTGGATTTGAGGCACTTGGAGCTTCTGGAATGGCCCTAAAACTTTCCAAAATTGGCATAGCTAATTTCAAACATGTTCTTGACTTCGAGACCTTTCCAACAGTTCAAACAGTTCGTGAATCGGAGCCCCAGATCAAAAGTTATGGCCCCGGGAAGTTGGCGCACCTTCTAGAAGATACAATTGCAAATGTTCTTTTGAATTTTGAACTTCAAGTTGTAATTTTTGGCACCAAACTGCCTAAACTCAAATTTTAATATTGTTTTGGCTCCAAACAAAAGTGGAGCTCTATTTATGGGCGGGTTTCTAATATTTTTGGGTAACTTTTTGGGGACAAGCTCGCATATTGTGAAAGGGTTATTCTATAGCTTTCTGTAGCTTGCATGTGTTGTAGAACTTGGGGATTTGAGATCCTCTGGATGTAAGAAGCTCCATTTTTTGAATAATAAAATTATTCTCTTGTTTGTGGGTTATTTTCTATGTCTCGGGTTGTGCCCTCATTAAGGGGTATCACTTGATAATAACCTTTTATTATCTCCAAGATAATAACCTAAATTTGGATAGTATGTAGGAACTTTCCCATACATTTAGAATGATTTATTTATCATCTTGTTCCTACATTCTAGTTCTTCCTTGGGCTTTCTACTCTTGGGAATGGGCTTCCCTGAAGGTTGGCGCTCTCTTTTGCCACATGCGTAATACTAGGATTCATGATATTCTAACGACTCAAGCTTCTTCTTTGAATAACTTCCCATAATACATAGCCCAGTCTAGATATGATTCTATCTGTGATCCAAATCTTCCTATTCATCCATACCTGAACTTTGCAATGCAATCTACTTCTCTTATAATCACCAATTCCAACTATTAAATCCCTTAAATAAAACATTCATAAAAATATCATGTAAATAAAACCATCATTAATTAATCATCATTTTAAATCCATCATAAATAACACACTTTCAAAAAGGGTCATATATTGTCATGTAATTATCCCTTTAGTTGGGTTACTAGACCATTAAACATTTTAGATAACATTAAAATTTTAATCTTTTATTTTCATTGTTACTCGGTACCCAGTACCAAGTACTTCAGCTTCTACCCATAATTTTCTTGGACCTTAGATTTTTATCAGAACTTCCGTATTTACCAGACTTTTGTTCCCAAGCCAGAACACTTTTCTCAACACTTTTTACACTTCTGGATTTCTCGATTCCTAGTACCTAGTACTGAGAACACTTGAGTTAGAAAGTACTCTTTTTAAAAGATTTTATTTTATTTTTTTCACTTCTAGTGATCTTTCCAACTAGCCAACACCTACCATAAGCATTAGTTTTCACTTGGGTTTCCAAAGTCTTATAGTCTTAGGGTGTCTTGTGAGACCACACAACAACTTGTAACTAATAAAACCAAATTTAAACCAAAACTCAAGATTAAATCACTAGTCATAAATTATAATTAATGCATATTTTTAAAACAATAGCTCTTTACCTTTACCTAGATTTTAACATAAAAGTAGTAAAATTTCTTTGAAAAATATCAGTGTATGCTTTGATTAATTCTAGTTTTCAGAACTCAGTGAAAAATATTAGTTCATTGACATTGAAATACATAATTTGGTAATCCTCCAAATCCAACCATGGATAGAGCCTTGCTACCAGTCAAGCACCCATAGTCCCAACAAGATTATGTCTATAATTCTCCCAAACATAGCTCTACTATGGCTAGACATCTATAGTTGTGATAGAGATATTTGGATAGGCTGTAGAGTTGATTATATATATACATTATATGCATACATACATACATACATACATACATACATATATATACACATACATATATATATAGATATATATCTAGATATTTCATTGATAGCTCATTTCAACTTGCAAGCAATAAAGTCTACTATTAGGTTGGGAATTATAGTGGTAACAGAGGTTACCTTTTGATTTTTCATTCAATGCAAATCCCTTCATCATTTGACTATTTCCTAGAAAATAATTTAATTATTCCCTATTGGTTTGTATTCTCGACTAAATTTTACCATTCTTATGTCAAATCCTAGCTAACTATAACTTTCTACATGTTATAAGATATGCATAAATTAAAATTCAGCAGCAAATAATTTAGTCACCAAATTTAAATATAAATTTAGAACCATTAGTTACCACCCTTCCATTTTGATTTTACGACAACTACTAAATACTTAGCTAGCAATTCCAATTTGATGGTGTTGCACCACATTAATGGATCAAAAATTTCATGATGACACTTAAATCTGATCACAATATTCTACATTAAATTCGCACACCTAAATGTGCATGTATCATTTCCTTCAAATTACTCAATTGTTGATGTGTGCTGCCTTACTAACTTCATTTTCCTTTCTACCTTACAACATGGGCGCCTTCATGATTAATATGGCTTAATAAAACATAATTAAATGACCACCATTAATTTTGAAATCTTTAATTTGCTTGATTCACAATCTTCATAATGGACAAATTTGAAGCAAATTGTCACTAATTGTGTAAGAATTAATTTTATTTAACATTATGCTCTAGAGAAATTCATCCAGTTACCACCTTAGCTTATGCTTTCCAATACTTCAATCTAGGCAACTATGTACAACAACTTCCTCATGGTTTTCTATAAATTTTGCACTTCTCTTGAATTCTTCACACCTTAGCTTTTTCATTTTCAATTATAATTTTGCATTTCTAGTTTGTAAGTACTTGCTTGCTTCCAGATCATGGATACTCCAATTTTCTTGACCTGCAATCATTGCCAAGAGGGCTTCATGGTTCATATCATGACTCGGAGGCTTGACAAGGTTTTCTTCACTTAGACTACCAATTTCACTATGCCAAACTTATGTTTAGTCCTTGGGAAACAATTCATGGAATCTAAAGATACTACAGGCTATAATTAGACTTGGATTGATTATTTTTAGCATCGCTCTTAGACCTTGGGCTCTATGTTGAAGATGTTTTCTAGGCTGCAAAAATGATAGTGCGGCTTGAATATTTGGGGAATCTGGATATTGTTCTATCTATTGCACACCTGGCCATTGGAATCCCCTATATGGATGATATTCTTTGGTTTTTGGAACATGGAGAAGTAGTTCCACTTCAACCATTCCTTGCTAACCTCCATAACCCTAACTTTGAAGTTCACAAGGAAATTACCTAGGGTATATGCATGATCATCATGGAAAAAATAGGTCCTCAAGTGGCAAAAAATTCAAAAAACTCAGAGTTAGATAACTTCACGTAAAAATTTGAATAAGTTATCTATATTATTTTAAAAATATGTAAGAATAGAATTTGTAGAAAATTGAATGCAGTTTCTAAACTACTAGGTTTGTTTAAAAAAGAAAAAATATATTTGGTGAAAATTTGAAATTTCAATGCGTAGTACTTAAATTTTAGGGAAAAATAAGTAGGTGTATGTCTCACCACTAACCACAATAAAATGATAATATTTTTTTTATAAGATTTTAGATATAAGTAGAGGACTCATGTCCCAATGTGATGCATATTTTTTGTATTTTTTTAAGTAAATAGTTAATTATGAATTTTTATTGCAACTTTTAAAAATATAAAAATTACATGTTTGACCACCTTAACTTGGTCAAAACTTCATGAAATTCAATTTTTCTTTTTTTAATCCTATAGTATGTGAAACATAGAATGTGACACATGTTTTGGATTCAAATAATGTGATACCATTTGAAAGCTATAGATGTTTTTCAATCAGCCTATCAATTAGGACTTTAGTCATAATTCAAATAGAAAATGAATAATAATCACTTATTAAATTCAAAGTAAAGCATAATTTATATTGGTAGAAAGTTGATAATCTCCTTTAAAAACCCTTTTCGTTTCATCAATTTTTGGTAAAAGGAATTCGTCGGCCACATACCCATCATATTACCACTTTTTGGCCCATCATGATCCTACACATACCCCTTACTTAGGCTATTTGGCTCTAGTAGACAAAGCATCCCAAATTGACTGAATGGCCACAATTCCGTAGCTCAGCTCCCTTCCTTTTTCACTTTTTACAACATGAATTTTGGTACTTCCATGTATATATGCAACACACACAGATGCACACACACACACACACATAGCTTTATAGTACCTTTTAAAGCGTGTATTTACTGTGTATTGTTTTATTGCTTTTACATTTCATAACACTATGTTTCAAAATGTTTCAATTTACTCTCATGTGTATGATAAGTTAAGTAGAATTTTTTAATGTGAAGGAAAAAATAGATAAAAAATAAAGAAATGAAAAAACAAAAACAAACCCTATGAAAGCAAACTAACCCTAACTAACCAAAACTTACCCTAACAAATGGCTAAACCCAACTAAGCAATTTATTTTAAGCTCAATAACTATCTTCATTGTTGTTTTTTGTATGAATTACAATAGGTTTATCTTTAAATTCATTGGAATAAATTTCAAATCTCCTACAGTAACAATGAATTACCTTAAATTTTCCACATTTAAAAAATGTAAATTCAAAGTTGTACTTACCAATAAATTGGCTCACATGTATGAAAAAAACCCCATTAAAGGTCAATTGCACACACTTTTGTTGATTCCTCAATACTCTACCTTCTTCCAGTTCCGGTTCATGGTTTTCTTCTTTACTCTTTTCAGTTGCATGAATGACTATTTCCATTTCTTGATTTTCCTTTTCTCTGAAATTTTTCAAGTCTTTAGCCATGTCTTCACTTTCAACTTTGTTATACCAAGTAGTACCACAATTTATATTATTATAAGAGAAAGAGAAAATAAAAACTTAATACTCTATATCTTGCAAGAAATCAAGAAAATTTCCCTTTTTAGCATGTGAATTTTTTAGTTTGAAAGGAAAAACATGCATCTCTCGCTTGATTTTCCTACCTTTTCCCTTCACTAGCATTCTCCATGTGTGAAAAGAATGATGACTCATCACTATCATTTCCTTATTTTTGATGCAATATTTTTGAGTCTCGACATTCTTTCCTATCTTCTTGCAAAGCCTTAAAAGTTTCTTCATAGCATTTGCAGTTAACAAAATGTTTCGATATATCAATCAATTTTTTAACATTTTTAATTCTACTAGGGTCATATTTGTTTTCATAATTTAAAATATTTCTCATTAATAATTCCTTTCTTTTAGTGGTTGGGTCACTTTTGAACTTTCTGTAGGTAAACTATTAGGAATTTGAAAATGATGTAAACTAGTGATTTGTGAGATTTTGTCTATCTCCTTTGATAACTAGTTTTTAATAGTAAACAACATCACAATAACTTAGGAGATTCTTTTTATGGTATCTATTGGTTTCAATCAAAACATTTAGACATAGGTGCACTTAACTTTGGCTGGACCTAGTACAGAGGCATATGAAGAGGGTTCATTAGAAGGGAGGGTGGTTCATCAGAAGGGGGGAGGGTTCATTAGAAGGGGGGTTCATTAGAAGGGGGGTGGTTCATTCGAACCCCCTTCATTAGAAGGGGTAAACCATTTTAAAAAAAATTATGAGAATTTCTAATTTTTCTTCGTTTGAAAAATTGTAATCCACTATTGTGGGTTTACTTGGTTAAAACCTCTTCAATTAATGAAATAACTTTATGCATGGCTAAACTTAACCTAGTTAAAAAAAATCACAATCGAGTTCACCATGCTGAGTTGTATCATGAATTCTACACTCGTGACTCTACCAAAGGTGAACAAACTCAAAGGATGTAATCTCTAGTTAAGGATTCTCTAGATTTTTTCAACTTCTATTTTCAAACTACTAGCTTGCATAGACTTTCATCTTACAAGCTACTTGCAAATACAAAATGGATAGAGATTCTTAAACAAAACCCAGAGGGAAAGATATGGGTGCCCTCCTTCAAGCACTAGTTTGAGTACCCAATACATGATATTTCAACTTCTAACCATAATTTTCTCAAACCTTAGATTTTTTTTGGAACTTCCACATTTATTGGACCTCTACTCCTAGACTGAGACACTTTTCTTAACACCTAGTGTTACCTTTTTATATTTCTCTATTTCCCAGTTCCCAGTACCTAGTACCTCAAACACTTGAATTATGAAGTATTATTTTTAAAATATTTCCTTTTTTGGTTTTTCACTTCCAGTGATCATTCCAACTAGCCAACATCTACCATAAGCATTAGTTTTCACTTGGCATCCCCATGTATTACAATCTTTGGGAGTGTTGTGAAACCACACAACAAAACCCAAGTCATAAGTTTGCAACCAGAGGAAAAGTGAATAGGATAGATTACTATTCTACAGAGGAATCTTCATCAAAAAATTAGACCAACAATCTTATTTAGAAGAAAAAGAGGAAGAAGAGTCTTCTAACAAGTCTAAAAAGGAGGAGGCAAGAGATGGGAAGTTTTCCCAACTCGATTGCTTCCAAAAGAATGAGTCCCTATGCATCAAAGGAGTCCTTAATTGGTAGCAATTGGTTGCATTGAGAGATTTTGGTGGCACGCATAATTTCAAACATGAGGGAGTTGTGGCACACAGGGGTCTTCAAATATAGAAGGTAAATGGCTTCAAAGATAGTAGCAAATGGGTTTACCATTACATGCACCAAGATGATTCCCTAGTGAAGTCTTTAGTTGGGAAACTACAAAGTCAAGGATGACTTTTATGTGATTATTATTGGAGAAAAATATTTTGTGATGGGTATTTTGTGGCTACATTCCCTTGGTAAGATCACACTTAACTTTCAACCATGGAGCTGAAATTCAAATTAGAAGGTAGAAATGTGATCTTGAGGGGTATATCAAATGGGGAGCTAGGAGTAGTTTATTTCAAATTCATGCACAGACTATTAATACATGCTCAGGTAGAGTGGGTAGTGGTGTGCATAGTTATGCCCATAGTTACAAAAGAGGAGAAGCGTTCTTATCCTCTAGACATTCAGGCTTTTCTATCTAAGTGAAGTAAAGTTTTTGGTAGTATACCTCCTAGTAGGCCTCGTGATAGAGGTATTGAGCATGTGATCATGTTGGAGGAGGGTGCTAAGCTCGTCATTACTACACCATATAGACATCCAAAGAGACACAAGGATGATACTGAGAAAGAAATTAAGGAGCTTCTAGACATGGGGCATATTAGACAAAGTAAAAGTCCATTTGCTTCTTCTGTTGTACTAGTGAAGAAGGATGGAACTATGTGCATGTGGATAGATTAAAAAGCACTAAACAAGAAAACCATCAAAAATAGATTCCACATTCCTTGGATAGAGGAGATCATTGATGAGTTATAAAGAGTAGTCTATTTTTCTAAAATAGACTTGAAATCTAGATACCATTAGATCAAGGTTAGAGAGGAGGGTATTGAGGAGACAATGTTTAGATATAACTATAGACATTTTTAGTACCTTGTTATTCCCATTGGATTGACTAACATGCGTACTACATTCCAGTCATTCATAAACAAGATATTCAGTAAGTAGTTGCATGTGTTTTTTTGGATATTATTTGATGATATACTTATTTATAGTAGGTCATGGGAGGAGCATTTTAGAAATTTGGATGAGGTCTTGAGCATTTTGGAGAGTGATTCTTTTTTTGCTAAGGAGTCTAAGTGTGAGTTTGGAATGAAAAAATTTCTATATCTTGGACATACAATCAACTCTAAGGGAGTTAGCATTGATCCTAAAAAGATCAAGGCTATTCTTGATTGGCCTCTACCTACTAATCACACATAGTTGAAGGTATTCTTTGGGCTTTGTGGATTCTAGAGTTCTAAGGGTGATTGAGTTAATATTTATTATTTTTCACTTAATTTATGTTAAAAACTTACTTTATAACTTAAGTGAGGGTGGTGTGCTCATGAAATGGCCCCATTAAATCATGCCTAGTGAAAACATGATTTTAAGATATTTTAAAAGATATATTTTAGCCTCCAAAAGTAGATGCCAAGTTTGTGGGACGCATAAGGGAAAAATTAAAAATAAATTAAAAGGAATCATGAAGGGGGTGTATCATCTTTGAGGGAAAAGTTGGAATTTGAAATGTGTTTCCATAATTCCTCTTCATCTTTTACATATTTTCACTTTGGGCCTTCATTTGGTTATCTTGCTATGAAAACCTAACATGACGATGTTGGATTGTTTCTAGGATTCATGATATTATAGTTGAGGACAAAAACCCTCATCTCTAGTTGTTGGTTTCGGTGTTGAAAAACCCAACCTAGCTAATTGGCGATGGATTCAAGATTTAAAATGATTTTAGCTTGTTGATTGAGCATTTTGGCACTATTAGAATGAGGATTTTTTTAGTATTTTTAGTGGGTTTGGATATTTTGGTTCAGTCATTGATTAGAATTTTATTTGAGAGTGTGATTGGAGTTGTTTGGGCTTACTTCAAAGGTTTGATATACTTTTCTTGAAGTCTAGAAATTCAAATTTTCTAAGTGGATAGAAAGAAAAATTTGTTCATTACTCTGTGTGGGAACAACATTGTTTTGAGTGTTTCTTTTATGGATCCCTCATAGCTGGGTGCCACATTTTTAGCTCTCATTTGTAACTATGTTTGCTGAAGTTCTAATTTTTAAATTCAAATCACCCCTCCTAGAGATCCATGCAATTTCTTGGAGTTTGGTGTTCAACATTAAAGTCTTATTTGATATTGCAATGGTCTCAAATTTGCTTGTAATCAAGTTTGAAATAATATATTATGCTTTGTGTTTCAATTGGAGTGATATCTCTTGATCATAACATTTCATGCTCATGTGTTAAGAAAATTTTTCATATGTAATTCCATGATGTTATCTTTGCTTGTACTCTTTGCATTGCATGTGTTATGAAAGCAAACACTTCTTCCTTTCACATTCTATTAAGACAAAAAAAGGGATGGTTATTACAAAAAAATTAAGTTGCTTCCTCCAAAGCTCATTCTTTATGTGAATGGTCATCCTAGACCTACACAAACACAAGGAACAAACACATAATTAGTCGCATATTCAAGTTAAAACCATCATTCCCCATGAAATCCATTAAAATAACAAGAATAAGAAATAACCAAAGATAATCAATAAAAAAACTTCTAAATCTTATTCCAAACAATCACACCACTATCCCATGGGGGAATTGGTGCTATTTTGATCTAGATAATGGCCCTTTCCCAATTCCATTGCAAGCTTGATGATCAACGTTAAAGATGTGGAGCTCCTTGATGAAAATTTGGCATAACCTAGCTATGAAATCATGAAAAGTGATTAACAACAGATGAAATGAGCTCTAAATGTGAAGATAGTAAATTTTATATTAAGTTGTCCAAAATGAGAAAAAGAGTCTTCTATTTATAGATGAACAAGATGGAAGAATAAGAAAAATGGAGGAATGTGGGATTAATCATCAACCAATGGCCAAGTGTGACTTGTCAAGATGTGAGAGGATGAAGGTTGTGCACATTTTGATGAATTTTCTCATAAATGATATTAGGTGGAATTTGAAATTTGTGAAATGACAAGTTGGAGGGAGAAAGGAATGAATTAAATGCCACTTGGCTCAATACACAAGGACATGTAAGAGGCATTGAAAGCCTTGTTGGAATGACACATCCCTTTGAAGGGATTTTGAAATTTGGAAAAATATTCCCTTTTTGATGCCAAGTTGAGGGAAATTAGAAGATTTAATAAATAAAAATAAATGATTTATTGTGAAAGTGACATTTTTTAGAGGATTGGAGTGATTAAGATTAGATTTAATCAAGATTTGATTAATTTAAGTGAGATTAGAAAATTTGACGATTTGATTTAGATTTTAGGATTTAAATAAATCAAAGTGAGTGGAATAAATGATTTTAGATTTAATTAAATAAAGTTTGATTTATTTAATTAAAGGGGATGGTGTTAGTTTTAAATCAAATAAAGATAAATTTATTTAATTTAAATGGGATGACTTTAAAGATTAATTAAATAAAATTGATTTATTTAATTACAAAGAAGAGAATGATGATTTAATAAAATAAAGGTTATTCAATTAAATGATTAGTCAAGGAGATGAGTTGGGATGAATTCATGCTACTGAAATCAAGATTAGGTGTATAGGATCAATCAGTACATTTTATGTGTACATTTTGTCCCTCTTTGAAGCAATGTACTTGTTGTGTTGATTCAAAGAATAAAGATGGCTTTATCAAAAGCCAAAAATTTTCTAATTTTTCAAATGCCCCAATGCTGCCCTAGTGGATGAATTATGCTGGTATACTGCCCCCTCAAGAGATCAATCGAAAATTTTGATTTTTGGGTGATCTCGTGAAAAAAGAAGACAAGGTGCCCGACAAGTCTAGAAAGGCTCCATGAGGCCAAAAATGTTCCAAAATGTGACAAAACAATGCAAAGTGAGCCTCAGTTGGGAAAAAAAGGGATCAGAGGTCCAAAACCATGTTGGACAGCCAAACAGGGTCAAAAAACCCTAACTTTCAGGCTTAAATAGGCCTTCAAGGGCCACATCCAATTCATTTTCACATTTAGCCTTTAGAGATTTTGCAAATTTGAGCTCTATCCCTTGTGAGAGATGGCACAACAAGCACTTCCATGACATGTCTTAGAGCAAGTGTGAGTGTACTAGAGACTTCCTAGCACAAGACCACTAGTATGTCATCTTGAGCTGACTTTGTCTTTCAATTTTTGTGTGCATTAATTAGCTTAGAAAGTCAAACAAGATCAAGTGGTCCCATATAGCACAACTAGAAGGTTCAAATCAGCATTATGTGACCTTAAACTATACCACTTCTATGAATAGTAACTCGGGGTCACAGTTTGGAGTTAGGGTTGAAACTCCAAAATGAATTGCAAGTCTAAAGAGTGTCATGATAGGCCAATTTGAAAATTAGGGTTTAGGTTTAAACTAAGTCATGGGTCAAACTGCATGGTAGCAGTAGAGTTTGGAGGTTTACAGCTTTCAATGACATAGTTTGGAACTTCCCAAACTATGTCGTAATTGCAAACATTGATATATTTGTTGTTTCAATCACAAAAACTTTGAACAAAATCCTACTTTTTTATGAAACTTGATGTCATGACTTTTCTCATGCAGGAGGAGGTAGATATTCTTCACTCACATGAGCATAGGTCCTCAACACTAAGTAAACTAGAGGGTATGCATGAGCATCTCCAAGAGCACCTAGAAGTGATTGTGCTTTGCTATGTGGCATACACACCATTAGTTCGTACACCCTTGGGGATGATGCCAACATTAGAAAAGTAATGGAACAGTGAGATGTAATCATTTCACTTTCCTACAAGTGAGGTGAAAGGGACCCTAGAGGATATCTAGTGTATTTAGTGATTGTCAATCCATGGAGAGAGTTATCTATGATGTGGACACTAGGAGAGATGCTTGTTTTGACATTATTGGTCTTGACCAAATTATTTTTGCTGAGGGTCAAATCGAGCTAGAGTGTTATAGGCTCATTGTGTTTCCATTCTACTTGGTCATTGTAGTTAACATATTAGGAGTTGTGGCACTAGATTGATGCAACCAATATTTTAGTCTAGGATGGGGTCTTTCCTAGGAGCAGATGGTCTAACAGAAAGTATGCATTGCATGGGGCCAATGATGTTCTCCTCACTATAACAAGATTTGTACAACTATGCATACTATGAAAAAAGAGCTATCAGGGCTGAAGTCACACTCCTCCATATCTAGGCTTGGGAGAATATTCCATTGCTCTATTCAAGAGTGATAGCAGTGGATATGGAGCTAGACAATCTAGTCATCTAGAGGTATAGAGGAAAACTCTCCTTTTCACACATAGGTCAACACAAGATCCCTCATTGGAGGTGGATCATTGATGACATGATAGCATTCACATGGTAGCCATATCTTGGGATTCCAACCTAATATGATGATTCCCAACAACTCTTCTTTGTATGTAAGGATAGGTTGATGCAAGGTTGAGAGCACACCATGGTGGAGCAATACTTTCCTAATCGGGTGGCTCAAAATTTAGGAGAGCCATAAGATAGACTTGATGACCAGTACATTATGATATTTGTGTGTACCTCAAGGGAGATGACATGGGGCTAGACCATTCCCCCAGAGGAGGTAGTGCAAAGTTTTAGACAACTAGTGGCCAAGCCATGGCCATATGATTACGGCCAGGAAGACACAAGGACCAAAATGGCCTATAGGGATTGGTTTAGGCCACCTCTCAAATTGATAGTGCTAGGGATAGCTTCAACATGGTGGAGCCCTTGGGGTAGATCAACAAGGCATGGCTGAGGAAGCTGAGGAGACGGGGATGGGGATGGAGATGGGGGTTAGGGAGGAGGTGGACCTTAGTAGCAACCCGATAAGGATAAGAACCCCTAAGAGATGGGGATTAGGATCATAACCAATAGGATTAGGATAGCCAAGTAGATCAGCCATTGAGAGACCAACAAAAAATAATCACCATCACCATTGCCACCACCACCACCTTATCTAGATCAAAGGGATGCTCAAATCTAGCAGCTACAAGCATAGGTGTAGGATTTTTAGGGATAGGTTGCCACCTTGATGGCTGAGAGAGACTAGCTGAGGGTTGAGTAGGACTATGCCACCTAGCAGAGATAGACTATAGAGTTGAGGGCAACACAAGAGATGGATCGATGCCAATATCTTGAGAGTATTGCTACATCCTCCTCTCAGAGCATAGTATCCTTGTAGTCCTATAGTGAGGCAGTCAAAGAGGCTAACTATTATAGAGTACATTATCATCACATAGTGTCTCGAGTGGCCTGAGTTCTAGATTTTTCTTAGTGAATAGACTATAGGTCCTTAGAGGATCATGGGGAGAGGCAACCCAATGATGGGAATAGCCAACATGGCTAGCTCACTTTTGATACATACACATATATTGGATCCTAATTCCTTGTACCATGATATTTTTTATATTTTGATGATATATTATATGAGATGATTCAATCCGATGTATGACGTGTTATATTTTATCTATGCATGGATGGATGTTCTTTACTTCTCTATATGTGTTGCAACTATATCTTATATGATGTATGATTCTATATTATGTGATGATTATGCAGATGTTTATAGATGTATTATCTTTTTTAATGTCTTTTCTATGCACTTTTTATAATGATGATGTATATGGATGTATGGATGCAAACATTTATGATATGCAAATGATCTTAACATGCTTAGAATAAACAATCTATATTATGTCCTATATGATGATGCAAATGTGATGATGCAATGACTATGATATGTTCCTTTTATTTTTCAGTACCTTTTCTATGTGTAATATGATGATGTATGTCTGGATGAAAATGGATGATAGATGAGGTTTATATGATATGATGATGCCTATATGATTATGATGGTGTTATGCAATGATGCAATATGATAATGTTCTAAATGTAAATGTTCTTATGTATTATTTTTGAGATGCTTAGAATAACCAATCTATCTTATGACGATGCAATTCATTGCATATGATATGATCAATGTTTCCTATATGACATGCATTATGCTCATGGTATGTAGGTGCAAGATGGATGCATTAGTTGTGTTTTTTATTTAACTATCATGGGAACATGTTAGTACGAAAACAAGACCGAAGAAAAGAGTAGAAGACAAGAGGATCCAACAAGTCCATGATCTAAGAAGACCTTATTAGAGACTAATGAGATGTGAATGATGTTTTCTTGCCAAGTCTTTGGTTTTTCAAAGGTACCATTTACCTTATGTTTGATTACACACACGGTACGATGCATCAAGGTATTAAAGAACTAGGATGTCGTTGCACCAAGTGTGATGGAATTTGACTCAACAATCAAATAGGAGTACTCTTGTTCACAACTAGCATATATAACCTCATTTAGAGTGTAGTTCAAATATCTCAAACATTTAAGACCAAAACAAAAAAAAGCAAGCCTTCCCATGTGGTCAATAAGACACTTGAAATACCCTCCCTACAAACCAAACAAAGCACACACGACCAAAGTTATATTACAATAATATCCAACAAGTAGAGTAGAAAAACTATAATGATCATTTCCCCATTCCTATCTCTCTAAATATTTTGTTTAGACATCATCGAGAGGTCCTTGGAATGAGCACAATAAGATAAATCAACAAGATAAAGACCAAGTAAAAAAACAAGCTATTGTTCATATTGCTAACTAAGACTAAACTATGGTGATTCTTGATGTTGAGGTCCATTGTAGGAAGGATTCATCCTAGGAAATGATGATATTAGATGATGATGAGATTGATTTAATGATAGGTTATTGATACGAAAAGTCTACTAACTTGTTTACTTACTGACTTAGACTTGAGATTTCGACATTTAAGTTTTCACTTTTTACTACCAGACTTGTTTTGGATTGTTTTACAAAAGGTTGAGGGTGATAAATGATTTATTAGGAGTGATTTTTATTGTGGGTGATAGTGAGATGAGATGGATGAATGAATTTTTTGGGTTTTTTGAATGTTTTTTATCTTTTTGAGATGTTTTGACGTTGTTTTTGGTATTGTTGATATTTTACAAATGTTTTGATTTTCAATTTTATGATTTTTAGATGTTTTCCAAGATTTTTAACAAAGACTTAACCTAAAGACCTATCCTAGGGGTCTCAAAATTTGATCAATAGATTAGCCTTGCCTGAGTTATACACATAAAGACCACATTTTTCAACTAATGACTCGACCAAGATTTACAAGACAGAGATGTAAACATGATGAATTGTCAGCTTATTGTGATAGACTCCTAGAAGACTAACCTAAGTGTCTCAAGGGATGATCATAGATCAACCTTGCCTACATTCAAACCTCAAAGATCATGTAGTTCAAAAATATGACTATGCTTTTTGACTTTTTGACCTATTTTTGGGATTTTGACATGATTTGGATGTTTTTGGGTTTTCTGATTTTACAATGTTTTTGGATTTTTTTTATTTTAATACTTCAAGAATCTAGACAAATCTGATCTAAGGTAGGACATGCCCCTAGTGTGATGCAATAGAATACTTTGATGTAGGCAGGAAAAACTAACCTTTGGAATGGGCCAAGTAGTACTAGGATGGATTATGACATGAACACAAAACCAAGCTATGATGTAGACATGGATGGGTGATGGAAGGATGCAATGAAAAAGGATGGATGTATGATGCAAAGCAAGTCATTGAGATCAAGAAGAATGGAGAGTGATTATTTAGACATGGCACTTGTTTTCCAGGTTCTCACCAAGGTACTTTCCCATAGTGCCACCAAAGGGGTTTTCACTAGAGGATGATTTTTCTCTTTACTATTTTTAATCCTTTTTTTGATTTTTTTGCATTTTTGTATTTTTGATTTTTTTGTATTTTTCGCTTCATACCTTGAAATACTAGGCATAAAAAAATTTAAGATGGGAGTTTTTCATGGGTTCCTATAGAGTCTCCCCTTCAGTTGTTGATAACTAATAGGTCCCTGACTTGTAACTGGTTGTGATGATGAAAGGACCCAACCAATTGGGCTCAAATTTCCCCTTGCTATATGGATTTGGCAGATTTTTCTCATTTTATTTTAGCACAAGTTCTCTGACCTAGAAGTTCCTACTTTTGATCTTCTTATTGTAGTTCCTCTTGAGAAAGTTTTGATAAACCTATCAATGGTTCAAGGCATTCAAATGTTGCTCATTCAGTAACTCTAGCTCATTCAATCATGAAACCTGGTATTCCTCATCTATGATGTGATTCTATAGTGATATCCTTAGCAACAAAAAACTAGATCTCAATTGGGAGTATGGCTTCTAATCTGTAGGTAAGGGAAAATGGGGTGGCACTTGTTGGTGTGTGGAAGCTTGTTTGATAGGACTAGAGGGTGGGATTTAACTGCAAGTGTCATTCATGACCACCTTCATTAACCATTTTCTTGAGGATTTTTGGGATGGTCTTATTTGTAGCCTCAGCTTGGTCATTTCCTTGGGGATAATATGGAGTGTAGAAGAGATGTTGGTTTGTGAATTTTTAGCATAGGTCTCAGACATCGTAATTTTTGAATGGTGTCCCATTATTTGAGATAATGGATTGAGGGACATCATAACGATAAATGAGGTAGTTCATGATTAAGTTAGATATATTTTTTTGGTTATGTAAGTCATTGGTATGGCTTCCACCCATTTTGTAAAGTACTCAATGGCTATAATGATAAACTTGTGGCAACTGGATAAGGTGGGGGTTATTTTTCCAATGAGATCGATCCCCCACTATGAAAAAGGGCCATGCTGTGATGATGGGATGAAGCTCTTGACCTAGTGCATGAATAAGATCTCCATGTTGTTGACACTGTAGGCATTTCCCAATGTAATCATGGGCTTCTATTTCCATTGTGGGCCAGTAGTACTGCATTATTAGCAACTTCTTAGCCAAGATCATACCACTTGAGTGGGAACCACAAATTCCATTGTGCACCTCGATCAAAGTGGTCAAAGCCTCCTCTGTATTTAGACATCATAACAAGGTTCTCTCAATGTTTCTACACTATAGGGTGTCTCCTAGGATCACAAAATGGGATTCCTTTTTGACATAGGTTCTTTTTAGGCTCTAGGATATGTTAATAGGGAGCAATCCTATTCGCAAGTAGGTGTAAATATCATAATACCAGGGATCAGCAGGACCAATGATTTTGCACACAAATTATGACTCTGGTACCTTGAATGTAGGTATGAGAAGCTTCTCTATGAGGAATTCATGCTTTGGGACTCTACTACTCTTTTGTTTGCTCTAAGTATCTGCTTGAACATGATATCAATGAAGAACTCCTTGAGAATTTCTACCAATTTCTTGTATGGAGTCATCTTATCATCTTTGGTTTGTTACTTATCATTTACTTGATTAATTATCAGTTGTGAATCTCCATATACCTTGAGAGAAATGATATCCCAATGCACTTCTATTTTGAGCCCTATGGTTAGAGCCTCATATTTAGCAATATTGTTCATGCAAGGAAATTCCAACTTGTATGATTTTGGTATGCATTCTCCCTATGGCATGATAAAAAATACTCCAACTCCTGATCCATGATGCATGTAGCAACTGTCAAAGTATAGTTTTTAGTGATAAGTTATGCTTAAGTTGAAGATGGATTCATCAAGGAACTCTGATATTAGTGGATTGTCTGAATACATTGGCACTTCTACAAGCTGATCTGCAATCACTTCTCCCTTCATAGCCTTCTATTCCACATACTCAATATCATATTCAAATAGGATCATGATCCACTTAGCCATCTTCCCTATGAGCATTGGTTTGGAAAATAGGTACTTGATTGGGTTGATCTTGGCAATGAGTTTTATTATATGTTCTAACATGTAGTGCATAAAAATTTGTGAGGAAAACACCACTGCTAGACATGCTTTTTAAATGAATGAATAGTTTAACTCATGCCCGGGCACCATGGTTCAGCTAATGTAATAGATGGCTCTCTCTATTATATTCTCATCATTTTGTGCTAGGAGACTATTGTGAGCTACTATTGTTGTTGATATATAGAATATCAAAGGCTTTCCTAGGATTGGTGGCATGAGAATTGGTGGTGTGAGTAGATAATTCTTGATTTTCATGAAGGCTTGATCACATCTTTCATCCCATTTGTATGCTACCCCCTTGTGGACTAGATGAGAATATGGGATTTCCTTGTGTACTAATTGAGCTATGAATTGATAGATTGACTAGAGCTTGCCTTGTAGGCCTCATAGCTACTTAAATTTCTTAGGTGCCTCCATCTCAAGAATTTATTTTACCTTGACAAGATCTATTTCAATCCCTCTCATGGACATGATGTATCCTAATAGCTTCCCTGATTGTATGTCAAAGATGCACTTCTTTCAATTCAATTAGACTTTGTATTCCTCCAATCTATTAAAAATAGCACTCAATGCTCCTATTTGATCCTACCTCTCTTTGGGTTTTGCTAGTATGTAGTCAACATAATCTTCAATAGTTTTATGAATCATATCATGAAATATTAATGCCATGGCATTAATATAAGTTGCTCTAGTGTCCATTAGGCCAAACAACATCATATTCCAACAATATGTCCCCCATGGATAAGTGAAAGTTGTTATATGTTGGTCTTCTTTTGCTATCATGGTTTGGTTATACCCTTAGAATCCTTAAATCAATGAAAGCATCTCATGTCCCACAGTCATATCTATGATCACATCAATGTTTGGCAGAGGGAAGTCATCTTTGGGACATGCCTTGTTTAGGTAACCAAAATTAGTGTAGATTCAAATGCCCCTAATGGGCTTTGAAGTAGGTACTAGACTTGACACCCACTCTGGATAGTCAATAGGTCATATGAATCCTACACCAATGAGATTTTGTACTTCCATTTTGACTAGCAATGTAATCTAGGGATGCATTTTCCTCAACTTCTATCTCATAGGTTTTGATTCTGGATAAACTACTAGAAGGTGGACCACAATCTCTAGATCAATCCAAGGCATGTCTATGTAGGTCCATATAAAGTTGACTCTCCTTTCCCTCAATAAGTTAGCTAGGAGCTCTTGTTCTTGTAATAACAAGGATTCCACATAGAATGTGATGTGTGGCATTTCCTCCAATCCCAAGTTGACTGGGTTGCCTTTCTCAGCTATAACCATTGATTTCTCTTGATGTAGAGCACTACGAGGAAGATTGAATCCCATCCTTAGGTGCCTTGGAGAGGTTTTCACCACCAAATGCATCCTTTATTTTTACTATTTTTGGGTTTGAGAGTGCCACAGTGTGGTTCTCACTCAAAGACTTAGAGATTATTCTCATATTTTCGCTTTTGCAACTGAGGAATTCAATCATCTCCCCATAGTATGTGTGGGTTTCTAGCTCAATTTCAAATCCTTCTTTATGATCCCCACATGGTATTTTGTCCTGAAGCCCCATGAATTCTGAGAGCTTCTCATTGTTTTCAAATGTGTCTAGAATTTGTTGTCTTCATTGTTCATAGTCGATGAGTCAGGGGTAGACTAACCTAAGTTCATTGGTTTGGTTTTTTGACTCAAAGGATAGGTTTATAATCATAAAAAGGTTAGATTCTTTAAACAACATGGGTAGATATGTAATAGGGTCCTTGTCCCCACTATTACACACATCAGTTATGTCAAAAGTGAAGTTGTCTATGAACCTACCAATGGATACAAGTAATTAAAGTGTGACGACTGACAACTAAGGAGGGGATACTTGTATCTAAGGAGAATATTTGACCTAGTTAATAAGGGTAAGTTTTCCACATATGGTTACCTTTAGAGGGGTACATCCGAGGCCAAGATTTTTCAAATGTTTCTCAATAATGACGGGTTATAGGTCATTATCAATCTTCACAATCTTCTTGTTTCTATTATAGCCCATGGAGAGCATCATCTGCAATCCTTTACTATTGTCATCCATGGGAAGGTTAGCTGTAGAACTGTTGTCTTGGTAGAATAGGCTTGATGGGCCCTCTTCTATTACTTCTCGGCCTAGGTCTCCCCAACTCTTGAAGCTAGAGGAGCCTATTGTGAAGGTGTGGGATGAATTTTTGTTTGACTATGTTTGGGAACGTGACCTAGGAGATTGTGGTAATTATCCCAACACAAAGGAATTATTTTTTATGGTGTAATCCCCACACCTGTTGTCTTGGATAATGAGCTTGAAATTAGATATGTCAAGGATGGTGGTTTTCTTTGTCCTAGAAGTGGAGGCTATGTTGGATGGGTCTATGAGGGTAGATGGGTCCACATATGGGGTCATTGATCCTTCATAATTTTTGAGTACTTGAGCGATTTTATAGAATTTAGCTTCTAGGCTCTTTTAGTAGTAAAACAGTTTAAGATCACCATGGATGGTGACCTCTTGGCCTTAGTATGGAAATTTGACATACTGTTGGAAGGTGGAAGCAACAAATTACTTCCTGTGAATCTAGGGATGTCCCAAAAGGATATTATAAGGTAACTCTAGGTCTAGAACTTGTCATGTTGTTTCCATGATGGCTGACCCTACTTGAATAGGGAGTTGGATGGTGCCCTAAGATACTCTTTCTTGGTCATCATAAGCTCTAATGGTTGTACCTTTTTCTTTCTCAACATCTTTAGAAAAGCCTAAAATTTTTATTAGCTTTGTGGAAAAAATCCTTAAACCTATACATCCATCCACCAATACTCTCTTGACTTTGTTTTTATGCACAAAGAACTCAAGATCTAGAGAACATGATTGTGGGATGGTTATGTTGGAAGATCTTGCTTTGAAAATGTCAAGAGGTGAGGTGTGGTGAGGTGTGCAACTGTAGCTTAGAAATGATCTACATCAAGATTAGTGGGAATGGAAGATGAGGCCAAGGCTTCTTCTAGGATCTTTCTATGGGTTGGTGAAATCTTTAGCAACTCTATGATGGAGATCTGATTAGGGGTTCTCTTTAGCTATTATAGGGCATTGTAGTCATTAGGAATGGATCTTGGATTGGAAGTGGATTCCCTAAGTGGTTGAGATGGTAACTTTTCCACCTCTTGTGGTGACTCCACAATCAGCTTGGGCTCCTTTGATGGTGATGATATTGACATACTTATCTAAGCACCCAATGAAATGGCCATAGATATGATTTACACTTTTAAACTTTCCCTTGCCTTTGTCATTATTTCCATTATTATGGTTCAACATTAGATTGATTCCAATGATGTCTTGGATCAAGTTTTTCAACCTCATGTAGTTGGTAGTTGTATTCCCCTTGATTTTATGGAAATCACAAAGGTGATTTTCATTAACCACGATAGTTTTACTAGGGGCTCTTGATAGTTTTCATAGGTGGGAATTGTGATGATTTTTTCCTACACCAATCCCTTCATGATGGATTCAGCTGATTCCCTAATGGGTGTGTACTTCCATTTGGGGGAACTTTTCTTTCACTAGGGTAGTCCCCCTTGATTGTTCACATTGTTGACTATTTGGTTGTTTGACTATTGAGTTATAGTGTTGACGTGTCAATTGTTCTGATTGTTGGCTTGTGGTTGTTGAGGTGCTTGTGTGTTTTTTCAAGGAGTACTGATGACAATTTTGGCGTCAACTACACCATCATTGGTAACATTCCTATTTTTCACCCACATGTGAGGTTTGTCATTATAGCTAGTGGATAGGCAATTTTCTTGATAAATAGGACCTCTGCCTTGTTAGACAAGGGCTTGTTTGATATTGAATGCCTTGGGGATCAATTGGACATAGGCAGTGAAACATTTCATCTTGAGATGGAAGGACAAGAGTCCTTCAAGATTTATGATTATGGTGCATACTTGTTGTTCCTTTGGCATGGACCATTTGCTTCTATTAGCTTTTGATTTCCATCATTGTAAGAAAGAAGAAAATTTATCTCCCTTGGCTTGTTTTAAAGTAGACAACTCTTCTAATCTCACATCTATACCTATGTTGAATGCATAGTTATGTATGACTATGTCCATGATTTCATGAAATTTTTTTATTCTCGAGGAGAGATGAGAGAACCAGTCCATAGTGGATCCAGTCAAACTCTAAGGGAATAATTGCATTAGATAAGAGTCATTATATGTGACTTCCATGCAATGTACTTGAAATTCCTTGATATGATCCTCAGGGTTTCCTGTCCTATAGTATTTTTTGAATTTGGGGATCTCAAATCCTTTTGAGAATAGTTTCATCACAATGCTCCTATCAAATAGATATGGGCATAATTTCTTTGGTGTCTATGGTTTTCCCTGATTGAAGTTTCAACACCTATTGTCACAAAAATTTGACTTGTGTTGATACATCATCTTAAGCATCAGGTGGTGGGATGAAGGTGTTTTGAGATGAATCGATTGTTGGAGTGATGGATTGACTATTTTTCATGTTGATGAGGGGTGGTTGTGAGCTTCATTACACCATCTATGCTTGCAATTCCTATTGTACCAACAACTATTATTGTTGTTCTTGTTGTTGTTGATCTTGTTGTTGTTGATCTTGTTGTTGTTGTGCCAACAACAATTGTTGTTGGGCCAACAACAATTGTTGTTGGGATGCTTCTTTTTGTTCTTGATATTGCTACAATGCTTGTTGGTATGATTGTTACTTTGACGCTTGTTTTTGTGTGAGGTATTGTGCTTTCACCTATGCTTGTTCTTGTGCTTGCACTTGTTGGGTAGCTTAGGTGGCTTGAGCAGCTTAGACAACTTGTGCAGCCTCGGTGGCTTGAGCTGCTTGAGCAGTTTGTGCTGCTTATTGGGCTTGTTGTTGTTGCAATAACACTTAGGCTTGCACCTAGGTAGCTTGTTATGATTTCCAAACTTGTGTTGATTTTTGCATGGCTTGTGCTTGAGAAACTTATACAACTTGTTGGGATTTTTGTTGTTGTAACAATTCTTGGGCTTGTGCCTAGGTAGCTTGTTGTGCTTGTTGAGTGGCTTGTGCTTGTTATGCAATTCATTGTACAAGCAATATAGCTTGTTGACTTTGGTATTGTTGTAGTGATTTTTGGTAAGCTTGTTGAGCTTTTAACACTATACTATATTGGCTTGCTATGTTTGGATTTGTTGGTGGTGGAGGATTTGGAGTGTTAGATGAGGTGATGAGTGGTTGAGATGTTGTTTAAGTGATCACGGTGATGGGTGTGATAGAGGTGATGGGTCTTTGGGAGACTATGTTTTGGGGTGTTGGGATTGATGTTGTTGCTTGGAAAGATACCACCTATTTCTACAATAGTGGTGGTACATTCATAGGATTTGATACATTGATTTGATTGATGTTTGGAGTATTGCCTTAGATTAATTGATTTGTGTTAGGTAAAGGGAGAAGCCCTAAACCAAGAAATGATGTTGATGTTGGTAGTGGAGGTAATGGTGGCAGAGGTGGTAGTGGGATCAATAGTGAAGTGGTGGGAGACTTCATTGAATGAGTGATGATGAGGCCCCAAAGAGCATGCCTTATTGAAATAGGCTTTCTTGTACCAATGGGAGTGAAACTGGTGTGTCAAGAGCATATGTTAGAATTGAGTGAAAGAAGGATGGATTGTTAGAGTCATGGAAGGTGAGTAGGACATATGGATGTAATGGATTTTGAGGAATGGTGTTTGATGTTCCTGTGATGGTATTGGCATCTAAATTTTGACTATTGACAAGGGGATGTTTTTGAAGGGCATGGAGTAATGAACTCCCTTTGTTAACAATAGGTTATTTTGTTGCAATGGATGATGTGGATTGTGGAATGGGTTGGACAATGGTTTGAGTGGGTGAGGTGAATGGTAAAAGTAGAAAAAAAGGTTTCTCCACAATAGTGCTTACATCAAAATTAAAAGGTATTTTAGCTCCTGCATTTACCAATTCAAGCATGTATTAGGAAGGGTTTAGTTTTATCATGGCTTTGACAATTCTGTGGTTGTCAAGGTTTTGAAGCATTTCGGTGACCTCATCTTGGGTCATCCTTGAGACATTATTGGTGATGTCTTCCACTTTCCCCTACTCTTGAGGATCTTATATTATGAGAGAAAGATTGGGTAGTGGGTTGCTTCATCCAACAAGATTGATCTCAGGTGTGGTTTGACTTTGGTCACTCGAAGTTGATGTTTTGTTGTTCTTTATGTTCTTCTTGTGTTGTGATCTAGTTTGAACCATAAAATAGGGATCAATTTTAGGCTTGTGTGATTTCTTTTTATGCATGTTAAATGTATAAAAAAAAATGAATCAAACACACCAATAAGACATTTTATCAAAAATAGAATATTAAAATAATAGAGATGCAAACTTAGTATCCTATTATCGATGTTGTCCTATCATCCTCTATCTCTAGTGTTTTTTCGATTCCAGCTAGCTCTCAGATCTTGGGCTAGGCTCAACAAATGATCTTCCTAGAGAATGATATTGAATATGCATGCAATGCTAAGACATTATTATTCTAATGCTAAAAATGATTGTTAAAATGAAGATTACAATAATTCTATGAATACTAGTGTTGTTAATGACAATGCTAAGATGATAGAATGCTAGAATGTAATTACTCTCTAATTCATTTGTTGTTTGTTGTAACCATTGCTTGGATTCATAGTGCTATTTATAGAGTTTTTGAAAGATTCTGATTGGCTGATATGATCAATGACTGTGAAAATTCCTGGCAGATTGAATAGTCGAAGATGGATAAGACTGAAGAAAAATAGAAGAAAACAAAAAGCAAGATTTGTTTTATTTTCTGTAGAAAGAGATAAGATGAGATGATAAATATGAATTGTAAAAATAATCTTTTTGTGAGATTATGGAAATATTTTGAAGAAGATAAATAATAAATTATTGAATTCAATTATTCATTTATAGGTGACAGAGATTTATCCTAAAATAGAATATTTACCCAAGATTTGAAGAATAATGGGAGATTTCATAATTAAATAAAATATTTAATTATTATTTGAAAAGATATGAAAGATATTTAATTAAATAAAGATATTTAATTAAAATTGTAACTGAAATTAATTAACAAAAATATTTAATTAATTAAAAGAAGAATTTGAAAAGAAATATTTAAATTTAATTAAATAAAAAAGACTTAATTAAATTCGAAAAGTGATAATTAATTAAAATAAATAAAGTGTACTTATTTAATCAATCAAGTGGACATGAATGTGAAATAATTAAATAAAAAATGATTTGTTTAATCATGATAGAAGAATAAATTGAATGAACAATATAATTAAATTAATTAAATAATAAATATTTAATTAAATGCCAGGATTAATCAGACATGACCAATTTTATGCATATAAAAGGCTCAAAAGAGAAAATCTAGGATGTTTAAGTATCAAAGTGTGATGATGAAATAAGTGAAGGATGGGTGATATAAATGATTGAACTCTTAGGAAATCTTGAGGGGGATGCTAAACTTTTGGGACTTTTTTGGATTCTTGGATTTTTATTTGTTTGATTTCATTCTTGGATTCAACCTTGATTTAGATTCTTGGACTCTTGGATTTAATTCTTGGATTTTGATTTGGAGAATGAACAAATGAACCCCAAGATATTAGGATGTTATCTATGGGATAAATTTTCTCACAAGATGATAATTTCGCTAAGAATACGGAGAAGGATGTATCTACACATACCTAGCCAAACAAGATGATTTGATGTTGATTCCAATATTTTGGTTTCAAAGGATTTTGATTCATGGATTTTCCAAAAAGTCTAGCATAAAGGATATTTTCAAGAATTCCCAAGATTTGTTGGTGAGATGATTTTGATTGACATTTGAAGGATGGATGAAGGTTGATTTTGATCCTATATGTACCTAGGAAGACTCCTATTTACAAGACCTTGGTTTTGAATAACACGAGCTTTACTCTCTAAACAAGATGTTTAAATTGTTGAAAAAGACCCAGATTTTGTGGAAAATAGAACTCTTACAAATTAGGATTGTTCCTTGATGCAAATTTGTAAAAGGTGAAAGACAATCTTTGTCTGAATTCGTAGAGCATTGATGGACACTTTTGATGGGCCTTTCGACTAAGAGCTTTGGTCTTTGGTTTCTGAATTTTGATCTTTCAAGAAATCATTTAAGAAGACACATGTGTGAGGTCCAATTGTTTTTATCTTTTCTTAGTGAATTTGTTTTACCACAAACACTCTCTTGATAAGCTTTTGAAACTAGATGTCTAATGTCTCAAATCTCCTCTCATCCCACAAAGTGCATTTATGTAGAAATCAAGGATAATCAAGGAAACAATTTCATATTATTGACTTTAGGAAGAGAAAATTTAGATGTAAAACCTAATGCTTAGAAGCCTCTAAGGATAAAATACCTAGGACAAGTAATAATACTTGGATTCTGTTTAAAGGTATTTTCTCCTCTAAAGGGTTTGACATTTTATTTTCAAGTTGAATGTTTGTTTTTCCATGTTTTAGATCAAGAAAAGTGTTTTTTTATTCAAGTGATGCACAATCCTATGGGTGAGAGACAATATTTGTTGGGTTCCCACTTGAATAAATCCAACTACATGATGCACCCATAGTCGGGGGCTCCTCAAAGAGAACAATCCAAACCATGCAGCAAGAGTCACACAATGGAAGCAACACAACATAATGGTGCAAAATCAAATTTAGACATTCTTATTATTAGAGAGTTCAATTACAACAAGCCAATGACATCCAGGCTTACAGAATTTGACTCACAAGCCTAATTACAACATGCTCAAAATACCATCTTCCTACATGCTCCTCAAGTGAGAGAAAATCCTATAGAATAGATCACATATCAAACTCTATATCCTATGTCTACTACTTCACTTCTAATTCACTTCCTTCTAATGATCAATTACATTTCTTTATATACATTCACACGGCTAGAGATATTCGTGTTAGCCAACAACAAAGATAATTACCAAGGAGAGAAAATGGTTGCATGAATAGGTTGTCCTCAAATCTTGAATTACTTTTTGGTGAATGCATAGAATGAACTATGGACCTAAACCAAGGTTGGAAACACCCAAAAGAACAATTATAATCACACCACCATGATTCATGAACAATGGAGATGATCCATGAACAATCCAAGTAGTCATTGGGCTTTGAAAACTATTCTAGTGCTAGATCAAGAAAAATGCCAAATATTCTGGAAGCGATAACTTGTCGAAAAAGAAACCAATCACGCTCAAAGTCTGGAATAAGTTAAATGAACATGCCCAAGATGAACACATAGATTCACAAGGTTTAATGAGAAAACATGAAGAACCACTAGATCTACTAGCTTGAACTAAGAAAATATAGACAAACTAAAATGAAAATATTTTGGGTGATGCAAGATTACTACGACCTAAGGATGCTCCTACATCAGACACCCCTAGTGAGAAAAGATATTCCATGAGAGGAACTCAAGAACATCAGATGGGATTTGGAATGTGGATCCCATTCTCATTCTTGATCTAAATATCTTCCCTATTGGTACTTCTCCTCCTATCCTTTCTTCTTTCCTCTATCAGATCCTTCAACTCCTTCCTCTATTTTCCTTTCTGCCTTATACCTACATAAGGTAGTAAGGAGCACTTGCCACCACCTGCCTTCTTATGTCCATCTATCCCTCCCTTCCTATAGGGCTTCATCTTATATTTCTTCTCATCTAATACCAAAGTCTTCTATTGCAAAATTTTGTCTTTACCTCCATCTAGTACCACCTTGCTCTCAGATTTGTTCACAAGATTCTCTTTCATATCCTTTTCATCCTTCAGTATAATTTTTGCACTTTGCTTTCCAACACTAAAATTGTTCACAAGACTCAAGTTTCTCACTCCCTTCTATGTCTTCTTTATGGGAGCCAAAGTAAACTTTCATCCATCCTTCTCTATAGTAATCAAATTTCTCTTGCAAGTATATATAGCTCCTCTATCGAGCTGCCAAGGTCTTCCCAACAAAACATGATAGGAACTCATAGAAAAAACATCACACAAAACTTCTTCTCTAAAAGGGCCAATGTTGAAGTTCACCCAACATTTCTCTTTCACCACCAATACATGATCATTCTATAACCAACTTATCCTATAAGGACAAGGATGCAAAAAATTTCTCAAACCAAGTTTCTCCACCATCTCCTTAGATACAAAATTATCAGTACTTCCACTATCCACAATAACATTGTAGTACTTACCATTTGATTTGCATACAGTCTAGAAAAGATTCTTCCTCTATGAAGTGTCAACCTCTTCCCTATTTTGTATCATCAAAACTTTTCTAAGCATCAGAGATTCACCTTGTTCAGGTTCTATCCCTTCCTCAGCTATATCTACTCTTCATGTACCACACAATTCTTCTTACCAATTCAGCTACTCAATCCCTCAGGACACTCAAAATATATGCCCAAATTCTCCACACTTGAAACATTTTCCCAAGAATTCTCTACTACCACTTCCTTTCCTCTATAACTTCTAATCTAATTCTTTACTCCACTTAGGTCTAGGTTTTTCTTCACTTATCTACTTCTTTTTACTACTAGTCATCTATCTCTCCTTCCTCCTAGGGGAATTTTATTTTCTTTTCCTCAATTTATCTTTAGCCTTAAGAGCATATTGTAAAGCATCCTCAACTATATAAATTCTCAACATACTCATATCATCTTGAATATTGTATCTAAGGCCATTTATATATCTAGCCACCTTCTCTCTAGTTATTTCTCTATGTCCAGATCTAATCTTCATCTTGTAGAATTCCTCGATATACTCTTTCACACTCATATCCTTTTGCTTAAGGTCCTACAACTTCTTAAACAACTCCAACCCATAATCTTCTAGGACAATCTTAGCTTTCAGCCTTGCAATCATCTATCTCAACCAGTTGATCCTCATTTCACCATTCTCCACTATGTCTTTTGACAACTCTTTCGACCATAAGGTAGCATATCCCTTCAACTTAGTTTATGCTAACTTAACCCTCAAAGTCTTCTAAGTCTCCTATCTAGTCGATCAATTCTTCCAAATTTAATGTACCAAAGAAATTAGAAACTTCCAACTAATGACTTTTACTTACTTGTGTGACTTCCCTCAAAAATCTCCCTTCTCTCTCATTTATTGGTCCCTCGGCATCTTTAGTCTTAAGTTCTTCTACAACTTCTTCATATTCATCCTCTAATTCAAGGTTTCTCCTCAAACCACCCAAGAGGTTCTGGATCTCATTACTCATCTCATTCTTAAAGTCTTCCATCATTTGCTCCATTCTTATAGGGTTCATCCTTCTCAGTGGCATCTCTACCATTGCTTGGTGCAACGACCTCAACTTGGTGATCTAACTACAAGGTTCAATCGCTTCTCCTTCAATGATCTATTGAACACACCTACAACCTACCTCTAGTTAGCACTCTGTTCACCCCAAGGAATGCCACAAGGACTACATCCCACTCAAAGTTTACAACTAGATCTCATCTCTAGATTTGTAGGTTTGCAACTTGCTTTGATACCAACTAATGCATCCATGGTTAGGTGGTCCTCAAAGAGAACGGTCCAAATCATGTAGCAAGAGTCACATAATGGAAGCAACACAAAATAATGGTGCAAAATAAAATTCAAAAAATCTTATTATCAAAAAATTCAATTAAAACAAGTTGGTGACATCCAGGCTTATAGAATTATGCTCATAGACCTAATTACAACGTGATCAAAATACCATCTTCCTACATGCTCCTCATGTGAGCACAAATCCTATAGAGAAGATCACATATCAAACTATGTATCCTATCTCTGCTACTTCACTTCTATTTCACTACCTTCTAATGATCAATTACATTTCTTTATATACATTCACAAGGCTAGAGACATCTATGTTGTCCAACAACAAAGATGATTTCTAATGAGGGAAAACGATCACAAGAATAGGTTAGCCTCAAACCTTGAATTACTTTTTGGTGAATACATAGAATGAAGTGTGGACCTTAACTAAGGTCAAAAACACCCCAAAGAACAATTATAATCACACCGCCATGATCCATGAACAATGGAGATGATCCATGAACAATCCAACTATTTTTTGGGCTTTGAAAACTATTCTAGTGCTGGATGAGGAAAAATTCCAAATACTCTAGAAGCTATGAATTGTGGGAAAAGAAACCAATCATGCTCAAAATCTAGAATAAGGTAAATAAACATGCCTAAGAAGAATACACAGATTCTCAAGGTCTAATGAGAAAACATGAAAAACCACCAGATCTACCAAATTTAACTTGGAAAACAAAGACAAACTGAAATGAAAATATTTTGGGTGATGCAAGATTGTTATGACCAAAGGATGCTCCTACATAACTATTCCTACTCTTAGAAAATGTTTAGATGCTTGACCACACAAGCTCACCCTTATAGTGCACTCTTTTCTTGAGTTAGCCAAGAATAAATACATATGAAACTCTCATGGAATACTTCTCATTTCTATTAAGAGTCATAAAACCATGGGACATCTTCAAAACGACCGTTCTTGCATGAAAAAATAGATAAGGATTTTGTCCTTTATACAAAAGATTCAAGTAGGGGAATTCCATTCATAGAGGACCATCCATATAGTAAGAGGCCCTTGCTACCCTTCGTGTTAGAATAATCCACATGATACTTGAACTTTCCTCAAGTACCCACACTTATATACTAGGTGGAAGTCGCTTTCCTTTATCATGTTCCTGATTGGGTCATTCCCTTGGGTGATTACTTTTTCCCATTAGGAAGGTCCTCTGAGCATTAAAAATAGTGAGCAAGCACATATTTAGTTCAATCAATCTTCATTTAGAAACAAAGAGGGAACACACTCGATATACTCCATTCACACTTGCACGGTATGTATAATTTTAAAATCCAAATTGAAGTGTGGAAGTAATCACTTATACAACCTAATATCACCATGTTGGTTTTTTCCACTAAACCTAAGAAATATCTAAGGAGTAGCCAATTCCTATACTCAAGACTCTTATTTAATGGCCAACTAACAAGATTTAGTCAAGGATTGAGATCTTCTACACTTTAGGCTTTGTGGAACCAAGGAGGGTCTTCCTATTGTGTTCATTTTGATCAATACTTTCTAGAACACTTCATTTTCACAAATAAACTCTAATGGAAGGTGATTATGCAATGGATTACTACAAGACCAGATCATCTTAAGTAATTGCTACCTATTCATTAGAGTATGGTTTTCCTTAACACCATCATGAAATGTATGCCCCAGAATTAAAGAATTTAAAAAAAGAATATAGATTTTGACAACAATTTGGTTACTGGGTGAACAATTGATACATTCCTTCACATGAATTTTTAGAATAAACCATTGACTAGTTATGTTGGGCCATGGAGTCACTTATGCAAAGATTAGAAATAGAGAAATGATTTAATTCTAGTAAACTAGACTATTCTTATAATGACTTTTCCTTATAGAACTCATTTTCCTAAATTATAACTCCTTATCAAATCCTTTGGAAATTATTGTAAATCTATGCCTCCATTCAATAACTTTAATCAATTATTGTAATCAAAGAAAAATAAAATACATACATTCAAACAAATGTTTGAAGATAAATGGTTGTATTGATATTTCATTCAAAATTTACAATAACTTGCACTAGAAGAGCTAATGTATTAGAGATATGAATTAAACTTTGTACTAGTCATATCTATGAAACTAATTAAGGAATTTACATATGCTCATTAGGGCTCAAAACCAAACATATTCCTTATTCACTGTCTTCTTATAGGCCCAATGTTCTATAGAAAAGTTCACCCGACTCAATATTTTTTAGAATTCAATCCTCCCAAAAATGAGCCCTGAATTCCCTTTTATAGAAAAAGGGAGCATACAAGCCATCAGCTCAAGTGCAATTTCATAGAAAATTTTCATTTCATTCCCAATTTCAAACTACATTTCAAAATTCCCATGTAATTATTTTTTAGGAACATGTTGAACACGAGAAATTCAAAATGCAGCCACCATCCAAAAGGGAAAATTTAAAGACTCGCCAAAATTTCCTTTTACCAACAAGTATGCACCAAAGCCGATGTCCACTTTTCCATGAGGATGCACATTCAACTCCGAAACAAAAAGGTAATAGTCACGTACATTGAAGAAGAAACCATCTACTGCAGTAACACATTAAAGCAAAAATTTTCCATCCCACATGGCAATTCTTTATCAACCAGCCACCCCACTCTTGCCAATGCCAAGACCATGATACACACACCCACTCCAAGTCATTCCAAAGGAAGGAGAGGAAATATCAGCTTCCTCTTCATCATTTTCTTTACATAGAACTATGCTAGTCCTCCCACTTAGGGTCTTAACTAATACTAGAGGGACAACCAAAAATTCTTCACCCAGGGCCAAATTTTGACCTGGAGTATCGAGATACTGCTGATACCCAGAGTATATCTCTATCTCATTGTTAATAGGATTTTAGTAAGGTCAATGGGTGAATTCTGGCACCCAAAGGAGCCACACCCATATCTTATCTTCCTATCAACCCTGGTAATAGAATGCATTGGCCCCTTTCCCTTGGTATCAGTTGGTTGAGCCACAAAATCCTAAAATTCTAGCCTTCTAGTACATCTAGTGGGTATAAGCTTGGGCTTATTGACTATGACACCTCCTTGGATAGTGGGGTCAAGATTTTGAGAGCTCAAGCAAGTAGATTTCCTCACTACCTTACTCATTTCCATTGTTAGATAATTGCTCAAACTCACCTTGACTTGACTCAGAAAACATTCTAACTGCTAAGTGTGAATGATATAATTAGCAGTTGATTCCTCCTATATTTATTGTAAAAGGAAATGGCAACCACCATCAATGTTTGGTTAAAAAAATGTGAAAATAGAGCAATTCGTTGGTGTATCTATTATAACCATTTAGTTCTAGTTGCATGGAAATCTACAGATTACCCTTCACGATTGTTAGCAATTACGACTCCACACAAATTGAGATCAACTTGATCACACAAGAAAGAAATAATTCATTAATGCTCACTAGTTGCAGAATAAAATGGCTATCACATTCCATTTTCCAACTTTGAATATTACTTGTTGATCTCTTGAACAAATGGTAAATCAAACAGTTCTCCTTGGGTTGACCAGGTTTGAAATCTAGCAAAGCCTCACTGGTTTGTTTTCAAAAAAAACATTAATCCATCTCGAACATCAGCTTCCTTGTCAGCAGGTTCTATGCATCTTGTAAATTGAAAAGTTGGAGCCACACATCACAATCTCACTGAGCCCACAGCTTTTAACATGCCTCCATCTTCCCACCATGAGCCAATGGGGAATAGTGGAGATTCACCTTGGATTTTGATCTTGGTCATCTTTCCTAAACCATGGGCCATGAACTAGCAAGTGAAGGTTGAGCCCCACATCCATATGAGGACACATGTCCACATTTCGCTAACCTCACACTAAATAACTAGTTGACACCTTAAGTTTGTGAGCTAGCGGGGTACGATCGAGATCTCGAGTATCATCAATTCTCGAAACCTACATACAGCATGGTTAGCATTTTATACACGGCCTTGGTTAAGCTAATGGTGACATGACCCTTACAAACTAGTGACCTAAGCTTAGGTCACTGGGAAAATTAAAACCTGAATTAGGGAATTGGTAAATTCGGTGGGTTGACTAAGGGATCAGTACTCTAAACCAAAGTGGCCTATAAACAGATGTAAATAATGGCTTAGGAAGAAACTTAATGAATTGTCAACTAGTGAACTATTCATAACCAAATTAGAACATTTAAAGGCTCATAGAGACAAACCCTACTCACTCATGGGGACAAGGGTTTACTCAAAGGATGATTAGATCCATAGAGAGTGAGAAATTTCCCTAGAATTTTAAAATTTTTAATAGTGGCTCATGCTTAGGGATGTATACCCCTAGGGGGTATAGTGAGAAACAAAATGTTGGGTGAAGTAGACCAGAGTGAAAAACCAAAAGGAGGAGCTTACTCACACAAGGTAAGTGGACACAACAAAAAGAAAACACACCAAACCATACATACAACATTTGCAAATATACATTGTGTTCCATTTTAGAAGAATCTTCTAAACCATTGCTTCAATCCTCAAATTCAAAGCCCCTAGACACCAAAACTTATGGGCTATGCTTTCCTTTGTCAAACACCATAGCCTGTTTCACTAGCAAAGGATCTTCATGAATTTTGTGCACTTCCAAGCAACTATAATCATCACAATTGGTATTTTCCTTAACACTTGAAATAATACTACCACAATTATCCTTTCTCATCATGGATTTATTAAATTGTACTAATAAAGTAAAACCCTCATACTATGCATCATAATGAGGTGCTAAATCACACCTAATTTGTTCATCAAATTTGAAAACTTCATAAACACTATGGCTTACATCCAAGGATTCTTCCACAAGATCGAGGAAAAGGATAATAGAACCATACATTCCCTCCATGTACCTATCAATAGCATTGTCTTTAGTGGGTGAAATAAATTCCATAATCATATCTAGAAGGTAAGGAGCATTTGCAAAAAACTCAACTGCAGCTTCATATTGACTAGAATAATCCCCTTGATTATTTGTGTTTCCATATTTCTCATCATGTGGATCAAGTGTGTATGCTTGATCAACATGATTCTCCTCTTTAACATGACATGATGTTGCTTGAGCATTCATGCATTCAAACTGATTAGACCTTTGGTCACTAATGGGAAAATTAACTTTAATATCCTACCCCATATTCCTATATGAATCATGGACAGGTGGTAATTCAACCTCCTTTTCTAGCACATTGTTAGTTTTTGTAAGAGAGTAATCACAAGCACCTATATCTCCATCGATAATAGTGTCACATTTAACATTGTCAACACAATCCTCTTCATTAAATGAGACATTACCATCCCTGAGTGCTAGCAAGTTTGAATTAGCTTCAATATGCCCATCATAGGCCACTTGTTCAACCCTATGTTGGCAGACAATCTTCACAATATTTGCGTCACTATATTTCCCTTTCAATCGACAAATAATAAAATTAGGGCTGATATTTTCAAATGCAGTGTCACCTTGTCCTCTGCGCATGTCCTTTCCAACATATATGCTAGTATTTTCTAATGAATATTCATTAGGATTTTCTTCAAATAGTGGATTACTTCTACACCAATAAGCACCACTCATTGTACCCTCAATTTCAAATGTGGACTCATCAAATAAAGAGTTCTTCCATACCTTGGAGATAATTGCATGTATCCCATCATCTCTATCATGAAATATCCTTGAATTTGGTCTTTCAAGCACTCAAAATCATTGTAATCACTTGAGGAGTAGATAGAAGCACATTCAATATCCTCTCCATTACTCGTGCTCATAACAATTGATCCATGCTCTAAGCATTCTTCACATGAGGAGAATTGTTCACTACCTAAAAAGTAGAACCCTTCAAGGTTATTAACATATTTGTTAGTAGAAGCTAAGGATTCCATCTCTAGTGCATAAAAGGAATCATATTCAATTGAAGACTATCCAGACTCAATCTTACCTCTTTGATTTCTTACTTGTGTCCTATCATTAACACCAAGTGCATTCTTGTTACTAGGTGACACAAGATCAATTCTAGTAAAATCCATTTGTGCATTTTCATCATGTACTTCATTCATAGGCTCATGGTTCATGACATATTGAGGGAAAAATCTAGATATGACTTCCTCAATCTCACATTTTGTTTCTTCATCCTCAATATCGCTACTATATGCATCTACCTCTAGACTGTTTGTGAAATGACAACATTCAACAATCAATTGTCTAGACACTGATGCTTCTCTTTGATTTTTCAATGTTAATCTCTACTCTTCTTCTCTATCTTAACTATTAACCACATTATGGGATACAATTGGAAGCACACAATCATGCTTAGCCTCTTCCACCATACTTATCAAGTCTACTACTTGATCAATGCTTTGAAGCTTCACATCCTCAAGCTATTGGCTTGATCCTAATGTGTAGGTCTCACAAAATAGGTTAATACACATTAACTCATTAGGCCTAAGATCTATAGGGATTTCCATGCAAATATCAAAAAATATTGAAAACAAGTTATATGATGACTCATTTCGTATGTTTCTTTATTTCAAACATTTTCCCAATAGATAACATCAAGTCCATATTTCTCCTCCATGGCTCATTAGAGGTTGATGCTTGATCTTGCTATGCATCTCTTGAAAATGATGTAAGTACAATATCTAAATGTTCTTCCTCCTAATGAACATCTTTATTTTCTAGTTGACTCAGTTGAATTGCCTGAATACTACTAGAGCTAGTTACACTAGTCACTGGAGGTCTCATAATTGAGTACTTAAAATTATTCTCAATATTTATATCTTCTTGGTAAGCTTGCTTCAAGGTAGCAAGCTCTTTGTCCCTTAATAGGAAAATCATTTTTCTATCAAATTCTCCTAAATATACAACCAAACAGTATACATCATTTAGTCTCAAATATTTAGGAATTTCCCTTATAACCTTAGAAAACCTAAGGTTAAAAGCAGGGGTCAATTCTTCTCTATCTTTAGAGATTTCCATGAAATTTCTCCTTTCCATACTTGGCTTTATTCTTTCACCAAATTTCTCCATGAAAGCATCCTTAAGTTCACTCCAACAATGTATAGAGGTAGTAGGTAGAAAAGAGAACCATTCTCTTGCATCTCCTTTCAATGATTGAACAAAAATCTTCACCACCACATCTTCAAAGTTAATTTCATAATCACCCATCACATCTACAAATTATTACACATGCTTGTTTGTTGATTCTTATTTCCCACCATTGAACTTTGGTATCTTATCCCTGACCTTGGGTGGTACAATATTTGGATAGCCATTAATATTTTCAAAGCTAATAGCTTTGTACCTATCAGTACTAAAGCCATCTTGATGGGCCCAAGAATACATGATATGTATGCTTTTTTCCATACTTTGTACCAGATGGTACAAATTGACAACTCACTTCTAGTTCTTGAAAAGTAGTTTTAAAATATTTATGCAATTTATACAATAATAGTTCAATTCCTTTTACAAATATGATCCCAAGCCCCTAGCATGATTATTCCATACAAATGCTACCTAAGATCTACAATATGTTATGCTTTTGATACTCTAATGCATATATTCAACTTCTACATAAAGCATGCCAAAAAATCTTTCATATTCCCTCATCTAGTGCTAAATCACTTATTAGGGAATCATTTTTGTGTCGAATGCTGGAAATTTATTATGATATATCTGTAATATGATTAAAATTCTCTCAAATTCTACAAGAGTGCCTGGGCATTTGCAGCAGTGAAGTGTCTTTTATCATTGATGACACAGATTTGAGAGATTGATGTATGCTTGAATATCTTATTTTGAGTCAAAGTCACCACCTCCTTTAAGAGGACTAAACTTCAAATCAGATGAAGTTTCTTTGCAAATAGGATAGGTTTTGGGCTATCTTCCACAACAAAATCATGTTCGGATCCTTCAATGCCTACTCATTTAAATTGTTTACTAGGTTTAGGAATTTGACAATATATAAACTAAATGTTTAGATCTACATCACCATTTGACATTACATTTAGTATCTACATTTGGAGAATGAGAATGTCCCCAACAGAGTCATCATTTTGTTCATAGAGGATTGAAATTCAAACAACATGAAGTTCTCTTACAGATAAATCTTCTTCTGATTTTTGTTCACCAACAAAGCACCACAGATCATCAAATCTTCAAGTTCAATACAACAATTCTTCCTCCAAGTTTAAGATCCTTCAATATTTGAACAAAATTCATAATGGAAAATAATATGACTCTATGTAAATGACTCTTAAGGCTAGATTCTTGAATCATATTTTTCTCAAATTCTCCCCAGTAGAGTCACCATCTTCTTGGTGTTTTCCACTACACTAAGAAATCTCTAAGGAGTAGCCAGTTCCTATACTCAAGACTCTTATAATGAATGACCAACTAACAAGATTTAGTCAAGGACTAAGATCTTCTACACTTTAGGCTCTATGGAACCAAGGAGGGTCTTCCTATTGTGTTGATTTTGATCAATACTTTCCAGAACACTTCATTGTCATAGATAAACTCTAATGGAAGGAAATTATGCAATGGATTACTGCAAGACTGACTTATGTTTAAGTATTGCTACCCATTCATCAAAGCAAGGTTTTCCTTAACATCATTATTAAATTTATACCCTAGAATTAAATAATTAAAAAATTGAATATAAATTTTGACCACAAGTCGATTACTAGGTGAACAATCGATACATTCCTTCACATGAATATTTAGAATACACCAGTGCCTAGTATGTTGGGCCATGGAGTCACATACATAAAGATTAGAAATGTAGAAATGATTTAATTTTGGTAAAATGGACTATTCTTATAATGAATTTTCCTTATAGAACTCATGTTCCTGAATTATAACTCCTTATCAAATCCTTTGGAAATTATTATAAATCTATGCCTCCATTCAAGCATTTTAATCAATTATTGTAATCAAAGCAAAATTAGAGACATACGTTCAAACAAATGTTTGAAGATAAATGATAGTATCATTGATATTTCATTCAAAATTTACAATAACTTGCACTAGGAGAGCTAATGTATTAGAGATATGCATTAAAATTTGTACCAGTCATAACTATGAAACTAATTAAGACATTTACATACAATCATCAGGGCTCAAAACCAAACATATGCCCTATTCACTATCTTCTTATAGACCTAGTGTTCTACCTAGAATTTCACCTGACTAGATATTTTCAAAATTCAATCCTCCCACAAATGAGCCCTGAATTCCCTTTTATAGAACAAGGGAGCATACAAGCCACTAGCTCAAATGAAATTTCATAGAAAAATTCCATTTCATTCCCAATTTCAAACTACATTTCCAAAATTCCCATGTAATTATTTTTTAGGAACACATTGAACATAGGAAAAAAAAATGTAGGCGCCATCCAAAAGGGAAAATACAAAGACCCACCAAAATTTCCTTTCACCAACAAGTAAGCACCAAACCCAATGTCCACTTCACCATGAGGGTGCACATTTAACTCTAGACGTAAAAGGTAATAGTCACATACATTGATGAAGAAACCATCCACTGTAGCAACACATTAAAGCCAAAATTTGCATCCCACATGGCAATTCTTTATCGACCAACCACCTCGCTCATACCAGTACCAAGACCATGATACACATGTCCACTCCGAGTTGTTCCCAAGGAAGGAGAGTAAATAAAAACTTCTTCATCCTTTTCTTTACATAGCACAGTGCTAGTCCTCCCCCTTGGGGTCTTCACTGCTGGCAGAGGGATAGACAAAACTTCTTCACCTAGGGCCAAATTTTGACCCAAAGTTTTTCTTTGTCTTGTTGCTTGATATTCTTTTAGTAAGGTCAATGGGAGAATTTTGGTGCTTGAAGGATCCACACCCATATTTTATCTTCCTGTCAACCCTGGTGGGTATGTGTAGGATCATCATGGAAAAAATAGGCCCTTAAGTGGCAAAAAAATAGAAAAATTAGAGTTAGGCTACTTGATGTAAAAATTTAAATAAGTTATAATCTATATTATTTCAAAAATATGTAAGAATAGAATTTGTACAAAATTGAATTTAGTTTCTAAACTACTAGGTTTGTTTAAAAAAACAAAAACTATTTGGTGAAAATTTGAAATTTCAATGCAGTACTTAAATTTTAGGGAAAAAATAAGTAGGTGTCTGTCTAACCACCCTAACCACAATAAAATGATAATATTTTTTATAAGATTTTAGATATAATTAGAGGACTCATGTCCTGATGTGATGCATATTCTTTTGTAATTTTTTTCTAATTAAACAATTAATTATTAATTTTCTATTACAAATTTTAAAAAATATAAAAAACTCGTATGTCTAACCACCTTAACTTTAGTAAAAAATTCATCAAATTCAAATTTTCTTTTTTTAAGCCTAGAGTATGTGAAGTATAGAATGTGACACATGTTTTGGATTCAAAAAATGTGATATTGTTTGAAAGCTATAAATATTTTTCAATTATTCTATCAATGACAACTTTAGTCGTAATTTGAATAGAAAATGAATAATAATTACTTATTAAATTCAAAGTAAAGAATAATTTATATTAGTGGCAATAGGAGAACCTCCTTTAAAAACCCTTTTCATTTCATCAATTTTGGGTTAAAAAAAGTCATTAGCCACATACCCATCATATTGCCACTTTTTGGCCCATCGTGATCTTATACATACCCCGGTAATAGAATGCATTGGTTCATTTCCCTTATAATCAACTAGTTGAGCTGAAACATCCTAGAATTATACCTCCTACTATATCTAGTTGGCATAAGCTTGGGCTTATCGACTGTGAAACCTCCTTGAATAGTGGGGCCAAGCTTTTGAGGGATCAAATGAGTAGACCTCCTCACCGGCTTACTCATTTCCTTTGTTTTATGGCATGAGATCTTCACCTAGTGGGGTACGAACAAGATCTTCTCCAATATCCTTGAATCTCAAAACCTACATATAACATGGTTAGCATTTAATACATGGCCTTGGTTAAGCTGATGGAAACATGACCATCACAACTGGTGACCTAAGCTTAAGTTAGCAGGAAAATTAAAACTCAACTTAGGGAGTTGGTAAATTCAGTGGGTTGACAGAGGGACCAGTACTCTAAACCAAAGGGGCTAGTAAATAGATGTAAATAATGGCTCGAGAAGTGACTTAATGAATTGTTAACTGGTGAGACCAGTCAATGCCAAATTAGAACATTTGAAGGCTCATAGAGACAAACCCTACTCACTCATGGGGATAAGGGTTTACTCAAAGGCCAACTAGGTCCATGCAGAATGAGAAAATTCCCCAGAATTTTAAAAGCTCCAACACATCAAAAGCCTTTTTATTCTCAAGATCACCATTAGGTGCAAGAGAAGCACATATTTTTGTTAGATTATATTACTTTGGATAAGGGATTACAAAACATGAAAGCACTTGTTCATTGTAATCCTTTAAAACAAGAATTTGATTATTTTTAAGCACCAAAAGGAAATGTTAGATTGCTTGTTCAATTTTTAAGTCCAAAAACAAATCTAGTAAGTTTCCTATGGTTCTTTTTAAATCCCTTTGTTTTGTTCTTTTTAAACCCAAATGAAAATTAGTGAGTCCTAAGTGCATGAAGATGACAAAGTCCTTGGAAAAGGGAGTATAATTTCTCCCCAAAGAGTATAAAAACACTTGATATAATGAAATGATGATGACATAATGAAGCCTTCATTTTCATTTCATCCTTCCACTTTTGATTAAGCCAACCTACAAAATTGGTTCAAAACTATAGAAACAAAAGCCAAAAACGAGGTAATAGTCAAAAGCAACCAAAATGAAAAATCATGTGTCAAAATTAATTTAAAAATTTCCTTTTACCCAACTCCAGCAACACAATCTGTGGTGGTGGTGTAGTTAAGAGCTTTCAACAACATTGTATGGTGCCATTGAGACTGATAGAGGCAGACTATAGAAAACCAGTGAGTGCAAATGCAGTGCTATTTTGACCAATGACAGTTTGAAATTTGAGTGTCTGGTCAACAGGAGAATAAGCCTAGTCTCGTAGTTTAGAAATTTGAATTTCTAGGTAGGAGGTCACAATGGTGAAGTATGGATTTTTCCAGCATTGTTGTATGGCACTATTGGACTACTGGCATTACTGGACTGATAGCAACATTGTATCTTGTAGGCACAAAAATGTTAAGAAAACAACAAAATTTCTTTAAAAACATGTTGAAATCTTTAGATTTTCCCTCCTTCTAGTGCCAAAATGTGAATGGCGATCATAGACCTACATGAACACAAAGAAGAAACACATAATCAGTCTCATATGCAAGTTAAAACCATCATTCTGCATGAAATCTATTAAAATAGGAAGAACAAGAAATAACCAAAGATAATCAACAAAAATTCTTCTAAATCTCATTCTAAACTATCAAACCACTATCCCATGGGGGGATTGGTGTCATTTTGATGTGGAAAATGGCCCTTTCCCAATTCCTTTGCAAGCTTGATGATCAATGTTGAAGATGTGAAGCTTCTTGATAAAAATTTGGCATAACCTAGCTATGAAATCATGAAAAGTGATGAAAAATGGATGAAATGAGCTCTAAATGTGAAGACAGTAACTTTGCTATGAAGCTGTTGTCCAAAACAAGCAAAAGAGTCTTCTATTTATAGAAGAACAAGATGGAAGAATAATCAAAATGGAGGATTGTGGGATTAATCATTAACCAATGGCCAAGTGTGACTTGTCAAGATGTGAGAGGATGAAGGTTGTGCGCATTTTGATGAATTTCCCCATAAATGATATTAGGTGGAATTTGAAATTTGTGAAATGACAAGTTGGAGGGAGAAAGGAATGAATTAAATGCCACTTGGATTAATGCACAAGAACATGTAAGAGGCATTGAATGCCTTGTTGGATAGACACATCCCTTTTAGGAGGGATTTTCAAATTTGGAGGAATATTCCCTTTTTTATACTAAGTTAAGGGAAATTAGAAGATTTAATAAATCAAAATAAATGATTTATTGTGCAAATTGTATTTTCTAGAGGATTGAAGTGATTAAGATTAGATTTAATCAAGATTTAATTAATTTAAGTGAGATTAAATGATTTGACAATTTTATTTAGATTTGAGGATTTAAATAAATCAAAGTGAGAAATAAATGATTTTAGATTTAATTAAATAAAGTTTGATTTATTTAATTAAAGGGGATGGTGTTAGTTTTAAATCAAATAAATTTAAATTTATTTAATTTAAATGAGATGACTTTAGATATTAATTAAATATTATTTATTTATTTCATTACAGAGAAGAGAATGCTGATTTAATCAAATAAAGTTAATTATTTAATTAAAAGGGAACATTTAGAATTAATAAAATAAAATTATTTATTTAATTAATGGAGACTGATGACTTAATTAGATAAACTTGATTTATTTAATTAAGAGATGAAATGTAATGAATTTAATCAAATAAAGGTTATTCGATTACATGATTAGTGAAGGAGATAATTTAGGAAAAAATGTTATCAGTGAAATTAGGATCAAGTGTATAGGATCAATTGGCACATTTTACTTGTCTACACATTGTTTCCTCATCTATCTTCTTTGTAATGACTAGAGGTGTGGTCTTTGAGAAGGGGGTCGATATCCCTTCGTCTATGAGATTTTCTTTCATTTTCTCCAAAATGGTGTCTTTGAAAAATAATATATTTTGGTAATGTAAACTCCAAGTCTTAAACCTTTTGATAGCCTCTTGTAAATGTGAAGGACTAAAACCTCTACCAAACCTCTAAGATGTTTGAATAGTCCTTCCATAAAAATAACAATGTGTCCTCTTTGAAGTGTCAATAAAATCACTAATAACTTCTAGAATTTAGCTACACATTTCTCACAATGTATCCTACTTATGTTGTTGTAGCTACTTGAAGTGGACCTCAAAATAATTTCAATCAAAACCCCTTGATCAACCCCTCCTAGATAACTCATTATAGGTTTTGATGAATTTTTTTCCTTTGGTGACCAAACCATGATGTACCACTAGTCATGCATAACATCTTCAAGGTAAATTATGGAAAACTTAACAAATTCATCTTAACCATAAGCTTTAGAGATATGTACATGTCTATATTTTGTATGCACTCACAAGTAGTACAATTATGGATCTATAAAATCCCACCTTTAGTTTTTCCAAACTTCACAACTTGCATCCACTAGTGTTAGCCAAAAATGCAATGATAGACAATTGGAAGAAACCCTTCACTTTTTGATCACCCAAATCCTAGAGAGGATGAGATGTGAGCATACAATGTAAGGTGAATGAACCCAAATCACTTACAAAAGAAAGAGCATACCTAGGTGACCAAGACCAAGTATCAAGTTGCCATCTACAAGTCCACAAATCATTGGCATGCAACCCAAGGCACCTTTAGCAAACTATACAACCTCCTAGGAAGGGAGACCAATAAGAAAAATTCATATGTCCCACCAAAAATTACCATACTCTAGGAAAAGGGGTGTCGAGATATGAGGAAAATATAGAACCTGTATACGCATAAAAGTGGTCATGTCTATAATCCTAGCAATTAATTAAATATTTATTATTTAATTATTTTTTCTAAAATCCTCTACATATGATTAAATTTAATTAATTTAATTATATTGTTCATTCATCTTATTCTTCTTTCGTAATGAAATAAATTTATTTTATTTAATTATTTTCATATGTCCACTTAATTAATTAAATAAATAAATTCTATTTATTTAAATTAATTATCATTTGTTTGAATTTAAATTAAATCTTTGATTTAATTAAATTTAAATATCTCTCTTTCTTCTATTTTAATTTTCTTCTAATTAATTAAATGTTTCATTTAATTAATTTCATAAAAGTGATTTAATTAAATAAATCTTATTTAATTAAAAATATCTTATGCTTTCTTTCTAAATCAAAATTAGGTATTTTACCTAATTGTGCAATCTTCTCATATCATAATTAAATATTTTATTTAATTATGAGATCTTCTGCTTTTTTCAATAAAACATGATTAAAGCTCTCTTCTTATCACAAGCTTTCTTCTGCTTTTAAAAGCTTAATTAAATATTTTATTTAATTAAGAAAAGCTGAATGTCCTCCACAAATAAATAATTGATTTTTTTAAATTAATTATTTATCAGCTTTAAATCTTTCTTTTATTCTTTTAAAGAAAGATCATTTCTTATCTTCTCTTCTTTTTCCTCTTTCATAATAAAATAGAAAAATCTGGTTTTAGGTTTCTTCTATTTTCTCTTCAATTTCATCTTTCTTCAACCGTTCGATCTGCCAGGAATTATCACAACCGTCAATCGAGATAGCCAATCAAAATCAATCGAAAAACTCTATAAATACCTGTGTGAATCCAAGCATTGGTAATAGGCAATTAATTAGAGTTTATGCATTTAGTTCATTTAGCACTTTAATCTCATAGCATCATGTTTATTTCAAGTTTCTTAGCTCAAATCATTATCATGGCTTAATCTTGCATCATACATCATATCAAAATCTTGTTCTTTAGGAAGACAATTTGTTGAGCCTAGCCTATAATCTGAGAACACAAAGTTGGAATCGACAAAAACACTAAAGATAAAGGACGATAGGATGACAATGGAAGCAGGATACTGAGTTTGCTTCTCTTTTCCTTTTATATTATGTTTTGTTATAATGTCCTATTGGTGTGTTTGAATATTTGTTTCAATTCATTTACGCATCTATTTTTCATACACACATTAAATGGTGCCTAATCATGGGGCCTTATGCCCCATTTTAGACTTCTTCTTGGTGTGTTTTCTTGCGTGTTTCCCTTGCGTTTTGGCATTCGCAACAGAGATCCTGAAGATCCGTAAATTTTTATTTTCAAGGTATTTCTGCCAAGATTTGAAGTACTGTTTCTACAGATTCTGGCATTTCTGCGGTGCATCTAGGAAACAGAGTGGTGCATACGTTTATTTTTGTAGCGCATATAGGAATTTAGTTAGTGCATATAGGACTTTTTTTAGCGCATTTAAGCATGTTTCAGAAAATCTAAAAAAAAAATTGCATTTAGAATTAGCGCATAGGTCTGCCAAGATTTAAGCTATAGAGCTACAAGATGATGTTCTATTTTCGCGGCATCTAAGTAATAGAGTTGCACATTTAATAAGTGTTTTAGCGATTTGAGTGATAGAGTTAATGACTCAGATTTCAATGTAACAGTGGATTCTCGAAGTCCGATGCCTTCAGAAACAATTCCTTTTCTTTTTTTCATTGGTTTTAAATGAATCAATTTAGGGTAGCCACCACACCTTTATCATGTAGTTAAAAAGAACCCCATGTCTGTTGTGAAGCAAAATCTTCACTTAGATTAAATCACTTTTGATTTTGGTGCATTTAAAATGAACTTGTCTACTCTTTTTGACTATGCTTGAAAGTGGTAGGTGATTATGCTCTCACCCTGTGCAAACTAGGTGATCAGAAAACTAGACCCACTTTTCCTTGTGTAACCCTGATTTGATAATCGAAGTATCCTCTCCCCTTGCGCACTTGTACGATCCTGGGTGCAAGAGAAATGGTTATTGACTCTAGAAATTGGGCTTGCCTAGGGATTTCATCACCCCAATGCATCAAACCAGCAACAAAGCTTAAGGCCGCTTACCCCTAAAGAGGGAGGTGTAAATGTAAACCTTAAGGGAAAACCTAAGGTTGCTTGTGCAGATGTGTCATATGGACAGAGTTGTACTCCCTTAAACCCTGTTGAGCTTAACCTCTTTAGGCTGGAGTGCCACCTTAATGGTGATTAATCTCTTGCCCCATGTATGGCCACTCGAATGGGGGTCCCAAACTAAAAACCATTGTTTAGAAAGCCAAAAACCTTCTATCTGCTAGTCCAGCACCGGTTGGTGTGAAGCCTTCCACACTTTCACAGTCAGTAGTAGAGGTGATCATCTCGCCATGGGAGTTTCATGGGGGTTGGAAGCTTGGTTGGCCTGAGAAGAGAGTGCACTGTAAGGGGGAGCCCGTGCAACCAAGCTTCTGGATTCACACGCTACTGATATGCAGTTGGGGAAACCCACGTGGAGTCTAGCGGATATTGTCCTGGCCTAACCTAGGTTGTGCTTGTCTTATTCTGTGCTTGGTTACGAATCAACTTAAATTAGATTGTTTGCTGTGCTTTCAAAAACATTAATTCAGATAAAGGATCATCCAAAAACCAACATGATGAATTTTAGCTGAAAACTGGTCAAAACTGTCCTTAGAAAAAAATTGTTTTAGCGCATCTAGGAAAAACTGCAACACATTTAAACTCTGTTTTGATGCATCTGTGTTCTGTTTCGGTGCATTTAGGGTATTCTATTGCACATATGTGCTCTGTTTCTGTGCATCTAAGGTATTCTGCAGTGCATTTGACTCTTTCTCCAGTGCATTTAGGAAACAGAATAGCGCTTTTAGGTTTCTGTCAAAATTTGTACACATACCCGAATCTCTGAGATTTTACTCCCATGTTGAGAAAGTGGAAATCAACCAAGTTCACCAAGAAATCAGTTTTCAATAGGATCAAGAAGCCCAAAACAAACTTAAGTTACAAAAAGACTTTAGATCACAGAGAATTCCTGTATAAGAGTCGAGACGTCTTGCTCCATTATCGCACATTCCTCCATAGATACCAAGACTACATTAGGGGATTCACCGACGATTATGCTGTAGAACCTTTCGCTACCCAAGCTTATTATCAAAGATTAGCATTGTCTCAATGTCACAATCTTAATCAACCTCTTGAGTTTGAGAATATACCGCAACCTTCAATTGAATATTCAATGCGTCCTAATCAAATCCTTCAGTGACCTTTGATCATATCCGAGGATTTCTTACATATGCCTGTTTTTACAAGATCTCAACACAACAAGCTAGGAGAAACATCTCAACAAGAAACTTCCACACACAACATTCAAGAAGAAGGTGAACGTGATAGTCCTCTTTTTAGTGTGAGTCGCAATCCCCTTTTCAGTGACAACAATATGGATGATAGAGAGGAAAATTCATTGCTTAAGAACAAAAACATGAACAAAACTCCCATAGATAGTGATGATGAGCAAAAGGAAGAAATTCAACTTAGAGAGGCGGAACAAAACCCCAAGTTTCTTAAGATCCTTGAACAGATTATACAATGTGACAAAGAGAAGTACTTTCTTTTCTTGGCAGATCAAGGAGCTAAATTTCCTAAAGACTTTGATACTGAGAAATTAAAAAGCAAAGAAGAAGAACCATCCCCATTTAATTTTGCTTTTTTTGAACAAGAGCTTAAAAAACTCCAAGGAACAGTCAAAGAATTACGAGGGGGAACCATAACCAAGAAATACACTTTGGATGACATGTGTCCTTATCCTTTTGATAGAAGTATCAACATGATTCCATTTCCTAAACACTGTGAAATTCCCAAATTTGATCGTTATAATGGGAAATCAGACCCAATTGACCACGTTAGAGACTTTCGAAACATGACATTGGAGTTTTCCCACGAGGATACTTATTTATTGTGATTATTTCCTCGAAGCCTTGGAGTCAATTCTATGGAATGGTTATCTAAGATTACGCCTCCTATTCAAACATTTGAGGAATTGATCAATTTGTTCATAACACAATACGCCTACAACATTCAACACCAAATCACCATGATTGATCTTTGCAAAGTTGCACAAAAACCCGGTGAATCTTTCACTACCTTTCTTCAAAGATGGAGAAGAATGTTCGCTAGGTACCCATGACATGTTCCTAAAAAAGGAGAAAATGGTTACTTTCATCAATAGCCTCAACTCAGAAATGAGCTATCATTTAAATCTACATTGTCCACCTTCCTTTGAGAAATTGATTGAGGATGTCCATCACCATCGAAAGTGCTTTGGTCAAAAGAGGGACAATAAAACTTGATAGGGACAACCCTAGCTCATCTAACCATTACAACAATCAAGACAAGTCTAAATTTTGGACCCGCAACAAGAACGTTGTAAACGATGGTGTTGTAGATGCAAATCATATCACGACTAGGCCATTTGTCCTGAGCACTCCTCGTAACAATAATTACAACAATGTCAATTTAGTCGCGAATCTAGGAAACAATCATCCCCCTTCAACGAACAACAATCAGGGGACTGCCAACAACCAAAACTACCAGGGAAACAACAACAACAACACTTTAGGGAATACCTCAAACACGAAACCACAATGCTTTCCATTCTTCTCCAATAGAAGAACTTTCACTCCACTAGGACAATCCTTAGAATCTGCTTTCAAAGAGGTTATGGAAAAGAATGTCCTTATGTTACCACCACAATGCAATTATGAACCTAGTGTAAAACCTCCATCATGGAATGAGGCCTATTTTTGTGACTACCATAGGTGCAGAGGTCATCATACAAACAATTGTCAAGGTTTGAAACATGCTATTCAAGATCTAATTGACAAGGGCATTATCACAGTAGAAGGACAACAGAAAACCAACAAAGATCACCAAGCATTTCAGAATCCTCTACCAAATTATCAAAAGGGAGAATTTTTTGACAAAAATGTGAACCAAATTGATGACAATGTAATCCGTCATCTCTATACAGACAATGAGCGAGTCAATGTTATAAAAATCAAAGAGAAAGTAGACAATGGACAAGTAAATGTCACAACGAGAGCCCAAGATAAAGTTATCTTAAAGGGTACCTCTTCAAAATCCATTGAGACCTTCCCTCAACAGCAATATGACTTAGTTAACCAACTTCAAAAAACTCTGGCTCAAATCTCCATTTTAGAACTCTTGAAGATTTCCCCTGCACACAAGGAAATTTTAGACAAAGCCCTTTTTGAGATGATTGTTTCCACGGATTTGGATGTGAACCGATTTCAAGCCATGGTAGGACATTTTTCCTCACCTACGTGTCTCTCATTTTCAGACAAAGAGAATGTTTCCATGACTCATCCCCACAATTCATCTTTATACTTAGAGGTCATGATCCATAAATTCCATGTTAAACATGTTCTAATAGATGGAGGGGCTGGTCTAAATATATGTACCTTAAAAGTGGTTCAAGCATTAGGATTTGCAGAAGACTCCATTGATCCTAGAAGGAAGATTACTATAAAAGCCTATGATGATGAGGAAAGGATGTCCAAAGGTCTAATCATGCTACCAATCAGAGTGGGACCTGTTATCAAAAATACCTTTTGTCAAGTTTTAGATCGAGATCTTGCATACAATATCTTGTTGGGTCATCCTTGGATCCATGAAATGCAAGCTGTTCCATCCACTTACCATCAATGTCTCAAGTTTCCATATGATGGACAGGAAATCACTATACCAGCTGATAATTCAAACACCCAAACTTGTGCCAATGTCAAAGCTCATTAGGATACTTTGGTTCCAAATAATCGAGAAGCACTTGCTAATACTTCTCCTAAGCATGATACACAAATCAGTCAATTAGCTAAAAGCTTTGACAAGAAACTGCAGCTCAAGGAAAGTGGAGTTGGGGAATATTCCCTTTGTCTTACTAATCTACCTACATCTCCTAGATCACATGGAAAGCCTTCTATTACACAACAATAGATATCAGCAGCATCAACATCAGCACAAACACAAACAGAGCCCACTACCAAGTTCAATGGACAATTTATCAAAGAAAAGTTTCCCATGGGAGATCTTGAGGATACAGCAATTCTGGATTGGCTCTATAAAGATGAAGAGGAAGCAGTTCTAAATGTCACCTTACCAACAGATCAATATGGGAAAGGATATTCCATCATGCAAAAGATGGGATATGACAATGGTCCTCTTGGAAAAAGAAAAGAAAGCGTAGTTGAGCCTATCCATCTCCCAGGGCTTGCTGCATATGATAAAACTGGAATAGGCTATGATGCTACCCAATCTAAACAATCACAAGGTAATGTTTTTACACTACAAGAAGGTTCTGATAAGAAAGTGACATGTTTGATATCAATCCTAAATTTCATAGAAAATAATTCTGATACTAATTCTGTTGAATATGAATGGGATACCATCCACAATGATGAATTTTGGAGGGACAAAGAGGTAGATGTCATACATAAGTATATGCCCACTTTAATCAAAGGAGAAGGTTCAGGATCCCAACCACAAGAATCTGAACCACAACGCAACTATGAGTCTAGTGATACTAAGTCATATTTTAACGAACAAGACTATCAGGAGAATAGTACCATCATTGACCTACCTCATACCTCGGATCCTATTGATAACTCTGTCTTGACCCTAACCATCGCCGATTTCACATGACTAGATGACGTCCTACCATTAATCCATCCTGATCTCATTGACTGGGATCTAACCGAACCTATGGATATACCTATTTTTCCAAATGACGAATCTATCATAAACTTCCTTTCTGCTGATGATGTAAATGATTGTTCCACTGGCAATTTTCAGTATGAAGTCTTTAATCAAGAGAGTGTCAAGTCTCCCCAAATTTCTGAAAATGAAAAAATAAAGAAAATGATCTAGGGCAGTGAAACCGTAAATCAGCAAAGACGCTAGGATCGCATAAAAAAGTATAAAATAAAGTTGAGTGCATCGCAAAACCTTTTAAGGCAATCACCCGATGGGACTCTCGACACTCTCCTGCACTATCATGAGCGAATACCCATCTTGATTTGAGCCTACAAAGGAAATCAATATTCCAACTATTGCATAATCCAAGGATTTTGTATTAGTTGAATCAATGACGATGTAAAAACAAATCCCGTAGTTCATGAACTTCTTAAAGAAAACGCTAATTTTGCTTTGGTCATATACGACATATGCCGTGCCTTGATCCCCGATCTCATAATGCATCATTTTTCTATCAAACCAGGAGCTAAACCAGTAAAACAAAAACTCAGAAAGATGAATCCTCATGTAGCATTACTGGTTAAGGAAGAACTCAAGAAGCTCCTCGATGCAGGCTTTATAAGATCAATTGCCTATGCAGAATGGATCTCCAATATTGTACCGGTAGCAAAACCAGACAAACGTGTAAGAGTATGCACTGATTTCAGAGATCTTAACAAAGCTTGCCCAAAGGATGACTTTCCGCTTCCGAGCATCAACACTATAGTTGACTTGACAGCAGGCCATGCCATGTACTCATTAATGGATGGTTTTTCTGGTTACAACCAAATCAAGATTGCACTCCAGAAGACCAAGAGAAAAACAGCCTTTCACTTGTCCATCGGGAACATAACATGAAATCGTCATGCCTTTCGGCCAAAGAATGCCGGAGCTTACTTATCAAAGAGCTATGACTATGATCTTTCATGACATGATGCACACATTCATGGAGGATTATGTAGATGACATATTGGCAAAAGCACACACCAGAGAAGGACACTTGGAAATACTGTCTAAAATATTCACCAGATTGGAGAAATTCAAAGTTCATCTAAATCCTAAGAAATGTGTTTTTGGGGTCACATCCGGAAAGCTGTTAGGATATATTGTTTCAGAAAAGGGAATTGAAGTAGATCCTACTAAAGTTCAGGCAATCATGCAGATGCCTCCTCCAAAGAACATCATTCAATTGAGGTCACATAAGGGCTTAATTTCAATCCATCGAAGATTCATCAGACAAATAATGGCACAAAAGTCTACCGCTTTACACATCCCCGCCAGTTAAACGGGAAATTCCTTTAGATGGGATGACAAATGTGAAATGGCATTTCAACAAATCAAGTGACTCGGATGAACCCACCGCCTCGTACTTTCACCAAATCCGCATAAAACCATTGATCCTGTATATTGCTGCAACCAAGACATCCTTGGGAGCATTATTAGCGCAAGAAGACCATGAAGGGAAAGAACATGCAATCTATTACATTAGCAGAACACTAACAAGTCATGAGCTTAATTACACTTTCCTTGAGAAGGCTTGTTTAGCAGTCGTCTTTGCTTCACAGAAATTCTGACATTACATGCTAACTCATACAATCAATCTTGTTTCAAAAATTGATCCACTCAAGTACCTACTAAGTAAAGCATCACTAACAAGAAGGTTAGCAAAATGGGTCATGATTTTGAGTGAGTTTGACATCCACTATGTTGACAACAAAGCAATCAAAGGACAAGTTATTGCGGATCAACTAGCAGACGCTCCTCTACAAACAGAGCACCCCCTACACATTGAGTTCCCAGACGCTGATGTTTTCACCTGTGACTCTATGGCGAAGTTGGCGGTCCTTTATACTTCTGGCTGTTCTCTTTCACTAACATGGGATCTGGTAGGCATTCTTTTTGTCACCCCTCGGGTTAATACATCATTCCCCATTAAGCAGCTTTAATGTTTCCTTCTACACCAATAAATATGAAAGCCTATCATACACTAATCACTGGATTAAAGATAGCAGTGGAATGGAGGATTACCGAGCTACAAGTTTATGGTGACTCACAGTTAGTCATTAACCAAATCAATGATGATTATTAGACTAAGGATGACAAGTTGTTACCATACAAGAAGATGGTTGATGACTTCAAAAAGTACTTTGTAAACATTCAGTTCACACAAATTCCAAGGGTTGACAACAAGGCGGCTGACGCTATGGCTACGATCGCCTCATTGATACAACTCCCAGAAAAACAAAACCCCGCCATGAATTTCTCAGAACAATTATTTACACCCCGCTTCTACATGACACACTTGAAAGCCAAATTATCCGCCACTTCATAGATCCGATTCCTGCATGGTAAGATTTATGCTTCACTCTAAAGATGACATTTCTATCACCGGACTTATCCTCCAAGAACTAAAAACAAACGTGAATCCTTTATCCGGACAATCCCTCTCGATATACCTTTATTGCTCATACCCTTTATCACCATGGTCTTGATGGTACTTTACTTCGATGTCTTGAATGTGACGAATCCGACAAAGCTTTACAAGAAGTTCATGGGGGCATTTGTGGTACTCATTCAAGTGGACTAACTTTATCCAAGAAATTGATTATAATGGTTTACTACTAGCCTACAATGGAGAGGGAATCATTCACTTTTGTTAAAACATGCTCAAAATGTCAAATTCATGGGAATCTTATTCATGCTCTTGCATAAGAACTTCATTCATTTACACCCACCTGGCCATTCTCTCAATGGGGGTTAGATCTCATGGGCAAAATTCATCCTTCCTCTTCAAATGGGCATAAATTCATTATCACAGCGATAAAATATTTCACTAAGTGGATTGGGGCAGTACCTCTCTCTAAAGTCACTGAAAAACAAATCTCATCCTTCATACTCAACTACATTATTTGTCGATATGGTGGCCTACAATGGAAAGGGAATCATTCACTTTTGTTAAAACATGCTCAAAATGTCAAATTCATGGGAATCTTATTCATGCTCTTGCATAAGAACTTCATTCATTTACACCCACCTGGCCATTCTCTCAATGGGGGTTAGATCTCATGGGCAAAATTCATCCTTCCTCTTCAAATGGGCATAAATTCATTATCACAGCGATAAAATATTTCACTAAGTGGATTGGGGCAGTACCTCTCTCTAAAGTCACTGAAAAACAAATCTCATCCTTCATACTCAACTACATTATTTGTCGATATGGTATTCCTAATGCCATTATTACAGATAATGGTATTCACTTAAAAGGATCCATCACTATATAAGATGAAGGAATACAGAAGGATTGGCATGTTCAACTCAATTCTGCCTTGTGGGCTTACAGAACTAGTGTCTGAACGTCGATAGGAGCAACACCTTTTGCCCTTGTCTATGGAGCAGAAGCCATATTGCCTTTAGAAGTAGAGATACCTTCATTAAGAGTATCACTAAAAGGTCTCATAATAGATGAGGAATACAGAGTTTCCCGACTCCAAGAGTTAGAACTTTTAGATGAAAAGAGACAGAGAGCAGGAGACCATTTGAAAGCATACCAACAAATGATGTCTCGTAGCTATAATCACAAAGTAAAGCCACGTACCTTTCAGGTGGGTGATCTAGTTCTGAAAGAGAACCTGCGCAATCAACAAGACAAAGAAAAGAAAGGAAAGTTTGAACCAAATTGGTTAGGCCCTTATGTGGTTATTGCAGTCTACGGTTCAGGAGCATACAAGTTATCAACGCCAGACGGGGATCTATTTGATGAACCCATCAATAGTATACATCTTAAGAAATATTATGTTTAAGTCAGAAAAAGTCCTGAAGAAATCCAAAAACAGTAGAAAAAGTCCTGAAGAAATCCAAAACAGTAGAAAAAGTCCTGAAGAAATACAAAAAAAATCAAAACAATGTCATAGGGTGAAAACCTGGCAAACAGGTAGTCTATTGACAAAAAAAAAAAAAAATCAGAAAAATGCAATAAATACGGATAGTGAAAATATGGCAAATAGACAGTATCCATACCTTTCCATCTATTAGTTCCTATTTTTCACTTTGTCTTTTCAAAGCTTCCCTTTTTCTGCATCTTTTTCACATCTTAGGGTCATTAATCGCATCATCCTGCCGCCATCTGCCTAGAGGGTTAAAATGTCTTACCATGGCTTGATCATTTGTACATATTCCTTTCCGCAAGTTGTGCCAATAAACGGGGCAAAACTCAACTGGGGGCACTTAACTTTCAGCGCATACCAAAACAACTAGACCATGACATAGGATCTGATCATGCAAACAAACAACAAACTCATACAACTTTATCCAATCATGACACACTTTTCAGCAAGATATCATATCATTGTCTATTCGATGATCCAAATATCTGAATAATGTATGAAATAATAGTATTACATGTTTGACCAAAAGTTGTTTGATTTTTGATATCATTACTCTGGAGCACACTCAATGATGTACTGAACTAGAGTGGCAAAGAACGAGAATGATTTTTCTTTGTCTACTGTCTTGAGGTTAACTGTCAATCTGATGCAAATATGTCATAGGACATGATCACCAAAGCAATATCATCGATGACAGTTCCACATTTGCATCAGAATGGTGGTTAATCTTTGTCTGTTTATGCAAGAAATGCTCAAGTCATCTTGGTTCATTTATACCTCGATGCTTGTGTTCGCTTGCTATATCAAAATTCATGAAATTTGTACTCTGGTCATCATTGGCGCTAATTTCCCCTCTGATGCTTGTACATACTTCCAACATTTTAAACCATTCTATGATGATTCAAGAAGGCTTCTAACAGGCTCAACAAACTGGTTAGTTTCATATAGTTGCATATTCATTAGATCATTGCATATATCTGCATATTGGATTCACATCAGTATTTTGCAAGGCTGAATGAACGCATTAACGGTTGTCCTATAGTTTTGATTCTTTGTGGAGGACATTCGGACATTTGATTCATTGCATCCATTCATGGTTCATTTATCATTTTATCATTCATTCTCATTTTATCATTCATTTTATCATATTTATCTTTATCATTCCCATATCATTTATTATTCATTATCATTCTCATTTTCATCATCCTTCTCATATATCATTATCATTGTATCATTATCATTTTCATTAAAACCATTTAATCATTTCCTTTCATCATTGTCATTATCACCTTTTCATTATTCATTTCATTATTATCCTCATCATTATTATTATCATGTCATTCATTTTATCATTAACTTTTATCCTCATACATTCATCATCTTTATCATTACCATATCATTCAATATTCATTATCATTCCATCACTATCATTTACCATTATTATTATCATTTATCATTTTATCATTTTATCATCACATATCATTTCATTTACCATTTATCATTTTACCATTTATCATTTTATCATTTTATCATTTTATCATCGCATATCATTTCATTTACCATTTATCATTTTACCATTTATCATTTCATCATTAAATCATTTTATCATCGCATATCATTTCATTTACCATTATCATTTATCATTTTACCATTTATCATTTCATCATTTAATCATTTTATCATCACATATCATTTCATTTACCATTTATCATTTTACCATTTATCATTTCATCATTAAATCATTTCATCATTAAATCATTTTATCATCGTATATCATTTCATTTACCATACCATTTATCATTTTACCATTTATCATTTCATCATTTAATCATTTTATCATTGCATATCATTTCATTTACCATTATCCTTTATCATTTTACCATTTATCATCTCAATCATTTTATCATCTCATATCATTTCACTACCATTATCATTTATCATTTTATCATTCATTTATCATTTTATCATCTCATACCGTTTCATTACCATTCACATTTATCATTTTATCATCATTTCATTATCATCATATTACCATTTTACATATCATTTATCTTTTCATCATTATTCATATCCCATTCCTTATCTATCATATCACGATGCATTTCATACATGGAAAATTCAAAATTAAATTAACATCTAACATATATACATACAATCATCACAAAATCATTGCATTCACATCATAATTACTACACCATCCTGCATCATAATGATTAGTCTGCAAACATAGCAAAAAGCATATCAAAATCCATCTCATATCATACATGCATACAAGTAATATCCATCTCATATCACAAACACATGAACATATCATCATTAGAAACATCGCCACTGCATATCATCGCTCATCAAAATAATACAAATTTCCAAATGTCCAATGAAGCTAACAAAACGTCAGAACATAATACGTAAGACATGATCAAAACTCAATATACATAACAAATCAGCCCCAAAATGGCTAACTGGTGGATGCCCCTAAAGGAGCTGGTCCGGAAGGAGATGGCCTACCACTCGTACCTGCATCAGGATCCCCTCAAGCCCCTATAACCTCTCTGCCATGTGTCGATGTTCGGGATCGGGTCCTCATCCTACTGTGAGATCTGGGATAAGGCTCTTGCTACTCGGGAGGGCATAACTCCTCATAACGAACTCTATAGTACTCGGCCTCCCTGGCAACCTCGAACCCCTCTGCAATGGCCTCTCATAAGGAGGTACTCTCTATGGTACCCATCAGCCTCCAGTGCTCGCCGTTTAAGGGCATCCCTCTCCGCCATCAACTGTGACACCCAAGAATTCGGGGCAGGTGCCTATGCCTATGCCTATGCCTGTGCCTGTGCTTATGCCTGTGCCTGTGCCTGTGCTTGTACCTGTGCCTGTGTCTGTGTCTGGGCCTATGCAAGTTGTGCCTGTAACTGCACTATCATGCTCTGAGCCTGCACTAACTAACTTTGTAGCTGTGCTTGTTGCCCCTGAAAGGTCTGCACCTGACCCTGCAAAGCATCTATCTGTGCCTGCTGAGATGAGGATGTCACCCTAATCACTATCTGAGGCCTACCCCCAGATCTGGTCTGCCAAGGAATCGGTACTTTTCCTAGGCTATCTAGTCTCTGCTGCCTCTCCTCATCTCCATCATCTCTGTCATCTGCGTTGTCCCCCTCCTCCCCATCTCCACTCTCCTCACTCTCCTCTCCCTCCTCCTCCTCTCCTCCACCCATAGCCTGCTCCCCACTGGCCACACCTCCTTGTATCCCTACTCCTGGCTATGGTGCTACTCTGATCTCCCGTGCCTCATCTGGCATGGTGAACTATGGAAACGGATGTGTATGAAAATACTGGGCATAATCATCTGTCATCCCTGCATCCAATACCTCTGGCCTATCCGCCCATACCTCGGGTTGTAATGAGGAGTACTCTGTATATGCTACCTGGTATGGAATGCATGGCCCCCATCCTACATCCCCCTTGTGTCGCCCATAATGAGCAATGCCTTGGGGCATCCCCTACGTGAAACGAAACTGCCTTAGAACACGTAGTGCCAGAAACCTCTCAATAATAAAGGGCATCCACCCTATCAGATATCGTGGTCGGCAAACAAAAGGCATCTCTAGATGATCGGTCACCCATTCCTCGCAGTCTATGTAGGGCCTCCATATCACCGCATCAACATCATCCAAAACTCGTTGCTAGTACTCTACCTTGCCCAGCCTCTGCTAGACAACTGCGCCATAATATGCATACACATACGGCCTCCCTGCTGGTCTCGCTCTAGTGCAAAGTGGTCTCATGATAGCAATGTGCTCCCACACCTAGATCTGCAGCAAGGTCACTCCACTCACTAGGTTGGTGGATCCTCTATAAACAATCCGACGTAGATCATGGTACATGTCCACTAGGACACAGCTACCCTAGGTAAATATCTGTGGCTAAGTGATCATCCACTCCAACATCCTCCCCCAACCAACTGAAAATCCCTTTGACTGATGGTCTGATCCAAGGAAGCCTCCGACAAATGCAGCCAACACCGCTACCAGAGTAGGATACCTACTGAAATCATCGTAGTCTATCCAGTAACCATATATACCGGGATCGCCACATATCCGCTGCAACACCTCGGTCCCACCAATCTCCTTGTGGTCATAAACCTCAAGGGCACCAACAACCAGAATCCCCAGAATCTGATACACATCCTCTGGCGTCACACTCATCTCACCTGTCGGCAGGTGGAAGGTGTTATGCTCTGAATACCATCTCTCGGCCAAGGCCGTCAATAGCCCCCTGTTGGCTTGAATGCCTCGCGGCATGGTCAACAACGGTCCCAATCCATAGTCTACTATCACCTGTAACTCTACAGGAGTCAGCTTGCCTATCCACTCCCAACATAGTGGGAACCACTCTCTGATCTGCAGGCTTTTGAAAGCCTCCTATTTAGTTCAACCATCACAACAAATACATCAATCAAACCCATATCACATGATCTATCTAGCCAACATAATATATCAATGACCCATATCAAGTGCTACATCAATCTATCAGCCGATCCAATCAATCTACTCTATCATCATTTACTATTTGTTTTTCTTTTCAGGAAAGCAAATTTATCAACACACATATCATTTTCTATTTGTATTTCAATCATTAATGCAAAATTTTTATCTCCATTTTACTATTTGTTTTCTATCGCAGAATGCAAATTTATCACACATCTACTCTTTGTTTTTCAATCGTGAGAGGGAAAGTTATCAAATTCAATTCACTCAATCAATCAGTTCGTCACAAATTTATCACACATCTACTCTTTGTTTTTCAATTGCGAGAAGCAAAGTTAGATCCAAATCATTCAGTTTACTCTTTGTCATTCATCACAAAGTTATCAGCTATCTACTCTTTGTTTTCTATTTTGAAAGCAACGTTATCAGTTCTCTATCAAATTTTCTATCCTATTAGCATGATGATCCTACAATTTATCTATCTATTGACTAAGGAAGCAATTTTAATCATCATTTTTCATCACATCAGCGTTTTGGGAAAAAATTCCTAAATGCGCAATTTTGTTGCCCATATGTGCTAATGTTTTTCTCCTATGCGCTAAATTGTTTCCCCGATGCGCTAAAACTCCATTTGCGCTACTCTGTCTCTCGTATGCGCTACTCAAACTACCCGATGCGCAACTCTAACATTTTTGGACCAAACCCTAAATGCACAGTTCTATGCCCTAGATGCACTAAAGAACCTACCTAATGGATTTTGCCCTAGATGTGCAACTCTATCTATCGGATGCGCTAGAGGATCATTTTTTCCCCTATCCCTAGATGTGCTACGGAATTTCCTAGATGCACTAAAGGATTTTTTGAATGCGCTAAAACTATTGCTAGATGTGCTAAAACGTGCAGAAAAATTGTAATCTGATTTAAAAACAATCCAAATTCAATCTAAAATGCGAAAATTGACAACATAGATGGTTTGAATCACTCACTGATGGTCCATACGCCGCTGGTCTCTGATATCGTCGAGCTCACTTGAACCTATGTCTATGCACGGGGATCACCATCTCGCCAAGTCACGCTCAGAGCTCAAATTTTATTGTAGCAACAGGGTGAAAATGACACTTCATTTTACCCCTTTTACCTTATAAGGGTCTTTTTAGGATGGGCATTAATGGCATTTTCCATTTTTTCATCCTCTTTTTCACTGGGGCATCAGACACATCTTATCTATCAGGAGCTAAATCACTGTTCCCCTATCCCTATCAACTTCTTCTTCCGTGATTTATCTCCCGATGGGGCATCATCGACAATCAAAAAAATCAGAAACATATCAGGGGAAAATTTTTTATTTTTCTTTGAATCAATGCATTTCACACATCACTTCAAAGAGGGGTAAAATGTATACGCATAAAAATGGTCATGTCTATAATCCTGGCAATTAATTAAATATTTATTATTTAATTAATTTTTCTAAAATCCTCTACATATGATTAAATTTAATTAATTTAATTATATTGTTCATTCATCTTATTCTTCTTTAGTAATGAAATAAATTTATTTTATTTAATTATTTTCATATGTCCACTTAATTAATTAAATAAATACATTCTATTTATTTAAATTAATTATCATTTGTTTGAATTTAAATTAAATCTTTGATTTAATTAAATTTAAATATCTCTCTTCTTCTATTTTAATTTTCTTCTTCTAATTAATTAAATGTTTCATTTAATTAATTTCATAAAAGTGATTTAATTAAATAAATCTTATTTAATTAAAAATATCTTATGCTTTCTTTCTAAATCAAAATTAGGTATTTTACCTAATTGTGCAATCTTCTCATATCATAATTAAATATTTTATTTAATTATGAGATCTTCTGCTTTTTTCAATAAAACATGATTAAAGCTCTCTTCTTATCACAAGCTTTCCTCTGCTTTTAAAAGCTTAATTAAATATTTTATTTAATTAAGAAGAGCTGAATGTCCTCCACAAATAAATAATTGATTTTTTTAATTAATTATTTATCAGCTTTAAATCTTTCTTTTATTCTTTTAAAGAAAGATGATTTCTTATCTTCTCTTCTTTTTCTTCTTTCATAATAAAATTGAAAATTTTGGTTTTAGGTTTCTTCTATTTTCTCCTTTAGTTTCATCTTTCTTCAACCGTCCGATCTGCCAGGAATTATCACAACCATTAATCGAGATAGCCAATCAAAATCAATCAAAAAACTCTATAAATACCTGTGTGAATCCAAGCATTGGTAATAGGAAATTAATTAGAGTTCATGCATTTAGTTTATTTAGCATTTTAATCTCATAGTATCATGTTTATTTCAAGTTTCTTAGCTCAAATCATTATCATAGCTTAATCTTGCATCTACATCATAGCAAAATCTCATTCTTTAGGAAGACAGTTTGTTGAGCCTAGCCTACGATCTGAGAACACAAAGCTAGAATCAACTAAAACACTAAAGATAGAGGACGATAGGACGACAATGGAAGTAGGATACTGAGTTTGCACTTCTTTACTCTTTATATTTTTCTTTGTTATAATGTCCTATTGGTGTGTTTGAACAGTTATTTTTAATTCATTTACGCATCTAATTTTCATACACACAGAACCAATACTCACAAATTATTTCCAAATCCTCTAGTTAATGTGAGCATAAACATGGGTCAGCTATCATAGTCCATGAACATCAAAATTCTGATAAACACTCCAAAAACACCTCCAAATTGCAAAACATCACACCCACACACCAAAATAACTAGAAAAAATTGAATATAACAAATACTAAAAGGAATGATAAAACCATCACCATATGTAAGCTCAACCACAACCCCTAAAATGGAGCTACAACTCTATTCAGCTAGGAGATATCTTTCAACCTTGAAACTAAAGTTGACTTGGGGGGGTTTCATCCTCAAATCCCAAGGAGATCACTCTACATTTCGGCAACACTTTGTTGTATCAAATTCAATGTAACCAAATAAGAGGAAGGAGGGTGTATATATAGCCTTAAAGGCCAAGAAGTTTGAAATGCAATTCCCTCTAGAAAGGGACGCTACCTTTTCAAGCAATATTATATTTAATAAAAATGCTTTATCCCTCATATGCTGGCGTCCACCCTCAATATGCATAAATTTAACTTAAAATGCTTAAGTTCATATTTTAGCATCCACCTTTAGCATTGCATAATATTTTCTTTATAAAACTTAAGTCATCAAACTAGGTGTGGGGGGGGAGGGAAACTTGACATTATATTAGTAAGCTGCAAACCTTTCATTTTTAACCTCCAAGAATGTTGGAGAAGTCACTACTCAAAATAAACAAGATGCCAAAAATTATAGTGCCACACTACCAAAAATAGTAACCCAGTGCTAAACTATTGCCAAAACCCACTACCAAAAATAACACTTACTCAAAATAGCATATTGACAAAAATAGTAAGTGACTAAAAACTCAAAATGAGCACATTTCAAGTAGCCATTGTAACTTACTAAAAAAATTAAGTCTAAAAATAGACACTTCTAAAAGTAGTAGTGACTACCCACTAAAGCTCTCTGAAAGCCAAAAAAGAACTAAAAGGAAAACTCCCACAAAGAACTCCTAAAAAGCTAACAAAAAACCTCCAAGAATTTAGGAGACCTTAAAAATCCCTTTGAGTAGCCCACAAGGCTTTGGAAATGGGCTATTAGCCACTAAAAAGCATAGGTCTAAAAAAGAGGATATTATAGGATCCATCAAAACTAGAAAGTTTCAATTTCATTACCACATGCCAATGATTTTTTTATTTGGTGAGTTTGTGGCTCATTTCTAGTTGTACCTCTATCTTTCTTCACATTCATGAAATTCAAGAGAGGCATTGCTTCTTGGATCTCCATTGAAATCCTTTTATATTTAGTGTAATAGCTATTGATGTTTACCTTTGTTGACTTTTGAGTCTCCATCTCAAGGTTTTCTTCCTCCTCTCTGCAAAGGAAAGTGGGTCAAAGAGGTCAATCATCACTTTTTTTCTTGTTTGTATCCTCCCCTAAAGATCTCACCTCACCATTTTGGATAGTACAATTATTCATGTTATTATCCATCTTATGAAGCATTTGCATCAACAAATCAAGCATTGTGTCAAACTTCCTTTCTACCTAATCTATAGAGCTATCTTTTCTTGCCATATCCTCTTTTCCATTGCTAATACCTTTATGTTTGATCCTTCTATTTTCAATTTAATTTGTTCCTATTTGAGATATCTAATTCCTTCATCATTGGGAAACATCAATCATTAGACACCTATAGGCTAGCGAGCTCTTTAGCTTTGATATCACTATGACAACCACAAGTAAGATTTTTTGCAAATAAATTTTAGCTTTACTTATTTTAATTACAAATAATAAAATACCTATATTTCCTCAATGTTTATAGAACAACATTAATACTCTAGTATTAACAAGTGAGCCAACAAATGATAGAACAATTTTATAAATTTCCTTATATTAAATAAGTCTAAAAATACATCACAATATGTTGCAATAATATCAGAATAAAAACTAAAATTACACTACTCAAATCTACAACAAATTACAAATTTTAGAAACTTGATGTAGCTAAGATTCACCACCATGGAAGCTCATTCATGACCTTTGAATGAGATCATCCTATAGGGACAAAGAGGTTTCATTCTTTGAGCCTTGAAACTAAAGGGTTTTGTTTGTTTGATCTTTTAAATCAAAGGGCTTAGTCCTCTAATCTCTAGAATATTAAAGAGTTTTCATCCTCATATTTGATTTCGAGCACAAGTACTCCAAACAGATTTTGGCAAGAGTTTCATGTAGAATGCATAGTTCTCTCTAAATCAAGTCTTTTTAGCCACTAATAGCCTAGAGAAAGATGTCAAAACTTGCATTAAATTCCATGATCCTCTAATTGGTATGCTATAGAGAATTCCCATGTAATATCCCCTTCCAAGGATTATTAAGAGATGATCAATTATCCTATTTATTCATGGAAGCTAGAATCAGTCAATAAAGGAATAAATTAAATTAATTATTTCATGTTGTACAATAAAGCAACATTTTACAGATAACTTATTTTAATTAATATATTAAAGTGTCTAGAGTGAAAATTAAAAGAAATATTAAAAGAGTCACTTTATTATTTGAGCTTAATTAATTTTTAAAAGGCAAGAATTTGAAGGGGCCTTAAGGAAAGATCATTGGGTTTAATAAAAAAAATATTTTGAGCTCATTTTGGGATATGCTTAATTATCTTTTCTATTGTGAATTTTGAGAGCTTCTTGTGGAGCAAACCCTTAGACAAAACCCTAAGGGAAATCAATTTCAATAGTGGAAGACCTACCTTAGCTGGTTACACATGGAGTCACATAGATTTCACTTGGCATTATCCATTTGGAGATTTTTGAAGTTTACAAAGTCTTGTTCCAAGGAAAATTTCAAAGGTAATTGCAGAGGTAGAATTAATAATGTACTTTGAATATGTTTGTAGTAGTCAATAGAGCCCTACACTTTATAGTCTTGGGTACATAGTTGTACCATTCTCTGTGGGAGTTGAACCATTATTAATGTGGTCAACTCGCTGAAGTGAGATGTTAAGTCTCAAATATTAAATATTTATGTTAAAAAGAATTCGCTACAGTCAAATAATGGATGTGTCGTACTATTTAATGACCTCAAGGGATATTTGAAGATCATTGAAAGTCTTTCATGGCCCACTATCCTCCAATGCAGCAATGAAAAGTCTCATTTTCTCAATTCTATCAATCATAGAGGGGTCGATTCCACTATATGTACCATCAAATTAATGTGGGAGAGAATCCATACCAAGAGTGGCATCATATAGTCTAAGGGAAGGTTATTTAGAGGAGTTTAAAGATAATTGATCAGAGCTGCTTCTCCATTGATTCTAGAGCTTATTAATGAGGTTAGAAATTTATGAACTAATACTTCCAAGTCATTCCAAAAAATAATATTAATAATTACAAAAATTGTAATATTAATTTCCAAATGTCACAGTGCCTTGAATAAATGATTTTCCTATTGTCAATTGTTTAATACAATGTGAATGTTAAGTTTTATTTTCTATGGGAATTATTTTGAAATATTTGAGTGAGTTTTCCAAACACAAACTAAGCATAATTAGTGACAAGAAAACTATATGACAAAATTTTTGTATAGTAAACAATGAAAAAAATTGCAAAACTTTGGTTTGGTATATTTCAGCTCATATTTATCAACCATCAATTTCCTTGAATCATGCTTGAAACCATGCTCACATGAGATTAGATGCACAACATAAGCATGAGAAATATTTTTTATGATCTAAAAATTCCCTTTGCATTAATGGCCCTATTAGACAAAGGAAGATCCTAGTAAATTGAATGAAATAATGGTTAGGAAATGACATAACGAATTTCCGGGCTTGAAACCCAAATGACTACATTAAAGGAAAAAAAATCTTACTTTCTTTGTTTCATCATTGGAGGTGCATGATAAATCACCCCCTTAAGATTAAATATTGTTTCCTAAGTAGGAGAAAATGATGGGGGAGTTGTAGAGCCACATCAAATTGTTAATGGTGATCTAGGTCATGTAAGGAATTAGATAAGGGTGAACAATGCCAGAGTTGGAAGTTTTAGAGTTTGGAGGTCAAGGACAGATGATTACTCTTACCATATGTCAAAGAGTTGAGGTTAAGAGGGAAATCAAGAGGGTAATTCCATAGTTGAAAATTTTGGACTTAGCAATTACTTAGTAGACCCAAAAAATTTAAAAATTGTCACTTGACAAGGACATAGAGCAAAACTTGGCAATAACATTGTAAATTTACCAAACATTTGGAAACACATAAATTTTTAAAAATATTCTTCAAGAACACATATATTAGTGAATTTTTAGGATGTATCACTATTTTCTATCATATATAAATCAAAATTAAAATTTGCTGCATATCATAGACAATAAAATGAGTTCACCCTCTAAATGAGTTGCAACACCACTTCCACTAGACATGTCATATGTAGAATTTGTCTCATCTAAAGATATGTTTGGAAAGTTTTGAAATAATAATGTCTAAGTAAGCATAGTTTTTGAAGTTCATTGCTAGTTTTTTTGGTTTTAGAGAAGATTTTTAGGCATGTAACTCCAAAATAGTGTATTAATGTTTGATCGATTACCAAACATAACTTGATATTATATTTATTGAAACCATAACAACTATTATAATCACCATTTACAACTATGTAGTGATCACCCTTAATTTTTTTTGAAAAAACTATAAGCTCAAATAGAATGAAATTCCAAGCAACTTCCTTTCCACTTTTTTATCACCAAGTTCCCAATGTGGGAGAGGTGAGAGTATATGGTGTATGGGACTACAATTATTCTTGAAGTGAAGCAATTGAAAGTAACAACCACTTATCCAATGGGATTAGCTAGGCACTTCCAATTTGCAATGGGAAAGCATATGCAATAATGAAATGCAAAGTAAGCTCTTCCACATTTCAGTTGTGAGTGAGTACAACAAGTAAACAACTCTTCCACTTTTCAATGGTGAGTGAGTACCAAAGAGCCACTTTTCTAGTGGGGTGAGTAACAAGAGCCACATATTCGATGGAGTGAGTAACAAGATGCCACTTATTCAATGGAGTGAGTAACAAGATGCCACTTATTCAATGGATTAAGTAACAATGAATAATCAAAGAGAGATCATCTGTGGTACTACCATCCAAGTCAAATAACCCATTCCAAATCAAGACATATCTATTGTTATTGTGATCCTAAATGTTCATCCAATTCTAAATATGAAAAATAACTAAAATAAAATGAGGGAAAACACAAAGGAACACCTCAAGATTAGCCTAAGGAATGATAAAGCAAAGAAACAAGATAAAATAAATATTGTAATCTACTTATACCTTCTTTGTTGCTAAAAATCTTTGGTTGGCTCTTGATTTTGATTGCTTTATGTGCTCCTTGGATGGCTCTTGATGCAAGATTGACATTAGGACTAAATGATAGTGCAAATGACTAAAATGGCTTAGCTAAATGAATGAAATGCTTACGAGTTGAGTGTTCAAAATGATAGCATTTAGTTACCAATGATTGTGTTCTTTTTTTCCTTAGAGGAGGAGGTATTTATAGAGGAACTTGAATTATCTAAAGAATTTAATGGTTAAGATTGAGCCACCAAGATCAAGATGTAGGGCTATGGTGAGTTGAGGATTCACAAGCCCTCAAATCTTGACATGTGGAATGTGAGATGGTTAAGGATAAGATGATGTGTAGGTGATGTGGAAGGGATGCACATGATATTTAAGAAGGACATGTACCTTGGAAGTACATTAGGAGATGAGAAGATTCCTTGGAGGAATAAATGTGAATTAAAAATTCACATGCTTGGGAGAATCTAGTGGATAAGAGAGGGTCTCCAATAAGGTGGGAGTTTGTCACATGTGACTTGATGTGACAAGTCAAAGATTCTAGAAGATGTATGGAAAAAAGGGATTCTAGGAAGAATAAAAGTGAATTAAAAATTCACATGGGGAAGAGAGGAGCCTTGGATGAATAAAAAGGAATTAAAAATTCTTTAGGGGATGGGGAGAGTTGGCCAAGGTACTAATTAGAATTAACTAATCAGTAATTAAAGGATAATTAGAAGTTAATGAGGATTAGAAGCCAACTTGCAAAAGTTGGAGGATGTGACAAATCCTAATCAAAGATTAGGCATGTGCACATCCTTAATAAAGAGATTAGGAGATGGATTAGGATTAGAATATTTATTTAATTCATTTGATGAAAAGGGGATTAAGGAGGGTAAGGTATTTAATTATTAATTAAATACCTTAGGGATTTGGAAGAATTAAGGATATTAATTAAATAATAGTAATATTACTTAATTAACTCAGATAAGATGATGTTTAGATAAAAAGTGATAAATTTGGATAAATTGCGTGTTCAAATTTGGATGTCTACATTTTTCCCCTCTTGAGATGATGTTACCAAGTAGAATCATTTCAAAGAATATTAAAATATAGAACCCAGAAGGAGATGGTTAGATTGGAAAAGATGCCTCATTCATTCAAAGGAGTGAATAGGAAGGAAAAAAAGATGGGATGAAGATGAAGATTAGGGATTGAGGATGCCCCCTCGAGAGGTCATGTGGGTTCAAGAGGACATGGATGTGCTCTCAAAATGGATGAGATGATGAAATGGGAGATGAGGAAGAGGATGCAATGGGATGGATATGAAAGGATGAAAAGGCGACAGGAGGTTGGGAAGCACAAATGGATGCAAGGACAAAGATGATGATGCCCCAATCAAGCTACAAGTGAAAATGGGCAGATGATGGATGGAGTGTCATCAATGAGGGAATGATATATCCTAAAACAACATGAGGATAGGGAAGGATACATTCTGATGATTGTTGATGAAAGTGTTGTTAATGGGGGATGCAAGATGATAGAATGGAAAATGAAACACAATCCTAATGAAATTTGAAATCTTCGGAGCACTAATTTTTGCTATAGCATAAGACACCAACTGCCAAGGTATGTGGAACTAAGGCATATTAGTGTCTAATGCATGAAACAAACACAACAGACAAGAAGTCTATCCCAACACCCCAAAGTAGCCATGAATTTGTTTAGGCTAGGTATTAGAATAACCACAAGCACATGAGGATGCCCCAACATAACACAAGACCATAGGGATATTGGTGGGTACTACGTGGGACAACCAAGAAGACAACAACAAATAAAAGATCAAGATATGCCCCTATGTTGACTAGTTTAAGCAAACCATTATATGATGGATCAAGATGACCATGACAAGTGATGATAAGGAGCTTAAATGATAAAAAAATCCAAAAGCATCAAAATATCACAATTAATTTCAAACGTCCTTTTCCATAGGATCAAGGGGATGGATGAGATTGATGAGGTCTATTAGGAAGGATGCATCCTAAAAGATTGATATGACAAATGATATTCAAAACCAATTGGATCTAATGATAAAAGTGGATCTTGTTTGTTAAGAACTAGCTAGATAAGGGCATAGCTTGATGAAACGACACAAGAGACATGACATAAGACTGACACACTATAAGGAACTAGGGGCTTGAGGGATGATTAAAGATTAGCCTTTCCTACATGAAAGTGTAGAGCCCTTGTAGTTTGATAAAAGGATGATGATTGACCATGGATAAAATTGGAAAATGGACAAAAGAAAAGAGACTGAAGCTAGATGATAAAGGAGTGGACAGACATAGCCCTAGGGATAGATCAAATTATTGACCTTGCTTACATGAAAGTGTAGGATAAATGTAGTTCAACAAAAAATTTAAATGATGGGACCAATACGATGAAATAGGATAGACTTGTTGGATTGGATTGGATGATGGTGATCATAGGAAGTTTGGGAATGGGATAGTAGTCAAAATCATCAAAATGAATTGGGAGGATGATATGATAGAGAGATGAATGATGAGAAAGGATAGAATATTGAAAAGATGTGTAAAAGAAGTATGAGTGATGGTGATGAGATAAATGGAACTCGATTGCATGGAGAGAGGCCTATAGCCAGATACTGATGATGAGAGATTGTGAGATGGGATGAGGATAAAGATGAAAGAATGGATAGAGAGATAGGGATGTGGGATGGAAGGGATTGTTTGGATGGATAGGGAGATGAAAGGGATGCTAGGATAGATGGATAGGAAGATAAGGATGGGGAGATGGATAGGGAGATGAAGGGATGTTATGATATATGATGTCTCCAAGGACTATGTCACAAAGGAAGTAGATGCCCCCACTCTAGATATGTCATGTATGATGAGGCATGAGGGATGGAAGATGAGTGGATGGGAAGATAAAGGAGATAACTAGAGGAGGATAGGATGGGTGACTAAAGAATATGATAGAGCATGGATGAAGGGAATGTATACCAAGAGGTGTCTAAAGCATGCATAGATTGGTGCCCCTATTTTGATCAAGATCACAAGAAGGATGGAGGGATGGGAGATAAATGGGATATGATGGTAGGATGTGGAAGATAAGTGGGATGGAGAGGATGAATGAAGAGAATGTATAGCAAGAAGATGGATGCATAGTAGGAAGCATAGCATGAAGCATAGCAGATGGAGGGAATGTGTATCGGGAAGCTACCCCCAAGTGTGGAAAAGGATGGATGGGGATTTATGCATGACACTTGTTTGCTAGGTTTTAATCATAGTACTTATCCAAGGTGCTTGTTTCCAAGTTTTCACCATTGGATGAATTATTTCTTTCTTTTTTTGACTTTTTTGACTTTTTCAACTTTTTTAGATTTTTGGCCTTTTTTGAATTTTTTGGATTTTTGGATTTTTGGATAGCATGCGGAAGGATATGGATAAAAGGATGTGGATAAGTGGATAAGGATATGGATGAATGACTCATTCATCATGTTCCATACAAGGTATTAAGAGCCATGTGTGAAGCTACTATTGGATGGTGGTACAACCTTATTAGGATGAATGGATTATGCAAGAGGATGAATTAGAGGGATTTGATGGGGAAGATACATGATATAATTAATGGGATAGTGGAAAGTGTGTGGATAAAATGATGGGGTAGGTAGATAATGGGGTGGTGAGTTCAGGACCAAAATTGGCACATGTGGTGGTGGATGTGAAAGGATATGAGGATAAATGGATGGAGAATGCGCGGATAATAGAGGAGATGGGATAGTGAATTTTGGGACATAAGGACCCAAAAAAAATTAGGAAATAGAGGAAGTGTATGATTAGATTTCAAATTAGCAACTTTGGATGTTACAAATTTTCCATTTGAAGGTATGGCATCTTTTTTAGTAGATATCCATATGGTTTTGATTTTTTCTTTGGTGGGCCTTTGTGGCCTATGGATTTGATTTGGATGTTGAATTTTATTTTTCTTTTCATAACAATGTCTTTTAAAGGGTGCATGGGAAGATTTAGATTCATGTGGATGTTTAGATTCATGCATCTTTGTTTTAGCATCCAAAGTGCTTTTAGTAGCAATGGGACAAGTGCGAGGAGATAGATGATGTGGAGTGATGGAGGATGTTTAGGTATGTGCCTTTGTTGATCCTGATTAGAGGACATGCGAGTGGGATGTTTATGATGGATGAGATGGATAGGTGATGAATGGATGAAAGGATGAATAGGATGAGATGGAGGAGATGATTTTGGGATATAAGGGCCCAAAATAGATGTAGTGGGTGGAGGGACATAAGGACCCAAAATGGATGGAGTAGATGAGGGAGGAATATGGATAGTGGTTTTGATATAATATGGTGGAGGATGGATAACAGTATATGATCTAGTGGAGGGATGGGAAGAGCCTATATTTTTTTTGGAAGAGGTTTGTTGAGGACGTCTAGAGGTTGTACCAACATCTTTAGATTGTGGCTCTTGGGAAATAGGTCCAAGACCTTGCATAAAAATTTGTTCTTTGACTTGGATGGGATCTAAAATACCTTGCTCATGAAGGCCTAAACCTTTTCCTTGATAGTTCATGTTCTAGAGCATTTGATCCATGATAGGATCTTTGTTATTCTAAAAACATGATGCAAGTCCATCATTAGGTGGAGGATGATAGTTGGTATATACGCTGTGTTTTTCTTCTTCAAGGAGACCACCATGGAAGAATATGAGGGGACCAAGGGGATATGGAATAGGAGGTGATGGAGATGATGGGGTAGCAACATCTTCCTAATAAAAAGGAGTGATTGGTAAGGGATCAAGAGAGGGATTAGGTGATATGATATGATTTGGATTTGTGATGATAGGTGATAAGGGATCATGCAATGGAGATGGAGATAAAGGATCAAGAGATGGAAGGGAATCATGGGATGAAATATATGGGAGATTATGATCTTGAGATGGGCTAGATGGGTTGACAAGATTTTGATGTGAAAAAGGGGATATACTAGCATGCATGGGATTGGGCTCTTGGAATGACTTATCTTGTGTGGGTGGTATGATAATAGGGTCTTGAAGGGACTCTTCAAGTGGGGGAGATGGAAGGATGGAGGATTAATGAAGTTCAAGGGAAGGGATATCGGTGATACTAGATGTGATAGGGAAAATTTAAGTGCTAGAATACAAGCAACAAACAAAGGAAAACAAATAACACTAAAAACACTCTACACCTCAAGATTAGCCTAATTGGATTGAATACAAAATAAAGATGACAAATGAAACCTTTTACCTTGTGTTGAATTGATCCTTTGGTGGCCCTTCAATCTTTGGTGTTGTATGCTCCTTGGATGGTAAGAGATTCAAATGTAGATTATGAGATGGATGGAAAATGGATGCAAGTGGATGCAAGTATGAAAAATGGATAAGTATGGCTTGAGAAATTTTTTTGCAAGAGTTTGGCTAGCATGAATGATCTCCCCCAAAATGAGAGAAAAGAAGGGGTATTTATAGAGAATTTGGAATTATCTAGGAAAATGGATGGTCAAGATTTAGCCACCAAGATCAAGATGTAAGGCTAAGGTGAGTTGAGAACTCACAAGCTCTCACATCTTGACATATGGCATGTGAAGTGGTTTGTAAGAGATGATGTGTACATAAGGTGGAAGCATAGTACATGACATGTAGGTGGTACATAGTACCTTGGGATTGGAAAAGATCTCCTCATAAAGGAGGTCCTTGTCCCCATGTGGGTGAGAGGACATGTGGGAAATTAAAAACTCCTCAAATATTCTCATGGGGATAAGAGAAGGAATTTTAAATTCTAAGGAATACATTGGGGGATTAAATGTGAATTAAAAATTTACATAGGGAATGGAGTGCCTTTTTCAAAAAGAGAATTTTTTTAAGAAAGTTGACTTAGGACACATTCCATAAATGACATGGGGATTAGGTTGACCTAACTAAGTGATTAAGGTTGTACAAGTACTTGATTAGACTAACTAATGAAGATTAGAGGCAAGTGGGAAATTATGGAGGATGAGACCCTAATGATGATTAGGGGTGTGCACATCTTAATCATAAATTAATTATGACTAAAAAAGGGGATTAAATTGCTAAGAGGGATTAGAGATCAACTTGAAAAAGTTGGAGGATGTGAGCATGAGAGAGAAAGTGAAGGATTTAAAAATAAATTTAAAATTTCAAAAGATAATCTGAATAAATTAAATAAAGTAATACATTTATTTAAATTAGAGAGGAAAGAAGGGAAAAGTATTTATTAAACTAAATACTTTTAGAAACCTTATGGAAGACATGAAATATTAATTAAATGAGTGATTTAATTAATACCAGTAAAGCAGATGAATTAAATGAGCAAAAGGATGGTTAAGGATATGCCCTTGACCATATGGACGTGGTCAAATTTAGGTGTCTATATTTTTCTCCTCTTCGAAATACTATTAGGATAATAGGGTTTCAAAGAAAAATAAAATACAGATGACTCTATGGAAGAAGCGACCAAAAAGGAGCTGCCCCAACATGGGAGAGCTTGCGTGAACTACCCGAATGGAGGAGAAATAAAGAGGATGCCCTGGTCTTACAAGGGAAGGTTTATGATGGAAGATTGGGAGAGAATGGTGGAGTATGCCCCTCGAGAAGGGGGACGTGGATAGGAAAGGGGTCCTGAGAAACTTCTTGAATGTATGAAGTGGTATATGTTATTAGAAGGAGCACGAAAAAATTAGGAAGATTGGCACTTGAATCAAGGAAAATGGGTTTACAATGTGCAAATGGCAGCCCCAAGAAAATAAGGGGGGAGTGAATCAGTTGAGGTTAAAAAAAGGTCAAATAAAAGGAAAAATATTCCTTTCATTTTAAAAAGTGGAAAAAGGGGGGAAAAAGCTATAAAAGGTAATTGAGGGAGTTACCTCTCCTCATTTGTATAGCTATCAAATGAGGAGAAGAGAGAGAAAAGGAGAGGGCAAGAGGGAGGAGACACAATGTCAGAGTACGACTATGACATCATTCATTAGGTGGATGAGAGATGGTGATTCTTTGAGGAGTGTGTCATGCCATGTCAGGTTAGTTTGAAACCCCACTTTGTGATTTTGTTCAATTTAGCTAAATATTCTACAAAAATAAAAATATGGGCTTGGTGGGGGGGCTCAGGAGGAAAAAATGAGTTAGAGATTTTTTTTTTCAAAAAACATTTTTTTTTTGTGTGGGAGGAATGATCTATGCCCGAGGGGGGGAGGGGTTCAAGGCGGGTCCAAGAAGGTCCACTCAACAGGCTCGAGTGGGTCCGCCTGAGGAGGGCAAGATCCCACCCAACAAGCTTGGGCGAGCTCACTCGAGCTATGGCAAGTCCACCCAGGCTTGGTGCGAGTCCGCTTGAGCTAGGCGAGAGCCCGCCCAACAAGCTTGAGTGAGCTCACGCAAGCTTAGGCAAGTCTGCCTGAGCTAGGTGAGAGCCCGCCCAGCTAGCTTAGGTGAGCTCACCCAAGCTTGGGTAGGAGCCCACCCAATGAGCTCACCTGGGCTCAGGCGGGTCCACCCGGGCCTAGGTGGCCTCGCCCGTGAGTTCAGGTGGGTCCACCTGGGCTCAATTGGGCTCACCTGCAAGCTTGGACGAGTCTGCCTAGGCTCGGGGCAGGTCCGCCCAAGGGCTAGGGCAATGCTAGAAAGTTTGAGAAAAGGCCAAAGGTAGGGGAAAAAGTGGTTAAGGGTGGGATGGGGAAATAGTGGAATGTAGAAGGATTTCCCAGGGCGGGACGAAGTGGGATAAGAAAAAAAGGGGCAACATTACACAAAGAGAAACTGACAAAGGGTTGTTGTTATGGATGCAGAATGTTGAGAGTTTGTAGACACGGGAGAGGTGGTCTGAGATGCTGACTAGATGCATGGTGGTGATGATAGACACCGATCACTAGAGACTAGCAGAGGCAGGACTAGTTCACATGCTATCTTACCTGATGATTAAGGCCCATAGGGCCATGCTGACGGCCCTGATAGAGCACTGGAACTTGGTAACATTGACATTCCATCTACCGACTAGGGAGATGACAATGAACTTGGAGTATGTTTAGTGGATTCTAAGGCTCCCTATAGCAGGGCTTACAGTTAGCGAGTGCTAGACAGCAGATGAAGTGTTGGATGAGTTTATGTGTGTTGTTTTTGGTAGTGACAATCTACCAGTTCAGTGGGGGCAACTGGATGTGGATAGGTGTCTGTCTTGTAGGGTACCGAAATTGTCTTTGTACCTAATGGGACTAATTAGTGGGATCTTGGTACCAAACTAGAGCGATCAATTTTTGCATCTTAGATTCGTCAAGGTGATTCAGTATATCATCGAGACCCGAGAGGGGTAGTTTGCATGGGGGACATGCATAGGGTATGCTATTGGAGGGAGTGAAGTGTGGCCCATGTCACACTATGATAGGTTTGGGCTTGGGAGCACATCAGGGTGACTAGGTCGATTGTGCATAGATTAGAAGAGTAGGATGACAAAGAGGCTATGGCTTGGGGGTGGGGGGAAAAGGTAGGAGTGATACTATAGTATCAAGATGTGAGAGATGTAGATATATGGAGGAGACGACTGGATGATGTACAGAAAAAGATGATAGTGTGGCATCCTTATATGATGTGGCACTTCAAGGGCTAGAGGGAGGATGAGGAGGCATATAGCAGTTACTTTTTCACTCATTGTTATATCATTGGAAGAGTTTCGCTTGTAGTGGAGCTGCATAGATCTGATTAGGTGAGATGACAGTTTGGAGTGAGGCAACATATTCCTGTGGGGTAGGTGATGTTTTAGTGACTATCATGGGAGCATATTCCCATGGGGTGGAGCTGGAGGCACTACAGTTTATGCCATACCCAGACAGGTGGGAGGGGTAGAGGGATGTAGGGGTAACAGATTGATATTGATAGTAGTTTAGGTGACATCTACTGCCACATATTACCCCAGTATTGTTGATTGAGGGAGCACTAGGGTTCAGGTCAGAGGATGAGAGATGGATGAGAGTAGTAGGACTGGCCCACCAAGGGTGATAGAGAGGAGGCTAGGTGAGAGGAGGATAGCAGGGGACAGACTAGAGGTGGTTGGAGCAGTAGAGGAGCCATTGAGGGCAGCTAGGAGGAGGAGACATGAGGTAGTTGGAGTAGCTGAGGAGCCCGTGAGGGAAACCAGAAGGAGGAGACAATGGTGCAGAGCCTGAGGAGGAGATGGAGTAGAGCAGGGAGAGGATGAGGCAAGAACTACAACATAGTAGGATAGGGGGCTAGAGATTTAGAGAGAGAGGAGCCAAGAGGCACATGCATCCTTAGGAGTTCGGCAGCAAGAGAGAGGGGGGAGGCAGACATGGCCACATGAGGGTAACAACAATAGATATATGAGGATGGCAAGGCTAGTAGAGCATAGGCGAGGATGATAGGGAGAGGGGGAGTCCCCTCAATGATCAATGTGGAGGAGATGGAGACATCGACAGAGAGCGAGGGGTATGAGCCATGGGAGATGGATATTGATTCAGATGTGCATGACATTAGACCATTGTCAACAACACCACCCAGAGGAGAGGACCCTATAGTGGTGTTGAGAGAGATGCTAGGGAGACAGAGCCTTAGTGTGTAGCGATTATGGAAGATAGAGGTAGAGTAGATAAGATTAGAGATAGCACTAAGCAAGCTATAGTCAAGATTTTTCCAAGGTGAGAGGGATTATTCAGTTTTGGCCACACTGGTGTCTTATGTGGAGAGGAGTTTGATGAGAGATAGATGAGGTGCGGGATGAGGTAGTTGACCTATAGCTAGAGATAGAGAGATTACAAGCAAAGGTGGCTAGGGCACATGAGGAGGTAGATGTAGTGAGATGGGAGAAAAACCATTTGGTGGTAGAGACAACAATATGGTAGGCTATTGGAGGGGGGATAAGACAAGAGCCGTAAGAGACTGGGATAGGGACCACTGAAGATATAGAGGGTCTGAAGGGATAGCTAGAGTATTTATGGAGGGAGAGAGCAGATCAGCACCGAGAGCAGGCCGAGCTTAGAGATAGGGTGGATTGTTTAGAGCAGACAGTTGGGGATATGGGATTGATGGAGAGGAGGGAGGAGGAGACAAGGAGAGAGATTCATATATTGTTGTCAAAGAGAGATTTGGCACATGCACAGGTGCAGGTCTTATAGGAAGATAGGGATGTGTTATAGGCATCTGCCTAGGTGGCTAAGAGTGAGTGGTAGGTGGCAAAGTCAGAGGTTCAGTCTCTTTGGAGTGAGAATGATGCAACAGTGTCACAAATGTTAGGTTTTTGCCAAGAGCAAGATTCTACTGACTTGAGACCTTAGGCACTTTAGATGGATAGGGATGTAGCAGAGTCTTAGGAATATGATACATAGAGAGAGAGATGTCATAGAGATACAGATGCAAAAATTGTAGATTGAGCAAGACACAACACAGACTCAGTTGTGAGTGGCACATGGTGTAGGGGGTCAGCCAGGGGAAAAGATACAGGGGTTATGAGCACAACATAGGTACAACAACTGACAAAGGCATAAGAGGCTTGGGCAGAGGAACATAAGGTTATTAGTGGAGATCGAGATAGGTATAGACTTGAGCAAAATGTCATTAGGCATGAGGCCACTCAGCGAGATGACTATATGTAGGAGGCAAGCTACTGGAAGTGTGCCTATGAGCATGTTATTCCATATCCAGCGCAGCACATGACACACTATATCGAACATGTACCTTAGATGCTGGCATTGTCCTAGTCATTAGGGACATGTACCAAAGGGTATAGTGACTATTGATAGACTCCTCCTCTCAGTTGTTATCAGGGGACTCCCACTCATAGAGGGCCAGTGCCAGATTCTCCTCAAAGATTAGATGTGGGTAGCTCACAGTAGGATTTCCAGAGATCAAATGATAGGATACCCATTTTTTTATAGATACAGGATGGATGAAGCATGTAGTACTTATCAGCAAAGAGCAGAGATGCTCTTCATCTTTGGATTTTGTACCTTATTTGATGATGTATAATGGATATATGATGTATATTATATTATTTTGATTATGATATGGGATAATCCTTATTGACACTATGCATTATTTTTTTGTGATGGGTGATTTAGTTTATGTATGCACATGTATATGATATTTCCTGCTTATGTAGATGGATACTTTGGTTTATTTATGCACATGTATATGATATGTCATGCTTATGTGGATGTATGATTTGACTTATTTATGTACATGTTTATGATATGTCATGCTTATGTGGATGTATGATTTGACTTATTTATGCATATGTATATGATATTTCCTACTTATGTGGATGTATGATTGGATTTATTTATGCATATGTTTATGAAGATGGATGATTTTACATATATTAGTGTTGATGATGGAAGATGATATGAATATTTGGTATGCAATGTAATTAGGATGTAAATGTTAACATGGACATGTATGGGTCAAATGAAACTATGATGATTAATTTAATCAGCCTATGAGTTATGAAATGTATTGAACCTATAATGTGACATGAAATATGAATGAAATATGAGTTCCTATAATGCAAACTGAAGTGTCAGTAAGGACCTACATGTGAATGTGGATAGGTGATAGGTGTACTGTGAGTAAGATACTGCATCTGTCAAAAAACCATTAGTATTATGAGAGGAAGATCAAGAGGGAAAAAGAGTCAAGAATTGCACAACCTAAATCACAAGTCACAGGTCACAGACAAGGTTGAATGAAGGGTGTATGTAGTGATAATAAATGTAGTGCAATTAAGAATGGAATTTTCCATCCTCAAAGCATTGATTTTTTCTATAGCATAAGATATCGGATACCCTGATATGTAAGACCAAGGTGAGTTGGCATCCAATGCATGAAACAAAAACAGCAAATAGAGAGGCTATCCTGACACCCCAAGGTCACAATGACCTTGGTTGGGCTAGGTATTGGGATAACCAAAAACATGCAAGGATGCCCTAGCATAACACAAGACCTCAAGGATCTTCGTGGGTACTACGTGGGACAGCCGATAAGATAACAACAAAGAAAAGATCAAGATATGCCCCTATGTAGATGAGTCAATGCACACCATGATATGATGGACCAAGACCTCAAGGATCTTGGTGGGTACTACGTGGGACAACCGATAAGACAACAACAAAGAAAAGAGAAAGATATGCCCCTATGTAGATGAGTCAATGCACACCATGATATGATGGATCAAGGTGACCATGAAAAGTGTTGATACTGAGCTCAAATGATAAAAAAAATCCAAGAATACCAAAAGATCACAATCAATTTCATAATTTCCTTTGCCATAGGATCAAGGGGGTGGATGAGATTGATGAGGTCTTCTAGGAAGGATGCATCTCATTGAGACTAATGATGGATACCGAACTAGAATCACCTAGTTGATGCAAGATATTTTCCATTAACCAGATGTCTTGATCCTAGGGGATTTTTTTGTGAAGAACGAGCCAGAAAAGGACATGGACTGACACACCCTATAGATCTAGGGGCTTGGGGGCCAATCAGAGTTTAGCCTTGCCTACATGAAAGTGCAAAGCCCTTGTAGTTCATGAAAAGACCATGGATAAAGCAAAAAGAGGATTATGAAGATAGATGATGGACAACCATCACGGGATGGTGAGAATGCCCCAAAGGTAGATCAAATGACCAGTCTTGCCTACATGATAGCACAGGGGTAACATAGTTTCACCAAGGACACAACGAGATGGGATCTAGATGAAGACCAACATGATGGATGATCCTTTGTGATGACATAGACTGATTGATGAGGAGATGAGAGACATAACGTCAAAGTGGGATACTAAAAATCTTAGGATGGGGGATAGCCTAGATGGGTCATCCAATTCTCAATCAAAATATACCAAGCGGCCAAGGATGGGATGGGTGAGGATGATAATGTGGATGAAAGCATAAAATAACTAGGATGCTAGGTAGATAATGATTAAACCCTCTATGGATGATGTCTGTTACTAGATTTTCACCACCCATACTTATACAAGGTGCCACCAAAAAGTGGTTTTCACCATAGGATGAACTTATTTCTCTTTACTATTTTTGGATTTTTGGATTTTTTCTAATTTTTTTTTTCTTCTAATTTTTATGATAGGTGGGGTTTCCAAGAAGACTTAGGTGTAGAACCTCTTCAGATGCATGATATTGATGGGTTCTTTGAGAGGATCTCTTTCAAGGGTAGTCAACCTATATATCCCAGATCCATATTTGGCGGCTATGATATAAGGTCCCAACCATTTTGCCTCAAATTTTCCTTTTTTGTCTTAGTCTTGCTACATATGTTGATTCTCTTTAAGGAAAAGATCACCCATATGAAACTATCGAGGGTGAATCTTCTTATTGTAGTGGTGCTTGAGGTGGTTCTGGTATGCTTACAATTGATTGTAATCCTTGATTTTTCTTTCATCAAGCAACTCTAGTTGTGCAAGTCATGCAACACAAGTATCCTCCTCATTGATAATATTTTTTAAGGAAATTCTCAGTGATGGGATCTTAACTTCAATTAGCAAGATGGCTTCCACACCATAGACTAAAGAATAGGGAGTGGCTCCTATAGGGGTGTGGATGGAGGTGTGATATGCCCAGAGGGTGGGATGAATATGGAGGTTTCAATCTTCACTAGTGTTATTGACAACTTTTTTTTAGGATGTGGATGAGGGTCTTGTTGGCTGCTTCTACCTAATCATTACCATGGGGATAATAAGGTGTTGACCAATGATGTTGGATGTGAAAGGTGTTGCAGAGGTGTTTCATGGCTTGGTTTTTGAAGGGTTTTCACTTATTGGAAAGGATGTTGGATGGGATACCATATCTAGAGAGAATATGATATAGGATGAATTTTAAGATCTGAATACTAGTGATCTGTAAGAGTTGCATTGCTTCCACCGACCTAGTGAAGTATTTAGTGGTAGTAATTATGAATGTATGGTCATCAAATGATGGTCAGTAAATCTTGCCAATCAAGTTGAAACCCCAATGAGAGAATGGCCATGGTGCCAAGAAGGGTTGAAGATCTTGTGTTGGAGCATGAATCAAATCTGCATGTTGTTGGCATGAAAGGAACTTCTTCACAAATTCACAAGCACCATTCTCTAATGTAGGCCAATAATATCCAGCTCAAAGAATCCTTTTGGACAGGGCCATACCATTTGAGTGAGTTCCACAAACACCACCATGTAGCTCTGTTAGTGTTGTATAGGCTTTGGTCTCATTTAAACACCTAAGGAGGATCCCATCATACCCGTGATGATAAAGTGTATCACCAATGATAATATAATGGGCCAAACATTGAATAAAGGATTTTTGTTGGTTTTGTGTAAGGTTTGGGGGTAGAATATTATCATGGAGATAGGTATATATGTCCTAGCACTAGGGGGAGGTAGGACCTATGATATCACACACCATATCAGTCTTAGGAATATCATACGTTGGGATCAAAAGATGTTCATCAAGGAACTCACTTTTTGTTTGATCTTTAGGCATGTCAATCAGGGAGCTGATAGTAGCCATTGCATCTATTGCTTTGTTGTGTACCCTAGGAATTTGATCAAATTAGATGAAGGTGAAATATTTCTTAAAATCATCCACCATATGTTTATAGGGCAACAACTTATCATCTTTTGTTAAGAAATCATCATTAACCTACTGATGATTAACAATGAATCCCCATAGACTTTCAAGTGAGTTATATGCCATTTCTTTGCAATTTAGAGGCTAGTGAGGAGGGCTCTGTACTCTGCCATGTTGTTGGTACATGAGAATGCTATCCTAAATGATTTTGGAATGTAGTCACCTTGAGGGGTAACTAATAGAATTGTTGCGCCTGATCCATTATGGGTACATGAGCATCAAAATACAGTGTCCAAGTAGGTGCATCTATGACTATGTAAACTTCTTCATCTAGAAATTCAATATCCAAAGGGTAAGCATCTACTAATTGTTCCTCGACCAACTGATTAGCTATGACCTATCCCTTTATGGGTTTTTGCTCCACATACTCTATGTCAAATTTTCTTAGGAGCATGACCCACTTGGCCATGTAGCTAGTCAGAGTGGTTCTAGATAACAAATACTTCAATGGATCAATTTTAGCAATTAATTTGATTTGATGGCTAAGCATGTAATTTCATAGTTTCTGTGTGCTAAAGACTAGTGTGAGGTAGGCCTTTTCCATGGGAGAGTAGTTTAATTCATAGCCAACCAATGTCTGACTGATGTAGTAGATTGCCCTCTCCTTCGATGATTCATCATGTTGTGCCAACAATGCCCCCAACATGACTGAAGTGGCAAAGATATACAATAGGATGGGTTTCCCTGGAATAGGTGGCATCAAGATCGATGGATGAGCTAAGTATTCTTTGATCTTGTTGAAACCTATTTAACACTATTGGTTCCATTAGAAGGTGGAGTCTTTCTTTAGAAGATGAGTGAATGGCTAACACTTATCCGCGAGCTGGGCTATGAACCAATGGATGGATTGCATCTTCCCTTGGAGGCTTCTTAACTATTTCATATTGCAAGGGGGTGGCATGTCTAGGATAGTCTTCACCCTGGCGGGATCAACCTCAATACCTCTTTGAGAGACTATGAAACCCAATAGCTTTCCTGATGTGACACTGAAGACACACTTTTTTGGATTTAGCTATAACTTGTAATTCTCCAACCATTCAAAGATCTCTTTCAAGATGGTAGGATGTTCCACTCATGTTCTAGATTTCCCTAACAACTCATCGACATAATCCTCCATGATGATATGGATGAGGTCATGGAAGATGACCGTCATTTCCCTTTGATATGTTGCCCCCACATTTTTGAGACCAAAGGGCATAACACTGTAACAAAAAGTACCCCACGGTGTTGTGAAATCAGTTTTGTGTTGGTCCTTAGGTGCAATGCAGATTTGATTATAACCAGTGAAACCATCCATAAGGGATAACATCTTATGTCCTGCTGTGTGGTTGACCAACATGTCAATGTTAGGCAAAGGGAAGTCATCTTTTGGGAAGGCCTTGTTAAGATCTCTGAAGTCTGTGCAAATCTGAATGTCTCCATTTGGTTTGGCAACTGGTACTATATTGGAGATCCACTCAGAGTAGTCAATTGGTCTGATAAAACTTGCATGCAGTAATTTCTTTAGTTCCTTCTTGACTAATAATGCTACCTCTGGATGCATCTTGCGGAGCTTCTATTTGACTAGCTTTGCATCAGGGCAAATGTCTAGGTGACAAACCACTAAAGTGGGGTTTAAGCCTGGCATGTCTGAATATGACCAAGTGAAGTTAACAATACCCTCTTGGAGTAACTAAACAATGACTACATATTCTAGATCTAAGAGTGATTTGGCCACATATGTGATCTTAGGAGCTTCAGTAGTACCCAGATTAACTTCTCAAGACTCTTCAATTAGAATGGATGACCATGTAGATAACTAAGTTCCCACAAGGGGAAGATGAACATCTCCATCCTTTAGCATCTCTTTGATGTTTTTTCCATCGGATGTGTCCTTTATTTTTACTTTTTCAAGGTCAAGAAGTGCCTCATGGAGGTTTTCACTAGATGTCTGCTTTTTATTTTTCTTATTCTTATTTTTTGCAACTAGAGTGTTCATCCTCCCCCAATCCCATGAGGTTGACATATGTATCCATAGACATATTGATAGGTGTACTGTCACATAGGTCCCAATCAATAAGTTCATGGTGATGAAGGGATAGGCTAATGGTGCAGACGGATAGGCATTCAAACATGGATGATAATTCAATGTGATTGACGTCATCATATTCATGTATGATGGATTCCTCCTTTGGTATATCTTCTAATGAGCCATTGTCCATGGCAACACTATTGGAAGTATTAGACGATGTTGAAGGGCCTTTCTACTTTTTGTTGTATCCAATGCCTAAATTCTTTGGAAACTTTGATGTATCAATAGGTTGCAACCACCCTTGTTCTTCTTTACCTAAGCCATTGCCTTGGTAGTTATACTTTTCTACAAAATTAGCTGACCAAGGATATGCTTCCTAAAAGTATTCCTTTAGAGAATTATCTGGTTGGGGTTCTTCTTGGTATGCCCATTGACTTATATCCTCTTCTGGTGCATCTATCTTGATACTGGGGGACCTGAAAGTGGTAGTAGGAATGTTCTTTGCACTGAAGGTGATAGTCTTGTCTTCCTTTGGAGTAGCATGTGAAGGTTGACCATACTTGTGTGGTGAGGGTGGCATGGTTGCTACATTAAGAGTAGTATGCATTTCATATTCACCACATGCCTTGTCAATGATCTGGACTTTTGTGACTATAGTATTTGTGGTAGAAGATGGAGTGGTTGTAGTGGTGGAGAGTGGATTAGTGGATGATGACTAAGATGCCCCCATTTCAACCCTAGGACAATAATACAAATGGGGAAAGGATGGTTCTAAAGCACAACAGTACTCAAATGGTTGGGGGTCAGTATAAATGGTAACCTCTTGTCCATTGATCAGGAGTTTTAGGCATTGATGGTACATGGAGGGGATGGCTTGCATAGCATGGAGCCATGGGTGGCCAAGGAGGAGATTATATGGTAAGTCCAAATCAAGGAAATGACAAGTAGTGTACTGAACTACAGGTTCAACCTAGATACGAAGACTGATAATTCCTTCGAAATTCCTTTCTATATTATCATAAACCTTGATCATAATGATTTGATTGCTTAAGTCTACTTGAGTGTACCCCACCTATTTTATGAATTTCACAGTACATAGATTGAAAGAAGAGCCATTATCTACCAAGACCCTTTTTATTTTATGATGGGAAACTATGACTTCGATATGCAAGGGGCAATTATAATTGGCATCAATATTGGTCATGTCATTCTAGCTAAAGTGTAGTTGATGAGATAAAGCTAGGAGTCCTACCAAAGCTTGGAATCATGTAGAATTGATGTCATTAGGTACATGGGTTTCTTGTAAGGCTCTATTGAGGATTTCTTGATGTACAGGTGAAGACTTAACTAGATCCAAGATTGAGATCTAAGCAAGGGTCTTCCCTAAGTGATCGAGAAGGTTGTACTGAGAGTTCACAAGACTTGACTCAGCAGATGCAGAGGCTCCAGGGATAGTGGTGTAAGCTCATCACGTAGTAACATCACACTAAGGGTCTTTGGCCTTGACATGTATCATAGATACATGGGGTTCTACTTGCTTGATGTAATGAATAATACCCTCGTAATTGAGGGGTACATTCTTATAGCTTACATTATTTGTGTTGTTGTCTTAGGGATTGCTGCTGGAGGTGCTCGTGCCTTGATTATGGTTTGAAAAAGAATTTTGATATATCTACAATTGAGCATTGGATGGCGAAGCTTCATTGGTGTCAACTTTGATATCTCCTCAATCAATAAGATCTTGGACATAGTTTTTGAGACCCTGAAACTTATTCAGAGAGTGTCCTTTGATTTTATAGAACTCACAATATTCATTTTCCCTAAACCATGCAAGCTTAGGTTTGGATTCATCAAGTGGTTTGGTGACAGGATAGGTGATCGGGTAGTTGATCTATAATAGCTTATTGAAGATGACACTCAGGGGTTCTACTAATTGAGTATATTGGTGTTTAGCATTCCCCTAGTTGTTCTAGTTTAGTTGTTGAGGAGGATGAGGTTCCCCCTACGGTATGGATATGGCATTAGGTACAGATGGTTTTTTTCTTTGGGATGTATTAGCTACTTGGACATGTTTAGTATCAGTGACACCATCATTGACTGCATTCTTGATCTTGTTCCAAAAATGTGACTTTTCACCCAATGACCTTTCTTTATCATGATTATGTATTTGGTGTGCCCTTTGGCAAGAAGGGAATGTTCAAGGATAGGTCCCTTTTGCACTAGCTCCATGAAAGTGGTGACACAAAGTAACCTAAAATTATGAGCTATGTTGGGATAAGAATTCTCCACAAAGAGGAAGAGGGTGACCATGTCCTTCTCTTTTAGAGGGGTTTTCATTCGGCTTTCCAGCACATGCCACCTTTGAGAATAGCTAGTAAAGGTTTCCCCCTCACGTTGTTTCTCTTTGAGGACATCTAAGGTGTTAGTGTCCTCCAAATTGAAGGAGAAATAGGAGACAAGTTTTTTCTAATAGGTCCGCAAAATATTGTATGGACCCTCTTTTGAGGGTCATGAACCACTCTAGGGAAATGCATGTCAAGCTTCGTGGAAAAAAGCACAAGATAATTTTCATTGTGCATAACTTCTTGACATTGGGAGTAGAATTCTTGCAAGTGGGCCTTAGGATCTTTGTTCCCCTTGTATCTATCGAATTTTGGTATTTCAAAATGCTTAGGGAAGGGGATCAATGAGATGGAGGGATCAAATGGATATGGGCAGATTTCTTTGAATTTGAATGATTTTTTGCTAGTCCCAGCTTGAAGATCTTTTAGAGCAGCTTTGATTTCCAAAATATCCGAGTTGACTAGTGGTGGGTTACATGGATATGGATGGTAGGACGATAAAGGATCCTGCTAAGAGAATGTTGGATTATTGAGGTATGGATTCTAATAGTGGGATGATGAAATCCCTTGTTGGTATGCTGAGGGATTTTTTTGATACGGGGGTTGTTGTTGTGAGATATAGTACAGATTCATCTAATAAAAATGGGAGGTAGGCTACTGAGGAGTTGGGTGTGATGTTGAGGATTGACCTGATGATACTAAGGATATTGCTAGGACTGTTAGGAGGTTGCATAAGGTGGTTTTTGTTGGGGATGTTGTTGGTAATAATGATGTTGTGGTGGTTGTTGATGTGATGTGAGATGTTGCATGGGTCGAGATGGGATGTTGTATTGTGTTTGAGCTCGTAGTCATAGGAGCGATGCAGTGGGGATATGGTTTGAGTGGGGGGTTAGGACAGATTGATTTGTGGCTAGTATGATGGTTGTTGTGAGGAAATTAGTGGGTTATATAGTGGTTGTTGTTGTTGGGGTAGGGGAGATAACATAGGGGGATTTTTTAAGGGAGGTTGTTGGGTACCGAAGGGGACATTTAGAAGTGGTAGGTTAGATTAGAGGGGCTATGGAGATGCATATGAAGGTGACAGTAGGTTTATGACCCCATAAGCTGGAGGCAATGCAGTAAAAGGGGTGCCCCTAGTGTTGACAAGAGGTGGATTTGAAAGAGGTGGTGCCATTAACATCAATGGTTGTGGTTGTGGGATGTGTTGTGGCCAAAGGAAAAAGGATCATTAGGATTAGTGGTTTGGAGGGCCCCTATGACTAAGATTGTGGGCTATGAGGGATTGTTAATGGGATACAGCATGGAGTTCCCAAATTTAGGTTGATGCCAACCTTCTACAGGAGGAACATTGGGGACATATGAACTACCTGGTGCATTGTGTGAGCCTTGGGGTATATTAGGTGTGGAACTGCCATACTTGGATAGGTCGATACCTGATAGAAACTTGACACCCTTTTCAATTAAGTGAGCCAATATTTCTTCCCCATGTTTTTCAAAAAGGTGATTCATCATTTGCACATTGATCGGGTTATTGAAGTGTTCCTCAAATGTAATTTTGAGTTGAATGACCATGTTTTCATCCCTGAGGGGTGATGTGTTTTGACTGTCGATATTGGATTGTGATGATGTACCATTGTGCAGATCCCAAGGAATGTTTGCACCATTATTGGGGTCTTGTGGGGCATTAACTGCATTGTTCAAATCTTGAGGGATGTTTGGTTGGGATTGTTGTTTGACCACTTTCCTTGTTTGTGATTAGGTCTGAATGGGCATGCAAGATGATATGATGGACTGGGATGCTAGGATGACCTTGGTGAGGAAAGGATTCACTTGATGTGATGGTTGATTATCCAAAAAGGATTTAACTTACTAGGATTGACTCGATTTGATGATTGATTAGCCGACAAGGATGTGGCTCAATAAGATTGATCTAATTTGAATGAAGTGGATTGGATTGTTTAGTAGATAATGAGTCAATCCGAATTGGCTAATATAATGATTCGATTTGGACTGATGATTGATTAAGATGAATGATAGTGATCAAAATTTGAAATTGAGTTCAAGAGTGATCCTTGGTAATGCTAGGTGTTGATTAATTGATTAAAGGGTGGATGTATGATAATGGCACCGAATTTGACTTGAGATAGAAGTGGATTGATTGGGCTGACAAGGATGACTGACTTAGGATGGATGGCAATCCGAAGTTGGTTTTATTGGATGACAATTAGAGATGAACACCTAGGACAATTTAGATAACCACTCTAATGTGGTTTCAATAGGATTTTGATGGTCTGAAATAGGGAAATGATAAACAGAACATGGGTTTGATATGGGTAAATGAGGAATTTGAATGGGTGAAAAGATGCATGAGTTGAGGGGATGACCATTTAGGATGGTGAACTGATTCCCAAAATTGGTATATGGATGCCTAAAACGGGGAGATGTGTGATTGAGATAGTGAAATGAGGGTCCTAAATGATAAAATAGATGAAAAAGTCAATTAGTCAAGGGTCAGGTCCACCCTTGTGAAGGGCAGGTCCACCCAAGGAAAAAACATGGTTAAATCTAGTCAAAACACACCTAAAAAGGGTAGTTCAAAGGTCAAGTTCACCCCTAGAAGGGTTAGGTCTACCTAGGGAGGGAAAATTCACCTATCTAGAGGTCAGGTTTTCCTGTTGGGAGGGTAGGTTGGCCCAAGGAACAAAAGGTGGTCAAACTTTGTCAAAACAGGCCTAAAAGGGGGTAGGTCAAAGGTCAAGTCCCCCCTAGAAGGGTTAGGTCTGCTTGTGGAGGGAAAATTTTCCTATCTAGAGGTCAGGTCCACCTGTCGGGAGGGCAGGTCTACCTAAGGAACAAAAGGTGGTCAAACTTTGTCAAAACAAGCCTAAAAGGGGGTGGGTCAAAGGTCAGGTCTGCCCTTGGAGGGGTTAGATTTTCCCAAGGAGAAAAAGTTGGTCAAAAATGGCTAAAACAAGCTCCGAAGGACTGGTTCAAGGTCAAGTTCACCTATTTAGAGGTTAGGTCCGACTGTCTGTAGGGAAGGTCTGGCTATCCACAAGTTTAAGCTTGAATTTTGACCAAAAAACTTAAGGAAAAGGACTGAAAACACAACAATCATCAAAGAAAAAGATATGGTTGAGTGAAATTAATCAGACAATCAATAGTTTCAAACAAAAAAGAAAAATTAGATAACACAAGCCTAAGTCTAGTAGAGAGGGTAAGGCTAACAAAGTCTTCTAATCTAAAAAAACCATGGCTACTAGGGAGTCCTCGATATACACCCGATACGTGAGGCTCACATCATGAACACCAACCCGTTACAAGTGTGAGTCAGGAACTTTAAAGGCTTGGACCAACTCTTCATATAATCCTGATGCTTTGTCAATTACAACACAATTGGATTGGGGTACAACTTTCACTCTCCCCCCTTTATATACCCCACCAGTACACATGGTTGGAATCATCCCTTGGGGTGATGAAATTCTCAAACAAGTCACACTAAGAAAAATAAAAAATGGATGACTCTAAAGATGTGGTAAGCTATGATTTCTCCTCACCCAAGATTGTCGAATGGCAAAAGGGGATTGGATATGTCAAATATCTTACCCAAAAACACATCAAACAAGGTTAATTGACACCTCCTAGTTAAAATATGTACCTAAATTAGGGATTAAAAACCCTTAAAACAATGAAAGAGATTTTTAAAAAGTGAAATTTTACCTTTTAGAAAAAACTATCTAGGGAAAATCTGGTTGTGCAGAGGTCATATCCAACTATCTACAAATTAGGTCTAACTATTAGCAGGTTAGGTTGGGGTGTTTGTAGGTCAAATATACCTATCTACAGGTCAGGTCTACCCCTCTATGAATTTTTTTCCAAAAACAACTTTTGAGGTCTCTAAAGGGCAGGTTCGTCCCTATGCAAGGCTAGGTGCACCTATGGAGGGTGAGTCCTCCTTTCTATTAGGTTAGGTCCACCCCTGTAGGTTGGTTCTGCCCTAGGAAGGTCAAGTCTACCCCTCTATAGGTCAAGTCCACCCCTCTATAACCCGTACTTACAAAAAGTAAAAAAACAAACATGAAAGTAAAAGACCTATTTGTGGGTCCCACCGGGCATGCCATAAATGTGATAGGGAAAATTTAAGTGCTAGAATACAAGTAGAAAACAAAGGAAAGAAAATAACACTAAAAACACTCTACACCTCAAGATTAGCCTAGTTGGATCCAATACAAAATAAAGATGACAAAATGAAACTTTTTACCTTGTGTTGAATCAATCATTTGGTTAGCCCTTCCATCTTTGGTATTTTATGCTTCTTGGATGGCAAGAGATTCAAATGTAGATTGTGATATGGATAGAAAATGAATGGAAGTGGATGCAAGTATGAAAAATGGCTAAGTATGGCTTGAGAAAAAAATTTGCAAGAGTTTGGCTAGCATGAATGATCTCCCCCAAAATGAGAGAAAAGAGGGGATATTTATAGAGAATTTGGAATTGTCTAGGGAAATGGATGGTCTAGATTGAGCCACCAAGATCAATATGTAGGGCTAAGGTGAGTTGAGAACACACAAGCCCTCACATCTTGACATGTGGCATGTGAAGTGGCTTGTAAGATATGATGTGTACATGAGGTGGAAGGATAGTACTTGACATGGAGGTGGTACATAGTACCTTGAGATTGGACAAGATCTCCTCATAAAGGAGGTCATTTTCCCCATGTGGGTGAGAGGACATGTGGGGAATTAAAAATTCCTCAAATATTCTCATGGGGATGAGAGAAGGAATTTTAAATTCCAAGAAATGCATTGGGGGATTAAATGTGAATTAAAAATTCACATAGGGAATGGAGTGCCTTCAAAAAGAGAAATCCTTTAAGAAGCTTGATTTAGGACACATTCCATAAATGACATGGGGATTAGGTTGACCTAACTAAGTGATTAAGGTTGTGAAAGTACTTGATTAGACTAATTAATGAAGATTAGAGGCAAGTGGGAAATTAGGGAGGATGGGACCCTAATGTTGATTAGGAGTGTGCACATCTTAATCATAAATTATGACTAAGAAAGAGGATTAAATTGTGAAGAGGGATTAGAGATCAACTTGCAAAAGTTGGAGGATGTGACCATGAGAGAGAAAGTGAGGGATTTAAAAATAGATTTAAAATTCTGAAAGATAATATGACTAAATTAAATGAAGTAATACATTTATTTAATTTGGAGAGGAAAGAAGGGAAAAGTATTTATTAAACTAAATAATTTTAGAAACCTTATGGAAGGCATGAAATATTAATTAAATGAGTGATTTAATTAATAATGGTAAAGTAGATGAATTAAACAAGCAAAAAGATGGTTAAGGAGATTCCCTTGACCATATGGAAGTGGTCAAATTTAGGTGTCTATACTAGGAATGGAAGGAATGGATGGGACTTGTGTGTCATCACTAGGAATGGGAAGAGTGGATTGGATTTGTGTGTCATCACTAGGAATGGGAAGAGTGGATTGGATTTGTGGATTTTTGATGGGTTTGGATGATCTAGGTATAGGAGGAGTGGATTGGATTTGGTTTCGATGGTTTGAGTAGTGCTAAGGGTGGTAGCATTAATGATAGGTGTGGTATGGAATGGTTCCACAATTTCAATTGGTGGAGTTGGGGATGTCTTCTTTGTCATGAGTCCTTGGATAACTAGATTGAGGAGCTTGCATACTCGAGGCTGAGATGGCATGATAGGAATAGATGAAGGATTAGGGATGGGTGCAGGACTAGCATTATGTATTGGTGACCTAAGGTTAGATGGAGGAATGGGATTGGATATAGGACTAGGAGTAGATGGAGGATTAGGATTGGATGGGGGGTTAAGGTAGGGATATTGGAATGGTGAATTAGGATATGAGGATGTGGATGGTAGATTAAGACAAGAGGATGCAGATGGTGGATTGTAGTAAGGATATTGGGATGGCGGGTTAGGATAGGAATATTGAGATGGTGGACTAAGATAGGAAGATGTGGATGGTGGATTAGGATAGGGAGATGTGGATGTTGGATTAGGGTAAGTTGATACGGGTGTGGGATTAAGATAGAAAGGTGCAAACATAAGATTAGAATAGGTTGATTGGCATTGAGGATTAGGATAATGGGACATGGATGAGGAATTATAATAGGAGTATTGGATTGGAAAATTAGGATAAGAGGATGCAGGTGTTGGATAAGGGGACAATGTAGATGAAAGATATGATGGGTATGGAGACAAGGAAGATACTGGACATCCCTTGTCAAAGGTAGCATAAGGAGCATGATTAGGCACAAGTGAAGACATAATGAGATAGTTTCAAGGGGTGACTAGATTGTGGAAAGTGGGTGGAGAAAGCTTACTAGTGATGATAGTGTCAAGGGGATCTATATCATATACCTCTTGATTGACAAGACCTTCATTATTGTCATCGATGTAATTAGGGTTTCCCTTGACTACTATTGATGGAGGATAAGGGTTCATGATGATGAAACAATAAATAGGATGGATCAAAGATTTTGGATGGAAATGAACTAAAGCTCAAATCAAGATTGGATTAAATCTCAGATTAGGATGATTGGAAAATTTGATGGGATTGATTCTAATGATAGGATCAATTATCGAAAAATAATCACAACACCAAATCTACCTCAAGATAGAAGTAGATTGATTGGGTTTAAGGTGATTGGATAAGGATGTGATTGGATTCAATTCAATAAGATCATTTTATGATTGATAAGATTGAATGATGGATCAGATAGGATGATGAGAGGGATTGGAAAACCCCATTCAAAGATTACCCTAGGTGACTTAGGATACTAATTAATCAGATTAAAGGATGAATGGATGATAGCACCAAATCCACCTTGAGATTGAAGGTGAATTGATTGGGCTAGAAATGATGATTAACTTAGGATGGATAATAATCCTAAGTAGATGCTGATGATGATGATCAATTCAAACACTTAGGTCAATTTGGATAATAACTTGAGAAAAAGTTCAAGGGATTTGGATGGGGAAAATGATGATTTGATTGGAGAAATGGATGATAAAAATGGATGAATGAATACTCAAAGAGAGTAAATGAATGATTGGAATGGATGAACAAATACTCACAATGGATGAATGATTCTTAGGACAAGAAGATGAAGGCTTGGAATAGATGAAAGATTACTCAGAAATAGTAAACGAGAGTTAAAAATGATAGAAGAAGGTTTGAAATGGATGAACATTTTTTCAGAACAAGTAAACGAATGATCAGAATGATAGAACAAGAGTTCAAAATGATGAAAGGAGGTTTGAAATGGATGAATGTTTACTCAAAATGAGTAAATGAATTATTAGAATGATAGAATGAGAATTCAAAATGATGATAGGAGGTTTGAAATGGATGAACATTTACTCAAAATGAGTAAACAAATGATAAAAATGACAAAAAAAGAAGTAAAAATGATGAAAGGAGGTTTGAAATGGATGAATGGTTACTTAGAATGAGTAAATGAATGATTGGAATGACAAAATGAGAATTCAAAATGATGAAAGGAGGTTTGAAACGGATTAAGGTTTACTCGGAATGAGTAAACAAATGATCGAAATGACAGAACAAGAATTCAAAATGATGAAAGGAGGTTTGAAATGGATGAACGTTTACTCAAAACAAGTAAACAAATGATCAGAATGAAAGAATGAGATTTCAAAATGGATGGATGAAAGGTTGAAACAAATGGAAGATTATTTGAAATGAGTAAATGAATGATCAAGAGGGAAAAATGACTACTCAAAATGAGTAAGCGACTACTAAGAACAAATGAATGACTCTCAAAACAAGAAGACAAAAGCTCATAATGAATGATAGATTACTCAGAATGAGTAGATGATTGATCGAAAAAGGTGAACAAGAGCTTGAAATGATAGAAGAAGGTTCAGAATGGATGGACGCTTATTCAAAATGAGTGCATGGATGAGTAGAATGGATGAATAGGAAAAAATTGAAGATGGAGGGAGGGATCTTAAGATTTGTTTCAATATCCAAAGACCTTGACTATAGATGGACCAAATCTCAAATTGAGATTAGATTAAAGCTCATATTAAGATTGGATTGAAAGATATAATGGGATTGGTTCCTTTGGTAAGATTTGGGAATTGGATATATGTTTATTGTTTGTTTGCCAAATTTTTGTTGTAGAGGGGTGAATTTTCCCTTCTAGGGTGAATATGCCCTCACAAAGGGGCAAATTTTCCCTTTTGGGGTGAATATTTCCTCACAGAGGGGTGAATTTTCCCTTCTACAGGGAAAAATCATCCCACTGTAGGGTAGATTAGCCCCACTATGGGTAAATTCACCCCATTGCTTTGTGTACTCACTAAGCGGGCAAACAGGTGATTAGAATGGGGTGTTAGATAATCAGATTGAGGAAATAGATCATTGGATTGAAAAAATGAATGATAGGAGTGGATGAACAAGCACTCAGAACTGGTAAATGATTGTTTGGAATGGATGAACAATTGAAAGCTTGAAATGAGTAAAAAATTGATTGGAAAGGATGAAAAACTCTTAGAATGAGGAGATGGATGCTTGGAATAGATGAAAGATTACTCTAAATGAGTGAATGGAGGATCGAAAGGGATAAAAGACTAGTTGGTCAAACAGATGTTGGAATGGCTAAGCGAAGGTTTGGAAAGGCTAAACAAAGGTTTAGAATGATAAAATGGAGCTTTAGAATGATCAAACGGATTTTTCAGAAGTTTAGAATGACAAAATAGAGGCTTGGAATGATTAGATAAAGGTTTGGAATGGTTAGACGATGATTTAGAGGCTAAATTGAGCTAAATGAGGCTATTTTGACTACTCAGAGGGAAAATTTGCCCCTCTATAGTAAATAAGAGGACATTCACCCCTCTATAGTGCACCAAATGGTGTAGTTGCCCTTCTACATTAACTAGAAGGGAAAATTTTCCCCTCTATAGTGAATAGGGACTTGGTTTTGATTATAGTGACTATGGCAAGGACAACAATAAGGCCAAATTGTCAAAAAGTTTACTAGTTTCTCATAAGAAAACACTTGTACACAAGCACAATCCTATGATTAGTGTTAAGGGTATGGCCAATAAAGGTCTTAATCTAGGATGCACAAGGTGTGTAAGGAGTCCTCGATATACTCTTGGTACATGAGGCACAACCATGAACACTATCCCATCACAAGCATGAGTTGAGAACCCCAGTGAGATACTGAAGGGCTCAGACCAACTCTTCACATCTATATAGGTATCACCCTAGCTTTGATGTTTTACCAATTACGATGTGATTGGATTGAGGTACAACTTTTGCTCTCCCCTCTTTGTATACCCCACTAGTATGTGTGGTTGGGATCATCCCTTGGGGTAATGAAATCCCCAAGTAGGTCCCACTAGAAAGAAGACATTAATCATTTCCAACTACTCCCCAGGCTCACATGAAGTGCAAGGGGAAAGTTAGAAAAACTAATGCCCCCTTGGGTGACACAAAAATATAGACACAAAAAGCAATGAATATTACTTCCCCTAATTAAGCTATGTTCTTAGATTAACAAAAATAACAACAATAGCTTTGAAAATCTGTGTAAATAAAAGGTCTTACAAGAAAACGTTAGTTTTTTTAGCCTTATTTAGTTTTTTTAGCCTTATTTCTTTTCCAATTACACAAAAATATGCTCCAAAATGTTAGTAAAAACACAATTATGCTTGCAAAAAATAATGTTAGGGGGTTAGGATATGAAAACAACAAAAAGGGAGAAGAAACAAAGCTAAAATGATCATTTTACCTCTCAAAATATGTTGTTTTGGGGCATATTCGCCCTTCTATATTAACTAGGAGGGCGCACTTGAATTTCTGCAACAAACAAAAGGGTGTAATTGAACTTTTGTAGTAGAAAAAGGGCATAATTACACTTCTGCAGTGAACTAAAGGGCGTAATTGCACTTCTGTAGTGAACAGGAGGGCGTAATTACACTTTTGCAATGAACCAAAGGGTGTAATTCTACTTATGCGATGAATAGGAGGGTGTCATTTCACTTCTACAATGAACAAGAGGGTCTAATTACACTTCTACAGTGAATATGAGGGCATAATTGCACTTTTGCAGTAAACAAGAGAGTGTAATTGCATTTCTACAATGCATAGGAGGGCGTAATTGCATTTATGTAGTAAACAAGAGGGCATAATTGCAGTTCTATAGTGACTAGGAGGGCTTACTAACTAGAAGGGCATAGTCACCCTTCTGCAATGCATAGGAGGGTGTAGTTGCCCCTCTGCAGTGACTAGGAGAGCGTAGTCCCCCCTCTACAATAAAATGTTAGCAAGCAAAATTAAAACCAGGGCATAGTCACCCTTCTGCAATAAAATGTTAGAAAAAAAGGTTTAATTAGGGGTGTAGTCACCCTTTTGTAGTGAAATGTTAGAAAATAAAATCCAAAAAAAGAGCATAGTCACCCTTCTACAATGAAATAAAGGGTGTAATTACACTTCTACAATATAATAGAGGGTGTAATCACCTTTTTACAGTGAAATAGAGGGTGTAATCACCCTTCTATAGTGAAATAGAGGGCATAGTCACCCTTCTACAGTGACCAGGAGGGCGTAGTCATCCTTTTTCAGTGCATAGGAGGGTGTAGTTTCCCTTTTGCAGTGCATAAGAGGGTGTAGTTTCCCTTCTGTAGTGCTCAGGAGGGTGTAGTCACCCCTCTACAGTGACTTGGATGGCATAGTCACCCCTTTGTAGTGAAATGTTAGCAAGAAAAGTTAAAACCAGGGCATAGTCACCCTTCTATAGTAAAATGTTAGAAAACAAAGTTTAATCAGGGGTGTAGTCACCCTTCTGCAGTAAAACGTTAGTAAGAAAAATCCAAAACAAGGGTGTAGTCACCCTTCTGTAGTAAAACACTAGTAAGAAAAATCCAAAACAAGGGTGTAGTCACCCTTCTAGTAAAACATTAGTAAGAAAAATCCAAAACAAGGGTGTAGTCGTCCTTCTGCAGTGAAATAGAGGGCGTAATCACCCTTTTGTAGTAAAACAAAGGGCTTAATCACCCTTTTGCAGTGAAATAGATGGTGTAGTCAACCTTTTACAGTGAAACAAAGGGAATAGTCACCCTTCTATAGTAACTAGAGGGCATAGTCACCCTTCAACAATAACTAGAGGGCATAGTCTCCCCTCTATGACCTATTCCTACAAACAATCTCAACATCAAGAAACGTTAAATACTCAAACCCATTTGTGGGTCCCACCGAGCATGCTAGAAATGTGATCCTAAATGTTTTTCCAATTCTAAATATGCAAAATAACTAAAATGTAATGATAAAAAACACAAAGGGACACCTCAAGATTAGTCTAAGGAATGATAAAGCAAAGAAACAAGATAAAATAAAGATTGTAATCTGCTTATACCTTCTTTGTAACTGAAACTCCTTGGTTGGCCCTTGATTTTGATTGCTTTGTGAGCTCCTTGGATGGATCTTGATGCAAGATTGACAATAGGACTAAATGATAGTGTAAATGACTAAAATTGCTTAGCTAAATGAATGAAATGCTTATGAGTTGAGTGTTCAAAATGACAACATTTAGTTGCCAAATGACTAAGTGTTCTTTTTTTCCTTAGAGGAGGGGATATTTATAAAGGAATTTGAATTCTCTAGAGAATTCAATGGTTAAGATTGAGCCATCAAGATCAAGATGTAGGGTTATGGTGAGTTGAGGACTCACAAGCCCTCACATCTTGATGTAAGGAAAGCTTAGGTGTGGAACAAGCTCTCCTAATGTCAAAACCTTAGGGAAGAATGCATAGGTGACTTTTAATTTTCAATTACAGTTCAATTAAGATACTCATGAAATAAATAATAGAAATAGAGAAATGAACATACGCAGTTGAACACAAAATTTACTTGGTAAAACTCTTATAGGAGAAAAACCCACCACACCAAGAAAAAATCATTTGTATTGCAATAAAAAAATTACATATAAAGTATAGGCTTCACTCTCTTATGTCAATTTATAGTAGCATAATTTCTTGATAAACCTAATACAAAATAGCTCTTAGAAAACATACAATGAATTTTCACAGAACAATCATGTTCAATTGAACAACATTTCATTATCACATCAAACTGTTCATCCAACCGATCATCATCTTCTATTATAGAGTATATCCATGTCATTCATGGTCTATTGATCTTCCTCATAGGAATGGTTGCAATAGTCCAACTGCTAATGGTTTACATTCCACTTCTCTGATTGGTCAAAAGCAATCCACATAAGATAGACATTTGGTCAAGGTGTTCAAACAGTATCGCATGTCGGTGAGACACTAGGTCATGTCTCCCTAATGCCACAATGCTCGACTATCTTTATTGGACAAAGTCATCACCTTTAGAAAGAGTCATATCAAGTTCAAAATTGTTACTCAGACTCACCCTATTTGCTAAGACATCATATTGATATCTATTCCAAAACCATTGCCCAGACCATCGTTGTTGCTAAAAATTCACACCGATGTTCAACTCATGTATCTCTATTGGCAAGACCAATAGTCATCAGTATGAGATCATACCAAAGACATACCCGAAAGTTCATATTACTCTAACTATTCTATCGACAAGAGGTTACAGCAAATTTCATCATGTGGAGATCCATTGACAGTTCACAAAAAATTCCATCGGTGAGAGAAATGCTATCACTAAGAGTTCATAATGAATGCACCGGCCTATTGACTAGACCACATCCATCGATAAGAGTTCTTATTGAATGCAAACCTATCAGCCAAGAGTCTCCCCAATGACATCCTTGTGAATAATCATTGATGAGATATACACTGTCGGGATGAGTTATACCGAATGTTCATGCCTCTCCCCAATGACTTAAATTGCCACAAGTCTCCTCGAAAACCAATAGAAACCAACTTGTCGGCAAGAGGTCTACCTAGGTAGAATGAGTTAGGAATCTTCATAGCGATCAACATGTCTTGCCGATGACTCCTATCGGCAAGGCAAAAACAAAGTCAACCTGAGTACTTCAGATATTTAGAAAATAACTGCTAGTTGACAAGACTTCTAGAGGGTCTCACCAACCTTGCTCTTTCAAGAGCTTACATGCTAGTAAGATTGAGGCAAATTTTCCAACAATCTCCCACTTGACGAACATCTTACTGACAGCTCCAGAGAACTACAAAACTTCTAAAATTCATAGGCAGTGAGGCCCATCTTACTGGCACACCACCTAAACTTGTCTATGCTCACTAGTTTCATCAATGCATCTACAACGTTTTCCAAAGTATCCACTTTTTCTAAAAAGACCTTTCCATCCGCCACCATATCTCATAAAAAGTGATACTACACATCAATATTTTTCATCTTGGCATGGAAAGTAGCATTTTTTTCCAAACAAATAGCACTCTGACTATCACAGTAAATTGTAATTTTCCTTGCATCAAACCTAATGTTAGAACACAAACATTTTAACCAGATTGCTTCTTTATAGGCATGTGTTGTTGCCATGTATTATTCCTATGTAGTGGACAAAGTGACTATAGCTTTCTGCTTACTCATCCAACTAACTGCACCACCATTCATCATGAAAACATATCTACTGGTGGATCTTCTACTGTCAATGTCCCCTACCCAATTAGAATCCACATAGCCTCGAATAATGAGAGTCCTCTATGATTCAACCAAATTTCCATGGTAACACAACATATTCTGAAGTTCCCTTCAGATATCTGAGCACTCTTTTCACAACATCCCAATGTGTCCTTCCATGATTTGCCATAAAATGACTTAGTACTCCCACTACTTGGGAAATGTCTAGCCTTGTATAAACCATTGCATACATTAAACTACCAAATGCACTAGCATAAGGCACTTTGGTCATGTCCTCCATCTTAGTAGGATATTTTGTACAGTCTTCAATAGATAGCTTCATTCCCTGCAAAACTGGAATAACTAGTTGCTTGCAACCAGTCATACAAAATCTCTCTAGAATAGTATTAATATACTTACTTTGACTGAGCCAAAGTTTTCTACTTTTCTTGTCCCTGGTTATTTCCATTCCCATAATATACTTGGCTCCACCAAGATCTTTCATTCTGAGCTTTGTAGATAGTTGAGGTTTTAGATCAAAAATCACTAACTTACTATTTCCTATGAACAACATATCATCAACATAAAGGGAAATAATAAGAATATGATCACTTTCAGCTTTGAAGTACACACAGTGATTAGACTTCGATCTTACAAATCCCAATGACAAAAAAAAGTATCAAACTTCTGGTACCACATTCTAGGAGATTGCTTTAATCCATACAGATATTTTTTCAATTTGCAAACCAAATTTTCTTTACCTCTTTTCACAAAGTGCTCTAGCTAGGACATGTAAATTTCTTCTTCAAGGTCAACATGAAGAAATGTTTTCTTCACATCCATTTGTTCAATCTCTAAGTCATAAGCTACTGCAAGTGACAAAAGAAATCTAATAGATGTCAACTTAGCTACAGGAGAAAATATTTCCTCATAATCAATTCCCTCTACCTGGGAATACCCCTTTGAAACCAACCTTGCCTTATACTTTTCCACACTGCCATCCAGACCTATTTTCTTTTTAAATAGCCATTTACAACCCACATCTTTTTTTCCTTCAGGAAAGGTCACCAAGCTCCAATTATCATTCTTTTTTAAATATGCCATTTCTTCATTCATGGCTTCCAACCAAAATTTTGAATCAGACATTCTAAATGTCTCTTTCATAGTCCTAGGATCATCAGTGCTAGAAATTAAAGCATAGGCACTGTAGACACCTAAAAATGACTTAGGCCTGCAAGCTTCATTTTTACCACTTTCATCCTAGCATAATTAAGTCATTTAATTATGTCCTTGGTCCACATTCGATTATTGATTAAATAATTCATAATTATTTAATTAATTCATGTCATTTGCTCCCCATGATTATTAAATAAATAAATTTTATTTATTAAATACGTCATTAATTATCTAAAGTCTTCCTTTAATTAAATAGATTTCTTAATTTATTTAATTCCCCTTTGTCATTTATTTCTTCTTGATTATTAAATAAATAAATTTATTTATTTAATTCTGTCACTAATTAAGTCCTCTTCTTCTAAAATTAAATAAATTCTTATTTATTTAATTTTTTTCCACTATCCAATATAATTAAATAATTATTTTAATTATTTAATTATTCATTAGCCTCTTCTCTCATAAATTAAATAAATTTTATTTATTTAATTTGGTCCAATCTCTCGAATTTTGAATTAAATCATTATTTAATTCAAAATGATTCTTTTTGTAACATTCCTCTATAATTAAATAATTATTTTAATTATTTAATTATTCATTGGTCACCTAAATTAAATAATTTTTATTATTTAATTTCTCCAGCAACCTCTTTGTCCGTGCCAATCTTATCTTCCACATCATATCTTATCTCTTGAAATCTCATTCAATTTCATCCCTTGATTGAATTATCTCATAATTCAATCTCAACCCTTCATCTTTTTCATTTGCCCTAATTTTGACCTAACCCTAATTCATACTACAATATTCAATCTTGACCATTGATCCTAGGGTATTTGTCATTTTCTCATCCTGGCCACACATTCAAAATTGCATTTTTTATAAAATGGCAATTTTGTTCTTATTTTGGGGATCTCATGCTCATTCTGTCAACTTAGGTTATTATTATTGTCATTTACAGTCATTGTCATTTTAGTCTATTGTAAAGTCATTTCTTTTATACAAATCCTTCAACATTTGCATAGGGCTTTGGCATTAGTCTAGGTGCTCATTTGAAATCTGAGGGCCTCATTCGATTTGCTGCAAACTAGAAGGTGTAACAAAGGTGAAGCATGGAAGATGAAGATTTATGGTAACATTGTTCCTTTTATTTTCATGTTTATTTCCTTTGTACTTTGTTACTTCAATGGATTTTAATGTTATTGTGCTAACCCTTTAACAAATCTGATTTTCCCTTGATTACATTGAACGTGACTCTGTTTTTCTATTTTTGTATGGCTTTTTGTTGTTTTCTGTTGTTTTACAGGTATAGGTACGGATCGATGCTAGAGTTTTTTAAAAACATTGTAACACATTTGATGCGTCGCGACACATCTGACGACATAAGAGCCGCAATCACTCTGACAACCCACAACTGGCAACCCGAACGATGCATTTGAGATTCTGAGCTGCATTTGAAGACCCGAATGACGTATTTGCTCTACCGTGCTGCATCTACCTGGTAAAAAAAAAAATTCATTTTTGAGGTTCTAATTTTTGGATTTTTGGGTTTTTCTGGTTTCTGGTTTTCTAATTTTTCTGATTTTCTATTTTTCTGTATTCTTTTTTATTCTTGCATGTTGCCTAGATTAGATTTTGTGTTACTAATCCTCTCTTGTAGCATGTGGCAATCCCCATTTGTGTGTCGAAGACCATTGTTTCAAAGATTACTTATTCATTGGTTGCATATTCGCATGTCAAAGAAGGAATAAATGAACTTTGTGCTTGTTTTTCATAGATTAGCAAACATTTGAATTTGGTGCATATAAAAAGAATCATGTCTTCTTTGATTGATTATGTTTGTGGAGTGGTAGGTGAGTATGCTATCACTTAGTGAAAACCCTGTGATCAAAAAATCAGACCCATTCTTATTTTTTATTTACCTTGACTTGGTACATCAGAGTATCCTCTCCCCTCGCGCTTTTAGGCGATCTTGGGTGTAAGAGAAACGGTTACCAACTCTAGAAATTGGGCCTGGCTGGGGATTTCATCACCCCAACATGACTCAAACTGGCAATGGAGCTAAAGCCAAGCTACCCCTGACCGGTATATAAATGTAAACCTTAAGGGAAAACCTAAGGTTGTGAGTGCAGATGTGTCATACGGACGAAGTTGTACTCCCTTAAACCCTATTGAGCTTAACCTCTTTAGGCTAGAGTGCCACCTTAATGGTGATTAATCTCTTGCCCCATGTATGGCCACTCAAACGGGGGTCCCGAACTAAAAACTCTTGTGTAGTAAGCCAAAATCCTTCTATTTGCTAGCACAACACCGGTCCATGTGAAGGCATCCACACTTTCGCAGTTTGTAGTAGAGGTGATCAGCTCACCATGGGAGTTTCATGGGGGTTGGAAGCTTGGTTGGCCTTAGAAGAGAGTGCACTGTAAGGGGGAGCCTGTACAGCCAAGCTTCTAAATTCACATGCTACAGATATGCGATTACGTGGAATCTAGTGAATATTGTCATGGCCTAACCTAGGATTGTACTTATTTGATGTGTGTTTGGTTACTTCTTAAAATGATGTGTTTTTCAAGTGTATTCTGGTTCTATCATAGTTCAAACAAAACATTCATCAAATAGATTAAAATTTCCATAAAAAAAGACAAGAAAACCACTTTGAAACTAAACTGAGTCGCATCTGTCGAACCGCAATTATTTTACTGCAACGCAACTGCTCTGATAAACCACATCTGAAACTTAGAACAATGCATCTGTAGGTGTCATGATGCATCTGATAACTTAGAAGCCACATTTGCTTAATCGAGCCACATTTGACAATCAGAAAGCCACAATTGATAAACCAAACTGCATTTGATAAACTGTGACGCATTTTCTTGTCAAAATTTTAAACTTCACAATTGAAACCTGAGGTCTTCAAACTGTCAACCATTTGTCAAACTCTGTCATCTAGAAGATTCTATCAAAAACCAAACTTGATATTGCTCAAAGTCTTATCTATTAATTTGCATTTACTCACCATAGGTTTCATACCCCATTCCTTTTAGTTTCATACATTCAACATTACGTTGTCCCTAGGTCCATACTTGCATACTTAGGATTAGGAAAATCTTAAGCACACCTTTGCAAAGTCATTATTTTCAAAATTAGACCCTTTTGGATGAAGTTATCAAACCTCATTTTAGTCATTGTCCTCTTTTGTGAGATTTCTTCCAACTCAAAGGTCTAGTTAGGAAGACTCACTAGTCATTTAGATCTTTTCAACTTGTCATTTACAACAAAGTCCTTTAGCGGTCAAAATTGAAAACAAAGTTCAAGCTTAGAAGTGCTTAGATAACCTTATCTTGCATTGCATACACATTGCATACCTTATCCACAAAAATCCAAAAACATTAGTCATTCTAGTTGTCACTTTAAACCTTAGACTTCACGCAGTGTCATACTTGCATTTAGTTGTCATCCCCTTTTGAGCAATCTCATTTTATGGTTGAAACTAGACTTCAAAAATAAAAGAGACAAATGGAAAACTTTAGGAAAGACCCCCCATTTACTATCAATAGTCCTCCACATGACTCAAACTAGACCTTGTACGATCCATTTTCCAATCTAGACAATCAGCCTCCAGTGACAACACAATCCTCATCAAACATTACATTTGAACGCTACTTGCAAAGAGATGAAAATGGTCAACTACTTCAGGAAAACATAGAGGCATTGACACAAGACCCAGAGGCCTATCAGCTTGCTGAAACAATAGCGCGTCAAGACAGAGATAGATTCATAGCTATGCTCTTAAGTGAAGGAGCTAGGTTACCACAAAGATTTGACATTAACACCCTAAAAGACCCTAATGCCAACAACGCACATAACATCTCACATAGTGGTCAATTTCTAAATACTATGAGCAACATCCCTTTTAACACCACAACGACATCGCATACCACATCTAACATCCCAAACATCTCCAATACAATAAACGCTACATCTATTGAGGGATCACAATCATCCACAACATCCACAACACTACCCCAATCGGATGAAACCACTCTTGGATCCTTGAAAACTTGGAAAATTATTCCAATCCTCTTTTACCGCAATAGTGAATACCACAGGGGCATCATCAAGTCACCACAACCCCCCTTGATAACTACATCTGCTACCATGAACACAACTTCAACAAATCCGGTCAATAGTAATTCACAACATCCTTTGGCAGGAGCCACAGGACGTATCTTTATCCAAGGACAACAACAAAACGTTAACAAGAAAACATAGTCAAATTTCATTGCCTCCCAAGGCACAAATACAAATATCCCCCTTATACAAAATCAGCAATTTACACAAGGTGGCCAAATAACTCAACCCATGACATCATAGGCACATCATAACATTCATGGTCACAATATCCCCCAAATAACAACACACATAGTTGGGGGACACATCCCAACATACTCATCCAACATTCATACTCATCATGCACCTAATCACAACTTCCAATACCAACAACACACGTCGTATGTACCGCAACAACCCGTACCGCCACAATACACCTATACTCACATAGGAACACATGGTGTACCAGGAAATCCAACATATGGAAATTTAAATGACCCTACCATAGATGAACTCAAAGCAATAGTGAGGGATATGGGGAAAAAAATGCAAAACATGTTCATTACAGACAGAAAATCGGAAATATCATATGACCTGGATGTATACCCATTCGACACAAACTTACGTATGCCTGCATTTCCGCCAGGATATGTGTCACCCAACTTCACTAAATATTGAGGCAAGACAAATCCCATTGAACATGTTTGCGAATTCTCAACCAACTGTATGGATATCGCCTATGAACCAACATACTTGATGAGACTTTTTCCCAAAAGTTTGGCAGGTCAAGCCCTTGAATGGTTTTCAACGCAAAAAGATATCCAGACATGGGATGAACTCAAACAAAGATTCATAAGAAATTATGCATAAAACATTGACATGGACACTTCTATCACTAGCTTGTGTAATCTCACACAAGAAGATTCGGGTGAGACATTTATCCTGTTCTTTCAAAAATGGAGAAGCTTTGCTAGTCAATGTCACATTGACATTCCTAAAAGAGAAAAAGTTGACATGTTTGTCCAAACACTTCTAGGGCCCCTTAAATTCTCATTGCAAATACATTGTTGCACAAACTTCACAGAATTAGTCGAAAAGGGGGTCCAAATTGAGAAAACCCTTATCGCAAAGGGAGAACTCAGACATGGTTCTAAAAACACAAACATCAACCCACCTGCTAACAAAAACAAATATTGGGTCAAGAATAAGCATGTTACAAATGACGGTGTTGTGGATGCCAAGACTGCAAGTCCTTTATTGGCTCTGAAAGGGGTTCAACAAAAAAATAGACCAACAATGACATTGAAACCTCCTCCCAATACTTCTTCAAACAATCAAAGTGGTCAAAACAGTCAAGGACAATATCGTCAAATGAGACAATTTCCTAGGGGTCGCACATACACCAATTTAGGTGAACCCATTAAGGAAGCCCTTAAGAAATGCATCCAACATGGGGTCATCACACTTCTGGAAATAAAACCATATGACCCAAGACAATTCAAACCAACATGGTGGAATGACAATGCACTTTGTGAATACCATCGCATCAAAGGGCATACAACTTCCAACTGTTGACAACTGAAAAACATAATACAAGACCTTATCAAAAATCACACCATTGAGGTAGGCGGATCGCAATTCACCTCCAACTTAGATCATACTATCCACAAGAATCCACTGCATGACCATGGTTCTCATAATGCTTCCACTTCAGGTTCACAGAACCAAGCTAACTTCACCCGAGCCAAGTACGATTATTCTAGTGGACCAATAATAAATAATGTCAGCACTCACGAGGAATACATCAATACCTTTATGATCAAGAGAGAACCACAGTGTAATGCCACTACGCAAAGTGGAAAGGTCACTATAGCTGGTCCACCTTCCCCTAGATAGGCCAAAATCACTATATCGGGCCCATCTGCTACACAGTCATGACCTGCTTTATCTGCCAAACAGCCAAAACCTGTCTCAACCCCACAACAGTGGAAACCCAAAGGTCAGTTCAACCTAATTGACCAACTAGGAAAGACTCCTATGCAAATATCTATCCTTGAGCTGCTTTGTATCTCTCCTACGCACAAAGCAATCCTAGACAAAACTCTCTTAGAGTCGTCGGTCCCTAAGGACATCGATGTCAATCAATTTGAAACTATGGTGGGATATCTCACCATGCTGCACCACGTCACCTTCTCGGACCAAGATTACTCATCACATAAAAGCAACCACAATGACGCATTACTCATAGAAGTTTTTGTCCACAAGCACAAAGTTAGACGGGTTTTAATAGATGGTAGAGCAGGGTTGAATATATGCTCCCTCAAACCGGTTAAGGCTCTTGGGTTCTCTAATGTGTGCGTAGACCCAATGAAAAGTATAGTGATCAAAGCATACGACGATGAGGAATGCTCTTCACGGGGTGTTATCTCTCTCCCTATCAGAGTGGGACCAGTCATTATAGACACAACTTGCCAGGTCCTAGATTTGGAACTACCATATAACATCTTACTTGGCCATCCATGGATCCACACCTTAAAATCTGTTCCATCAACATACCACCAATGCCTCAAGTTTCCTTTTGATAGTACAGAAGTAACCATATATGGAGACCCCAACCCTTTCCAATATTGTACCAATTTAAGGGGTATCTCCAAAAATCGAGTACCTATTAACTGAGAAGCACCTGGCTCCTCGTCGTCCAAATACATTGATTCTTCCACACTCATGTCATCTTCCACACCCACTCCATCCACATCTTCCACCATACCACCACCTTCCACCAACCCTAAGACTGAGGCAACTGTCAAAATCTAGGACCTGGGCTATGGAGAGTTCAAACTAAATACAACATACAGCATAACTACAATACCCACTCCTCCAAAGATATATGGGCGACCATGTTTCAGAATGGAACCTCAAGAAACCTTCAAATTTCCATTGAATACAATTTTTATCAAGTGGGGAGACATGAGTGATGAAGACCTTGCTGACATAATAGGATGGATCTATAAGGATACAGTCACATTACCTCCATTACTAGTTCAAAAATATGGCAAAGGTTATAACATCATGAAGGTTAAAGGCTATGATGGTACTAGTGGTCTTGGGAAAAATAAAACTAGTTGAAGGGAACCTATAGAAACTTTTCAAACTCTAAAGTATCTTGGATTAGGGTTTGGATCACTCAACAATGATGATCGATGTACCTCTAGGCTTTCAAATGAGTGAGTACATGCTTCTGACAGTGTCAAGACTACAAGGGAAACCCACACTGAAACGAACTCCCATTAGTGGGAATTTGGCTCAGAACGATCCCTAAGTGACTTTTATCTTGATGATTTGTTTGTCGAACTAGGGGAACTGACCTCTAAACAATGGTTTTGGCAAACATTCAAAATTGAACAAGCACCAAATGGTCAAACTCCCACTACCGAGTCCCATGATGTACAACACCTGCCATCTGAACCCCATCAGTCCAATCAGTCTAATCAGTCCAATCAGTCTGAAGTGTTAGATGACATTGATAACTAGGACTCTAAAGCCTTCACTCCTTATTATGACAACGAAGATGACACTAGTGAAGGAGAATATTGGATAGAGTCCGATATAGAGTTGGATGATGATAACCTCATTTACGACATCACCGAATCCATCTGCATGTTGTCCGCATCCTCACCCCAATTCACTATTCTTGATGATGGCATTTCTTTAGTTTACCCTGAATTAGTCGATTGGGACCAACAAGGACCGCCGGTTCTAGACAACTTTCAGAATGATGAGGCAATTGCCGAATTCATGGGATTACGAGAAGGCATACCTAGCAAGGACCACAAATTAGGATTTTCCATTGATTTAGACTGCACCGCATACTTCGGTGAGATTGTTTAGTCCTCTAGTCGCAAAAGTAAAAATAAAGTAAAAAATTAAACGTCTCTAGGTGAAAACCGAAAGGCACCTCTTGACGATAAAATAGTAAAAATAAAGGACGAATATGTGGGTGAAAACCTCTCTGAGGCACCCAAAGAGGGAGGACTAGACTTTCTCCCCGTGCAATAGGAGAAATTGGCCATGCTTATTAAGGATACAATAGAGGATAATATTTCAATTGCAGAAGACCCCAAGATGGCCCTATTTGCCGCATCATTGACTGATGAAGAGAAACTAGAATTTCATAAATTCTTTGCAGAATAGAAAATCAACTTTGCATGGTCCTATGCTAACATGCCAGGATTGGACCCCAAACTGGTTCTGCATCATCTTCCACTATTACCCAATGCTAAACCAGTCAAGCAGAAGTTGCGCAAAATGCACCCTCAAGTTGCTCTATTGGTCAAGGCTGAATTAAAAAATTTATTGGATGCCAGATTCATAAGGTCTATAGATTATGTTGAATGGATTTCCAACCTAGTGCCGGTGACAAAGCCAAATGGACTGATTCGGGTATGTATAGATTTCTGAGACCTAAATAAAGCATGTCCAAAAGATGACTTTCCTTTGCCCAACATTGACATCATAGTCGACTTAACTGCCGGACATGAGATGCTATCCCTCATGGATGGTTTCTCTAGCTATAATCAAATCCACATAGCTCCTGAGGATCAGAAAAAAATAGCATTTACATTCCCATGGGGTATATACTGTTGGAACGTCATGCCCTTTGGTCTTAAAAACACAGGTGCCATGTATCAAAAGGGCTATGACCATGATCTTCCATGACATGATGCACAATATAATGGAAGATTATGTGGATGACCTATTGGCCAAATCAGCAACAAGGAAAGATCATTTGAAGGTACTCGACAAAATTTTCAAGAGACTGGAAGAGTAGAAAGTTTGGTTAAACCCTAAGAAGTGTGTTTTTGGGGTCACGTCAGGTAAACTATTGGGGTACATAGTTTCCCGCAGAGGCATAGAGGTTGATCTAGCAAAGTTCAAAGCAATCATAGACATGCCTCTGCCTTGAGGGATCAGTGAACTCAGAACTTTGCAAGGTAGAGTACAATCTATTCGCCATTTCATAGGTCAATTGGCAGATAAGTGCCACCCATTCCAGTACCTGTTGCGCAAAGGTGTCCCATTTGTATGGACAGATAAATGTCAATAGGCCTTCTAGTAAATCAAAGATTACCTACTATCAACACCAGTCCTCATGTCACCCATTCATGGAAAACCATTAATTCTATACATCTCGACCACTAGTTCAGCACTGGGGGCATTACTGGCCCAAAACGATCATGAAGGAAAAGAAAGAGCAATCTACTATATCAGCTGCACACTGATAGGTTATGAGTTGAACTACACATGCATTGAACGTGCATGCCTTGTGGTTATCTTTGCAACCCAAAAACTAAGTCATTATATGCTCAATCATCAAACACAACTGGTTGCCAAGATTGACCCATTGAAATACCTATTAATTCGAGTAGCATTAATAGTTTGATTGGAAAAATGGGTTATGATCCTAAGTGAATATGACATAGTATGTTGAATGCAAGGCAATAAAAGGGCAAGTAATAGTAGATCAAATGGTAGATGCACCAATCCAAGTCACTCATCCATTAGTAATTGATTTTCCTGAGAAGTCCATTTTTCACGCGGAACCAGCAACACCATGGAAGCTATATTTTGATGGGTCTCACACTAGTCATGGCTCAGGTGCTGAAATCTTGTTCATCACACCACAAGGGGATTCAATTCCTAAGTCATTTCTAATCACTTTCCCTTGTACAAATAACATTGCCGAATACGAAGCACTAGTTACAAGTCTCAAGTTGGCAATCAAATGGAAAATTCAGACATTGCTTGTATTCGGGGATTCCCAGCTAGTAATCAACCAAGTGAATGATGTCTATGAAACAAAGGATGAGAAGTTGCTTCCTTACAAGAGGATGGGGGATAGTTTCCTAACATACTTCCAATCAGTTTCTTTTGAACAAATCCCCAGGGCACAAAATAAGGTAGCTGACGCAATGGCTACTATTAGTTCTCTCTTGGACATCCCTAAAAATGTGTCACAATTTGAGTTCCTAGTAGAACAACTGTTGATACCGGCATATGATATCCCAGAGTCAGAAATGGTTTGCGAACTTGTTGGTCCTAACTCTCCTTTGTATCAGGACATTTATGACTATCTAAAGACTCAAACCCTTCCACCGAACTTATCCAATAACCAAAGGAAGTCCTTCATTAGGAAATCTGCAAGATATGTCATTGTTAGTGACACCCTATACCACCGTAGTTTTGACAACACCTTCCTTAGATGTCTAGACACCGATGAAGCATGTACGACCTTACGAGAAGTACACGATGGTATATGCAGATCTCATTCGAGCGGTCCTACTTTGGCTAAGAAAGTAATGAGGCTTGGGTATTATTGGCCAACCATGGAAAAAGATGCACTTGAATATGTCAAAACTTGTTGCAAGTGTCAAATACACAGTGACCTGGTCCATGCTCCAGCACAAGAACTCCGACTGATCACTTCTCCTTGTCCCTTCACTTAATGGGGACTCGACCTCGTGGGTAAGATTCATCCAACCTCATCCAACAGCCATAAATTCATTATTGCTGCCACTGAGTATTTCAAAAAGTGGATCAAAGCCATCCCATTGACATATATAACTGGCAAACAAATATCAAAGTTCATCCTCAACTATATCATTTGCTGGTATGGCCTTCCACAGTCCATCATCACTGACAACGGACGTCCGTTCAAAAACTAAGATGTACGTGAGTTATGTGAGCAATTCCATATCCAACACCACTTTTTATCCCCATACTACCCCCAAGGAAATGGCCAAGTTGAGGCGTCAAATAAAACCATTGTCAAGATTCTCAAAAAGACTGTCAATGACGTTGGCCGTGACTGACACATACAACCTAACCCTGCTCTATGGGCTTACCAAACTAGCATTTGTACGCCTACAAGGGCCACCCCATTTGCCCTAGTCTTTGGCACTAAAGCCATCTTACCCATTGAGGTCAAAATTCCTTCACTATGGGTCTAACTAATGAAGAGGAGTACCGACAATCACACTTGCACGAGCTGGAAATGCTCGACGAAAGAAGACAAAACTCATTGAATCACCTCCAAGTATATCAAAATCGCCTTTGCCATAGCTACAATAAAAAGGTTATGGTTAGAAAGTTTGACATTGGCAACCTGGTTCTCATGTAAAATCCTAGGAACCAAGCAGATAGAGAAAAGCTAAGAAAATTTGAGCCAAACTGGCTGGGTCCATACATTATCATATTTTCTTTTGGTTCTAGAGCATATCAATTGGCAACTCCAGATGGCGAATAGTTGACTGAGCCCATCAACAGTTTACATCTTTGAAAGTTCTATGCATAGCATTAGAGGATGGAGCTGAAAACCATAAAATACAAAAAAATTGAAAAATGATAAAAATTGTCACCTTGATGAAAACCTGGCAAACAGGCATCTTGGTGACACCAAAAAAATCAAAAAGACCAAGAAAATAGTAAAGAGAAAAGTGATTCATTCAATAGTGAAAACCTGGAAAATAGGAACTTTGGACAAGTACCATGGTGAAAACCTAGAAAACAGGCGCCATGTGTCATCAATCATTGCTCTGCCATCTACTGTCACTTTGTCTAACTTGGCCTAGGATGAAAGCTATTTTCTGTCATTATTCTGCAAATCGCTATCACATCCTACCTGACTTATCATAATGGATAAATGATTGACATCAGGTCCTGATGATTGTCCATCTAGCGAGTCAACAGTATCCCGTCCATATTCCTTGCAAATGGTTAAGTCTTAGACCTAACTGGGGGCAAAATGTTTATCATGCAACTGTAGTGGATGTCACATATCATCACAAAAATATTGCAAAATGTCCTAAAAAAACCAAAAACATCATAAAATGTCCTAAAAAAAGACCCAAAAAAATCATAAAATGTCCTGAAAAAGGACCAAAAACATTGCAAAATGTCCTAAAAAAGACCAAAAACATCATAAAATGTCCTAAAAAAAGACCAAAAAAAATCATAAAATGTCCTAAAAAAAAGACCAAAAACATTGCAAAATGTCCTGAAAAAAGACCAAAAACATCATAAAATGTCCTAACAAAAGACCAAAAAAATCATAAAATGTCCTGACAAAAGACCAAAAAAATCATAAAATGTCCTAAAAAAAGACCAAAAACATTGGCAAAATGTCCTGAAAAAAGACTTAAAAATCATAAAACGTCCTGAAGAAAACCAACAAATCATTAGACTACCCAAAGAATACGATCACACTGCCATCTCTCGTCAAAGTCAATCAGGTCAAATTAGTCTTCGTCATTTGTCGAACTACATTGTCTCTACGCATTTGCTACATAGGCAAGGCTCATCTTCGAGCCCCCGAGACATTAGGTCAGTCCTTTTAGGTTTGTCAAAATAAAATCATGACTCAATCTCTGGTCATCAAGGCCAAGTCTTTGGTCGTGTCAAACTACGAGGTCTCTGAGTGCATGACATAGGCAAGGCCATCTATTGATGAGCCCCCGAGGCCGCACTAGGTCAGTCTATTAGGGTTCATGGCACTACACTGGCACACACGTCAAAAGTATTCAATCATTTTCTACATGGGAAAGCTCCTCAAACAATGAAAATCATGACAATCAATTATTTTAGTATGGCAATCTCATCAGCACATCACTCACATCATCAAGACGATATCAACATATAGTCAAACACAAGTCAAATTCAGTCAAAGAAAGTCAAATGATCATAAACCGGTCAAACTACCAAATTTTGGTTAATCTTCAGATGAGTCCTTCTGAATGATAACCTCTGTCATTTACACCTTAGGATGTGTCCTTCCTAGGTGTCGTCATCGTCATTCGACATTTTAAGTGATCCTCTTGACATCTAAAGATCACTCTTCATGATATCAGTATTCTTCAGATGTGTCCTTCTGAAGAACCAACTCCATCATTTATGCCTTAGGATGTGTCCTTCCTAGGCATCGTCACTATTTTGAGGGACCCCTTATGACCATTAGGGATAAAATCCTCTTGTCATCGGCATTATTCAGGATGTGTCCTTCCTAAATTCACAAATTCTTGACATTTTCCAAAGTCATCAAAACTTTAAATATTTCAAAATCTCGACATTATCAAACATGGCATCTTGGCATTAGAACAATGGATATCTAGACGCACTCGACAAACACTTGAAAATTGTCTTTTCATATTTTATCATGTTATTAGTTTTTCAGCGAGATCCCACTAAGCAGGATTTAGAGAAGTAGTGACGTAGCATGACAATTGACACGCATGACTACTAGCTTCTCAGCGAGGTCCTGATCCTGGGATTTAGAAAAGTAACAATGTATCATGATAGGGACTTTATTTTTGTAGTTTGGCAATCATGTCACTAGTTTCTCAAGGATGTCCTAGAAACAGGATTTAGAGAAGCAACGACATTTCATGATTTGTCATTGTCTTTTTCTACTTGTGGTTGATTTTGACAAAAGGACTAGGGCAACCATGCTCTTAGTATGAGTCATGATCATCCTTGTTTGTGACTATTTGTCTCGGGTAATGGTATGACCTTGCACACGTTGATCTATGTCATATCATGGTGTTTCTTGGCCATTACAACAGTTTGCCCAATGATGATTAAAGAGCAATAAATATTAAAAGTCCTACAGTAAAGTTTTGAAGGATTTGGTCTAGGAATTAACATGCATTGGTCGTAGGTCTCATGTCTTCTCTCCTTGCATATGATCATCTTCTCTCATCTGTCTGGTCATCTTCTCTCGTCCATCCCACGATGATATCCTATGACATCCAAAAATATAAGTGCATACATGATCATATACATTTCATTAGGTCCATACATACATCATCCATGGAATTAAATCATATACATAATTACAAGCATTGCATTAACATAATCATATCAATATTGCATCATACATGGCATCATAAATTAAGCATCATTAACATAATCATATAAATATTGCATCATACATGGCATCATAAATTAAATATCATTAATATAATCATATAAATATTGCATCATACATGGCATCCTAAATTAAACATCATACATCATACATAGCATAATACATAAAGCAAAGCGCACCACATAACACATGTAGGCCGCATCAAAATGGCATCATCATATAGAATCATCTCAAAAATATACAATGTAATAGGATAGAGTCAACGGATATCCCAAAAATGGAGCTCGCTGGCTCAAATAATATATATAGTGAGTCATAATACAAAATGCCCCTAGGGTAGGCCCTCATCATCCCCTCGAGCCGAAGAATGTGGCAGAGGAAACTCTGTCACGGGTGCTGAAACAAGGGATGGTCCTGTAGTGGCCTGTGTCTGTGAAGATGATGGAACTGTGAGTGAAGGCATCATCGTGACAGTAGTAAACACCTGTGAAGTCACTGTAGCTGGACTCTGAGAGGACGGATCTGTCACTGGCGGCTATACCTGGCCTGACCTCTGCACTGAACCAGTGGAACCATGACTATGCCCTGAATGGTGACTCAGAGTATGCCTGCAGGAATGGTGTGACCTATGACTCGAAGTGTGTCCTATGGAAGTAGACCCTTCGACACTGGTATGGCTCCTCCTACCACTGCCACTGCCTAACCTATACCCACTGCCTGTCCTTGTCTGTGACCGGGACAAGGTAGGATCCCATCGCTCCGATGGCACTGCCTAGTCATAAAGGGTCCTATACTGCCCCAATCTAGTGCTCACCCTAGCGAGCTCTTGAGCCATGTCTCCCATTGGTCCTATGCATAAGGCCACGAACTTTGTGCACCACTAGGCCGCATCCTACTGATGAATAACGACCTGATCCCGCTCTACATGGGCTACCTCCAAAGCTGACTGTAAAGACCTAACCTGTGCTAAGCTGGCATCTAATCTCTACTAAAGGTCTGCTACTCTCTGATCTGCTGTGGCATCTGGCAGCAACCCTAAAGAGGACGGTATCTCCTCCTCCCCCTCCACCATCTACCATCTCAGGAGCCTCTCAGCCTCATCCATGGCATCATCCTCATCATCATCATCGGCCTCCTCCTGTCCAGCCACCTCTACCTCCTCCTCCTATTGGGGCTGCTCCTCCACCTCCTCCTCCTGTCTGGGCTGCTCCCCCACCTCCACCTCCTGCTCTCCCACCTCCACCTCCATCTCTGGAATATCCTCCTATCTCTCCCCCTCTGCCTCCTCACCCTCACCCTACTATCCACCCACCACCCTCTCCTCCTCCTATCTCTCCTCGCCCTCTCCCTCCTGTCTGGGCTGCTCCTCACCCTCACCCTCCTCACCAACCTCAAGGATGACATCTAACACCACCCTCACCACTCAAGGGTGCACCCTCTGGACCTGTCTTTGTCCATCTTGCCATCACCTCCTGCCATCTCCACCATCATCTCCACCTCGGCCTCCATCCCAACCCCTGCCTCCGTCTCTGCCTCCATCCCCACCCCTACCTTTGTCCCTACCCCTGCCTCCTCCATCATCCCTGCCCCTCCCTCCATCTTCATCCCTGCCTCTGCCTCTCCCTCTACCTCGATCCCTGCCTCTGCCACCTCGTCTAGCTCGTGGCACCCACGAAATAACTGACCGCCTGTCAACTAGGGCTGGCCTGTCAGGATCTGTCAAGGGCATTGGTCGACATGCCTGCCACCATAGATCATATGTCAGTGTCGTACTAGGATCTGCTGCTCCTCCTCTCCAACCCCAAGCCTGGGCTACTAACCCATCTATCTGTTGTGTGAAAAATTCCACTGGGATGGCTGGACCCCATGCATACTCCCTAGATGACTTGGCATACTCTGCTGTCCCCACAGGCACATCCTGCTGCTCTCTGAATTGTCTCAGAATGCACTGTGGGAGGTACATCTCAATGATCAATGTCATCTACACTGTCCTGTCAATCAAATATCTGTACTTCCTATAGAAACTGAGGTGCTCATCCTCATTGTCCCATGCTACACAGTCTCTGTACAGCCTCCAGTTGAATGTCACCATAGTATCCATCCTGTGCCGCCACCACCCTGTCTCACCCATATGGGTCTACTGTAGTGCACCGGCATAGTAATAAGAGTAGGGCATCCCCTCAGCTAGCTGTGGTCTATCAATGGGAGGGCGAAATATAGCAATGTGCTCCCATGCCCAGATCATCATAAGAGTGGTCTCGCGAGAGATACTCTCTCCTATCCTATACATGATGTCGTGAAGCTGATGATAAAGCATCCCTAGTAGACAAGGACCCCAAGTGTACACTATCCTATCCCATCTCATACCGACTAGGACGTCTCCCCAACCAATCGGAAAGCCATGTCCTCGCCGATTAGGAATCAAGATACCCGCAATCATCATCGCCAAGAATGCATCGAAGCTCCCATAGTGCTCTGCTAGGAAATTCCAGTGGACCTCATAACCTTGAATACTGAGTCTAGCACTCTGATCCTGGTAATACGCGTGAAAGGTTTGCTCACCATGACGTGGATCATACACAATCCACTCCCCTTGAATAGGAATTCAGAGAATACGGTAGACATCCTCCAAGGTAATGGTGGCCTCGCCTGTCGGCAGGTGGAAGGAATAGGTGTTAGACTGCCATCGCTCACACAATGCCATCAACAAACCCCTATTCACCCGAATGGCAGGCATGAATGCAACATAGAATAAGCTTAGTCTCATCAATCATCGCCGCTCTCATGGGCCCAACTGATCAGAAAACTGAAAGGTGGTCGGTCTACTCTCTCTCGTATAAATAGGGGCAAGCTGCCTCTGCAAAAAGATGAACAATGCATTAGCACTTTTTGGGCACCTGACAACATCATGAAAATTAAATAAGGTCATGCAAACATCAAAACAAGTTTTATCAAGGAAACATGCAAGTGCGTCGCAACAAAGTAATTACGTCGTGAAAGTTCAGTTGCGTCGATCAAAATAACACATGCATCTTAACATGCCAATTGCGTCATGATATGACATTTGCGTTACGAAATTTGGCGACTACGTCGCAACATTGCATATGCAGCACAGAATTACAATTGCAGCATTCAAATAAGCTATTGCGTTGTGAAATAAGGATTGCGGCACTTGAGCGGTCAAATGCGACTTGGTATGTCAGTTGCATCGCATGAATTATCAAATGCAGCACAAACCATCGGTGCAGCTCATTTATTCTATGCACTTGTGTCACGACGCATCAAATGTGTCAAACACAAAAGCAATTGTGGCTTACGCGAACGCATATGCATTGTGGCACATTCGTTGACTACCCTAGAAAGCAATAAATTGCACGTAAAATGATAAAATGACAAAGTGGGTTTAAGGTACATACCACCGGCTCTGAGCCCTCTGGCCATCAGAAAGTCCTCACGATCTCCCCATGGTGCTCTGACACTGGAATAACCATCCTTGCTGCTGTGCCTTTCGCTCTGAGCTCTCAAGTTTCGCAAAGTAAAAAGTGAAAGTAAATTGACTTTTACTCCTTTGTTAACCTATTTATGAGGTCAAAATGATATTTTTTAAACAAGGTCAATACTGGAGGCTCATTTGAGCACTTTTGACTTCCCCGTAAGTTGCTCTAAGCATGTCAGAATCTGAAACCGGCTGCGTTGTTGTTTATCTAGTCATCAAATTGATTTATTGGGACCCTTTGCAAAAATTTTTAGCACCAGCCCAAAATTTAAAAATTTCCCGAGGGGGCAGTGATACTCTGTACCCTCGCTGGGGCATATCTTTGACTTATTTTCTTTGTCACAATGTGACCAGCGACATTATGACAAAGAGAGGCAAAATGTACATACCTAAAAATGACCTAGGCTTGCAAACTTCATTTTTACCACTTTCGTCCTAGCATAATTAAGTCATTTAATTATGTTCTTGGTCCACATTCGACTATTGATTAAATAATTCATAATTATTTAATTAATTCATGTCATTTGCTCCTCATGATTATTGAATAAATAAATTTTATTTATTAAATACGTCATTAATTGTCTAAAGTCTTCCTTTAATTAAATAGATTTCTTAATTTATTTAATTCCCCTTTGTCATTTATTTCTTCTTGATTATTAAATAAATAAATTTTATTTATTTAATTACGTCACTAATTAAGTCCTCTTCTTCTAAAATTAAATAAATTCTTATTTATTTAATTTTTGTCCACTATCCACTATAATTAAATAATTATTTTAATTATTTAATTATTCATTAGCCTCTTCTCTCATAAATTAAATAAATTTTATTTATTTAATTTGGTCCACTCTCTCGAATTTTGAATTAAATCATTATTTAATTCAAAATGATTCTTTTTGTCACATTCCTCTATAATTAAATAATTATTTTAATTATTTAATTATTCATTGGTCACCTAAATTAAATAATTTTTATTATTTAATTTCTCCAGCAACCTCTTTGTCCATGCCAATCTTATCTTCCACATCAAATCTTATCTCTTGACATCTCATTCAATTTCATCCCTTGATTGAATTATCTCATAATTCAATCTCAACCCTTCATCTTTTTCATTTGCCCTAATTTTGACCTAACCCTAAATCATACTACAATATTCAATCTTGACCATCGATTCTAGGGTATTTGTCATCTTCTCATCCTGGCCACACATTCAAAATTGCAGTTTTTATGAAATGGCAATTTTGTTCTTATTTTGGGGATCTCATGCTCATTCTGTCAACTTAGGTTATTATTATTGTCATTTGCAGTCATTGTTATTTTAGTCTATTGTGAAGTCATTTCTTTTATACAAATCCTTCAACATTTGCATAGGGCTTTGGCATTAGTCTAGGTGCTCATTTGAAATCTGAGGGCCTCATTCGATTTGCTACAAACTAGAAGGTGTAACAAAGGTGAAGCATGGAAGATGAAGATTTATGGTAACATTGTTCCTTTTATTTTCATGTTTATTTCCTTTGTACTTTGTTACTTCAATGGATTTTAATGTTATTGTGCTAACCCTTTAACAAATCTGATTTTCCCTTGATTACATTGAACCCGACTGTATTTTTCTATTTTTGTACGACTTTTTGTTGTTTTCTGTTGTTTTGTAGGTACAGGTACGGATCGATGCAAGAGTTTTTTAAAAACATTGTGACACATTTGATGCATTGTGATGCATCTGATGACAGAAGACCCACAATTGCTCTGACAACCTGCAACTGGCAACCTGAACGACGCATTTGAGATTCTGAGCCGCATTTGAAGACCCAAACGACGCATTTTCTCTGCCGTGCCGCATCTATCTGGTAAAAAAAAAAATTCATTTTTGAGGTTCTAATTTTTTGATTTTTGGGTTTTTCTGGTTTCTGGTTTTCTAATTTTTCTGATTTTCTATTTTTCTGTATTCTTTTTTATTCTTGCATGTTGCCTAGATTAGATTTTGTGTTACTAATCCTCTCTTGTAGCGTGTGGCAATCCCCATTCGTGTGTTGAAGACCATTGTTTCAAAAGATTACTTATTCATTGGTTGCATATTCGCATGTCAAAGAAGGAATAAATGAACTTTGTGCTTGCTTTTCATAGATTAGCAAACATTTGAATTTGGTGCATATAAAAAGAATCATGTCTTCTTTGATTGATTGTGTTTGTGGAGTGGTAGGTGAGTATGCTCTCACTTGGTGAAAACCCTATGATCAAAAAACTAGACCCATTCTTATTTGTTATTTACCTTGACTTGGTACATCAGAGTATCCTCTCCCCTCGTGCTTTCGGGCGATCTTGGGTGTAAGAGAAACGGTTACCAAATCTAGAAATTAGGCTTACCTGGGGATTTCATCACCCCAACATGACTCAAACTAGCAATGGAGATAAAGCCAAACTACCCCCGACCGGTATATAAATGTAAACCTTAAGGGAAAACCTAAGGTTGTGAGTGCGGATGTGTCATACAGACAGAGTTGTACTCGCTTAAACCCTGTTGAGGTTAACCTCTTTAGGCTGGAGTGCCACCTTAATGGTGATTAATCTCTTGCCCCATGTATGGCCACTCGAACAGGGGTCCCGAACTAAAAACTCTTGTGTAGTAAGCCAAAATCCTTTTATTTGCTAGCACAGCACCGGTCCGTGTGAAGGCATCCACACTTTCGTAATTTGTAGTAGATTTGATCAGCTCGCCATGGGAGTTTCATGGGGGTTGGAAGCTTGGTTGGCCTGAGAAGAGAGTGTAGTGTAAGGGGGAGCTTGTACAACCAAGCTTCTAAATTCGCATGCTACAGATATGCGGTTACGTGGAATCTAGTGAATATTGTCATGGCCTAACCTGGGATTGTGCTTACTTGATGTGTGTTTGGTTACTTCTTAAAATGATGTGTTTTTCAAGTGTATTATGGTTCTATCACAGTTCAAACAAAACATTCCTCAAACAGATTAAAATTTCCATAAAAAAAGACAAGAAAACCACTTTGAAACTAAACTGAGTCGCATCTGTCGAACTGCAATTATTTTACTACAATGCAACTGCTCTGATAAACCACATCTGAAACTTAGAACAATGCATCTGTAGGCATCGTGATGCATCTGATAACTTAGAAGCCACATTTGCTTAATCAAGCCACATTTGATAATCAGAAAGCCACAATTGATAAACCGAACTGCATTTGATAAACTGTGACGCATTTGCTAGTCAAAATTTTAAACTTCACAGTCGAAACCTGAGGTCTTCAAACTGTCAACCATTTGTCAAACTCTGTCATCCAAAAGATTCTATCAAAAACCAAACTTGATATTGCTCAAAGTCTTGTCTATTAATTTGCATTTACTCACCATAGGTTTCATACCCCATTCCTTTTAGTTTCATACATTCAACATTACGTTGTCCCTAGGTCCATACTTGCATACTTAGGATTAGGAAAATATTAAGCACACCTTGGCAAAGTCATTAATTTTGAAATTAGACCCTTCTGGACCAAGTTATCAAACCTCATTTTAGTCATTGTCCTCTTTTGTGAGATTTCTTCCAACTCAAAGGTCTAGTTAGGAAGACTCACTAGTCATTTAGATCTTTTCAACTTGTCATTTACAACAAAGTCCTTTAGTGGTCAAAATTGAAAACAAAGTTCAAGCTTAGAAGTGTTTAGATAACCTTATCTTGTATTTGATACACATTGCATACCTTATTCACAAAAATCCAAAAACATTAGTCATTCTAGTTGTCACTTTAAACCTTAGACTTCACGCAGTGTCAAACTTGCATTTAGTTGTCATCCCCTTTTGAGCAATCTCATTTTATGGTTGAAACTAGACTTCAAAAACAAAAGAGACAAATGGAAAACTTTAGGCAAGACCCCCCATTTACTGTCAACAGTCCTCCACATGACTCAAACTGGACCTTGTACTATCCATTTTCTAATCTAGACAATCAACCTCCAGTGACAACACAATCCTCATCAAACAGTACATTTGAACGCTACTTGCAAAGAGATGAAAATGGTCAACTACTTCAGGAAAACATAGAGGCATTGACACAAGACCCAGAGGCCTATCAGCTTGCTGAAACAATAGTGCGTCAAGACAAAGACAGATTCATAGCTATGCTCTTAAGTGAAGGAGCTAGGTTACCACAAAGATTTGACATTAACACCCTAAAAGACCCTAATGCCAACAACACACATAACATCTCACATAGTGGTCAATTTCTAAATACTATGAGCAACATCCCTTTTGACACCACAACGACATCACATACCACATCCAACATCCCAAACATCTCCAATACAATAAACGCTACATCTATTGGGGGATCACAATCATCCACAACACTACCCCAATCGGATGAAACCACTCTTGGCTCCTCGACAACATGGGAAAATTATTCCAATCCTCTTTTACCACAACAGTGAATACCACAGGGGCATCATCAAGTCACCACAACCCCCCTTGCTAACTACATCTGCTACCATGAACACAACTTCAACAAATCTGGTCAATAGTAATTCACAACATCCTTTGGGAGGAGCCACAGGACGTATCTTTATCCAAGGACAACAACAAAATGTTAACACGACAACATAGTCAAATGTCATTGCCTCCCAAGGCACAAATACAAATGTCCCCCTTGTACAAAATCAGCAATTTACACAAGGTGGCCAAATAACTCAACCCATGACATCATTGGCACATCATAACATTCATGGTCAGAACATCCCCCAAATAATGACACACATAGCTGGGGGACACATTCCAACATACTCATCCAACATTCATACTCATCAACATGCTCCTAATCACAACTTCCAATACCAACAACACACGTCGTACGTACTGCAACAACCCGTACCGCCACAATATACCTATACTCATGTAGGAATAAATAGTGTACTAGGAAATCCAACATATTGAAATGTAAATGACCGTACCATAGATGAACTCAAAGCAACAGTGAGGGATATGGAGAAAAAAATGCAAAACATGTTCATTACAGGTGAAAAATCAGAAATATCATATGACCTAGATGTATACCCATTCGACACAAACTTACATATGCCTGCATTTCCACCAGGATATGTGTCACCTAACTTCACTAAATATAGAGGCAAGAAAAATCCCATTGAACATGTTTGCGAATTCGCAACCAACTGTATGGATATCGCCTATGAACCAACATACTTGATGAGACTTTTTCCCAAAAGTTTGGCAGGTCAAGCCCTTGAATGGTTTTCAACGCAAAAAGATATCCAGACATGGGATGAACTCAAACAAAGATTCATAAGAAATTACGCATACAACATTGACATGGACACTTCTATCACTAGCTTGTGCAATCTCACACAAGAAGATTCAGGTGAGACATTTATCCTATTCTTTCAAAAATGGAGAAGCCTTGCTAGTCGATGTCACATTGACATTCCTGAAAGGGAAAAAGTTGACATGTTTGTCCAAACACTTCTAGGGCCCCTTAAATTCACATTGCAAATACATTGTTGCACAAACTTCACATAATTAGTCAAAAATCAATCAAGAAGACATCATTTGATGCTTGAGTTGCCAAGGCTACAATGAAGGTATCTACATCACTTTGAGAAGAATCATTGTCAGAATTCTTCTTCTTCTTCTTCTTCTTTTTCTCCTCTTTGCAATCCTTTCAGACATGACTAGGTTGCCCAAAATTCCAGCACTTCACCTTGGACTTCTTACTAGGAGACTTTGACCTCCCTTTTGATTTCGATTTAGACTTCATGTCCTTCTTCTTTCTTTTTTCTTTCGATCTTTCTTGAAGAGAAAGAGCTTCTTTTTCCATCTTAGAAGATTTTCTTCTCATCTCTTCTGATAACAAAGAAGCAAAAAAATATTCCATATTAAAAGTGGATGTTGTACTCCCAATAGCCATCACCAAGTGATCCCAAGAATTTGGCAAAGAACATAACAACATCATACAATGATCTTCTTCATGAATTTTCACACCCACAGATGCTAACTAAGTAATCATCATGTTGAAATCATTCAAGTGATCAACAACATATGCTCCTTCCTACATTTTCAAAGAGTACAACTTCTTCCTCAAGAACAAATTATTCACCAAGGACTTTCCCTAATAAATAGCTCCCAATCTTTTCCATAGAGAAGATGCAGTCTTTTCTTCATGAACATTCAAAAGAATAGATTATGATAAATAGAGCCTTATCATCCCCTTTTATTTTTGTTTTGCAAGGTCTCAATCCTCTTGCTCCATGCATGTAGGCTTCATTCTAGAAAAAACAAGCCATAGATCATGATCAACCAACAGATCTTCCATTTTGAGTTTCCACAACTCAAAATTGTTGCCATTGAATTTCTCAATTTCTATCTTTCCTAATGTGCTTGCCATCTTAATCTATAATTTGGAATTACCAAACTTCTATAAGACTCTCACTGAAACAAAATTGACACAAAAAACCCAACCTACCCACAAGGATAACACAACTAGCTAGGCTCTGATACCACTTGTAAGGAAAACTTAGGTGTAGAACAAACTCTCCTAACATCAAAACCTCAGGGAAGAATGCATAGGTGACTTTGCATTTTCAATTACAGTTCAATTAAGATACTCATGAAAGAAATAACAAAAATAGAGAAATGAACATACATAATTGAACACCAGATTTACGTGGGAAAACCCTTATGGGAGAAAAAATCACCACACCAAGAAAAACCACTTTGTATTATGGTAAAAAAATTACATATAGAGTACGGGCTTCACACTTTGATGTCAATTTGCAATAACATAATTTCCTGATCAACCTCGTAGAAAATAGCTCTCAAAAACATACAATGAATTTTCATAGAAAAATCATGTTCAATTGATCAACATTTTGTTATCACATTGAACTGTTCACTGAACCGATCATCATCTTCAATTATAGAGTATATCCATGTCATTCATGGTCTATTGATCTTCCTGATAGGAATGGTCACAACAGTCCAACTGCTAATGATTTACATTCCGCTTCTTTGATTGGTCGAAAATAGTCTAGGTAGTATAGACATTTGGTCAAGGAATTCAAATAGTATCACATGTCGATGAGACACAAGGTCGTGTCTCCCCGATGCCACAATGCTTAGCTGTCTTTATCGGCTAGAGTCATCACCTCCAACAAGAGTCATATCAAGTTCAAAATTGTCACTTAAACTCACCCTATCGCTAAAACATCATATCGATATCCATTCTAGAACCATCAGCCAGACCATCACTGTTGCTAAGACTTCACACTGATGTTCAACTCATGTAGCTCTATTAGCAAGACCAACAATCATCGGTAGGAGATCATACTAAAGACATACCTGGAAGTTCATATTACTCCAACTAGTCTATCAGCAAGAGGTTACACCGATGTTCATCATGTGGAGATCCATCGGTAGTTAACAAACAATTTCCTCAGTGAGAGAAATGCTATCACTAAGAGGTCATAATGAATACATTGGCCTATTGGAAAGACTACATCCATCGGTAAGAGTTCTTACCGAATGCAAACTTGTCAGCCAAGAGTCTCCCCAATGAAATCCTTGTGAATAACCATCGACGATACAAACACTATCGTGATGAGTTATACCAAATGTTCATGCCTCTCCCCAATGACTTCAGTCACCACAAGTCTCCCCGATAACCAATAGAAACCAACCTATTGGCAAGAGGTATTCCCAAGCAAAATGAGTTAGGAATCTTCATAGCGATCAACATGTCTTGATGATGACTCATGTCAGCAAGACAAAAACAAAGTCACGACACACTAAGTACTTTAGATGTTTAGAACACAGCTGCTAGTTGGTAAGACTTCTAGAGGGTCTCACTGACCTTGCTCTTTCATGAGTTTACATGTCAGTAAGATTGAGGCACATTTTCCAACAATTGACATGTGGAATGTGAGATGGCTAAGGACAAGATGATGTGTAGGTGATGTGGAAGGGAGGTACATGATGTGTAATGACATGTACTTGTAAGTACATTGGGAGATAAGAAGATTCCTTGGAGGGATAAATGTGAATTAAAAATTCACATGCTTGGGAGAATCTAGTGGATAAGAGAGGGTCTCCAAAAAGGTGGGAGTTTGTTACATGTGACTTGATTTGACAAGTCAAAGATTCTAGAAGATGCATGCAAAAATGGGATTCTAGGAGGAATAAAAGTGAATTAAAAATTTACATGGGGAAGAGAGGAGCCTTGGATCAATAACAAGGAATTAAAAATTCCTTAGGGGATGGGGAGAGTTGACTAAGATACTAATTAGGCTTAACTAATCAGTAATTAGAGGATAATTAGGGGTTAATGGGGATTATAATCCAACTTACAAAAGTTGGAGGATGTGACACATCTTAATCAAGGATTAGGCATGTGCAAATCTTTAATGAAGAGATTAGGAGATGGATTAGGATTAGATTAAAATGACATGTGAGGAATTAAATAAATGTAATATTTATATTATTCATTTGATGAAAAGGGGATTAAGGAGGGTAAGGTATTTAATTATTAATTAAATACCTTAGGAATTTGGTAGAATTAAGGATATTAATTAAATAATAGTAATATTACTTAATTAACTTGCATAAGAGGATGTTTAGATGAAAAGTGATGAATTTGGATAAATTAAGTGTCCAAATTTGGATGTCTACAATTACAATATAAATTATTGAGAAAAGAAGTTGATTGAAACACCCTATATGAACTCACAACTCAGAGAATTAACCATTAGACATTGTAATAAAAAATATACCTCAAAATACAAAAAATGGATGACTAGTATAGGTCTAAAACTTCATTGTAGCAGTTTGGATAGAAAGATAGATGAGTCAAGAAACTTCACCCATCTACCTCTAATGTGCCAAAATGATCACCAACTAACTTTAAAGAACTAAAAAAATTGTGCCAAATCACACCAAACACTCATGGAAAGCATATACCATCACTCTGGAAAGGTATATTAAACATTTGAAAGTCTGAAACTCCTATTGCAACTGATATCAATAGTGGTACAACTCCCTAAAAGGTGTCCCATACTATAGACCTTTAGCAACATCTCTCCAATATTAGTCATGCTTCTAAACCTCATCTAAATATATCATTACGAAATCAACTCTCCTGATAGTAATAATGCATATATGAACTTCAACAACTATTCTTTAGACAATACATGACATCCAACCATGAGCTTCAACAATTTTTATTTGATAAGGAATGACATCCAACTATGAACTTCATTTCCAATGTTAGCCAAAACTAAATATAACAATGACAACCAGTGCCAAGGACTAACAACTTACTTCTCAAGTGTTGACACCAGTGACAACCAACAATCAATGTTGACATCAATGACAACTACCAAAAAACTCCTCAATGTTGAAATCAATGACAACTACCAACAAACTTCTCAATGTTGACATCAATGACAAAAATTGCCAATATATATTGTAATTGGAAGGAGAATTTTGGCAGTTAGGTTTGATTCACTTCATATTAGTAGTAGTATCAGACCAGACCTAGTTCACCATTTTTTGAGTTCATTTGGTGCTTAAAGACATCATTTGATAAGGGTTTTACCCTACATGTGGAGAGCCAAAATTTGGAGGTGTTTGGAGGGTTGTTGTGCCTTTTTTGTTGTCATTTCTGGAGCAGCAAACCCTAACTTATTACAGACCTAAATGCAACTTTGGAGCAGCTTCTTGGTGTGATTTGAAGACTCATTAATAATAGGGTTTTGTGCCCTAACTTTGGTGCCACATCTTGGAGTGTATTTCCATCTTGTTGGAGGTCATTTGCATTGTTTTGGTATGTATAAACCCTAGGTTTTAGAGTTGGGCATGTTTGGTTTATCTACCCATAATTTTTCTATGTACTAAAGATTTCATAAATTCTGAATTATAGCAGCAATTTGATTTATATTTCAGTCCATTGTGGTTGCAATTGGACTATTTTTTTCATTGTGTAATTCAACGATGTTATTAGAAATCATGTTGGCAATGCTTTTATGATGTTTTGAAATGTTTATTGGGTTGACATAAGTACTTTCATAAGTCTGATTTGAAAAATTAGAATTCAAAAAATCAGAGTTTCAACAAAAAAATAAGAAATCAAACATAAGGATTAACCCTAAAATTAGAAAATTTATTTTTGTTCTATTTGGCATATTACATATTGTTGGAGTTTCTATCCGTCAAGTATTCAATGTTATTGTTATCTAGAAAATTTTATTAGTCCTATCTTGTTTATTAATGTATATTGAGATGTCCCATTATGTTCTCTAAGGTTCAATTACTTCAACGAATTTGCAAGGTCTGTATTGCAAGCTAGCTCAAAGGTGTAGATCATGGATTTTCACCAAATATTGCATTTAGTTGACCACAACATTCATCTTTATATCTTTTAGATTATTAAAATCTATATTTACCTATATTGTCCAGCCTTTACATTTAATTGATCAACACAAGCATGAAGTGTTAGAGATACCTTTTATTCTAAAACTCAAATCTCTTATCTAGTGTTGATGTGTTGACTCACCTTTTGCTCTAGATCAAGAAAACAAAAAAATAATTTCTTATTTAGTTAGTTCTACTACATACTCAAAATCACCCCTCAAAAACTAGTTATAGATTTGTATATAAACAAGTAATATTGTATAGTTTAGGTTAGCTTTTAGTTTAATAGGGAACTTCCCCTTTCTAATTTGAAAATTAGTTCTACTGCAAATCTATTTTGTTTTGTGTTACTCTAAAAAGTACAAATTGAAATGCTAATACATTGCAAGCTTTGTATTGAAAATTTTAGAGAATTGTAATCATTGTAGCTTTGTATGCATTGTTTTCCTTTTGATTTACCAAATTTTGTGTTTTATAAACCCATCCAATTCCTATGTAATTTTTCTACTCAACCTTTGATTTTAGTTGAATAGTGTAAACACATAGTAATTATAGTGTTTTCAATTAGTTTAAAGAGAAAAAATATTTTTCTTATGTTGAATAACCTATCAACATTTCAACTTAGGTGAATCTAAAAGACACAGCTTAGTTTAATTTAGCATGAATGTGAACATCTAGATAAAAGTCTACAAATTGTTAATAGAAACTACATATTGTTTAAAGATTAGGTTAAATTTCCTTTATAAGCATCTTTCCCTTCTAATTCGAAGAATTCTATTTTATGTCACATTGAAAGGTGTGAATTAAAATGCTAACAAAGACAATTTCTTTGAGCAAACCGAAGATGTATCTAAGGTTTCTCCATTGACTTTATTAGCTTCTAATATGGAGCATTTTTTAGAGTGTGCTTTCTAATCCTTTTCTTACAACTAAAATGATGGAAAAGATGTCTTCATGACACTAGCATAATTTGGCTGCGCTTAGAAAGTAGAGTGTAAAGGAGTTCCATATTCATGTCAACAACATAAAATTCAATAAACAAAATAAATAATGGATGATCCTCATATGTTCTTAGATTTACTATTAAAAAGAAGGTGATGGAACCCTCAAAAAATTTCATGTTCCATCTTAAACCCTTATTGCATTTAGGCTTGTTATGTTGAGGGTTTAAGGTTTCATTTGTTGGTAGTCATTTTTTAATATATATCTCATGTCATTCACTATCATCTGGTAACCACTCCCTTGAAGCCTAGGTCCATGTCTTTTATTTTTTAAAGATTGGATGAGTGATCTTTTGGCTTTTTATCCTTTGTATTTAACAATTTGAAAAATATTGAGCTTTTTATTCTTATGTTGTACTAGAGAAGTCCCCTCTTTAAGAAAAACTTAAGTACACATGCCTAAAAGTTTCCACTTGAGTCCCAATGTCCCTCATAATTGTATCGCTCATCCCTGATTTATTCATAGGTTTACACCTTGAATTAGCAACGAGTGATGAAATGATGCCTTCTGGTAATGTTGCTCATCGCTAATGGCTTTTGATCCTTCAAATTTTAAGATCAATGAGTGATTATTTTAAGCCTTGTGTTCTTATCACTCATTGTGGATGACCATTGAGAAGATAAAAATGAAGTAGTGATGAGTGATATGATATGATATTGCATAATCATGGATATGTTTTAAAATGTAATTGTCACATTAGCAATATGCAGTGGACCTTTTAAATGTTATAAATCCTCTCATCACTAATTAATCACAAAATATATGAGGAGAATTTGCAATAAAAAAGGCTTTATGTTATGTCCTTCATCACAGATTCATTTCTGAATTGGAGTTCTGGATTAGCGATAAGAGATGGGTGTCCTCTAAAATTATTTTTCTTTCACTAATTTAATATGATCCTATGAGTGATATTTTTGTCTCATTTACTTTGTGCAAGTTGTATGTGTCTAAATACGGTGCCTCCACAACATCTTCCATCGCTGATAGGATCCTATGTGCAAAGTTTGAATTAGCGATGTGTGATGAAGAGATGAATATAACCAAAGGTCAGACTACTGGACTAGGGGATAAATACAATTGCAAGTAAATTTACATTACTGATGGAGCTAGGCAAGGATAAGATAAATCAGCGACAAGAGATGATTATTATAGAGAATGGGAAAACATGGAAAAATCTTAGGGATTCAACATAAAGCAAAAGGAAAGCAGCAAGGAGACTGAGGAACTGTTGATAAAATTTTAAAGTAGCATGATCCAATGGTTTGAAGATCATGTCTAATAACACCCAAAAATTTGGGGAAGTTCAGTGATGAAGTGATGAAATGTACAAAGAAAGCTTCCCTCTCAGAAGAACAAGTCTTGTGTACTTCATCAATATTAATGAAAGCATGGATTAGGTTGGCAATACGTGCTAATTGGTGGATCAGATATGATTTTCAAGGAACATGGTAGAATTTGAGTTGGCATCACTGATTTCTATGAACAAGTTGATAAAGGCCAAAAAATGAGACACCGATCACCATAGATGAAGTTTTAAATGCTTTAAGATCAATGACCTAGTTTCAAAGATGAATTGTTTAGTTATTAACTCACTCACTTGAAGATTTTCCAAATCATTATATCTGCTTACTCCAAATCATCTATTTAGTGCAACTCACCTATTGTTTACTTTCATCATGATTTGTATTAAGTAATGAGTGTGTGGATATTAATCTTCCTAAAGAAGAAAGATGAAGGAAAGTAAGTCTACCATGATGGTTCAATAATCTGAGGGATTAAGTTCACATAGGTCTAAGGAAAATTCCCTTGAGGATGAAGTTGTGACACAAGGAGTTCTTAATAATCCAAAAAGTGGAGAGAGACATAGAGAATTTTAGGAGTATGGTGTTAGGAGTAATTACCAACTACAAAACCAAATCAGTTCAAGTGAGGTGGTTAAATTCGAAGGGAAAAGGTTGGTGGAGCATGAGAAGAAAAGAAAGAAAAACTCCAAGCACCACGAAACTCACATGGGTTAACATAGCTACCCTAATAAGGCTAATAATAGCCCCTCATGGAGTGAGGATGACACTAATCTAGGTTGTGATCATTTTTTTCCTTCCATAGTACCTTTTGGAGTTTTTGACATGGAAGGGATAATGGTTCCACCATTTCCACCACTAGCAAAATGTGGGAAAGTATCCTTTGAGGCTAATGACTCAGAGTAATGAATGTGCCACATTTTTTATTTTTGACAAAACCATGGTTTATTTGCTTGGAGGACTCAATTTAGAGTTCATGTGATTTCTTATTCAACATGCTAAATTGGAAGCTTTCTAAGCTGGAATATAAAGGAAATCCTAGACTGCATAGTTTTGGGAACCTATATATTATTTCCAAATGATATACTAGTTTGTGTTGGAGCTATTATTGGGTATGTGTAGGATCCTCATGGAAAAAATAGGCCCTTAAGTGGCGAAAAATTTAGAAAATTCCAAGCTAGGCAACTTGATGTAAAAAATTGACTAAGTTATTTATATTATTTTAAAAATATGTAAGAATAGAATCTGTAGCAAATTGAATGTAGTTTCTAAACTACTAGTTTTTTTAAAAAAAATCTTTTTGGTGAAAATCCTAAATTTTAATGTAGTAGTACTTAAATTTCAGGGAAAAAATAAGAAGTAGGTGTTTGTCTGACCACTCTAACCACAATAAAATAATAATATTTTTTTCTAATATTTTAGATATAAGTAGAGGACTCATGTCTTGATGTGATGCATATTTTTTGTAATTTTTTTCCAAGTAAATAATTAATTATGAATTTTTATTACAAATTTTAAAAATATTAAAAACTTGTATGTCTAACCACCTTAAATTGGTAAAAACTTCATGAAATTCTTTTTTTTTAATCCTATAGTATGTGAAGCATAGAATGTGATTCATGTTTCAAATTCAAAAAATGTGATACTATTTGAAAGCTATAGATGCTTTTCAATCAACCTATCAATCAAGACTTTAGTTGTAATTCAAATAGAAAATAAATAATAACTATTTATTAAATTAAAATTAAAGCATAATTTATATATGTGGAAAGCTAAGAATCTCCTTTAAAAACGCATTTCGTTTCATCAATTTTGGGTAAAAAAAGTCATCATCCACATTACCCTACACATACCCATCATATTGCCACTTTTTGGCCCATCATGATCCTGCACATACCCTATTAGGGAATCTTCTTTGGTCAAAAAGGATAAGGATTCAACATGGTTGCAAAAAAAATTTCCTTTTGAGGAGTTAGCATGTCTATTCAAGGAATATGGCATCTAGTCTTTTAGTCTTACATTTTCCTTAGATGATTACATGTAACAAACTAAGAATATCTCAAATTTTGGTATAAATGAAATGAAATGGAAGTGTAATTAAGCTTGACACTTGTTGCTCCATTCTTCTATAAAAGGGATTTTATGGCCTGTTACATGAGATCGGATTCTAAAGTCTCAATAGGGTTCTTGGTGGAAACTAAGTTCGGGAAAGGAACTTAGAATAGAATACTAGAAATAGATCAATAGTTTGTGTTGGATGTGAGATCATGTATGTAGTGATCTTAAATAATTTTTATAGAGATTACTTAGATCAAAACAAATATTAGTCTAGAAGAAAATACTCTCCTATGTATATTACTTATGAGTTATGAATGAGAATACTAATGGTGTTACTATTTTTCTTCATATATTTCATTTGAATGTATTAGTCTATTTCCAGCTTTAATTCAAGGAGTTAATTATTATGCTCAAGTAGGGTTATAAAAGTTGTAAGGAATGGCATAGGATTGCTAAGAAGTAAATGTTTCCTACACAAAGAGTTTTCATTAATGCAAAGTAGTATGAAGATAGTCTGTGTTTCACCTAAATGAGTAATTTGTAAATTACTAATCATTAGATATTTTACTTTGTTGCTCCAATTGATGAAACACTAGTCATTTTGTTAGAAAATCTAGCATAGAATGAATAGATAATGTTCTTGGCCCTAGACTTAAGATATGACAATTTTCAAGGAAAAATCATTCCAAGGATACAATAGGTGGAATTATCCCCAATTCCTAGCAAATAGCTAATCACTCATTTGGAAATCTGCCAAATCTTTAGTGAGGTAGACTTTATTTGCAATAAGTAGGAATCAATCTATGTATAATTGTGTTACTAATTGAATATAGTATCTAAAAGCACAATTGGGATCACCCTATGAGGTCTCATAGAGCCTAAAGTGAAGGAGTAAGGATTGAAAAATCCTATGCTCATTGTGTTGGCCACTAACCATGTAGTTCTTCATAATAAGAGTTGGCTACTTTTTAGAGAATTGTTTGGTTCTGTTGGAAAAATCACCAACATAAATAGTGAATCTGCTAGGGAGAATTTGAGAATAGTTGATAGAAGATCATCTAACCTTAAGAGTCATTGAAGTTTCAAAAGATTTTGTGACCAAAAATTGAAAAGTGTTGAGTCCTAATTTCCCATCTAAGTCTCCAACAAAAATGGTGACTCTAATAGGGGAAAATTTGAGTCTCCAGTTGTAGATTGTTATATCATGGATTTAAGATATATTGGTAAATACAGATGTTAGGTTCATAGACTTATGGCTAAAAGAATTTATATTGTAGTCATTTCGAAGAGTATATGTGTGATTCTGTTGTGGGAGAAAACCCATAAAGAAATTCATACTCAAATGAACTTCATATTATATGAGGTTTGATCCTCTATGAAAAGAGGTGGTGAGTTTTTCAATGAACCTAATGAAGATATAAAGAACATTTCAGATCTATAATTATTTCCATTTAGGATGGACTCTTTGCTGCAACATATCCAAGTATTCCTCAATTTCTAGTTTTGAAGAAAGATAAATCTATATGTGAAAAACATAATTGTAAAGTTTTGTAAACCTTTCATTCCCTATTACATGGTTAGGCACTAAGGAAGGGAATGATGGTATGACTTTACATCCTTCCAAGTTATAAATTTTAAATATCTATTATGAAATGAAGTGTGAAATATGTTTTTAGACAATCTTGAGCAAGTAGAGGTGAAATATGCATTGTAAGAGCTTAACATTTGGTTGTAAAAGAAGTTTGAGTTGCCCAATATAATTGCATAGTGTAAAAATTCTTATAGAGTTGTAGGAAAATGGATCATCAACCTATGCATCCCCATGTAGACCAAAATGTAATAATTCCTAGTGCCCAACCCATGTCATGCAATAAAATAAGTTTCAACATTAAAAGTTACACAACCATAAATTTTGATGGCATTTGTGCTTACCCAAATGTTATTTCATTTGAAATAAAAAATGAACTATGAAATTTCAATGGTACAAAGGTTGAATCAACAAGTAAGCATCTACAAAAGTTTAATAATTTAATTGATGATTATGAGATATATCACAAGGATGTGATCATGAGGGTATTTGTTTAGTCTCTAAAGGGAGATTCAAGAGATTGGTTCTCTGAGTTACCAATATGATTTGTTTGTTCTTGGAATGATTTCAAAGCAATGTTCATGGAGTAGTTTGGTGAAAGAATCAGTCCTAGTTATTTTCTCATTAAATTTATGAACATTGAGAAAGAGGAGGATGAGCTAGTCCCATCATTTAATATGAGATTTTCCAAACAATTAAGGGACATTCCTAATGTTTTGGAGCTAAGCGATGTAGTGTGTTTGGTTGTTTATTTGGGAGCTTTTGATAAAATATGAGTTACCAACTAAGAGATAAGGATCCAAAAACCCTACATCAAGCATATGGGATAGCCATTTACATTGAAAACAACCTAAATTATTGAATGCATATGGGTCATTTGAATACAATCATTTATTGTCATAAAACACCAAATGTTGATAAAAGGTGTAAGTCAAAAGTTAAAAATGAATGTCAAAACATTTGCACCCCTACTATTTCATCTTGCACAATGTTCTATAAAACCAATCCCATAAAGCCCCAAACACATCATCAAGAAATTATCATGTCTTAAAATTACAATCATAACAATTTTTCTGCTCTGTGTGAGTCAAGTAATGAGATATCACACGAAGAAGAAGAAAGGAGAAAATGAAATGAATGGTTTCAATTCTTGTGATGATTCTAGTACTTTTTCTCCTATGGAAGAAGTAAGACTGAGCATTCAATTTGATAATTCTTAACATAGTTGCAATATTGATGAGCCTTCTTGCTATAGTAATGATGATGGCATGGGATATGAAATTTTTTCTATTAATTATGACTATTCTCATACAGTAGAGATGGGATCACTTCTTGTAGATGAGAAATATGATGATAATGATGTGAGCGGATTTAAAAATCATCTATCTATTCTTCTAGTGATTACAATGATTCTGGATGCAGTGATGACTTGAGGGAAGTAGACTTCCATGTTGAGAAAGTTGAGGCTCATATGCCAAGAATTAATGTAATAGAAAATCCATTATTTGATGAGCTTCCATCTTCACCAGAAATGAGAAATAATCCTTATTGTTGCAGATATAATCCACTCTTTGTAGAAGATTCTAATGATGCCCCTGAAACAAAGTTAGAGTTTGACTTTAAGAAAAAAGAGTAACACATTGATGAGTTCCTTGAAGACATTACATATGAATGTTTTGCATTTGATATAGGTGTTACAAAGAAGGTTGAGTATCAAATTGCCAGCTACATGAAAGAGTATGGATGCTTTTAGTTTCCAGTATAGTTGGGAGGTATTTTGGTAAAACATGGCAATGAGATGAATAACAAGGAAAATAACACATATGTGTCATGTAATAATAAATTTCTTCAGTTTATGCCTAATTGTATAACATAGAATGATAGGGATTACACTAGAAATGTTATAATCAAAAGGGTTGTGAGAGACATTGATATCAATAATTGTGGTTAGGAAAACTCTCACTTGTTCAGAAGAAGCCTAACATTTGTTTTGGAAAGATTGAAATTGCCCTTACTTCTATGGTACAATAAGGAAAAATGTGGATGGAAAGACATCAAATCTTTTAAGAGATTGGTCTTTGACATAGGAAGAACCTTACCCAAGGTTTTTTTGGCCTAGTGCCAACAATTAGAAGAATGCAACTTGGTTAAATTGAAGGGTGCATACTATAATTTGCAGCCTCAGGAAAATTTTCATGTTGGTCATGTTTAGATTGGATCTCCCTTTTCAGGTCCTTTTGGCCTATGCATATCTTTTACATATGTTGTTTCTTTGGTTTTGTTCTTGTGTCTTGTCTGCTTCACCTAAAATTTTGACATCTTACCATGCCTATAGGAGGAATTTGTCCCCGATCGGAGCCACTGATGGAACTCTCAAAAAAATTCTTGTTCCATCATAAACCCTTATTGTGCTTAGGGTTGTTATCTTGAGGGTTTAAGGTTTCATTAATTACTAGTCATTTTTTAATATATATCTCATTTCATTCACTATCATCTGGCATCCACTCCCTTGAAGCCTAGGTTTGTGTCTTTTATTTTATTAAGATTGGATGAGTGATCTTTTGGATTTTATATCCTTTGTATTTCACCATTTGAAAAATATTGAGCCTGCTATTCTTATGTTGTCATAGAGAAGTCCCCTCTTTAAGAACAACTTAAGTACATGTGCCTAAAATTTTCCACTTAAGTCTTGATATCCCTCGTAGTTGTATCACTCATCACTGATTTATTCATAGGTTTACACCTTGAGTTAGTGATGAGTGATGAAATGATGCCTTCTTGTGATGTCACTCATTTCTAATGGATTTTGAGCCTTGAAATTTGTAATAGCGAAGAGTGATGCTTTTAAGCCTTGTGTTATTATCACTCATTGTAGATGGCCATTGAGAAGATAAAAATGAAGTAGTGATGAGCGATATTATGTGATATTGTGTGATCTCATATATGTTTTAAAATGTAATTGTCACATTAGTGATATGTGATGGACCTTATAAATGTTGTAAATCCTCCCATTGCTAATTACTTGCAAATTATGTGAGGAGAATTAGAAATGAATGAAGGCTTTATGTTGTGTCACACATCACAATTTCATTTCAGAACTGGAGTTTTAGATTAGCGATAAGTGATGGGTGTCCTCTAAAAGGTTTTTTTCTTTCACTAATTCAATATGATCCTATGGGAAATGTTTTTGTACAAACATTTACATTGTGCAAGTTGTACATGTCTAAATCTAGTGCCTCCACAACATCTTCCATCACTGATACGATCCTAGGCGCTAAGTTTGAATCAGTGATGTGTGATGAAGGGACAAATATAACCAAAGGTTAGATTGCTAGACTAGGGGCTAAATACCATCATAGGGATGTTTACATTGATGATGGAGTTGGGAAAGGATAAGAAAAATCAATGAAAAGTGATGATTATTACATGGAACAGGACAATGTAGCAAAATCTTGGGGATTCAACATAAAGCAAAAGGAAAGTAGTGAGAGGACTAAGGAACCATTGATGAAATTTTAAAGAAAGATGAGCCAATGGACTGAAGATCATTGCGAATAACACCCTAAAATTTTGGGAAGTTCAATGATGAAATGATGAAAGGTATGGAGAAATTTTCCCTTTCAAAAGAACTAGTCATGTGTACTTTGCTAATATTAATGAAAGCACTAATTAGGTTGGTGATAAGTGCTAATTGGTGGATTGGATCTGATTTTCAAGGAACATGGCAAAATTTGAGTTGGAATAACTAATTTATATGAACAAGTTGATAAAGGCTAAAAAATGAGACCCCAATCACCATGGATGAATTTTTAAATGCTTTAAGATCGATGACTTAGATTCAAAGATGAATTTTTTAGTTATCAACTTTCTTGCTTGAATATTTTCTAAATAATTCTATCTGGGCACTCCAAACCATCTATTTAATGCAGCTCACCTATTGTTTACTTTCAACATTCTTTGCAGTAAGTAATGAGTGTGCGGGTATTAATCGTCCTGAAGAAGAAAGCTGAAGGAAAGTAAGTCTACCATGATGGTTCAAGAATCTAAGGGATTAAGTTCACATAGGTCTAAGGAAAATTCCCCTGACAATGAAGTTTTGAAACAAGGAGTTCCTAATAAGCCAAAAAGTGGAGAGCAACATGGAGAATTTGAGGAGTATGGTGTTAGGAGTAATTACCAACTACAAAACCAAATCAGTTCAAGTGAGGTGGTTAATTCAAAGGGGAAAGACTAGTGGAGCATGAGAATAAAGAAAAGAAAAAGTGACAACACCACGAAACTCACATGGGAGAACATGGCTACCCTTATAAGGCTACTAATAGCTCCTCATGGAGTGAGGGTGTCACTAATTTGGGTTGTGATCATTGTTTTCCTTCCTTGGAACCTTTAGGAGTTTCTGACAAGGAAGGGATAATGGTTCCCCCATTTCCACCATGAGAAAAATGTGGGAAAGTATCCTCAGAGGTTGATGACTTAGAGTAATGACTGTGCCCCATTTTTATTTTTGATGAAACCATGGTTCATTTTTCTATAGGACCCAATTCAAAGTTCATGTGATTTCATGATTCACCCATTGAATTGGAAGCTTTCTAGGCTGGTGTATAAAATAAATCCTAGACTGCACATTTTTTGTGGCCTATATATTGTTTCCAGATGATATACTAGTTTGTGCTAGAGCTACTATTGGAGAATCTTCTTTGGTAAACAAGGATGAGGATTCAACATGGTTGCAACAAACTTTACCTTCTGAGGAGTTTTCATGTCTTCATTCAAGGAATATGGCATGTGGTCTTTTACTCTTCCATTTTCCTTAGATGATTTCATGTAACAAACTGAGAATATCTCAAAATCTGGTGTAAATGAAATGAAATGTAAGTGTAATTAAGCATTTCACTTGTTGCTCCATTATTCTATAAAAGGGATTTCAAGGCTTATTACACAAGGTCAAATTCTTAAGTTGCAATAGGGTTCTAGGTGAAAACTAAGTTTAGGAAAGGAACTTAGAATAGAATACTAGAAATAGATCAATAGTTTGTGTTGGATGTGAGATCGTGTATGTAGTAATCTTAAATAAGTTTTATAGAGATTACTTATTTCAAAACAATTATTAGTTTGGAAGAAAATACTCTCCCATGTATATTCCTTACGAGTTATGAATAAGAATACTAATTGTGTTATCATTTGTCTTCAAATATTTCATTTGAATGTATTACTCTATTTTTAGCTTTAATTCAAGGAGTTGATTAAAATGCTTGAGTAGGGTTATAAACTTTGTAAGGAATGGTTTAGGATTTCTAAGAAGTAAATGTTTCATGTATAGAGATTTTTTATAAATGCAAAGCAATATGAAGATAGTTTGCATTTCACTCAAATGAGTAATTTGTAAATTACTGATCATTAGATATTTGACTTCATTGCTCCAATTGATGAGACACTGGTCATTTTGTCAAAAAATCTTGCATATAATGAACAAATAGTGTTCATGGCCCTAGAATTAAGATAAGACAATATTCAAGTAAAAAATATTTCCAAGGATAACATAGGTGGAAGTATCCCCAATTCCTAGAAAATAGCTAATCACTTAGTTAGAAATCCTCCAAATCTTCAGTGAGGTAGAATTTATTTGCAATAAGTAGGAATCAATTTGTGTATAAGTGTTTTACTCATCAAATATAGTATTTGAAAGCACAATTGGGATCACTCTCCTAGGTCTCATAGAGCCTAAAGTGAAGGAGTAAAGATTTCAAAATCCTATGCTCATTTTGTTGGCCACTAACCATGTAGTTCTTCATAATAAGAGTTGGCTAATTTTTAGAGAATTGCTTGGTTCTACTGGAAAAATCACCAAAAGAAGGAATGATATTTATATCCAAATATAGGAATTTTTCTATTAAAAAAGTATTCAATATTAAGAAATCACTTAGGCAAAGCGGAAATAGTACAATCAATGATTCACATCCTTTCAAACTAAGCAGTCTCTACTCTTGGTTAGAAATCGTAAGTTGGCCTTTATGCAAACACTAACATGTAATAATCAGTATTCAAAGATTTAAATTACCCTCATTATAGATAATTTTCCATTAAATGAAACTATTGTTGTTAAAATCTCAAACATCAAGAATCATAGAACACTGTTGAAGGTTACAAGTAGAAAAGAATGGTAAGGGACTCCAAGGAGGCAAGATCACAAAAACAAAAAAATTAGGAATAGAATCTCCCTCCCACCTCCCTATCTTCTCCCATTATTTTATAAAATCCAATATTAATTTTGATATTCTTTTTTGTAATGCTATTTTTTTAGATTTTAAAAATTAATTTAGAAATATAACTTCTAAAATATATTGAGAACCCTAATTATTATATAATATTTTAAAGAAAAATGATTGCATCCTAAAAGAATTATACTGAAATATTGAATTTATATATATGATAAAAAAAAACTTATAGAGATACAATAGAGCTTGTGACATACTTCTTGTTTGAAAGGAAGAAAACAAATTTAACTACTCAACTAATTTGCTAGAAAAAGGTCATAAAGTGAAACCTGCAATAAAGAGGAAGGATTACATATAAGCTTTCAGTTTAGCTTATAAATAAGATATGAGCCATAATAAATAATGATTAACTTTTACCTTATAAAAAGGGGTACATATATAGTGAAATGCACTTCAAAGCAAGAAAGTCAGCTTGAGCGATAACAAACTTTGAAAGGTAAAAATAGTGCTAGCAATAAAACCTATAAGTATGCTAAAAATTGCACTCAAATAAGAACATTAAATATTGGTAATGTAAAACATAGTTTCCCTGAAGATCAAAATAATTTTTGATCCTATATGTAACTTAATCTTGTTGCATTTCCTCATTGCATTTTTTTCTTTATACTCTACCTTGTTTTGTTTATTTGGAAACTAGAAAGTGATTTACTTTCCTCAAAAATTAAATGTTAAGAATCTTCAAATAAAATCAAGAAAACCTTAGCTCTATCTTACCATAATCAAAATCAATGGAACACATTCTATAGGTCTTATATGGAAATTTGCATCTTTTTCACCATTTAGTGACTTACAGATGATATAGCACTAGCTAGTGACATTACCGAGAGCACTGTCGTGATTAAAAACACTTCTCTAAATCCTAGTTCAGTTCCTAGCTTAAATTCAAACATGAAGGGATAGTTGATATGGAATAATCTCTAAAAGTACAAATATTATGAATACATGAACATATGTAGGAAAACAATTCCCAACATGCTATGAAAAAAAAGAAAAAAATTACATATTGCTCAGAGAAAGAAAATAACTAAATCCCAACATGTTGTGCCAAAAATTATGACAGAATATTAGAAGAGAATTTTTTTAATAACTAAAGCTTACATTCAAAACAATTTCCTAGAACAAACCTGAATTAGTACTTTATTGTATGATATGTATGATGAAACTTTGCGAAATAGCATTAACTCAATCAAAGAGATACATATAAAAATGCTAACCCTGAAAATGTGAAACAAGTTAAGAACTAGATAATAAGTTCTAAGACAAAATCTCAAATTAAATGTCAATTTCAAAGTGCTTTCCATCAAGCCAAAGTCCAACTTCCTGTGTAGGGTACTCCAATTCAAAGGATAGGGTAAAACAAGGATAGGGGAAGGAACTCGAGTAGGTTAGTGTAGTGGTTAAGTAAGATAAGGGAAATGCAAAATTTTTAGAAAAAATTAGACTCTTTTTTAGAGATAGAGATGGAAAACCATTTTTCAATAATAAATGATACTTGAAAGTGGAGAATATCATGCCCCATTTCCCAGCTTAACTCATTTGTAATGTCCCCTTCCAACTAAATCTCTAGATATTCTACTGGGATCTAAATATTATTTCCATCTTAAAGTTAAATATTCAAATATTCAAATATTTGTGAGGTAGTTACTTCTTGGGAGGCTACAAAAAGGTAATTTAGAAATGCATTAATTATTGGATATTATTTCATTCTATTTCTATGAGAGCTTTGAGCTTAAGGATTCAAGGTTTTAGTGGTGAAATGAATACACCTTAACAGTTGGAGCTTATGCAATTTCATTAGTCTCCTTTGGAGACAAAATTGTATGAAATCAATTTATTTAGATTGATTGATTATATTTACTCATCCAGTATGGGGATCAAGTATTGAATATTATTTTTGTTGGTTGATTCTTCTTTTGAATGGGGAATATTGCATGTATTGGCCAGATTGATTCATGACTCAGATTTATTCAACATAATTTCTATTCAATCCTGGTTGATTTATTATTTTGGTATTGTGGAAGAATCAAAGCATTTTTGGTTTCAAGAAGAAATATGGAGAATATAAGATCGTATGAATAGAGATAGTGGAAAACTTGCAAACATTGATTATCACCTCCTTGTGTTAGTTGTGGAAGATTAAAGGGTCATTCCATATAGTCATCGCACTTGACATAATATCAACACACATTGCTTTTTATCACCACCACCTTTATGTTGTATTATCTGTTGATGATTGAGGAGTTCACATACTATATGGTAGTAATTAATCAAGCCACTTATCTAGAGATTATGTTGCCACCAATTGTATTCCATACTGCTCTATTCTTGCTAGTGGGATTCTGACATGGACTTGGTAGAGGCTAGTGCTTCCCAAACTTGTCACAATCCATATTATGTATTTGTAAATGCATTTCACAAATGGTATATCATGGCTGAGGGTTGTGGATAATCAAGGGTCAACTTTATAATATTTCTAGAAAATATATTATAAGAATGTGGACCATATCTTTTATGCTATTACCCCAACACTTATGTCTATAAGGTTCTCTTATTCTATACTTTGTAATCTTTGATCTCTGTGAAATATGAATTTTATTATTTTTTCATTCTAAAAAATGATGACAGAGTTAATAAACTAAACTATTGTGCATTTTATTTAAACATCTACTCTAATGGAATTTTCTAAATCATGAATAATATTAAAGGAATCCTTATGCTAAATGTTGTATATGAAAATTTTATCTAAGTGCCTCTTGGAAACAATCATAACATAAAGAAATCAAACTATTTGAAAAAATGCTTGCATATGTCAAACTGAAAAATAAACTGTAAAAATCCAGTCAATTTGAGTAAGGGTTTTTATAGTGGTATCAGACCTGTTGTTCCTGATAGCTTTTTGAGTTCATAAGTGATAGAGAGAGAGAGAGAACATATTACAATAGGGAGATCAAGAAATAGTGGCAACCTGCTTAGGTTCTTGAAGGGGAAACTACCTCTGGTATTTTGGGAATACACTAGAGATATCCTTTTGATAGTGGCATTGATTCCTCTATAGGAGGTGGTGCAAATATAGAGACAAATATGGGTGATAGGGGAGAAAATTAGAGAGGAGAAGACCTTCTTAATGCACTTCTAGTAGAAAATAGAGAAAAAATTTGTAGAATGACTCAGCTGATGGAATTAATGAACCAAACTATGCTCAACAATAATAACAAACATAATGGTCATAACAGAGGAAACAATGGTCAAGAATATAATTCAACTAATAACTAGACTCCTAATTGGTGTATTGGTATTGTAAGCTCAAGGAAATTAATGCATGTTTCCCCACCTAGAGTTGAGCCTCGAGAGGTTAATAAACACACATTGATCAAATTGCAAGAACGACTCAGATAGGATTGGGTTGATGCAAGACCTAGTTTTCAACATGATATGTTTCTCTATGAATACATAGACTTGAGAAGGATACATATGCCAAACAAGGTTAATTGAGAGCATCACAATGATGTCAACAAAAAAATAATAAATTGAGTTTTCATTACTTTGATGGATTGGGGAAAACATCAACACGTGCTTAGATTCAGAAAGTCGATACCTATTTCCAATTGAATCTAATGCCTAAAGATGAAGTAATCAAACACATTGCCATGCATCTAGATGGAATTACTCACAAATGGTGGCATCCTAGAATGGTAGCAATTGGCCATGATTAGATCACTCTTATGCTAAGTTTACCAAAATATTAATTAAGGTTTGATATTGAGGATCTTGAGCCCCATTTCAAGGAGTTAGCTCAATTGAAGTAGTGGGGATCATTAGACAACTACATTGTTGATTTATAGAGAATTGTTCTATTCATTGATATTTCAGAAAGAATATTGTTGGTTTTGTTCATGGATGGTTTGATGGATCATTTAAGGGGTTGGGTGAAAGCTCTCAATCCTAGCTCATTACAGGAGGTGATCAACAAAGCTAGGGACATTGATTCTACCAACCTAAAGAAAAAATTCCAATCTAAAGGATCTACCTCTTAGAAAGACAAGGGCAATAAAATTTTCCAAAAGGAATGGCCAAAGAATAATATAATGGATGATGAGACTCACCAAGAGTTAAGGAGAAAGAAATTGTGTTTCAATTGCAAAGATTCAAGATTGGGAATGAGGACACATATGTCTTGTTAAGGGTAAGGTCCATTACATAGAGATTTTCAAAAAGTGAGGAAGAGGAGAAATTTTAGCATAACCATGAAAACAAGCACAGTGAATTAGATGATGTGTAGTTGGATGCCAATGAGACGCCACCCAAGGGAGTGAAGGGTGCTACACTTTCTACTATGTTTAGTACACCAATATTCAGCTCTTTTAAGGTTCATGGAGTGCTAAAAGAACAAAGCATCACAATTTTTATTGATAATGGGGCCACCCACAATTTTATAAATTCAGCGATGGTTAGCAAGAAAGGTTTGTAGACTATGGAGCATGACAAATTCAATGCCATGCTTGTAGATGGGTATCAAATTCTATAGAAGGTTCCTTAGATGAGCATCATGATTGGTAACTATACAATTACTAATGCTTTCTATGTGGTTTACCTAGGTGACACCAATGCCATCCTGGGTATGTAGTGATTACACTCACTTGGGAAGTATTCCCAAAACTTCCAGACCTTGGAATTCAAATTCAAGGTATATGGAAGGAAATTGGTATTCAAAAGCATGTCTAATGGAGCTCCTAGAATGGTTTCAGCCAAACGTATGGAGAGAATTTTTAGACATGGTGATGTTGTTTGGGAAAGAATCTCTAATCTCTTCTATGTCCATGGAAAATAGGCCTAAGCCTAACCAAGATGATTTGTAGCAGGTATTGAGCAAGTACAATGTGATCTTTAGTGATATCCCTCCACCTGGGAGACCACCAAATAGGGTTTTTGAGCATACCATTGAGCTTGTGGAAGGAGAAAAGCCTGTTATTTCTACTCCCTACTGGCATCCCAAGAAATTCAAGGGTGAGATTGAGAAATCTATCAAGGAGCTATTGGATATGGGTCATATCAGGTTGAGCTCGAGTCCTTTTGCATCTTTTGCGGTGTTGGTAAAAATGAAGGATGGGACTATCAAAATGTGTATTGACTACCATTCACTAAATAAGAAGACAATCAAGAATAGGTATTTACTTCCTAGGATTTATGAATTGTTAGATGAGTTGCATGGGGTTGTATTCTTCTCAAAGATAGATCTCAGGTTATGATAGAGCCAGATTAGAGTGTGAGATAAGCACATACATAAGAAATATTTAAGGTTCAATTATGCGCATTACAATTTTTTGGTCATGCCATTTAGTTTAACCAATGCACCTACAACATTTCAATCTTGCATGAATCACATTTTCAACAAGTAGTTGTAGAAGTTCCTTGTTGTATTCTTTGATGTTATATTGATATAGAATAAAAAATGAGAGGACCACCTAAAACATCTTGATGATGTGTTGTGGATCATAGAGGAAAAATCATTGTATTTCAAGGCCTCCAAATGTGAGTTCAAGATGAAGGAGATATCGCATTGCATCAAGAAAATATCCAAGAAATCCTAGATTGGCCACCATCGAAGACACTTAGAGTTGTGAGGATTCTTTGGTTTATTTAGTTACTACATCTGGTTTTTCAAAGTATTTCCATAGCTTGGGATAACTCTCACTAATCTCACCAAGAAGGGTGATTCCAAATGGACTAGTGGGGCTCATCAAACCTTTGAAAAACATAAACGGGTTCATGAGCACATGTCTAGTGCTTGCATTGTCAGATTTCATCCAGCCTTTTGTGTTGGAATGTGATGCATCAAGAGTGGGGATTGGTGGAGTATTAATGTATGATAGGCATCCCATTTCCTTTGAGAATATAAATATTAGAGATAAAAAGAATTTATATTCTATATACAAGAAAATGCTCACCATCATGCATGCGTTGGTGAAGTTCATACAATATTTGGTTGGTGGGTGAATTATTGTCAAAATTGATCATAACAGTTTGAGGTACTTCTTGGAACATAGGGACTTGAATGAATGCCAATAGAAATGGGTCACTAAAATTCAGGCATATGATTTTTATATTGAGTATGTGAAGGGAAAGATGAATACAGTTATTGATGCTCTTTCGAGGAAGACTTTCGTATGTTTGTTGTCTAAGATTTCAACAGATTGGAGAGGTCTTTTCTTAATTGAGTACTCTAAGAATATTTTTTCTTCTAAGATGATGGACAAAAAAATATAGGATGATGGGTATAAGATAGTGGAAAATATCATGTACTAAAAGGATAGGATATTCTTGATTCCAAAATCTAAGTTCAAGGAGTGTTGGTGTTTCTATTCATAGCTCTGGAATGTTGATTGGAAATGAACATCTATGCACAACTAGACCACTCTTCAAATTAGGAGGTGAACCTCTCTTTGCACTAATTATTATTAAAAATAAATACTAAACTATTTCCAATCTTTTTATTTCTTAGCTAAGAGTGCAAGGTTATAAAACACTTTGCATTGCAACTAACATTTTCTCTAGTTTCTATGGACAAATAAAATATACTGACTGACATTGTGTAGCTAATCCTAACCACTAACATCATTTCATCCTGAATCATCCTTTGCCCTAACCATATAATCAAATACCCTTATTTCATTAAATTCATCATTATTTCCTCTCTTAAATAAATAAATAAATTATCTAATCAAATCATCCTCTCTCTTGATATTTAAATCAACTTCTCTGATCTAACTATCCCCATTTAATTAAATATTCAATTTTATTTAATTAAATCTCTAAAGTTTTTCTATTAAATTAAATAAATTAAAATGTTATTTAATTTAATCTAACATCATCTCTTTCAATTAAATAAATCAAAAATCTTTATTTAACTGGTCTCTTATTACATTGTTCTCATTATTTGATTTAAATAAATTCATAAATCTAAGTCAAATAAGTCACATCATTTAATCCATTTATTAAATTAATTAACTTGGATTAATTTAATCTCTTATCATGTCCCATCCTCTATCTTTTCCCACTTTCACATGAAAATAGACTTATTTGATTTATTAAATCTCTATTTTCCTCAACAAGGCATCTTTTAAGGAATATTCTTCAAGTTTGAATTCAAAAATCTAAGTTGACATGTACATCCAATAAGGCATTTACTCCATCTTACATGTCCTTTTCCTTGAGCCAAGTGGCCTTCAATGCATTCTTCATTCTCTCTTGCATGTCATTTCAACAAATTCAAAATTCAAAAATATGCATTTATTGGCACAATCATCAAAACTTGCACATCCTTCATCCACTCACAAGTTGACAACTGGCACTTTGCTATTGGCTAATTATTAGTCCCACATTGCTCTATGTTGGGCATGTTTTCAACTTGTCAATCTATAAATAAGAGGTTAATCTATTCATTTTGGCATCCACAATTTGAGTAAACTTACTATGCTCAAATCTTTAGCAAATTCCATACATCATCATTGAATCTTAACTAGGTTATGCAAATTTTTCCATTGGAGCACTCATCAAGCATCAACAAAGTGGATCATTCATCAAAATTCAACAAGATTGCATCATAGGAATTGGGAAAGGACCAATTTTCATATCAAAGTGGCACCAATTCCCTCAAGAGATTAGGAGTTTACAATGCATTAGAATAAAATTTGATATGCTTTAAGTTTATTATGTTCTTCATCTCATTTATTTTCCTCTTTTGCAATCTAAATGAATTTCTTAGGAATATACATTCTAACCTTGCATTTGATCTAATTTTTTGATTGATTTCTTGTGTTATTGTAGGTTTTGGATTTAGGTTCAAATTTTGGCACTAGCAGGAGGGCATCATCTCATTTTTAATCATGTTTTTCTAAAAATTCCACATTTTTGTTTTGTGCATAGGAAAATTCCAATGTTGGAAGCTCATCATTGCCATATAGCACCGTTGACTCTCCAGCATCACCATATAGCACTAATGGAAAGTCCAAACTGGGATGCTTTAACCATCCTACCTAAAATTTTTGAATTTGAATTTTAAACAACGACATTATTGAAAAGGGTGATGCATTTGAGCTCACTGGTTTGGGTACAGAGCACCACTGACTGGTAAGGGGCACTATACAACATTGCTAGAGAAATCAAACTATGACATAGCCATGGGTTGTGCCGCTGATAGGGAGTAAAAAATTAGAATTTCATTTTAGCACGTGCCTTTTGTCAAATGATAAGTTTATCTTCTATTTTATGCTTTTTAACCTCTATGTTTTACATAATCTAACTTATTTGCTTTCTTGTAGGTTGAATCAATTAAGAAAACAAAAGAAAGAGAAGCATGATGATGGTAATTCACAAAATCAAAGTGTTTTTAAACACTTAAGTGTTTATTTAACACTCTTAAGAAACTGTTATCTCTTATGGCTTAGATAACTAATTTCGTTTGGGCTTTAAAAATAATCTTTTCAATTTTTGCAAAGGCTTAAAATGAACATTGGGACTATAACTTACTAGATTTTTTTTTTGGTTAACAATTGAACAAAACAATTCTCATTTGTCCTTTGGTGCTTTAAGAATTACTCACAATTGCTTTGTAGCCTTAAAATGAATAAGTACAACTTTGTCTTCATGATGGCTTACTTAAACTAACTTCATTGAAAAATGACGTATGTGCTTCTCTTGCACTTTATAGTGATCTTGAGAATCAAAAGGCCTTTTTTGTGATTTTAGGTTGAGATAAAGCAATCACCTCCATATTTCATTTTGGGTTTAAAAATTAAACAAAATCTTGTGCGAGTGTGAATGAACTTATTGCATGTGTTCTCCCTTTGTTTCTAAACAAGGGTCAATCAAACTATGAATAAGTTTATTCACTTTTGTCTATCTTAGATGGCCTGCCTTGGGGAAAAAGTACTCACCCAAGGGAACAACTCAACCGGTAGCATCTAAAGCCAAGAGTTTTTCCAACCAGGATATAAATGTGGGTATTGGAGTAAATTCCAATATCACACGGTTGGCTCTAATGGGATGGATCTAAAAAGGGACTCTAGCCATATGGGTCAATCTCCACAAACAAAAAGTCTTAATTAAAACCCATGTTTTAGAATTTCCAAAATCCTTGATCTATTTGTTGGTACAAGAATGGTCGTTTTGAAGCTGCCTCACACTTTTATAGTCTTTTAGTATAAATGGAAAGCATGCCATGGGAGTTTCATGGGTGTTGATGCTTGGCTGCCCCTTATAAGTGAGTGTCATGGAGGGGAGCTAGTGGGGTCAAGCATCTAACCATTCACTAAATATAAGCATAGATGGACTTGTCCAAGTGGGGACTCAACAAATATTGTCTTCCATATGCATAGGGTTGTACTTATTCTTGGTTACGAAATGCTTTACTTGTTTGAAAACATCTTGGAAACAAACACTTAAATATCATCATCAAAATTTTAAACCCTTTAGGAGACAAATACAATGAGCCTATTCATGTTTTATTTCTTTCCCTTGGGATTTTATCCTTAGATGTTTTTAAACACTTGGATTACACCTTAATTTGTCTACTAAAGTTAAACAGTAGATAACCCTTGCCTTGAATTCATCAAAGTTCCACATAACATACTTTGTGGGATTCAAAGAAATTAAGACATTGGACATCTAGTTTAAAAAAAAAAAAACTAATTAAAAGAAGTGTTTGAGATAAAATAAAGTTAGTAAACAAAGAGAACAAAATTGACTCACATGTGTTGAAACCTCATGATTTCCAAGAAAGTCAAAATCCCAAAACCAAAAACTTTGAATCAAAGTTCAAAATTTAGGAGTCATACTCAAAAGATCATCAAGAAATACAATAGAAATTGCAATCAAAAGAAACACATCAAGATAAGAAAAAATTTCACAAGCTTTTGTAGGCTCATTCCTTTGAACAATCCTAAAATGTATGCTCAATTTGAACCACTTCTTAGTTATAGAGGTCCTTAGAAGCATTACATGTTCTTCAATACTGAGGTCTAGGCAAACAAAGTTTCTTTTTAGGTACATCTTAGGATCAAAAATCTCTTTCATCCATCCTTAAAAAAATCAAATCAAAAATCACCTCACCATCATCTTTCGAGAAATCTTGAAATTATTCTTTATGCTAGGCTTTTTGGAAAAAATAAAAATCATCATATCCTTGAGACAAAATCCTTAAAATATTTATCAAAACATCTTTGGATAGGTATGTATAGATGCATCCTTTTGCATATACTTAGTCAAAATTATCAAACCATCTTGTTTAGCTAGGTATATGTAGATGCATCCTTCTTCATATGCTTGGTTAAATTATCATCTTGTTTGAATAGGTGTGGGTAGATGCATCCTTCTCCCTACACATATTCAAAATTATCATCCTTTGAGCAAATATACTCCTTAAGATAATCATCCAACATTCTTAGGGTCTATTTGTTAAAATCAAAGCAAACCAAAATCAATCAAGTCAAGGACAATCCCAAAATCAAAAATAAAAATCCAAAAACATATCCAAAAGTCCCAAAAGTCTAGCATCCCCCTCAAGATTTATCAAAAGATCAAATGTCCACATTATCCATCTCTTGCATCATCATCACGTCACCTTTTGATCCTCAAAGATATCCTAAAAATTTCTCTTTTATGCATAAAATAAGATCAATCCAAAGAATTAAGAGATTCATCTCCCATATTCTTGAAAATTGATCCCTGTTTTATGGTGCAAACTAGATCTCAATACAAGAAGAACATGGAAGCCAACAAAGAAACACCCACTTCAAGTGACCTAAGCCAAACAAACACTAAAATGAATCTAGTTGAATCAAGTAATCCTTTGACTATCTCATCACCATAAAATCCACAAGATGAAATTCAAGGAGAAGATCTTACCTTTGGGATGTCACATGGGGAAATAACTGAAATGCTCCAAAATATAGAAAACCATAAGATCATCAACATCATGATGAGGCTTAACCCTTCACTATAAATGCTTGAACAAGAAGAATAAGGGGCCAAATTACCTTTTGATTTCGACGTGAGTACTATAGTGGAGACATCTTTACCCCCAATATCATCCACCATCCCCATCTCATATACACCCCCATCCCAAAGCATCACTCAAAACATTCTGAAAATCACAACATTTTTTGCTCCAACCCAACCCAATGTTAATAAGGGAAATGCATTTTTTAATGATATTCAAACACACCCCCTTGTTAATAATCAAGACATGGATGCAAAAACCATTTTGGAACAAAAAATACCACAAAATCCATTACATAAGTATAACCCTCTCACTTTCCATAATGCTAATGACCCATCATCATCATCCTTTCACGCAACACCTCAAAATTCTCTCCTCACAAATTCACAAGAGGAAGGTGACATGTTCGGACTTGGGGGAATCTTTGACACCACATCATTTTATCAAGAACTCACACCCTCACATTTTCACCTCTTCCACCATTACCATCATCATCCACACTACTCCTTGGCTTAGGGCTTCCCCCTTTACCAAGTATCAATCAAATCAACATCTTGAATATGAGTTAAAACATCATGCAAAACTTGTCATCAATATCACAACAATAGATGGCAACTACACAAGCAATCACAACATCATCAACCCCCCTAACATCTCAAAGCAGAGTCTCTCAATGACCAACCACATCATTCACCACTCAAGCCACTAACACAACATCACCGCTCACCACCACCACAAACACCATTCTAAATCCACCACCACCCCCACCACCACCAAACTCCAATTTATCAAACAAATAAAACATGGCATTGCAAGCTACTCACCAAGATTATTATCAAAAGGCATTCCTACAAGTGCAAAAGAAAAAAGCCACACAACTAGCTGCCCAACAAGCCGCACAAGCAACAAAAAATGCTCAAGCCACCCAAATTGCATAGCAAGCATAGCAGGCCCAAGATTTATTCCAACAAGAAAAACAAAAATTCGCTCAAGTTGCACAAGCTACTCAAGTAGCCCAAGCCCCATTACAAGCACAAAAGGCTTCCCAAGCCCAAATTCTATTGCAACAACAAGTGGCACAAGAACAAGTGCAAACACAAGCAATGCAAGCACAAGCACAAATTCTTGAACAAAAACAAGGAACACAACTACAAGCATATCAACAAGCAATAAAACAATATCAAGAGTAGCAAGAAGTAGCCCAATTAGCAGCCCAACAACAAGTGTTGTTGGAACAACAACAAGCACAATAGCAAGCTCAACAACAAGCAATCTTAGTGTAGCAACAACAAGAACAACAACAAGCATTATTTATACAACAGCAAGTGCAAGCATACCTAGCTCAACAAAATGTGAAAATACCATCAAAAAACACACCAAACAACACACCCATCCAACCCACAATTGAAACACCCCAGAACACCTTTATTCCCCTTGATCTGCAAAATGGCGTAATGACACAAATCAGGTTTCTCTCGCAACAAGTGCTCAGTCTTCAATCAGGGTGAACCACAAAAACACCAAGAAACTTATGTCCCTATCCATTTGATAGGAGCCTTGTGACGAAACCATTCCTGAAGGGATTTGAGATCCCCAATTTCAACAAGTATTGTGGGATGGGAAACCCTGAAGATCACATCAGGGAATTCCAAGTTCATTACATGGAAGTCACATATGACCATACTTATTTGATGTAGCTATTTCATAGGAGTTTGGTTAGCCACACAATGGAATGGTTTTCTCACCTACCTACATGCATTAGAACATTCCAAGAAATTATAGACACATTCATTAAAAATTATGCATGCAACATTGCCATGGATGTTAGTCTAGAAGAACTCTGAGCTCTAAAACAAAGATATAATGAATCATTCGCTTCATTTCTACAATGATGGTGATACAAGGCCAATTAGAGCAAGTGGACCATGCCTGAGGAACAACAAGTATGCACCATCATATCCAACTTTGACAACCTCTTGGAATTCCATCTGAAGGTCCAAAGGATTACCACATATGATCAGTTGATCTCTAAGGTGCTCAACATCGAATGAGCCCTTATGACACAACTAGTAGGATCAACTTCATACCCTGAACAACATAATTATCCACCCACAAATTATAATGAAAAACCTCGCACATGGGCAAGGAATAAAAATGTTACCAGTGATGGTGTCATCGATGCCAAAGTTGTCATCAATGCCCCTCATCAAAATACACCCACACCGCAAATCCAAATCCAATAGCAAAACAATCATCAAGTAACACAACAACCAAACAATAATCAAGCAATCAATAATCTCAATGATCAAAGGGGACAACCCCAACAGAACAAAAATTACCCCAAGAAAAAATACACTGCTTTGGGGGAACCACTTGAAGTCATAATGAAGTTGATAAACAAAAAACTCATCAAGGCTCCTACCTTTGAGAATTACCAAGAACCAAACATGAAATATCCTTGGTATAATGAGAATCAACTCTGTGAATTCCATAAAATCAAAGGCCATACCATGAACAGTTGCATGAGATTAAAAAACTTAGTTCAAGATCTTATCGATCAAAGGATTATAAATGAGGAACAACCAACAGGAAATGAAAACCTTAAGATATACATGATTTTGATGCCTAACCATGGCAATAAAGGAAATAATAACATAGATAAAGGAAAAGAAACCTTTACAAATATAAATCATGTGTTTGAAACTATCATTGCTTCCCTAGAAGAAAACTACGCTACCATCACCATCAAAGGAGCCCATGGTGATTGTGGAGTCACCACAAGAGGTGACAAAGTTACCATTGCAAGATCATCCCAACAAAATAGAGTCCCTACATTTAGATCTATTCCCAATGGCTAGAATGTCCTAGATCAGCTCAAAAGAACACCAGTGCAAATCTCCATCATGGAGTTACTAAAGATCTCATCTACTCATAAGAGAATCCTAGAAGGAGCATTGGATTCATCCACTGTCCCTATAGATCTTGATACGAAACAATTCCAAGCTATGGTCAGAAATATCATTACACCAAATCTCCTCACATTCTCTAACCAGGATTTCCCCACTCAACCATCTCACAATTGTGCACTCCACTTAGAAGTCCTAGTGCACAAAAGCAAAGTCAAATGAGTCTTGTTAGATGGAGGTGCAAGCTTGAATATATGTTCTCTCAAGCTCATCAAACAATTAAAAATCTTAGAGGATTCTATTGAAAAAGGAAAGAGTACCACAATAAGAGCATATGATGATCAAGAAAGAGTGTCCCAAGGCATGATCAAAATCCCTATTCAAGTAGGGCCGGCTGTCATGGAAACCACTTGTTAGGTCTTGGACCTCGAGTTCCCATATAACATCCTCCTAGGACGTCCATGGATTCATGCAATGAAGGCAATAGCATTGACCTTCCATCAATGTGTGAAATTCACACATGAGCAATAAGAAGTCACCATCCATGCAGATCCCAAACCCTTCTCCTATTGCAAAATACTTGAAGAAAAGTACTATAAAATCCCCCAAGTACCGAAAAATGATGAGGGCCCATCTACACCAGTCATTGATCCCATCACTCTCACATCCACTTTTGTGATAGAGACACCCATCACTTCTTCCATTCCCATCATTTTTGACATTAAGGTCATCATACAAGACAACAGTTGTGGAAACTACAAGATCCAAAAAATTCTTTTGTGGTAGGAGAGTTACCACAATCTCCTAGATCACGGGGACGCCCACAAGAAAATGAAGCCTCCCCATCTCAAACATCTCGTGAAGACTATCCCAACTTTACAAGTTGGGGAGACCTTCTCCAAGAAGTTATTGAGGCAGATCCATCTCATATGCTATATCAAGATGAGAGACTAGTGGTTGATTTACCAATGGATGGCAGAAGAAAGGGTCTGCAAATGATGCTTAGAATGGGCTATGAAAGAAATGAAAGACTTGGAAAAAATGACAATGGGCTAATAATACCTATCATTCTAGAGATGTGAATGAAAAATCTTGGCCGTGGATGTACCCATCTGAGTATAACCATACATTTCTGAAGTCCTTTGGTTAGAATAGTTAATAATCTTCCTCAGCCAACTAAAACTGAACTACACTTACTAGTATCCACGGGTCACATATTAGATAACTATACGTTTGATATAACCAATGTTTGTAGTAGTAGTGATGACGAGGATCCCACACCCAATCTACCTAGGATTTTTGAGGACACCACTCTGTTCATGATCAACACCCTATCCTTTGAATCAGACCACCAAAATCATGAAATCCACCTAGTATACCCCCAACTCATCAACTATGACCAACAAGGAGCACCAATTCTTGATATATTCAAAAGAAATGAGGCACTCTCAGAATTCATGGGACTTCGGGATAACATTCCATGTGGGGATCACAAAGCAGGGTTCGTAATGGAGCTAGATACACATGCCTATTATGGGGAAATTATTGAATACCTCAATCACAAAAGTGAAAAATTAAGAATAATATCTAAGTCCTTGAGTGAAAACCACACTGTGGCACTCTCTGACTAGAAAAAAGTAAAAAGAAAGGATGCATCCAATTGTGAAAACCTCTCCAAGGCACCTGAGGATGGGGGATTTAATCTTCCTTTCAAAGAACTTCATCAAGAAAAATCAACAGTCCTATAGAAAGGTGCAATCTAGTCAATCTAGGAATAGAGGAAACCCCACACATTACATTCTATGCATAATCATTACTATCAGAAGAACAAGAGCTCCTAGTAGCCTGCCTAAGAGAAAGATAGATAAACTTCACATGGAGCTATGTTGACATGCCAGGACTTGATCTAGAAATCATGGTTCACCACTTAGCAGTATATCCAAAATCAAAGCCTATTAAACAAAATCTCAAAAAGATGCATCCTTAGATCGCCTTATTGGTCAAAATGGAATTAAAAAAGCTACTAAATGCAGGATTCATTCGACCGATAAATTATCCAGAATGGGTATCAAACTTGGTACCTATCTCAAAACCCAATGGGGGCATCAAAATTTGCACAAACTTTAGAGAATTGAATAAAGCATGTCTGAAAGATGACTTCCCACTTCCAAACATTGACATGATTGTAGATATGATAGCCAGACATGAAATGTTGTCACTAATGAACAGATTCTTAGGGTATAATCAAATCATGATAGCCAAAGAAGACCAACATAAAGCAAGATTCACTTGTCCATGGGGGACTTACTATTGGAATATGATTCCATTCAGCTTAAAGAATGCAGAAGCAACATACCAAAGGGCCATGACATTGATATTCCATGACATGATCCATAAGGCGGTCAAAAATTATGTTGATGACATTCTAGCCAAATCAGAAAGAGAAAAGATCACATAACAACCTTAAGTGCCATTTTTGATAGGCTAGAAGAGTACAAGGTCAGATTAAACCCAAAGAAGTGTGTCTTTAGCATACAATCAAGAAAACTGCTAGGATACATAGTGTCAATGAGAGGTATCAAGGTAGATCTAGCAAAGGTAAAAGCAATCCTAGAGATGGAGGCACCAAAAACATTATAGAAATTGAGAGGTCTCTAAGGAAGGCTTCAATCCATTCAAAGATTCATATCATGGTTGGCGGACAAACATAACCCATACTCTCACCTAATCCACAAGGGAGTAGCATACAAATGGGATAACAAGTGTGAAGAGGCATTCAATAAAATCAAAGAATATTTACTTACACCACCAATCTTAATGCCACCAATCCCAAGAAAACCATTAATTCTCTATGTATTAGCAACAATAGCAACCCTTGGAGCTCTCTTAGCTCAACATGATGAAAATGGAACAGAAAGGGCTATCTATTACATCAGTAGAACAATGGTTGGGCATGAGCTAAACTATTCATTCATTGAGAAAGCATGTTTAGTAGTAGTGTTTGCATCATAGAAATTCAGACATTACATGTTGGCGCACAAAATAAAACTAATTGCCAAAATCAACCCCCTCAAGTATTTATTGTCAAAAGCAATGCTCATATGAAGAATGGCCAAATGGGCGATGATACTATCAGAATATACCAGAATATGTGGAGTGGAAACCAATCAAATTCCAAGTCATCACAGATCAACTTGTAGAAGCACCAATCTATTCAGAGAATCCTCTCATCTCAGAGTTTCTAGATGAATCTATTTTCAATCTTAATGTACAACTGACCACTGGAAACTATACTTTGATGGCTCATACACATAGCATGGATCAAGATTTGGCATCTTCTTTATCACCCCTCAAGGGGATTGCATACCAAGGTCCTACAAACTAGCATTTCCCTACACCAATAACATTGGAGAATATGAGGCATTAACCATAGGTCTCATAATAGTAGTATAGTGGAACATTATAGCTCTTAGAGTATACAAAGACTCTCAATTGACAATAAATCAAGTGAATGATGAATACTAGACCAAGGATGATAAGCTCACTCCATACAAGAAATTGGTGGAGACTATCAATGAATCCTTCATTGAAATCGCATTTGAGTGAATTCCTAGAGCCAACAATAGAGTAGTAGATGCCATGGCAACAATTGGGTCCTTACTGGATATCCCCCACAACATTTGAAAATATGAATTCATGATAGAGTAGCTTCTCATGCCAACATTTGAGGTACTAGAATCAGAATTGGTGTGTGAAATCATTGGTCCCAATGATCCTTGGTACCATGCAATTTATACATACCTGTCGATTTACCCTCAAACCTAAAATGAACCTTTGTAAAAAGGGCATCCTGATTTGTCATCTTAGGAGACACCCTATATCATAGAAGCATAGAAGGAATCCTACTATGCTACTTAAATGTTGAGGATGCATTGACTACTCTAACTGAAGTACATAATGGTATATGTGGTTCGCACTCGAGTGGAATAACTATAGCCAAGAAATTATTGAGGATGGGGTATTATTGGCCTATTATGGAAAAAGAAGCACATGACTATGCTAGAAAGTGTCTACAATGTCAGCAACATGGGGAACTCATTCATGCTTCAGCTCAAGACCTTCATCCCATCATCACACCATGGAAATTTTTGTAGTGGAGACTTGGTCTCATTGAAAAAATCACTCCCACTTCATCTAATGGTGATATGTTCATCATAACCACCATGGAGTACTTTACTAAGTGGATAGAATCCATACCCATGGCATATATAACTTGGAAAAAAATATCAAATTTCATCCTAAACTATCTCATTTTCCAGTATGGTGTTCCACAAGCTATTATCTCAAATAATGGGACACCATTTAAAAATAAGGATTTCTGCAACTAATGTGAGAAATTAAAAATTCAACATCACTTATCCACCCCATACTATCCCCAAGGCAATGGCCAAGCAGAAGCTACAAACAAGGCCATTCTAAAAATCCTCAAGAAAATAGTCAATGTTGCAGGTCATGACTGGCATCTACAACTTAATCTTTCCCTATGGGCCTACCAAACCAGCATCCACACACCCACCAGTGCCAGCCCCTTCTCCCTGGTCTACAGATCAAAAGTAGTACTCCTCATTGAGATCGAGCTCCCATCCCTTGGAATATCACTACAAAACCTCATCACGAATGAAGAGTACCAGGTATAGAGATTAAATGAGCCAGAGCTATTGGATGAGTAGCGTATGGATGCTTTGAATCATCTACAAGTCTATTAGAATAGACTCAAAAGGAGCTATAATAAGAGAATCAGAAGTAGGACTTTCCAAGTTGGAGAACTGGTATTAAAAGAGAATCATTGAAAGAATGTCCCAAACCCAAGCAACAAAGGGAAATTTGAACCCAATTGGTTGGGACCATTTGTTATCACAAAAAGTTATAAGTCAGGGGCATATTAGTTACCAACACCTGAAGGGGAACCTCTACAAGAGCCCGTGAATAGCTCTCATCTCAAAAAGTTTTATGCCTAAATATTTCAAGGTATAGAACCAAAAAATCTAAAAATCTAAAAATGTCCTAAAAAATGGTTACTTTGATGAAAACATGGTAAATAGGAATCTTGGTGACAAAAAAAAAAACAAAAAAAAATCCAAAAAAAAAAGAAAAAGCATTGAAAATAGTAAAGAGAAAAATTGTCCTCTAGTGAAAATTGCTTCAGTGACACTTTGGACAAGTACCTTGGTGAAAACTTGGGAAACAGGCACCTTGTGTAAATAAGCACTTCTCATTCACCAATATCTCTATGGCTTGTTCTGCATCATCCACTCATAACATTTCCATCATCCATCGCATTCAAATCTTCATCCATCACTCATCCACCCACATCTGCATCATAGCTTGGTCCTATTTTCGTATCATGATCCCTCCTAGTACTACTCAGCCCACCCTCAAGGTCAGTTTGTCCTACCTTTATTGGAATGGTCTATTGCATCACGTTGGGGGCATGTTCTTATCAAATCAGATTTGTGTATATCCTTAAGGTTCTAAAATCAAAAAATCAAAAAATGTCAAAACATCAGAAAATCAAAAAATATCAAAACTTCAAAAAATTCAAAAACATTCAAAATATATCAAAAAATCCAAAAATAGGTCAAAAGTCAGTCAAAAAGTCAAAAACAAAGTCGTTAGTTGAAGTACGGGTCTCTGAGCCTTGAACATAGGCAAGGTTGATCTTTGATCATCCCCCGAGACACTTAGGTTAGTCCTTTAGGAGTCTGTCATAATAAACTGACATTTCATCATGTGTATCATCATTTGTAAATCAGTCAAGTTGTTTGTCAAACTATGTGGTCTCTACATGTATAACATAGGAAAGGCTAATCTATTGATCAGCCCCTAATGCCCCTAGGATAGGTCCTTAGATTAGTCTCTTGGTCAAAATCTCAAAAAACCCCAAAACATCAAAAAATAAAAAATAAAAACATTTGAAAATCTCAAAAAATACCAAAAATAGCCTTAAAACATTACAAAACATCAAAAACATCAAAAAATTTGAAAAATAACATCCATCTCATCTCGCTTGCACCCACAATAATCAATCATCCATAATAAATGATTGTCATCCTCAACCTTTGGTAAAACTAAAACAAATTTAGCCGATCAAAAGTGGAAACTCAAAACATCAAGTCTCAAGTCTTAATCAGTATATAAGCAGGTTGGTCAACTCTTGGTATTGATAACCTATCATCCATTCAGTCCCATATCAATCATTTGAAAGAACAAGCACTTAGGATAAATGAAATGGCATGCCACCATCCACTAACAAGTCCTAGGATGCATCCTTCCTATAATGGTCATTATTTTTTTTGCAATAGTTTTGGTTCTTATCCTTTAAAACACATTCCCTTTTTGTTAGCGGTATTGAAGAACACCAACTTGTTTGTTTACTTTATCATTGTCTTTTGACTTATCTTATTGTGGTCATTCCAAGGACTTCTTGATGATATTTGAGCAAAAGATTTAGAGAAATAGGAATGGGGCAATGTTCATTATCTTTTGTCTATTGTGCTTCTTGTATGTTCTTGTAATATAACTTGGTGAATACTTTGTTTGTTAGTTATGTATGGAGGGTGTTTTGAGCAACTTGTTGACTATTGCATTCAAAGGTTATACCTTTCCGTGTTTTGGCCTGAGGTATTTGCAACATCTAAAATGCATCCTATCAAGGTTTTTGTATGTTAGGAGTGAACAAGAACACTCCTATCTGATTGTCAAGTCAAATTTCATCACATTGGGTACAATGCCATCTTGGTTCTCTACACTTTGATGCATTGTACCATGTGTGTTATCAAACATAATAAAATTTTCCCTTTGAAAATCCCAATTCCTCGGCAAGAAATCATCATCAGTTTGCATATTCATCATCTCATGATTTGTTGAAGTGTCTTTCTTTTTCATCCCTTCTTGCTCATCATGCTAACAAGGTACTATGATAGTTAGTTATCATCAATCATCATCATCAATCCTGCATCCACAAATCACCAGAATATTTCATAAACATATCATGTAGGGAACATATGCATTTCATTTCCATCATCATATAAACATGGTATTATAAACATTTTCCATAAATTAACATTGCATCCATTTTCTTGCATTGCATTACATCCATCACATAACCATCACATATCATTCATTTGCATGGACCATTTCATAAACCATTACCATATACTACACAATCAAACATACTAGTGAGTCATCACATTATAAGCATACATACTCACATCATGTGAAATCATTTCCCACATTATGTTCATTGTTGCATAAAACATCATCATACCACTTTGCATTAACATATCATTTCATATATCATGTCACATCACAATAAAGGCATCACATACCTTTCACATTATCATTAAACATGTTTAGGATGATATGTTATTCTTAGCATCGTTAAAAACCATCTCATTTACATCATCAATACATATCACATAAAACACAACCATTGCATTTACATTTCATTATATCATCCATTAATCATCCATTTCATTTCATAAATAGCATCACAATCATTTTTTGCAATTCATTGCATAAATCATTCCACATCATTATAAACATAAATAGGAAAAAAAACCCATTACATGCAGAACGTACATACATCCATAATCATTTCATATATAAGCATGATTCACATCATTTTGTGTATACACCATAGATCATTCCCATATCATTTTACATATTACATTTCATATCACATATCATCATTTGCATCAACATAAATGTGCCATCATATATTCACAAATACATCTACATATCATGAATCAACAACATAATATAGATCTATTACTCACATAATGCATCCATAATTACATCATATAACATCATAACATCATTGCACAACATATAGAAGTAGAATCATGCATAAATAAATGATATCACATCACATCAAAAATCATCATCTCATATATATATCATCATCAGATAACTATCATAGTACAAAATAATCAGATCACCGTACATGTATGTTAATCATTACAAAAAGGCCCATCGGGCTATCAAAATGGAGCCCATAAGGCACGAAAAATGATATCATCTCGATCAAAAAGAGGCCTAACCTTTCTATCTGTTGCCTCACCTCTATCACCATGACCCTCTGTCAATCTAAAACTGGTCCACTACAACTACTCTAGGGCCCGCTTTGCTCTAGGCATGGCCTAGTGATAGTGCTAGCAATAATAATCGGCCTCTCAAACAACCTCCCTGTAAGAATAAAGTGACACTATACTCTGAGAGGAGGAGGTTGCCATGCTCTCCAACTACTATCTCTGGCCCATCTCTGTGGCCACCTATAACTCTGTGGTCTGTCTCTACAATATGGCTTGATCCCTCTTGGCCATAGCCTGGTCCCTTTCAGTTTGCACCTAATCTCTCTCCCCTATCAAAGTCTACACCCAGGCCTATAGCTATGCAATCAATGTATCATGAGGGTCCACCTACCCTACTAGTTGTATTGGTAGGGGCTACACCTCGAGCTGCATGTGAGGCTAATCCTCACCCTTAGCCAGTGGTAGTGCACCTGTCCGATCCTACTACCTAGCTGGAACTATTGTTGATCCTACATCTGCACATCACCTTGACTCAGCTGAACTGGTTAAACAGGGGGCCTGACTGGCTGGTCCTACTGTGCACCATCTCTCCACCCTCATCCTCCCCCTTTGCCCCTCACTCACCATGGAGCAACAACGACTTCTGGAACTATCAAACTTAGGGGAGGCTAGAACCAGTTCCTGTATGCTTGAGTAACACCTAGATTTGCAGGCCTCTGATCATAAACCCATGGCTTGGCCACCAACTGTCTAAAATTGTAAACAACCTCTAAAGAAAGAATGTATCACCCCGATGATGTCTATGAGGTGATGCCAGACAATATGGCCACATAGTCATCATTAGGCTGGTCCTGGTGGGAAAAGAAAATTTGCTCTGCATCCTCATCCCATCCAGGCCAACCAAGGTATGGCCACCATATAAACAATATCATCTCATTTAGGACCCTCATCCAATAAGGAATCTCATGCTCGCCAGTGTGTGTAAAGGACACACCACCTCTGTAATGCCATACAAGGTGATTATCAGGCCCCATCGGTACTAGAATGACGTGTGGGTGAAGAATGACAATGTGCTCCCATGCCTATATGTGGAGAAGTGTCATGATTGCTTTGAGTGCTTTTCCATCTAGGTAAACTTACTCGTGAAGATCTTTGTATAGTGACACAAGAAGAATAGGCCCCCAAACAAAATGAGTAGGCTTGTCACGCATCACCATGCACTCCCAGCAGAGTCCCCAACTAGGACTGAAGTACCAACATTGTCAATCTGGGGCACTGAGACTATAAATGATTGCTGCAACCACTAGATAGAATGATGATGTTAGTGACCTATGCCACTCCAACTCTATATAGCCCTTGCAAATCACAAGCTCATCTATGTCAAGAACTAAGTAGCAGGCATTTTGCCCCTCATCTATATCAAAAATGATGTGTCAACCATGAATTAACAATCTCGGGATGCGCCACATGTCCTCCAAGGTGACAGGAGCCTCACAGTCAGAAGATGGAAGGATGAGGGCTCATTGTGCCATCTCTTAGCAAGTGCGGACATCACTCCTACTCCCTATCACTAAGGTCTCACAAGTAACTAAAAATCTCTCAAGATCTGTGTTCCCGGGAATACAACTCCCTCATCGTATCCTGCATCAAGGAAGGTCACCATGTTAAATTTTTTTGAAAACTTCATTTTGAGTGTCCAAGAAACCACTCCAGTGTCACTATCCATGATGGCATCGCAATTTGATTTTTATCAAACTATGACACTAGGGCACAAAATGCCAAAAATTGCACCGCCATGGTGCAATTTCTTTCTAAGCATCATAGTTTGCAAAGATTAATATTGATAGGGTGTCACCACGTCGCACTTTGGAAATGAAATCATAGGCCATGACCTCAGCATCAGAGTTTGGAGTTCATTTCCAAACTCCAAACTCCACCGCCGCAACACAATATGACACGGAGCAGTGCAATTTGATTTTTGAGCGGCGCTATACAGCTCCGCTATAGAATATCTAACTTTGAAAGCAATAAATGAACATGACAAATGAAAAAGTAAAGCTCAAGTGAAGACCACTTATCGATGCCCCTATGTCGAGTGGCCATTGGTATGTCCGAACTCGCATAGAAATGTGCATCTCGAGCTGTCATTGTGCCATATCATCAAGAGGTCAGAGCTCAAATCTCAAGGTTGATAGATGGTTGTGCGAAAATGACTTGAAAGTGACCCCTCAAGCCAATTTTAACCTTGAAAATTAGGGTTTTTTCACCATGTTTGGCTATTCCACTAGGGTTTTGGACCCTTGAACATTTTCTTATCTAGTTGAGGCATGTTTTACATCATTTTATTGTGTTTAGACATATTTTTGGCCTCCTAGAGCCTTTTTGGACCTGTCAGGCACCTTGTCCTATTTTTTTGAGAGATCACCCAAAAATTTAAATTTTCATCCAATCACTTGAGGGTGCAATATATTGGCATGTTTTTTCTTGCCGGGCAGCAATGCGGCAAGATTTTGAAAATGATTTCTTTTTACTTTGATTGAGATTGTTTATTCTTTGAACCAACGCAATGAGTGCATTGCTTCAAAGAGGGGTGAAATGTAGACACGTAAAATATATTGATTGACATTATGCATCTTATCCTAACCACTAAAATTGTTTCATCTTGAATAATCCTTCGATCTAACCGTTTAATCAAATACCCTTATTTAATTAAATTCATCATTATTTCCTCTCTTAAATAAATAAATCGGTTATCTAATCAAATATCCTCTCTCTTGATATTTAAATCAACCTGTCTGATCTAACTATCCCCATTTAATTAAATAGTTAATTTTATTAATTAAATCTCTAAGTCTATCTATTAAATTAAATAAATTAAAAATTTATTTAATTTAATCTAACATCATCTCTTTTAATTAAATAAATAAAAAATCTTTATTTAATTGGTCTCTTATCACATTTTTCTCATTATTTGATTTAAATAAATTCATAAATCTAAGTCAAATGAGTCACATCATTTAATCCCTTCATTAAATTAATTAACTTGGATTAATTTAATCTCTTATCATGCTCCATCCTCTAGCTTTTCCCACTTGCACATGAAAATATACTTATTTGATTTATTAAATTTCTATTTTCCTCAACAAGGCATCTTTTAAGGAATATTCTTCAAGTTTGAATTCAAAAATCTAAGTTTACATGTACATCCAACAAGGCATTTACTCCATCTTACATGTCCTTTTCCTTGAGCCAAGTGGCCTTCAATGCATTCTTCCTTCTCTCTTGTAGGTCATTTAAACAAATTCAAAATTCAAAAATATGCATTTATTGGCACAATCATCAAAACTTGCACATCCTCCATCCACTCACAAGTTGACAAGTGGCACTTTTCTATTAGCTAATTTTTAGTCCCACATTTCTCTATTTTGGGCATGTTTTCAACTTTTCAATCTATAAATAAGAGGTTAATCTATTCATTTTGGCATCCACAATTTGAATAAACTTACTATGCTCAAATCTTTAGCAAATTTCATACATCATCATTGAATCTTAGCTAGGTTATACAGATTTTTCCATTGGAGCACTCATCAAGCATCAACAAAGTGGATCATTCATCAACATTAAACAAGCTTGCATCATAGGAATTGGGAAAGAGCCAATTTTCATATCAAATTGGCACCAATTCCCTCAAGAGATTAGGGGTTTACATTGCATTAGAATAGAATTTGATATGCTTTAAGTCTATTATGTTCTTCATCTCATTTATTTTCCTCTTTTGCAATCTAAATGAATTTCTTGAGGAATCTACATTCCAACCTTGCATTTGATCTAATTTTTCAATTGATTTCTTGTGTTATTGTAGGTTTTGGATCTAGGTTCATAGTTTCGTAACTTGAAACTTTAACTAAGCTTATTCTAATAACACTTGTAATAACTCAAGTAAATTCAGATTCTAAGAATTAGAAGTAAACAAGGAATGATTGATTTGACACTAAAGCTTAAATAAAATTGCTTCTAGAACACACACGAAGACTCATTGTACTTATTATATGTAAATTAAAATAAAGATTACAAAAGAAAAACATAAGACGAAGTACTAGAATAGATTGAGAGAGTAGACCAAAGCAAGATGGGCATGCGATTTCCTTCCTCATTTTTATAATAGAAAATACACTTTTGGGAAAGCAAATTATAGAAAATTAGGCTTACAATATGTGATCAAACCAGATTACACTTGAAACAAAAAGTGAACAAACATTAAAAAAGAAAGTTGTAGGAAAAATAGGCTCACCAAATTTGTTATCACAACAACAATTATAAATTAATGGGAAAGGTTTCCCTTATTTATACACAAACAAGGAGTAGGGAACCCTAAAATATCTTGGTGTTTACAACCAGTCTTTCCAACATGCAAGCTTTTATTGCTAAAACTAAACAAAATGTAACTTAACAAATAACTAACTGCTAACATTAGTTAACTAATATGACAACAAGAAAAGATCCAAATATACATTTGATATTTCCAAATAATAGAGAAGGATGAATGAGAACATCCACTTTAACAAGGAAAAGGCATCAAGTTAACTACTACCTTTACTTGAGTTCTATTCCTAAGAATCTTTGCATGCTTTAACTGGTAGTTCACTCATTGATAGCTTGGTAAATCATATCCTCCAAAAAGTTGTTAATTTCCTCTTCATCAGGAACACTAATACTATCCAAAATGATGTAGTGTTTTTCCAACATCTCCTCACCATCTACAATCAAACTTAACAATTATTTCCTCTTTTTAGCTACTTCATCAAATTTTACTCACATTGGGGCAACATGATTCATCTTGCAAGCAAAGGGATCACCATTAAAACCACCATAGAAAAGGTTCAAAAACTCTATCTGTAATTCACCAAGATCAAAGTAAGTGTCATCTTCATGTCGATATTGACAAGCAATCTATGACACAAACATACTTTAAAACTTGAGAGTATTATCAACCTTTTGTCTATATCTAGCCAACTCTACAAATATTCCTTTGTAGGTTTTTTCTTTGAAGAGGTGTTTTTCTCTCCAAGAAAAAAGATTCTTCTTGTGTTCTTCTATAATGACTAAATCAAAAGCTATTCTCAAGTTAGAAATGAAAAGTTTCAATAACTCTACCTGTAGTTCATTGAGATCAAAGTAAGTGTCATCTTCACGTTGATATTGACAAGGAATCTGTGACAATAAAATACTTATGAACTTGAGAGTATTAGCAACCTTTGTCTACATCCAACCAATTCTATAGATATTCCTTTGTAGGTTTTTACTTTGAAGAGGTGTTGTTCTCTCCAGGAAAAATTCTTCTTGTTGTGTTCTTTAATGACTATAACATAAGCCATCCTCAAGTTAGAAATGAAAATATCATCTCTTGGTTTCCTTTCCACTATATTATGGTCAAACTCCTAAATCCTTGAGCAAAGATTTTGGGAATTATACCTCAATTGGTACATCTCTACAAGTATAAATCTACCCCTTCTTTTGAATTCTTCTATCCCATCTCTCATATTTTTCGTATATGACCATTTGACTTAGTTGATGTTGATCTCTAGGTGATTCCAAATTTTTTTCAAGCAACAAGGTGGTCCATGAAGTACCATGAAGGAGATTGGAAACATACTATCATAGCTATCAAATCTTAGCCTTGAGGGTTGGCTTATCTTCTCCATCTTTGAGCACTTGTCCCTTCATATTATGCTACAACCTCGAAGAGATTTACATTAGTATGATGGGTTCTTGTTTTGAGATTGACTTTGACAACTTTGAAGTCATTAATTTCAACCTTGTTAATATTCTTGTTCTCCAGAGGTGTGGTAAACTGAAGGATAATCTCGCCTTCAAAATTCTTCTCCATAGGAACTTGCTTATTAAGTTTCTTCTCTTTTATGTCTTGGTAGACACTATCAAGTTTAGAAAAGTTCAACTGATAAGAATAATTCTTCCTCTTCCTACCCAACAGGTTCTTAAGCCAAGATGTGAAGTCTCTACTAACTTCTCTAGGAGGATCCGTTCCAACTTTGACAACTCCTAATGGATGAATAGGTGTTTAGACATTGCAAACTGGTGAATCACCTTCAAAATCTATATGAATAGGAGAAAGCCTTAGAGATGGTGGAAGAACAAGAGTTGAGGGAATGACTTCAACTTGCAGTGCTGACTAAACTCAAACTTATGGCGCTTCTACTAATTGTTCCTACCGATTCACCTTTTCCTTCAATACCATCATCATTCTACTAATCTTTGAATCTTTTAGAGGATTTCTCATAGCTTTCACTCTCAATTTTGATTTAGAAGAAGAAAGTAGAGTTGAATGAATTATTGGTGACTCTACAATTGGAATAGCTACCTCCCATGCATTCTTACTGTTTAGGAAGATCTTACTGTTCTTGATAACTTGGCTTGTCCTTTTCTCAATTAAGGTGCTCTCTTTGGTAGAAAAATCAACTTGTGAAAGTGGTCGTTGCTTGACCTAATTTGGGGCATACATGGGAATTAGAACTTCCCCATAATCATCTAAAAAACCCTCCACCTCTTCTGATAAGAAATCTACCATCTACCAAAGAGTAAGTTTGAAGTAGTTGTGCTCATGCACTTCAAACTCATATGTATAAATAACCCAAAAATATTCAACTTTAGGTACATGTGCATGATTCTAACCAAGATGGGATGTGAAGAAACCATAAGGGTCATATGAATGTATCTCCTTAAAAAGATTGAGACCAAAATTTGACATTTCCTTGCTCATCAACTTAGCGTTAGCTGCCAATCTACATTTGTATATACTCATCTCAAATGAGAAGCTGAAGGAAAGCTTCCATCTGTTATGCAAAAATGGGTGCACTTCATGTACTTTCCTTAGAAATTTCATAAATATGACCTCATTAGTTGGATATCTAGGAAGTATGACTGGATCGCCTGAGAAGCCATATACTCTTATGTAGGAGAATGTGGGGAATTGGATAAACCAAACAACCCACTCCACCATTGCCAATTTGGATTCTACTGAAATCCATATATGCAACTCATTATCAAGATCCTACACCATATGCATCAAGAATAGATCATTTGCCAGCTTTTAACATTACTCATATTCTAAAAACTTTAACGATGGGAAATGATCATACACATGTAGAACACCCATGGTTCCAAAGATAGCAAAACCTCTAAATTTACCTATAAAGGACATTAGATATATGAGGTAGGATATCATGTGGAATTCATGTGATTTGAAGAAATCTATCATCTGATGGTGGAGAAAATCACTAATCAACATTGGCTAGTCATAGTGGTTTGTCTTATCAAAAATATGGGAAATGATGTAAAACATCCAAGGAAAGAATTTATTGGCCTCTTCTTGACCTGTGACTCGGTTGAGCAAAGTAATCATGACTACATATTCCTCCTTGAACCCATTGTTCCCAACATTCCTTAGCAAATTATTTTGCTTCTCTTTCAACTAGTTTTGAGCCATTCTTTTCCAACACTTGTCCTTTTGTGCATACCACACCTTTTCAGATTCTTCAATAGATATGATGAATTTTTATGTCCATGGTGGTACTGTGAAACATTTCTCAATATCTTCCAACTTAAGGCTGCAAATAATATGCCCATATGTTGATATTATTTCTAGTGAAGTTGAATTGTAATGCTTGACACAAGCAATTACGAATTCAAGGCTTTGCACCGAGATGGGGATAGAAGTTGTTACAAGCAACCTAGAATGATCAATATTTTTGACTACAATGTTTCTCATGTCTTCTAAAGCACACAAATTGAACACTAGAAGCACATAATGTAAGTTGGTTTCAAAAGTTCTCATGAAATCATGTAGCAACACTAATTTGGTCCTGATTTATGTTGGAGAGTACTGCATGTTAAAAAAATTGACTTTTGATTGTAAACATGTCTATTTTCAAACAAGTTCTACATAAAAGAGCTAAAAATAGATCGTTGATTTTTCTTTAGAAAAGGAATTTTTTTAAAAAAAAGTTGAGGTGTGGGTTTTTTATAAAATCTTATTCTAAAGAGACCCAAATCGTCAAATTTTGAAAAATATGAGCATTTTCCATAGAACAAGATCATGCAAGATTTCATAAAAAGTAGGACTAAAAAATAGAGGTTTAGGTTTTGTAAACAATTTTGTTCTGAAGAGATCCAAATTGTCAAATTTTAAAAAAATTGAGGATTTCCCAAACATGCATGATTTTCCAAAATATAGGGATCACCATGCAAATTTTTTTAAATTTTTCCAATCTTCAAGAGGAATGAAAGATAAGTAGACTCAAATCAATGAAACTTGAAAATTTTGACCACCTATACCTAAAATGTGATGCCCTAGAAAAATAGACCATGCAAAAGTGTTCCTCTATGCTTCCTAATCTTGAATCCATGAAGAAAACTGAAACATCTCTTCATTTGAGTCTCCAAATATTGACAAGAAAATTTTATGTTTCTTCCTCTGAAAGCCAACCTATACAATATGAAAAATGAATGTGAAAGGCTTTCTTAAATAGGGTTTAGAGATTAAAAAATGCTTTCATGCAAAATCCTATTATTTTGGAGTCTGCAAGCAAAAATATTTGACTTTGTTTGCATCAATATGGAGAATTCCTATAAAATAGGGTAGCAAAAAAAAGCATTCATATGAGGAAATTTTCAAAAATAAAATTTAAGGCAAGATGACTTGGGCGCCTTCCTTGAAATAAGGTGCCAAAATTCACTAGAGAGAAAATTTCATAATTTTCAAATTTCACTCACTTCTAACTCTGTTGAAGCCTACTTCTAACTTTGATGATCCACCAAATTTCAATTGTCAACTCATAATCTTTGTTTGACCATGGAAAACTCATATTTGACCACTACTAAAGTGATCCCTAGTGTTGGCATTGCATCTCACACCATTGGGATGTAGATTAGAAATAGAAAACAATGCATAGATAAACTACTCTTCAAATTAGGAGGGGGAGATCCCTCTTTGCTAATGATGCTTAAAGAAAGTAAACTAAACCTTTTCCAATATTTTTGGTTCTCATCTAATAGCACAAGGTTATAAAACTCTTTTCATCATAGCTAGGTTTTTCCCTTTTCCAAAACTTCAACTACAACTAGGCCTACCCTAATGATGCTTCTAACAACTCAAGTAAACTCAGAGCTTGAGAGTTAGAAATAAACAAGGAATGATTTAATAACACATATGCTTAAACAAACTCACTTCCAATGTGCACCTAAAAACTCAATGTACTTTTCGATGCAAGCTAAAATAAAGCTTATATAAGCATAACACATAAAACAAAACCTAAGAAAGTAGATCAAAGCAAAGCATGCATAAGATTTCCTTTCTCAAGTTTCTAACAACAATTACACTTCTAGGACAAGAAGTTTGTAGCAATAACAAGCTTACAATTTAGCAATCAAACCAAAATACACTTGACACAAATTACACATTACTTGAACAATGATTTTCAACAAAAGGAATGCATGCAAACTTGCTCTTACACAAAGTGAATAGACACTAAATAACAAAGTTGCAGGAAAAAGAAAGCTCAACAATTTTTTATCACAATAACAATTCCTGAAAAATGGAAAAGCCTTCCCTTATTTATACACAAGTGAGGAGTAGGGAACCCTAAAATCTCTTTGCTTTTGATGGTCTTAAATCTTGGGTGCCCCTGGTTAGCCGGGGTGCCTTTTCTTTGGTAGACTTAGTTTTTATTTGAGTGTTTCAACTTTCGCTTTGCCTTGCATTCACCACTCTATGCTTGGAAATTTATTGTGCATTGAATATCGAAGATTGAAAAATATGCTAAGGCATGAATAGCTAGGTTCCTTGACTTTGATAGGGGTACCTAACATCTCCAATGTTAGATAAATTTTCACCATTTTCAAGATTTTTAGATTCCCCTCCTTTGCTCTTCATTCCTCAAGCATCTTTTGCCATTTCTCATCATCTATGTAGTGTTGAGACCTTGAATCTAACAATTGTAAATTGACCATCCTCCATTGATGATCTTAGAGCTCCTATTTTAGCTTCTAAAAAAGTAGAATAGACTCACCATACAAAAATTGATTTTTGACGATTCTGATTGGACTAACCTAAATGGGAAGTATTTTCAACCAATCAAAATCAGTTTGAGCCCTAGAAATAGAAATTCTATTTTTAGAAACTTTCTATTTTAGAAAATTTTGCTAGTATCTATTTGAGAAGAAACCTAAAAAAGCCAAAAAAAATCTATTTTTATAAATTGTCTAAAAATAGAAAATTTTCTAAAAGGTAGGGCTGAGAAACTGAGATTTGGTTTTTGAAGACAATGCCACTCTTAAGAGACCCAAATCATCAAATTTTGAAATTTTGAGTTTTTGACCAACATGCATTATATGCAAATTTCCATTTTCTGGCCCTTTCTGAATTTTTTTACAAGATTTTTACCACTTTTTTGTAAAAATGCCTTAATGAAGCAAAAATTGTAATTTTGGGTACAACATTTGGCTATATTTGGGGACCATGTCAGATACTTACAACATAGGAGAACTAGGAATCCCTTGACTCTTAAACTTAGATCAATGACTTATTAGTTGGGTATCAGATTTAGGACCATTTCCTAGTCACCCACCACAATACTTTTTCTCTAAATCACCTAGAATAGGACTTCCTAAATCACCTAAAAGTTGGAACTTCCCTAAAATCACCTAAAACAAGAGTGCCTAAAGACTCACCTAGAACATGACATAATGAAAACATTACGGAAAGGGGAAACACATCACAAAAACAAAAAGGAAAATTACTAAAAGTAAACTACTCCACCTGGAAGGGATGAAGTGCTTCAGGTATTTCCCACTATATGGCAATGGAAATGGATTACAACAGTGTTGTTTTTGATTAAAAGGTTTCACTTCTCTTCTAATGGGTATTGTAGGAGAAATATTTCAAGATGAAGATTGTCATATCTTCATATATCCAAGAAAACCTGAAAAAGGTCAGAATATGGTGCACAAAGTGAAACAAATACCATTAAGGCATTAGTTTTGTTGTTGTCAATCCTTGGGATGTCTCTAATGCTGATTACTTCAAATCAGTCAATCACATTCCAACTCAGTTTCTATAATGCCATAGGTGATCCTTTGTAGCCTAGAAATATCCTCTAATTGGCTCATCGATCAGCTCTACATCCCCTTTAACACACAAGAGTTTGATTCCCATATCTTTAGTATTTTTGAGGCCTAACAAAAGTGCCTCTTTTTTAGCTTCGGTGAATTCCAATTGCAAGAAATATGGAGATGGGTACAACTGTCCTGTAGGGGAGATGATTATTTCCCCTAATCCTAAACCTACAGTTGAACCACCATCAAAATGAATTATCTTTTACTTTGTATCCTTTCTCGGTTTCTTTTCTAGACAAGAAATGTTTTGGTCTTCAGTTTCTATCCCTATCAACGTCACATAATTACCAAGACATGTTTCTTGATATAGAATTTGGGCTGGGAGGTTTCAAGATTTCACCACTATGAATTGGTATTTAGGCTTAGGTTCCATCTTGATTTTTCCATCCTTTACAAGAATGGTTGCAGATGACCAATATAACTATATCTCACCACCAAGATCTCTATAGAAGCTTTGTCTCAACAACATTTTGTAGTTGGCTGGAATGTCAGCCACTAGAATTGTCATCATTATTTGTCTCTCCATACAAGCCACCAACCTTACTTGAGCATCTTCCAATTATCCAACCAATGACATTGACTTAGAATCAAGTGAATAACACCTGTCCTATGTCTTAGTGCATGAAATTCCCAATGCATCCATTAGTTGTAGAGGCATGACATTATCTGAGCCTCCTAAATCTATGATGTAATTGCTTAGTTTGAATCCTCCTATATATAGAGATATATAGAAAGGTTTAGGCTTTTCTTCTACTAGAACAAATGACTCAAGTAATGTAGGTTGAATTGAAGCCCCTTTCTTTACATATGTTATTATTCTTTCTAGCTACTCAAGATGGTCATGAAGATACTCCAACTATGAGATATTAACCTTAGTCTTCATCATAGAGTTTATAATGCCAAAATTTGCTAAAGATGAGTCCTAAGTAACCACTTCCTTAACTTGTTATTTAGCTCTCTTCCTCTGTACTTTCAAGTGCAAAGCATGTGTAAACATAAGCATTGAATGTTTTCCATTATTTACTACAAGAGAGTAGTGGTGAAGGTCTTCTTATTTTTCAATAATGGGTTGAAAGTATCTCATAGCAAATTCACCATCAAAGTTGTTCTTTTGTGGTAAGACAACATTCAAACTTGGTGTAGGGACAAAAAATGAACCAAGTGCAACATCAGTATATCCCATAATCTAGTTCGTTCTTAAATTCTTAGGACATCCAGTATCAATATGTGCATCAGTTTCATGGAAAGAACAAAATACCACATTTTGTGCAACTTCAATCTTTTTTCTTGGTGGAGGTGCTAGCAATCGTGGCCTGTAATTATTGAAAGGATGAAAATTGTATCACCTTAGTTGATATAGTTGTTGAGGTTGATATTGTGGTGGTGGTAGTGCAAGAATCTCATTGGCTACCTTCTATAGTAATGGGTTTGTATAACTCTGAACTAGAGGTCTGATAGAATACTTCCTCATCTTGTTAGAGGTGATCATATTATTTTCCAACTTGATGGTGTGTTCTTGCACAACCATCAATTCCATTTCTTTTGTTGTCTTCAAGAAGAAGGCTATCTCTGATGGAAGAGAATTTATGAAACAACTCATCAAAATCTCTACTGATGGATTAAGTGTAGAAGAAATTCATGTAACAAGATTATTAAATATTGCTACAAACTCCCTCATTAGCTCATTGCACTCCATCTTTTAATTTACAAATTGGAAAAAAATAGATGACTATCTTCAACGGGCTTGAATCTCGCAAAAAATTTCTCTCATAGTTGCCCAACTTATAATAATGCCTGGTTCTAAGTGATTGAAATAATTGGAAACATTTCCCACAAGTGTCTCTAAAAATATATGAATAATGTCTTCATGTCCAATATGCAAGATGGCACAAGCTATTTGTGAAGGAAGAGATATGTCCATCTGGGTGTTGAGTCATGCCGCCATGAAACTGAGGAAAGTGCTTCCTTGACCCTTTAGGTAACTCGTGATTTTCTCATAAAGCCAAAGGTCCAATGTTGTTACCCCATGGTAACAAGGGAGGACGTCTTTGATTATAGCCAACATTATTGTTATTATCACCCATTTCTTCTTGTTGGATCAGAAGTTCTTCTTGCTTAACTTTAGGTATTTCTTCCTTAGCTTTAGGAACTATGTAGTATAGCTCTCCAAATTCTATAGGGCACATTTGTGCAAGGAAAGGATTTGTATCGACATCTGCATCTATCCTCCTAGTATAAACCTTGTAAGCCAAGATTTTCTAATTCCACACAAGAGGTGGTAAAGAATGGTAGTAGTGTTTCTCCTCTAAGTAGAGGTTCCTTCTTCTCAAAAATGAAACTCCTCTGGCTTTTCATGATGTCTACTTGCTCACCTTCAATTAGCATGAAATTTTGTTGAATAATAGCAAAAGTAAGATCTTTTTGTTGAACAAGAGTAGCAGGACACCAAATAGTGATTCTCGTGACATAAATCATAATCTTTCTTAAATTTTTATGCCTTGTTCCCCATGTTAGGTGATATAAAAATGTTGTCATTTCAACTTGCACCTCTAAAATGTGGATTAGAAATGGATAGCTATGCATAGATAAAATTCTCTTCAAATTAGGAAGGGATTCTCCCTATTTGCTAGTGATGCTTAAAGAAAGTAAACTAAACTATTTCCAACCTTTTTTTTTTCTTGACTAAGACCACAAGGTTATATAACTCTTTGCACCATAGTTAAGGTTTTCCCTTTTCCAAAACTTCATTTACAACTAGGCCTACTCTAATGATGCTTATAGCAAATCAAGTAAACTCAAAGCTTGAGAGTTAGCAGTAAACAAGGAATGATCTAACAACACGTATGCTTAAAAAACCTTAGTTCCAATGCACACCTAAAGACTCATTGTACTTTTAAATGCAAGCTGAAATAAATATTATATAATCAAAACACATAAAACAAAACCTAAGATAGTAGATAAAAGCAATGCAAGAGTAAGATTTCCTTTCTCAAATTTCTAACAATGATTACACTTTTGGGACAACAATTTTGTAGCAATAACAAGCTTATAGTTTAGTGATCAAACCAAAATACACTTGACACAAATTACATATTAACTAAACAATTTTTTGTAGCAAAAGGCATGCATGCAAACTTTCTCTTACACAAAGTGAACAAACACTTAATAACAAATTTGCAAGAAAAAAGTTAGCTCACTAACTTTTTATCACAATAACAATTCCATAAAAATGGGCAAGGCTAATTTTATTTATACAAAAGTGAGGAGTAGGGAACCCTAAAATTTCCTTTCTTTTGATGATCTTAAATGTTGGGAACCCTTGGCTAGTTGGGGAACATCTCTTTAGAAAACTTAGTTTTTATTTGAGTGTTTCATCTTTCACTTTTCATTGTGTTCACCACTCTCCTCTTGATAGCCACTGGTGCATCAAATTTTAGAGACTAAAAAATATGCTAAGGAATGAACAGCTAGGCACCTTGACTAGACAGGGGCACCTAGCATCTCTGGTGTTAGACAAATTTTCAACATTTTCAAGGTTTTTAGATTCCCCTCCTTCACTCTTCATTCTTTAAGAATATTTTTCCATTTCTCATCATCTATGTAGTATTGAGACTTTGATTCTAACACCTGATAGTTGACCATCCTCCATTGATGACCTCAAAGCTCATGTTTTAGCCTTTGAAAAAGAAGAATAGACCCACCATAGAAAAACTAATCTTTTGATTATTTTGACTAGAACAACCTAATTAGGAAGTATTTTCAACCAATCAAAATCAGTTTAAGCCCTAAAAATAGAAATTCTCTAATTTGATAGTATCTATTTAAGAAGAAACCTAGAAAAACCTAGAAAAAATGTATTTTTAGAAATTTTCTAAAAAGTAGGGCTAAAAAATTGACATTTGGGTTTTGAAGACAATGTCACTTTGAATTGACCTATATCGTTAGATTTTCATAATTTTGAGCTTTTGACCAACATGTGTGAAATGCAAATTTCCATTTTCTAACCCTTTTTGACAATTTTTTACAAGACTTTTACCACTTTTTGCAAAAATTCCTTAATGAAGCAAAAATTTTAATTTTGGCTACAACACTTAGCTTTGTTTCAACATCTGGCGATGTTTGATCATGATTGCATACCCTAGAAATTGCTGAAAAAGGTTGAATTTAAGAAAGCATGGATGAGGAAAAATATCTTCTAAGTGTTGGTAGTAAAGGCACCCTCCTTGAAAAAAGATGCCCAGCTCTTCCAGACTTAGAAACTTTTTTGGTTTACGTGTCTCCAAAATCTAGTACCCCCTATTCAAGCATCATTTTTTTGCCAATTTGTGAACAACTGAGACTGAAAGTTAGTCAAACTAGCAAGCTTGATAAAGTCTGAGAAGTATGATACCTCATACTAGCATCCATTACTACATCTAACTAATTCTACGAAAGTCGAAATTGGGCTAATAAAGAAATTTTAACATTCCATGAAAAAAAGAAAAAGAAATATGTGTTGAAGTCATGGGTGCCCTCCTTGAAATAAGGAACCCAAGATTACTGAACTTAGCTTATTTTTTGAAATTTTCAAATTTTTTGTGAGTGTCTTTGTTTTTTGTGTTTTCGTCTTCATTCAATCTGCAATTCCTACTGTCCAATAGATCTTGTGAACTAGATGAAGGATTCATTGAAGAGCCTGAACACATCTAATGATCTCCCACTTTTACCCAACCCTAATAACTTCTTTTGATTGCATTTGACTAGATCTGAATAGGGATAATGGGTCAAATTGCATGTTTTCCAAAAAATGTGACAAAAACTCTAAGGCATGAGATCTTGGGTGCCCCTAGCTAACAAGGGCTCCTAGCATCACCAAAGTTAGGAATTTTTTCATGAGTTTCAAATTTTCTCATTTCTCATTCACCACCTTTGTTGACTATGTTGACCATCGTTGAAAGTTGAAAATTAACTAAGGCATTGAAAACCAGGCACCCTCCTTGAAATATGGTGCCTTTTTTCTCTAGACTTGGAATATTTTTATAGATTTCACTACTTTTAGATTCTCATCCTCCATTGACCATTTCTCAAGCATCTTTCATCATTGATCAAACTTTGTAGCATTTGAGACTTTGAATCTAACACCTAGCAGCTCACCATCCTCCATTGATGACCTTGGAGGTCCTGATTTATCTTCTAAAAAAATGAAATAGACCCACCAGAGAAAAACTATTTTTTTTGACTATTTTGACTAGACTAGCTTGATTGGGACATATTTTCAACTAATCAAAATCAGTTTGAGCCCTCCATGCAAAGTTTATATTTTTAAACATTTTCTAAAAATAGAAATTCCTATTTTTTGAAAAAATTACCAGCATATGTTTGACAACAAACCTAAAAAACCCTAATTCATGTCTATTTTTAGAACTTCTATTTTTAAAAATTTCAAAAAATAATAAAAAAATATTTTTAAATTTTTTGACTTGATGACAAATTTTACAAGAATTTTACCATTTTTACCATAATGCCTTAATCAAGTAAACTTTTAATTTTGGGCATTACAATGAGAAAATCATGTGAGCCATGCATGACACTCCTTTAGTAGGACATCCTGAGTTTTTGAAGACCTACATGAAGATCTTAGAGAGATGTTCTCTTGGAGGGGCCTCAAGGATGATGTTGTATGTCATGTTTGAGACTGCACCACTTGCCAATAGAAGAAATCAAAGTGCACTTTCCATGTTGGCCTATTACAGCCCTTGCCTATTTTGAAGTAGAAATGAGATAGCACATTGAAAAAATACATCACTAGTCTTCCTAAGGTACAGGGTAGAGACTAAATTTTTGTTGTGATTGATCGATTAACAAAATTTATTGTAATGCCCCCCTTTTTTTGAGATCTATATCAAATCAATGGTGAGCCTACTATTTGGTTCTCGTAGGCTAGCGAGATGTTTAGGTGGGCCTTTGGAAGGTATTCAAGAACTTTAGTAGGCTTCATGTTCTCATTTCAACATCTTCAACTTAGTGATCGAGTGTTTTGCTTGGCAGGCCTTACAAAGACAATTCAAGAGTTCTTCATTCACACTTGCTATTTATGGTAAGTTCTATTTGGTTTAGTGGTGGCATGCTTGTAGTTGGTATTTGTGTCAGGACACTCTCAAGAGGTTAGTGCTAGATCATTTTTGGTAGTAATTAAATCATTAAAGTCATTGAAGTGACTTTATGATTTAATGTTATAAAGTTACTTTTAATAAATTAATTTATAATATGACATTATAAGGTGAATAAAGTAACTTTAATTAAAGTGATATATGGGTATGTGCAAGATCATCATGGAAAAAATAGGCCCTTAAGTGACAAAAAATTCAGAAAAATCAAAGTTAGGCAACTTGACATAAAAATTTGAATAAGTTATCTATATTATTTCAAAAATATGTAAGAATAGAATTTGTAGCAAATTGAATGTAGTTTCTAAACTACTAGGTTTATTTAAAAAAAATCTATTTGGTGAAAATTTGAAATTTCAATGCAGTAGTACTTAAATTTCAGGGAAAAAATAAGTAGGTGTTTGTCTGACCACCCTAACCACAATAAAATGATAATATTTTTTTACAAGATTTTATACATAAGTAGAGGACTCGTGTTTGGATGTGATGCATTATTTTTTGTAATTTTTTTCCAAGTAAATAATTAATTATGATTTTTTCTTTACAACTTTTAAAAAATATAAAAACTCATATGTCTAACCTTCTTAACTTGGTCAAAACTTCATGAAATTCAATTTTTCTTTTTTTAATCCTATAGTGTGTGAAGCATAGAATACGATGAATGTTTTGGATTCAAAAAATGAGATACCGTTTGAAAGCTATAGATATTTTTCAATCAACCTATCAATCAACAATTTAGTCATAATTTAAATAGAAAATGAATAATAATTATTTATTAAATTCAAAGTAAAGCATAATTTATATTGATGGAAAGCTGAGAATCTCCTTTAAAATCCCTTTTCATTTCATCAATTTTGGGTTTAAAAAAGTCATCAGCCACATACCCTACAAATACCCATCATATTGCCACTTTTTGGCCCATCATGATCTTGCACATACCCATATATTAAGTTACTTTATTGTTGTTTCATTAAATGACACATTTTTGAAAAATGAATTTAATTAAAGAGTTAAAAAGGCCAATTGAGGCATTGGCTTTTGGAAAGGAATTACTTTATTATTTTAATAAAGTTAATTACCAAGAAGGGAATAAGATTTGGAGGTGAATAAAAGAGAAAAGAGAAGTCATTTTTCATTATCCAATTTTTTATTTCCAAATTGAAGAGAGATGAGAAACAAGGTTTGTAGACATGGGGTTTCAAGTTGATCAAAGGATGGAAGTTATGCTTAGTTAGGATAGGATCTATAAGCATGAAAGACCATCCAAGGATTCTCGATTGAATGTTCTCAATCAGAGGGCATTATCTCAACATTCAAAAATTTACTTAGTAGTTTCTTTTAGCATTTCCATTTTACATTAGCAAATTTGAATAAAATAGAGGTCATTTCTGATAGTTGCACAGTCCCTTTTGGGTATGAATTATATGTATTCCTTGAATCATTAATAAAACTTCTAGTTATTTGTCTCTTGCATTTGTTTGGAATTGTTCTTTTGCAAAATTCTATATTATCTGTATTGTTGGAAAAATGCAATAACCTAGAACAAGGTGGGTTATTACATTAGTACCAGAGCTCAATTTCTCCTACCAGCCTAAGGGGATTTTCAAAAAGAAATTTTGGGATATCTAGGGTTTGAAGAATTCAGGGTAATTTTTTTGAGTAGAAAATATAAGTAATATTGCAATTGCTAAGAAAATTAGTAGGGATTAATCTGTTTATATTTGAAGCACAAATAAGAAAAAAATTGTCTTAGGCCAAGTTATTTAAATTTCTTGTAGATGCTGGAAAATTGGGAAACCATAGAAGACAAATTTAGGGTATGTAAAAAAAAAAAAAAACACCAGCCACCTATAATCAAAGAAGGTGTCTAAGAATAATTTAGTCACAACTTTCCCTTAGAGTGTCATCATGCTTGAAGAGGACAAAGTTTGTGTTTCTTGAGTCAGTGCTCTGTTAAGAGTTGGCAATTAAATTTAAGGATGACTTTATGAGGAGTTTTCCAATTTGAATTGGGAGTCTTACTTGGTATGTGTTAGAACAAGTCAAACATTCCTTGATAAGGAAAAAGGTGCTAAGTGTAGGAAAAGTCAATGATTTGTTGATGGTAGTAAAAGACAAGGAATAAGGTAGTCACCATTTCATGAATACATTGTCACTCTCCTGAAGCAAATCATAAGTATATTGGGAGTTGCTAGTGTTTCAGGTCTAATTTAATATTTCATGCTACTATGGGAAAAAATACAAAAAGGGGAAGCCATGGTAGTTCAAGGTCAGTGCTAGTCTACAAAGGCAAAATAAGGAAAAATTGATATAGCCCCAAACAAGTCTACCACAAATCCTTTTAGAATATTGTGGATTTTTCTAAGTTTTCCTTACCTCAAGAATCATGGGTCTTAGTAGAGGAATTTGAAGGTTTTTGATGTTGGATGTTGCTTGTGTGTGAGGTCAATTTGTCAGAATTTTAAACAAAACTAAAGCCATAGAGCTACTGCTCTATTTTCCAACCAAACTAGAAATACAAAAATCAACATGTAGAATAACATGTAGACATGCAACTTTTCTTTCTATTCAATAACTAAAAAATGAACAATATAGGAAAGATTAAACTTAAACTACTAAAAGAAAACTCTAAGCTACAAATTACTATCTGTTGGGAGCAATCAACTGCTCAACAAAAACAAACAACTTTAGGAGCTACTAGGAGCTCACTGGCATGAGCTACGTAGAGCTCTTTAGGAGCAATCTCTGCTCACACATAAAACAAATAGTTGTTGTTGTTCAAGAGCTTTTAGAAGCTCACATAGAAAACATTCTCTGAATCACACAAAGAAAAAATAACATTCCCTTTAGATTGTTACTACTTAGGAATTCAATTCACCATATTTTCAACTGACTTGATAGAATAAACTGCCTTCATTCCTTTTGTCTTTTAAATATTCCCTCTCAAATTTGAAATTACCTACCAGCATTAATTGCGAATTCAAAATGAGCTACCACATTTACTTCATTGGTTGTTAGGAGCTACAGGGATGAAGATCCCAAAAACTATCATTGAAATTGGGGCCTCCTAATAAGTAGGTGAATAGGTAACTTGACGTGAGAGCAAGAGGCTCAGGAGCATTCAATTTTCCAACCCTCCCCCTTGATCCTAAGCTGATGAAATAGGATCAATCTTGATCCAAATCAACAACACCCAATTTTCTCCTTAGGTGCTCAAAAATTTCCTTGCTCAAAGGCTTGGTGAATATGTCTACTAGTTGTTGTTCAAACCTACAAAATTCCATTTTAATTTCACCATTCTCAACCAATTCTCTAATAAAATGATACCTAATTTCAATGTGCTTGCTTCTTCCATGAAACACATGATTTTTTGTCAAAGATATTGATGAAACATGGCCACAAAAGATCATTGTTCCATCCTCTTGTTCTTCCTTCAAATCTACCAAGATTCTTATCCAAATAGCTTGACATGCTATTGCATTTGTTTCTATATACTCAGCCTTAGCTGTAGATAGGGAAACTATGGGTTTTTTCTTGTAACCAAAATGACTCCCAAACCGAAATGAAACACATAGCCCGATGTGCTCTTCCTATCATCCAAACTTCCTGCTTAATCACTATCTGTGTAACCAACCAACCCAAACTCATTTTTTGTTGCATATAGAATCCCATATCCTTTGGTGCCATTCACATACCTTAGGATTCTCTTACCCACTTGGCAATGGGTGTTCCATGGAGTCCCCATAAACCTGGAAATAAGACTCACAATGTGCATTATATTAATCCTAGTTTCTGTTAAATACATTAAGCTCCCAACCAAAATCTTAAACATGGTTAGATCCACATTGCTATTGCAATCTTCCTTGCACAACTTCAGACCTATGGCTGCTGGAGTGAGGGAAGGATTATTTTCAAGAATCCTAAATCTCTTCAAGATTTCATTTGCATATTTTTCTTGAGAGGTAAATATACCATCATGCCTTTGTTTTACTTCTATTCCTAGAAAATATCTCAAAAGACCTAAATCTGTCATTTCAAACTCTCTTTTCATGACCTCTTTAAAACCAACAATGAGGAAATTATCATCCCCAGTAAAAACTAAATCAAAACCTTACCATTTGTTTCCTTGATGTAAAGAGTGGGCTCACCATCACTTTTGCTAAATTCTCATCAAATATGAGTCAATCTTGTTGTACCATGCCCATGGAGCTTTCTTCAGCCTATGCACCTTGTGTTCTTGACCTAGAACTTCATGTCTGATGGTTGATCCACATAAACCTCTTCATTCAACAGTCCATTAAGGAAGGCAGACTTCACATCCATTTGAAACACCTTCCACATGTATTGGGTTGCAATAGCTATGATTTCCTTCATGGTTTTCATCTTTGCAATAGGGGAAAATGTCTCATTATAGTCTCTCTCAAACTATTGTTTGTACCCCTTGACAAGTAATCTCACCTTATTCCAGTCTATCCTTCCTTCGACATTGCACTTGGTCTTGTAGACCCATTTCACCCCAATAGCTTGCTTGTTGGGAGGAAAATCTGTTAACTCTTATGTGTTGTTCCTCTCTATTGCATATATTTCCTCATCCATGGCCTCACACCATTTCTTCTCTTTCATAGCTTCCTCAAAATAAATTTGATCACTATGAGAAAACAATGCAAAATTCACACTCTCATCAAAATCTCCATCATACCTTTAATTCTGGTAGATCTTCTTTAGAATCTTGGTCTTATTTGGTATTATGGATGCAAGAGGTGGTTCTAAACTTTCATTGTTGCTACTGCTATGCTGAGGAGGTAGGTTCAGGAGTTTTCAGGAGCTTTTAGGAGCTCTACTGGTGCTTTCAAGAGCTCTTAGGAGCTCTTCAGGAGCCAATCTTCTAGTTGTCTCTAGCTAGTTTCCTTTTTGTCTGAATACTTCAAGAGCTTTTAGGAGCTACCAAGAGCTTTCAGGAGATCAATTGATAACTTCAGGAACTAATCCTCTAGCTGACTATGAAAATCTTCCTAATTGTATTGCTAACTGTCTTCCAGCTTTAGGAGCCATTAGGAACCATTAGGAGATTTTAGGAGCTCTTATGGAGCTCTTATGAGCTCAATCGATGCTTTTAGGAGCATTTGCAGACTTGTCTTGCTGAACTTCATATTCTATTTATGCTTCTTCAGGAGTTGTCAAGAGTAGTTTTGAGCTATCATAATCTACCACTCTATCCCATGACTTGTCTTCTAGGAACTCCATGTCCCTACTAATGACTATCTTTTTGGTGACCAGATTGTATAGTTGATAGGCCTTGGACTCTTCACTATAGCCCATCAAAATACATTTTTCACCCTTGTCATCCAAATTTTTCCTCTTTTCTTTTGGTACATATGCATATTCCACAAAACTGAACACTCTCAAGTGCTCAGCTATCCACTTGTGTCTTGTCCATGTCTATTACGGGATTTTGTCACATATCACTTTTGTTGGACTTCTAATAATCAAATAAAAAATGGTTGTTGCAGTCTCTCCCCAATATTTAGTTGAGAGTCCTTTTTGTTTGATCATGCTCCTTGCCATCTCCACGATGGTCCTATTCTTTCTCTCAGCCATTCCATTTTGTTGCAGACCATAACTTGTTGTTAGATCTTTCTTGATGCCATTTTTCTTGCAAAAATTCACAAACAAATTAGAGGTATACTCTACTCCTTGATGTAACCTTAGGACCTTGATAAAATGCCCACTCTCCTTTTTAGCCTAGGCTGTAAACAATAAAAACTTATCAAAAGCTTCAGATTTATGTTGCAAAAAATAGACCCATGTCTTATGGCTATAATCATCAATAAAGGTCATAGAAAATATGCTTTTACCAATAGAAATAATTTTCATAGGGCCTACCAAATCTATGCACACTAGCTCTAATGGTTCTCTTGCCCTTGTAGAGTTGCTCGAATGAAAGGGCTACCTATGTTGTTTGCCCAAAATGCAAGCCTCGCATCTAAAATTAGGTTCTACTATTCTTGGAAAACCATCAATCATTTTATTCTTGGAGAAATGACTCAAAGCAGCATAGCCTAAATGTCCATACCTAAGATGCCATAGCTTGAAGAGGTCTTGAATGGTGCTCTTGAGTGCTACATGATGTATTTTTGTACAGTTTCCATTCATGAGAGGTGCAATAATAGACTGTGATGAGAAACACATCTCAATCTTCATGGAAACATCTGGTTCTTTGTCATTTGAACTATTGTAAACACCTTCTTCCTTTCATTCTTGTCATAATGATGCATTGACCCTTATCCATTAGCACTTTGTATCCATTTTGGATCAACTGACCAATATTCATGAGGTTATGCTTTAACCCAAGAGCAAGAAATACATTTAGTATCTCCTTCTCACCTTGCTTGTTGTGGATCATAATAGATCCTCCAACAATAGGAACTACTCCATTGTTCCCCATTCTAATTTAAAACTTTACATTTTTATCAATGAAAGACAAGATACTTTCATTTCCACTCATGTGGTTGCTACAACCATTGTCCAAATACTAGACTTTGGGGCTGCCTTCTTCACCAATGTTGCACATGATGAAGGTTGTGGATTGATTTCCTTCACCCACATTTGAATCAGCCACATTTTCACTTTGTTTTGATTGATCATGCTTCTTTTTCCAACATTCACTCGCACAATGGCTAAAATTATGATAGTAGTAGCTTTGAACATTTCTCTTGTCATTCTTCAAATACAAACTATTGTTCTTCTTGCCTCTTTGGGAGCTGGTCTGAGAGCTGCTCGCTCCCTCTTGGCTGTTTGCTCATGTCAAGCTTTCTTCTCTAGTGTTACCATGTCTAGATCTCCCTCTACCATATCTAGAGTTGTTTCTACCTCTCCCCCTTCCTCTTGCATTTGACTAAGCTTTAAAAGCTTTCTCTTGGGAGGAACTTGCAGACCTATTTAGGTGTTGCTCCTGGGTTTGCAAAGAACCCATCAACTCATAAATAGACAACATTGTGAGATCCTTTACCTCTTCAATGGAAATCACCATCACATAAAACTTTTTGGGTAGCTCCTAAAGACTTTCTTCACAATCCTTTGATCATCAATGATCTCAGCATTCACTCTCAACTGGTTTATCAAACCAGAGAGTCTTGTATGAAAAATAGAAATGGACTCATTTTCCTTCATTTCAAGAGTCTCAAACTCTCTTTGAAGCATCTAGAGCTTCACTAATCTGACCTTGTCAGTTCCTTTATAATTTTTCTAGAGGGTTTCCCAAGCTTCCTTTGCATAGTTAGCTATTGCTATTCTAGGAAAAATGACCTCTATCAAAGTTTCTTCTATCAAACTCAATGCCTTAGCATCTTTCCTCCTTAACTCGTTCAACTGGGTCTTTTGGTTGTTTGTGAGCATAGCATTTGTTGCTGGGTCAATCACATCATTGAAACCATTTACCACAAACTCTGACAAATCATTGGTTACCATAATGGTCTTCATCTTCTTTTCCCGAACATCATAGTTTTGTCCATTAAAAATGGTGGTTGTTTCCAACTCTTTCCTTCATCTCCAACCATCTATCCTATAAGAAAAAAACTCAATACCTAGAAAAAAAATTCCCTAACTCACAAGGAAATGTGGCCTATATCTATGATAGCATGTCAGAATTTTAAACAAAACTAAAGCCATAGAGTTACTACTTTGTTTTCTAGCCAAACTGGAAATACACAAATCAATATGTGGAATAACTTGGAGACATGCAACTTTTCTTTCTATTCAATAACTAGAAAATGAACAATACAAGAAAGATTACACTTAAACTACTGAAAGAAAACTCTGAGCTACAAATTACTATTTGCTAGGAGAAATCAATTTTTAAACAAAAATAGACAACTTCAAGAGCTACTAGGAGCTCACTAGCATGAGCTATGCAAAGCTCTTCAGGAGCAATCTTTTCTCACACACAAAACAAACAAATATTATTGTTTAGGAGCTTTCAGAAGCTCACATAGAAAACATTCTCTAAATCACACAAAGAAGAAAGAACATTCCCTTCAGACTACTACTGCTCAGGAATTTAGTTCACTAGATTTTCAACTAACTTGATAGAATAAACTTCATTCTTTTTGTCTTTCAAACATTCCCTCTCAAATTCAAAATTACCTACTAGCATTAATTAGGAATTCAAAATGAGCTACGACATCTATTTCAATGTTTGTTAGGAGCTGGAAGGATGAAGATCCCAAAAAATTCCATTGAAATTGGGGTCTCCTAATGAGTAGGTGAATAGGGGACTCTGACGTGAGAGTAGGAGGCTCAGGAGCATTCAATCTTCCAACATGATTACTTCCATAGCTAGAGAAAGATATTATATTGGATGAGCACTTGTGATTATAATTATTGAATCTTTGATGAATTGTGGGCATATAACAAACTTATACAGTAGATTAAAATAAGTCAATGCAAATAAATTGGAGTCGATATGAAGAAGATTGAGCACTATGCTTTTAAATAACTTAATTATTGACCAATGTATAAGAACAAGATTTTATTAATTAAGTTTATCACTAATAAGGAGAAATGAAAAGAGCCATGGGGGTCGCACTGAGATGAAATAGAATATTTCCCTAACATAGCAATTTCATACCAAGGTAGAATCGAAGACTCTTAGAGTCACACCGTATCATATTTCTAGTGTCACTGCTACTATAGGGAAGTTGGGTGTTTAGTTTTTAGAATGTGATAGCTTTTATGAAGGAGTCCATAAATGGAAATTCTAAGCTATCATGAGATAAGAAAAAAAATATATATTCTTCAAGTTGTGCCAGCTATGGTTAATGCAAGTTATTTGTGGGTTCTTTCTAAGGTTGTTAAATAAATATTGTTGTTTTTTCAATTTGCACCTCTGGAATGCATATTAGAAATGGACAACTATGTATAGATAAAATACTCTTCAAATTTGGAGGGGAAGCTCCCTATTCACTGATAATGCTTAAATAAAGTAAACTAAAGTATTTTCCAATATTTTTCATTGTTAGCTAAGAGAACAAGGTTTATAAAACTATAGCATTGTAGCTGAGGTATTCTCTTTTCCAACATTTCAACTACAATTAGTCCTACTCTATTGATGCCTCTAACAACTCAAGTAAACTTGGATCTCGAGAGTTAGAAGTAAACAAGGAATGATTTTAACATAGATAGTTAAACAAAATATCTTCCAATGCACACTTGGAGACTCATTTTAATTTTTTATGTGAGCTGAAATAAAGATTATGTAAGAAAAACACATAAAACAAAACCTGAGAGAGTAGATCAAAGCAAATGAGGCATAAGATTTCCTTTCTCAAATTTTTGATAATGATTACACTTCTAGGACAACAAGATTGTAGCAATAATAGGATTAAAGTTTTGTAATCAAACAAGAACACACTTAACACAAAATACAAATGAATTGAACAATAACTTGTAACAAAAGGCAGACATGCAAGCTTGCTCTTACACTAAGTGAACATACACTAAATAACAACTTGTAGGCAAAAGTAGGCTCAAAAATTTTCTATCACAATAATGATTAAAGAAATATGGGCAAGTCTGCCCTTATTTATACAAAAACAAGGAGTAGGGAACCCTAAAATCTTCTTTCTTTTACAACTAGACTTGCCAACATCCAAGCTTTATTTCTAAAACTAAAATATGACAACATTCGTTAGTTTTTTTTTCAAAAAATCAAGTTCCCTTAATGAGTTATATGTCTAGAATTTTAGAATGGGTATTCATTTGCATTTAATTTCTCTCAAACACTTATGCATGCAAATGATTGCTTAAATAGTTTTGAATTATTTCATTCATTAGTTTTTTTCAAAAAATTAAGTTCCCTTAATGAGTTATATGTCTGAAATTTTAGAATGGGTATTCATTTGTGTTTATTTTCTCTCAAAGTTTGAATCATACTTTTCTATTTCTTTTGAGTCTAGTACATTAATTAGTTTAGAATTAGTGTATTTAGTTTGTTATCATTAAACCACTAACCCCCTTAAAAATTCTAGCCATATTGATCACTATGTAAAGCAACATTGTTTCAATCCAATCACTAAGACCTTGGAAGGTAGTTAGTTTTAGTATTAGTTTCCTTTTTTAGCAAAAGTTACATAGTATTACATCACTTGCATGTTTCTGTGTCAATTTGGTAATCAACAGAATTGGCACTAGAAAGAGGGCCCTTAAGATGCAAGCTAGAGTGAATTGGTTCTTTCTCACTAAAAATATTCGAGAGGGTTTTGAGGTCTACTCCTCACCATGAGCCACTCTTAGAACTCAAATTTCCCACTAGACCTAGAACTACTCAAAGAAATAAAGCATGACCACCACCATCAAAACCAATTGTATTTCTTGTTATACCATAGTTACAATAGCCCAATCCACCACCACTAATGGAATTTTTGCAAGAAATCCATCACCATTAGGGACCATCCCAAGTGGGATTCATGAAATGGCCAAGAATCCTAAGCATTTTTGTCCCCAATATTATCATGGAGAATAACAAAGTGCTAAAGAGCACATCCAAACATTCAAAGATGCATGTGTAAGAGGAAAAGTATGACATGAAGATGTTTTTTGTAGACCTTTTCCTTATTCACTAGGGGATATTTCCTACAATTGGTACTTGAGTTTACCCATTGGATCCATATTTAGTAATGTAGATTTAGAAACTACTTTCATTAACCAGTTTTAGGTTTACACTGATCTAACCATCCTTTTCCATTAGTTTGCTACAGTTTAAAAGGAACCCAATGAGCATTTTCCAATATTCAATACCCAGTTCTAGAGGATGTATAGAAGGCTACAAGCAACATATATAGTTGCTAAAAACATAGCCAGTTAAGCCTATCTCAAAGCCATAGATCCTCTTACTACTTGTTCTTATAAAGGACTTACAGTCCACAAGAAATTGATACTTTAGCAAAAGTATATAGTCTAGCTATTCACCTACAACAACAATTTACTCCACTACCTAGTGGCATAGGGGGAACCTTACCTTCTTTTCGATACCCAAGAATTCCTAATCAACTAGTTGTGATCAACAACTCAATGACTAATGGGACTCCACTAATGAACATAGTTCTTGGAATGTCTAATTTAGCATATGGACATGTTTTATAAGTTCACCCCTCACCTGCCTTAACTTGGCCACATGGACAAGAACGTACAACAACAAACTCAACATCATCAAGTATCTTCCAACCAACATCTACAAATAATTTTGAAATACCCAATCCTCAAGCAAATCTACCCAACACCTAGAATTTGAACCAAGTAGGGTTAGGTATAGACAATGAGCAAACTACACATTTATCATTTGAGGTAGAGACTCTAAAGAAAAATCTCACCCAAATGACCAATGAAATGTCCCAAATTAGGTTGAATCCTCCCCAAAAATAGAATCAATACCAGAATCAGGGAGGTTATCAAAATCAAGCCAATGTAACCAGAACCAATGTAACTTTCAAAACTAGAATCAAGGTTATAATAAAAAACCATGCAATAGATAATGGGATATAAGTACAAACAATGGTGGGTTCATGAATAACAATCAGAACAATGATATCCAAACCCACATAGTGAATTTGGTAGATTTAAACCCCATGACTAATGCATGTAGGTTGAATGATACCTTGGACCATTTAAAACTACATTGTCCACTTATGGAAAAGATGATAAAAATGGAATAGGTTGATTTCCAACATGCTTAAAACAATATGGGTGGAATTAATGCCCCCCTTGAAACAACTATTCCCTTTGAAATAGTGGAGGGTTGTGAATGCCTCTTCCAAGAGGAAAGTGAACCAAAAGTTGAAGTTTATGATGCCCAAGCTTTTTAAGCTAAAGAAGGTCATTTTACAAGAAAGCAAAATAAAGGATCCTTCACTCCTAAGCCTCCAAAAGAGGTTCAATAGGGATGATATTCTAGGTTATTTGAGAAAATTGGCTAAGATTTCATGAGGTACATCACACTAGAAGGTAGATTCAAATGCTTTTATGCTCAAATTTTTCCCATGATAAACCACTTTCTATATAATGGTAAAATATACTTTACATTTTATATTTTTTCATCTCTTGAGAAATCAATTAAAGTTATTCAAGAAAAGGGAAACTAGTTTCCAATTCCCCCATTTCAGAGGTCCTCACCCTAACCAATAAGAAAAATGCATCTTTTTTACCATCCTAGATTTATATTTCAAACAATTCAAATGATTCGTGTTAAACCACTCCCAAGGATTCCCCTAGTGGATCTCCTTCTTTAGAAGACTCTCCTACTATTTCTCCTCCTAGCTACCCTCAAGCCACTAATCCTACTAGTCTCTTGGACTCCCCTATCCATAATATGAACTAGGAGAAAGATCTTGAGGACTCTTAGATGAATGTTATTGTCTATGCAAGTTGTGCCTTGTTGCATGTGAAGTAATTTTTCTCTTAGTCCCCTTTTGAGATTGGCCCAAAGTTCCCTCTTTTTTAGATTTTTTATAGCAAGTACACTTTTCCCAAATATTTTTGAGACTAGCCCCCCATGGAAAGATGTGAATGTGCCATGTGTTGGCTACGTAGCTTTTCACATATCACCCTACTTTTGGGCCCTAGGGAGAACATGTGACTCCATTGCAAAAAATTTTGTGAGCTACTCTAAGGGAACTTAAAGATTACTTGCAAAGGTGCCACGCCATCCTTTTCCTCATTGGGTGGGCTTTGCTACTTTTGTAGGCATGTCTTTCTTTTAGAGATTTGTTAGGGCAACATGCTAGGCATTCACTCTTCATATTTTTGTCTCTTTTGGTGGTGGCATCCTTATCTATAGCTATTTCAATTGGATTATGTATTTACTCTTGCAAATATTCTTTGATGCATATCTTTGAAAAAACATTAATGAAGTAGCTCAATTTTCATGAGTTGGAACTACTAGAACTAGAATGAATCTTTGATTGGGTTGCAGAGAAGATTTTTTTTAGGGTTATGCTTATCAGTGGTGGTGCTTCTTATTTTCTATAAAAGGGAACCAGTGTTGCTATTTTTAGGATTGGATCATATTAGAAGATTTCTTGTTGTTTGAAGAATTAGGATAGATAGTTTTAGGAGGCTTTTATAAAGCTTGTTTTTTCTCTTTTGGCATTTTATGAACTATTAAGACTATTTGTTGAATTGGTATTCGACCTCTATGTTTATGTTTTATTGCAAGTATAATCAATAGAAAAAAGGAATATGTATGCTTGTGCACTCTCGTCCTTTTCTGCATAAGTTATTCCTCTATTTTACATATATTAAATGTGTTGTGTCTCTTCATTCTAGGCTTACTCTTGATGTTCATATTATATGTCATTATCTTTTATGTTATATGCTAGCTTTCAGAAACATGAATCATGTATGTAATACTCTTTCCTATGCTACTAGATAGTTAATTTTCATATTATGTTGTACAAGTAGATAGTTTTTTAAAATATGAGTGTCTATTTAACTTCCTTTTTTGTCAGGTCTTAATGAAGTGTTACCCCACAAAGGTTTGAATACTGCTCTATGCCCCTTAGTGGACTTAGTAGAAAATTCTCTTTTGTCAATGGTTTCATGACATTATGTATCCATCTCATCGAAAAAAGGATATGACAGGGTTTTAAAAGTGTTCCAAAAAAATGTTTGGCACATCACCTTATTTAATCATTTTTCTACATTTCTTTCTTCCTTTCCCCAAACCATAGAGAAGAGTCAGCTTCTAAAAAAATATTGGAGGTTATTTAGTGAAGAAAAATATGTCCCCTATTCACAAAATTTCCCATAAGGCTATTTAGGATAAGTGCAAGCTTTCATGATCAATAGTTCTTTTTTTGGCACACCCAGTGGGACCCATATCAATCATAGCATCTAATAATTTAGCCTATAAAGAGGCATCCAAATCATATTAAATGAGGTTGGGTAAATCCATGCCCAAGATACAAACAAGAGCATCCTATAAGGGAAATTTCTAGTATTCTTAATTATCCTCTCTAGCCCTAGGAGAAGATGAGCCACTAGTTATATATCACCCATCTAAAGTAATAGAGTTAGGAGCGTAAGCTCCAAATCTAGAGCTTTATCCACCCCTTTTGTATAGCTTTCCAAATTAGAATACCAGTTTACTAGGTTCATAGAAGCTTATTTCCAATGGCTCATCTAGTTCAAGGAGCCCCAAAAAACTTTATAACCTAAGACAGCGGAAGTCCATTAACGTCTCCTACCCCTCCCACTATGTGGCCTCCCATCCCCACTAATTCTCTTAAGGCCATCCGAAAGTTTATTGGAGAATATTTCATGACACCAATAGAACACCTCCATGATATTACCAAAGTGTGTAGATTACATGATATCTCTAAATAAAATATTTCCCTCAGATTATTGGTAGAATCATTCAAAGGAAAGGTAAAAGATTGGTACAGATCCCTAGTTGTTCATTCTATCTCTACTTGGGATGAGCTCGGTCAAAATATTTTTGAACACTTCATAGGAAAGGGAGATTGTTCATCATTATTCTAGTAGATATTGACTATTAAAAGGTACCCATAAGAGGTGATGATGGATTTCAATACCCGTTTAAAAAAACCTTTGAAAGGATCCCTACATCAATGAAGCCCCCAACAAACATGTCACTCTTTTTATTTGAAGGCTATGAACCTGGATATTACAGTAATGATACAATCACTTGGAGGTGACACCCTGCCAGATGCATATGATCTAGCTTTAAAAGTAGAGAACAATTTGATAGATGTCGAAAAGCTTCCTTCTAGACTACTGATGCCTATGTTTATAGAAATATCAGATGGCTCATATGAGGAAAAAATTCCTAGCACATCCACTCTAATACCTAGCACATCAGTCTCCCCACCACCCTATATGTATGTGTACTTGAATACACAACCAAGCACGTTGGGTTCTTCTTCATTAGTCACAAGCCTCAATGAAATGAATATCCTAATGTAGTCCTTCACAAATGATCTCGTCATCATTATATGATAGTAGGTGGAAACTCTAAAGCCTCCCTTCCATAATTTTCAAGAAGGAAATCCACCTTATTAGAAAATCACATATTAGGCTACTCCAAGACATGGAAATCAATAGTAATCATCATGACAAATGGTCCCAATCACCTATCCACTCCAAAATACCAAAAATATTTCAAGCAAGGATTTAGTCTCAGGATAGAATAATCTAGCAGAAGATTTGAATGCTTGGTGCTACCCATGTATTGATGTTCATATGCCATGAAATTGTCTAAGAGGAAACCTCAAACAAAGAGTGGTGGAGCAAAGAATTCAAGGCATCTTTTTAGAAAATGAGGATTACCAATCCCCTGGGATCAAAAGTTCCCACTTTAGTGCACAAACACAAGGAATGTCCTTGGAATAAGAGTTAGAGATATCTCCAAACCAGACACTTTTTTCTTGGATGGAGGAGGTGGAATTCGTGTTTGCAAGTGATGTCTCGATTACCAACACCCCGTAAGTGTAGTAAAACTATAACACTTGATCCAAGAGAAGGATCATGGGAGAATATGTGCAATAAACTATGTGAAAACTGCCTCAATCACAGTCACAGATGCTATTGGCTCCACATGAATAGTAGGGATAGTTGCCTCAAGTAGGACCACTTCTGACAAAAAATATGAGCAAGGCACTAGACCCACCTTTTTTAGACTAACCTAGGCTAAGGGAGGCACCACTATTCAAGCCAAAAACCTTCCCCATCAAAACACTTAATGTGGTGGAACAACTAAAGAAAGTTCCTGCAAATGTATCTTTGTGGGATGTCTTGTCCATACTAGAGTAGAAGGATTTACTCCAAGATGCACTAAATGAGGATGAGAGGAACCCATAGAAAGACCTCTCACATAACCAGGATAAAGGAAAAGAGTCTGAATTGGATCCAAAACCTATAGCGTATGTCAACTCTAGGGATGAAGTAAAAGAGTAGAAGGTATGTAAATCACAACCTACCCATTTTTTCACTCTTATCATTGGAGATAAACTCCTACATAATAACATGATAGACTTGGGAGCTAGCACTATAGTCATGCCTAAGCTAGTGTTTGATGCTCTGGATTTGGAATATGAGCCTTTGGAAAAGGGGATAATGCAACTAGATGGTAAAAAGGTCCTAATTATAGGCCACATCAAAGATCTCCCTTTGACATTATATTCCTACTCGAGCCAAACAGTGACTCAACAGGTGGTCATTATCAATATTCCCCCTACTTTCAAAATATGTCTATTGAGAGATTTCATAAAAAATATTGGTGGATACCTAGCACTTGATTGGTCTCATTTAATCCTAAGAACCAAACATAGGGAAAAAATAAATATTTTCTTAGAATATTTTGACCTCGAACATATTGCAAAAGATGTAGTAATGAGTTTTGAAGTTGTCCACACCTTCATTTCTAAGAATGAGATGTACTACGTGGAAATGCTAGAAGATGAAGAAGCCCCAAGTGGTCAGATCCCAGAAGAGGAGGTTTTATTGAATCAATTCATCAAATTTGATCTCTTTAGTAATTTCCATAGTAGAGTCTTGGGTACTTATGCAATTTTTAAGGAAGATCGGACCTTCCCAAAGTTATTTAAAGAGCATGCGAATTTGAATCAAACAAACAACTTTTGGACCCTACATTTTGATGGTGGTAAATGCAAAACTGGTTCTAGAGCTAGCATTCGTATTATGTCCCCAGTTGGAGTTGAAACTCTCAATTCTCTCCACTTTTAGTTCCCTTGTTTAAATAAAGATGCAAAGTATGAAGAACTAGTCCACAAATTAACATTAGCAAAACAAATGGGCATAAAAGGATATAGGTTTCTGGGGACTCTAAGCTTGTAGTGAGACAAATCTAAGGGAAAGTGACTATCATGAATGTAAGGATGTGATCATATCGACACTATGTATGGGACCTAATTGATAAATTTGAAGCTTTCAATATTCAGGTGATCCCTAGATCTCAAAATACTATTGTGGATAGGATGGCTTCAATTGGCTCACAATCACAACTAACCTTTGAAGTGGCCAAAGATTAGTAAGTAGTGAAAACCATGGATTGACCATCCATACCTAATAATGACCAAAACTAGAAAGTATTCAAGGATGATGCTTGAATTGCCACATTCCTACAACAATCAGGTGAATTTCATGAACATAAGTAGTTGAAGTATGAGGAGAACAACATGGAGTAGATGATCTAACTAAAAACCAATAAGCTAGCTTGATGTCTAATCACACTAGAGAACCTCTTTGCTTGTGAAGATGCAAGGAACAACAAGTGAAGGTTTACTACAGATAAAGGGGACTGCAAGGATCTCAATATTAGAAAAATAGAAAGATCAAAGTTGGGAAGGACATGCCACCAGAGGATAGGGAGAGACTAAGGACCTTGTGCATTGAATGTGATGGGATAATAGCATGGACCTACGGTGATCTTAAGGGTTATGATTTGAGTATTATCCAGCATACCATCAACCTTTCCAATGGATCCAAGCCAATAAAACAAAAGAAAAGGCCAACCAACCCAAAGGTGAAGGCCTTAATGGCCCAACAACTTACCAAGTTAGTAGAATAAAAAAATATTTATCCAATTAAGCATTCCACTTGGGTTTCCAATTTGATTCTAGTGCAGAAAAAGAATGGGGATATCTGACTGCATGGATTTTTGATATCTGAACAAGGCTTAACTAAAACATTACTACATGTTTCCTTCCATGGAGAAAATACTTCAAACTATCATAGGATCAAAAATATTTTTAATATTGGATGGTTTCTTGGGATATAACCAAGTCTACGTCAAAGAGGACAACCAACACAAGACAATGTTCAGTGCTAAGTGGGGTACATTCACATATGCCAAAATTCCTTTTGGCCTCTCCAATATGAGGGTTACCTTTAAATGTGCAAATGATATCACATTTAGGGAATTAATCAAAAAAATAATTCTCGTTTATCTAGATGACTTGACCATTTTTTTCCAAACATAAGGGTGACCATTTTGATCACTTGGAAATAGTCTTCTAGCTATGCCAACAATTCAAAATTTCTTTAAATCCCAAAAAAAATTATTTAGAGTCCCATAAGGCAAGCTACTTGGATTTGTAGCTTAAAAGAAAAGAATACCCATTGACTCAGAAAGAGTGAAGGCTATCACAAAACTTCCACTACTTGTTAATAAAAAAGGATTACAATCTTTCCTTGAGAAGATTAACTTTGTGAGTAGATGAATTTCAAACTTCATAGGAATAGCAAGGCCCATCACATTGAAGTGAAAAAAGGGGCTATCTTTCAAATGGACCCAAGAAGGCAAGCTCACCTTTGAAAAGATTAAAGCAGCTATCTCCATAGCTTTGGTACTGGAAAATTCAAACTTTTCAAAGGACTACCTACTATATGTCTACAGCAGGGAACACAATAGAGCCTTCGTGCTCACCCAAAAGGATGAAGAAGGATGTAGAGATCATCTTGGCATTTTCCATTCTAGAACCTTGAAGAGCTATGGAACTAGGTGAAACTTCGTGGAAAAACATGCATTCGTGATTGTGAAAGTCCAAAATAATTCAGACACTTAGTCTTAACCAACAAAATTATGATCCTCGTTTCCCACCCCAATGTTTGGGATGGCCAAGTGGATCACCAAAATCTTGGAGTATGATGTAGATATACAACCCACCAAGTTAGTCAAGGGGAGAGGTCTGTGAGAGTACCTTTCTTAGGAAATCATCCCCAAAAATACAGATGGAGAAGATGAACAATTCTTTTCCAACCAATTCAAAGCAGATGATTCTTGGGTGGCTAAAAAAATGAAGTTCATGGAAATAGGCAGATATGCTCCTAATCTCCCAAGACAAAAAAAGAGATACTATATGCTTCAAGGCACTAGGTATGTTCTTATTGAATTCCTAAAGTATGATAGAGTATTCCTCCACTAAATAGAAAGACCATAGGGTAAATGTTTTTTGAGCAAGTTTCACAGTAGCCCAAAAGGTAGAAATTTTTCTTCCAAAACCATTGCATTTAAAATTATGCAGGTTGGCTATTACTAACCCACCTTATTCTCAGAGGTTGATGAACTCACAAAGAAGTGTTCTCAATGCCAATATTATTTCGTAAAGTGAAACCTTTTGCACAATGAGGATTGGATTTTATTGGAATGATTAACCCCATCTCTAGTGTCAGACACAAATGGATCCTCATAGCCATGGACTACTTTACAAGATGGATGAAAGTGGTTGCATTGAAAACTTTCATAGAAAGAGAAACCAACTTCTTGGAGTACTTGGTGACACGGTTCAACTTCCCAAAAACCATCATCTCAAATAAGGAAGAGCTTTTGTGGGCTTAGGAATCATATAGTTCTCTCTTAAGCAAGATGTCTACTTAAAGACCTCATCAAACTACTACTACCATAGGAATGGATTTGTAGAATTCACAAACAAAAACCTACTTAGGTTGATCAAGTGCATCATATGTGAACACCAAAGAGAATGGCATAGACATCTACAAGACACTTTATGGGCTGACTGTATTGCTCCAAAGAAAATATTGAAAGCTTCCCCTTATGAGCTCATGTATAGAAAAGAGGTGGTGTTTCCCATTTCAATGGAAATTTTGGAACTACAACTATTGAAATCCTTGGAGGTCGAGTAAAATGGAAAAATGGAGGTGAAGCTAGCCAAACAGTTAATCCTATAGGAAAAGTGAGCAAAGGTGTTTGATGCCATGATCAAGCATCAACAAAGGGTTAAAAGATGGTTCAATAAAAAGGATTTTGACCCAGGTTTTTGGGAAGGAAACCTAGTCTTAAAGTACAACAAGCAAGTAGTGAAACTAGGTCAACATGCCAAACTCAATAGCCTATGGAAAGTTCCTTTCCATATTATGAAGTACAAAGCTAGTAATGCATACAAATTAGAAGACATGAACAAAAATGCTTTGAGGATACCAATGAATAGTACTTACTTGAAATTATTTAATGAAAGCCCATGGTTATATATTTTTTTACTTTATGTACAATATGTAAATTTCTTGTAAATAAGTTATTTTTGTGAATAATACAGAGCTAAACAAGAAAAATGCTATATTATATTCATAGAAAATATTTGCATATAGTGAATGTGCTAAGGCCAAAAATTTGAGCCTTGAGCTTAAATTTTCTTGATTCTTCAAACAAGCTAGGAAGAGGCTTTTCATCATTACATACAAAATGGGGGTGGTACAAAAAAAATTGAATGCTCAACCTTCAAAATTACAACACCAAAAATTGAAAATTATCATCACCACATGAGAAGTAGCAGGGTTCTTATCACATGAGCACATGGCCACTAGCCAAACCTCAGTCCTACAAATTAAGTGAATAAACTAGGTCCTGAAAGGAAGTGATCTCCTTGACATGATAAACTAGCTCGACATTGTGCATCCTCAATAGGTAGTGAGCCATAGGTCATGCGCATTACCAATTTCACTCCAGGTTCATGGCTCATGATTTTGTAAGAAAAGGTAACCATGACACCACTTCTATGTTATCCACATGGCACCTGATATCCATAGTAGTTGGAATACCCAAGCCAAAGACTACAATGTGAATGACCTTGTCAAGACCAATTATAAATGCCTCAGAAAACATTTCCTAGTAGAGCCTGAGAATCCATAGCTTTGGGATGTCCAAATCTAGTGAGGAGGCCACGAACTAAGAGATAAAGTTGGTGTTGCACCGCAACTAATTTAGGTCCTTCACATAATCATGACCCAACACCAACTTGAAAGAAATAATGGAAAGGTTGTCCCTGGTCCCATGTAGGTGCTTAATACAGTGCACTATTATTTCTCCCACAAAGGAGCCTTCCAACTTTTAGCTCTAGAGCTGAATGGGAGTACCTAGGCTAGTTATAGTGAAGCAAGAACACTTAATGATTTTAAAAAGTATACGCAATGAGAAGCATGAAAAAATGAAAAGAAAGCTTAATGACTATTCTAAAAAGGTTGCCATACTATTTATATAAAAGAAAGAACGAAGAATGACCAGCAAATAGAAAACTTTTCCCAACAAATGACAACGAAAAATGCAAGAAAGCAGCAATGCATTAAGAAGGAGATCATACAGAATGGTTTCACAAGCTATGAAGAATTAATTCAAGCATTGGAAATTAATGAAAATGCATCTTCCTATTGCCATTTTTTCATCACCTCCACAAATTCCAATAGGTTCACTTATGTCGAAAGATTGTTTTAATAACATATCATCCTTATTAATTGCAGATGTCTTGTCTAATTAAACTCCCACTTTCCTAGGCCACCATTCCATGTAGATGGCATAAGGAATGTACTATTTCCATTCCCATGACAAAGACAACATTTTCAAGGCATACAGACGTATACTCCACACACATTACTTTACCAATAGTGATAAAAAAGAAAAGGAATGATAGTAGAACATTTACTCCATGAACAATTACAAAGTGAATGAACCAAAAAAAAATTTAAAAATGATAAGTGTAAAGCTCTACAAGAATCCCTTGGGAAAGAAAGTTGTAGAGTCTTTAAAATTTTTAGAAATGGTTGAAGCTTCATCTTCTAACCAGACTATAGAACTTAGATTCACTAAACTAGGATACATCAACATCTTCTGAGAACTCTCCTATGCCAATGCACCAATTCTAGAGGAATAGAGCTTTCTTCATACCAAAACCATCAAGGTAGGACAAAATATTGATCCAAAGGAGGTCAAAGATTTCACAAACAATATCTACGAGCCTAAGCTACATCTAAACTCTAAAGGTCTTCATGAAGGGGTGTTATAGAGAATTCTCATCTGGGGTAGCAAGAAAGCTTCATAGCAAGGCTCTTGTATTGTGGGTTGTCACAATACATGCTACCTTACACACACCCTTGTCCAGAGCTCATTGACATATGTGCAAAAAAATTTATCACAAAAATTAGAATCATCAGTGGAAAAATTATTTAGGTCACCATCGATGTGACAACCATTTGGGATATGCTTTGCATCCACTATGACACATAAGCCACTTTTTTTTCTCAAGGAAAAATGACCAAGTTCTGGGAGAAAAGAGAAAGGAAGTTGCAATTTTACAAGGATGAAAAAAGGTAATGAACCTAAAGATGGAGAAATCATTTTTCCTCTGGCATTAATGGTGTTTCTTTCAAACCTACAACCTATCTTCAAAATGTTGGATTTTTTGCACGATTTCAATAAGGATGATAGGGACTAGGATTTCCAGATGGGTCTAACCTTCATGCTAAAAAAGGAAGAGTTGGAAATTATTTGACTTTGTAGAGGCAATTTCAGGAAAAAAGCTCAAACAATTAAGTGAATACAACCATGCTTTCAAATTTATGTATTCCTTTGTTCTAGCCCATTTGATTCTACATCAAAACCCTGCTTTCTTTAAGACCCTTTTTCCCCTCAATATTTATGATGCATCAGGATTAGTCAAGCCTGTTTTGACCTAGACCCACATGATTTCCAACACCTAGGATTATTATGCATTTTTTGAATACTTCTTGCACTTTTTAATTCAAGACTTGTTTGAATTACCATTGTGTAGATTCATCCCAAGGGAATGAAATGGATGAGAAGTTACTAACCCCATTCGATTATTTCATAGTGTCAGTGTTTTCATTAATGGCTTACCTACATATAGGTCAACCTAAGCCTACTTAGGAATTCATTGTTGTATGACTCATTGGCATAGGTTATATATTTTCCTCATGAGCTTCCCAACTAGTTTATAGACTAGAGAGGTGTTGATACACATCAACACCTCATGCTTGGATATTTTTCCTATATATGTTCACCTCTATCTGTCTAATATGAACCAAATCAAAATTATGCAATCTATGTTGTGCTTGATTTAAATCTCTATGGTCTAATTGATTCTACATGGTATCAGAGTTGTACAGGATTTAAGTAGGCTACCAAGCTGCAAGTTTGAAGCTAAAGCCACAAATTGGCACAGATAAGGGAAATGAATTTGTTGAGAGTCACAAAGGGTTTGAAACTATCAAAGGTTGTTATTATCATTGAGCTAATTGGAAGCAATCCCTATCTAGCATGTAAGGTCTCTTTTTTTGGGTGTGGTTCTTGGGATATGAGCCTAGGTCTCCTTGGTTCCTTAGCATGTAATCTCAACATGCCCATCAGCTGAGAGAGGAAGCATTTTCTTTGCTGCAATTTGTGAGATCCTTTGGCTCAAATAATGGAGAAAGTGGTGCTTCCTTGTAGTCTTTCTCTTGCATTTGATCAGATGTACCTAGCTCTTATGAGGCCACTTAGTGAGTTAGGCATGTTTCATAAGTAAAGACCAACACATGATGTGGTCCTGTAGAGAGATTTAGAATCTCTAAAGTTGCCTTTAGGGAGTGAATACGCCACCAATACTAGTGATTTTTTTTAAAGAGAGCCATGTCTAGCTCTTAGGGGCCTATGATATCCCTGCATATAGCCCACAATATCCCCTCAAGTCCAAATTGCAAGTGGAGGCATCATTTTCCAAAAATCTTGATTTTCTAACCTCACCATTTTTCAAATGATTTAAATATATTTTTCCCCTTTTTGAAATTTTGCATCAAAAATTTTTTGAAACAATTTTTTTTTTTTTTGTAAGGAGGCAATAGTTTATTGTAATAGGGTGAAATCTTCAAAGTTTACTAAGTTTTGCATGGTAACTTAGCTCTAAGTTTCATTTTTTTTCAAAGTACCTTTTTTTAGCCATGAATTCATGGAGCACAAAATTGTACTCATCTTATAAAGTGCCCATTTGTGTCTTTTTTAGGTTAGTTACAAGCACTCCTTCTCTACAGTGCTAAATTGGGGGTGAAAAAATAATTAAGGGGGGTGTTGTGCATGGTTCATTTTCACACTTCCTCAAGAAGTGCTTGTGTTTGTTGTGTTTTTTCACTTCTACATGCATTCCTAAGTTCTTCATTTTCACATTTATACAAGCAACTATCTAAGTCAAAGAAGTATGGAATCTAATGTTATTATAGTGCCCTTAACACCTTTCAATTATCATGATTTGAAGATGAAATTAATTTTTGTACTTAAGAAGAAAGGCTTATAGAGGGTAACTATGGGAACAGAGGAAGAACCCAATGAAACTAAAGAAAAAGAAAGTTTTTTAATAAGTGTGATCAAGCATTTGGTTTCCTATGTTTAGATTTATCTCATGATTTTTTGTTCCATGTTGAGAACCTGAAAACGCCTAACCAAGTTTGGGAAGATCTTGAAAAAATATTTAGGAAAATAGATAAACTTACAAGCCATGAGTTGGAAAATCAACTCTTAGGTCTTAGTCCTAGGAATTTTTCAACTTTACAAGGCCTTTTTACTAAATTTAAATCCTTGAAGTTACACTTAAAAGATTTTGGAATTGAAAAGAAAGAGGATCAATTAATCCTTTTTGTACTTTCCAAGCTAGGTATAGAATTTTCTATGTTTGTATCAACCTTCTACTCTACTAAAAGGGCTCTTGGAGCCTCATGGTCAATTCCCACACTTGATAACTTCATTGTTGACCTCACAAGGGAGCAAGAAAAGTTAATTCAAATGGGTACTTTGAAGTCTAGGAAACCTCAAGCCCTACTTGTAGGGAATGAAACACGTCAAACTTCAAAAGGGGAGAAGAAGAACACTAAAAAGGACAATGAAGTTAAGAAGGAAAGAAAAATTGACAACTTCAAAAAGGATTCTCAAGGTAAAAAGAGAGTTGCATGCACCATTTGTAAAAATATTGGAATGATGAATATCACTGCATGAAGAAAAAAAATGAAGTTCTACAACAAACTCTCAAAAAGAATAATATAGGGCTACCTAATTCTATCAAAGCATCTTCATCAAATCAAGATAATTCTAAGGACAAAGAGAAATCAAAGGGAAAAACCTTAGTTGCTAAAGCATCTTTACCTCCATCATGGATTCTAGACTCTAGTGCTTCACACCATATGGGTTCTTCACAAGTTGTCTTTTCATCCTTAGAACCATCAAGAATGTCTACAATCACCTTAGGTGATGATAATTAGACATTGGTAAAAGGGAGAGGATCTATTTAGGTTGAAGGAAGAAAATTTTCAAATGTTCTAAGCATACCTTCACTCTCAACTAATCTCCTTTCAGTGTATCAAATAACTCATTTAGGGAAGGGCATGAGAATGCAGTTCTATCCAAATTTAGTTGAGATTATATGCCTTCTCCAATTTTTCCACAAATATTTCTCCAAAAGCACTACTGACTCATTTAGATGAAATTATCAAACTATGGCATGAGTGGTTTGTACATCTTAACTACTAGTATATTAAAAACCTATGTCAATAGAATATGGTTATGGGATTACCTAAGGTTAAATTTTCTAAAGGGCTTTGTGAGGGTTGTGCACTTGGAAAGCATCTAGAAGCAAAATTTGACAAAGGTAAATCATGGAGGGAAACACAATTTTTATAACTTGTTCATAGTGATGTTTCATGGGCTTTTCTCTATCCATCTTTTACAAAGGCTAGACATGTTCTCACCTTCATTGATTATTTCTCACATTTTACATGGGTCTATTTTCTTAGACAAAAATTAGAAGTGTTTGAGTCTTTTCAAGATTTCAAAGCTCTTGTCAAAAAAAAATTAGGGAAAGTCATCAAGGTTCTTCAAATAGATAATGGGAGAGAATATGTCAACAATAGTTTTGATTAGTTTTGTATATCAGAGGGGATAGATCTGCAACACACAGTTGCTTATACCCCACAACAAAATGGTGTTGTAGAATGTAAAATAAGATCTTTAAAAGAGATGGATAATTATATGATTCACTTTAAGGGCCTCACACCATCATATTGGGCAGAAGCAATCAACTATGCATGTTACATATAGAATAGGGTTCCACATAAAGCCTTAAATGGTATCACTCCCTTTGAAGCTTGGAAAGGATGGAAGCCTGTAATTGATCATTTTAGAGTTTTTGGATCATATGCCATGGCACACATTCCAAAAGAGCAATGCAAGGCTATGGATCCTTAATCCAAACCTTGCATCTTTGTGGGATATCCAAATGGTGTAAAAGGCTATCACCTACTCAACCCTACCACACATAATTTTTTTATTGAGAGAAGTGTTAAGTTTCAAGAAACATCTCTTGAAACTATACTTGACACTTCTCAACATATTGTGGACTATTCAGATCTTGATTACAATACTGATGATTTAGATCATTCTTAGCAAATTCATAGTGTAGTATCTTCTTCTTCCAATTCTCACAGTGATGAGATTTCAACATCATCTAGTTTAGGGATTGCATTAGAAGTTGATATATTTGCACCAAAATCACCCACATCTTACACTATACATAGGACAGGTACAAGGGTACAGGATTCAATAGATAATAGACTAATTCAAGTAGATTTTCAAGGGGGGTCACATGCCTTCTTTGCTTCAGTTTCCAATCCACAGACATTCAGAGAGGTATCAGGCATACCAAAGTGGGATATTGCTATGGATGAGGAATATGATTCCTTGATTAGAAATCACACCTGGGATTTGACTTCACTTCCTAAGGGAATGATGATAGTTTGATGTAGGTGGATATATCAAACTAAGTTTATAGAAGATGGGTCAATTGATAAGTACAAAGCAAGATTGGTAGACAAAGTTTTTTCACAAGTTGTAGGCATTGACTATATAGAAATCTTTGCACCAATTGCTAAGATGACTTCCATCAAACTCGCACTTGCTATAACTGCATCACATGGATGAAATGTACATCAGATGGAGTGAAAAGTTATTTTCTTCATGGAGACCTTAAGAAGGAAATCTACATGGAACAATCACTATTTTTTGTTCAAGATTCATCCTTAGTTTGTATACTTAAGAAATCTCTATATCGCCTCATTAACACAAGCTCCTAGAGCTTGGTATGCCAAGATGGACTTCTCCCTCCTATCCTCAAGTTTTACTAGATATCATTTTGATCCTAATGTGTACCTACTATGGTAGGATGATTCACTTTTGATACTAATTCTATATGTTGATGGTCTTTTGATTACTAGGAGTACTTCATCTATCATTGTAGCAGAAAATAAATCACTTCAAGATAGATTTGACATGATAGACTTCGGTTTATTGCACTACTTGGAATCAAGATTTCACAATAAACTTTAGGTATTACTCTTGCACAACCCAAGTATACTCTTGATCTACTTGCATGGTTTCATATGACTACTTGGACACCATCTCTAACTCCCTTTCTTTTTGGAGTCAAGCTTGAGACTTCCTATACTACACCATTGGTTGATGCTACATTGTATCAAAAACTTGTTGGTAATCTTATATACTTGACTCATACCAGGCTAGACATTGCCTATGCTATAGACATGGCTTCAAGATTCATGCAAAAATCTCATGAGCTGCATTGGAAAGCAACTAAGAGGATCCTTCACTATCTTCATGGTACTCTTGTGTTTTGGATTCACTATAGAGTTGGTTCATCACTTGACTTAGTTGGTTATACAGATTCAAATTGGGCTAGTGACACTAAGCATTGTATAATTCCACTTCATGTTAGAGCTTTTCACTTGGTTCAGGTCCTATTAGTTGGTCTAGCAAGAAGCAGAATGTTATTGCTATATCATCTCTAGAGGCATAGTTCAGGGGAGCTATTAACTCAGCTACAAAGGCTGTATGGCTTCAAGGCATTCTCTCTGAATTTTGTAATCCTTTCAGGTAGCCTATAGTAATCTATTGTGACAACTAGAGTACTATTCAGATATGTAGGAATATGGTTTGGCATCAACAAACTATCCACATAGATATTCATATGCATTACATTCGAGAGTTGATTCATGGTCAGATCATCAACTTAGTATTTTGCCAATCTTTAGAGAAGGTTGCTGACATCTTCACCAAACCCTTCACTAATAGGAAGTTCATTCATCTACAAGATCTTCTTGGCGTGTGATCTATATTAGCATCAACATCATCCTTGCGGGGGATTTCTAGCCTTCTCCACTTTTTCCTTTTGGAGGATATTTTTTTTTCCACTAGGTTTTCTATCTTACTCTATTTTCTAGAGAGATTTCATGTACATGGGTACTTAGCTAGGCTAGTAGCTAGGACCCATTTTATCCATGACCACCTAAGTTATGCTCAAGGGGGGTGCCAATGTTTTCATTAATGGCTTACCTACACACAGGTTGACCTAAGCCTACTTAGGCATTCATTGTTGTATGACTCATTGGCATAGGCTGGATATTTTCCTCATGAGTTGTCTAGTTAGTTTATAGACTAGAGATGTGTTGATACACATAAAAACCTCATGCTTGGATATTTTTCCTATATATGTTGACCTCTATCTATCTAATATGAATCAAATCAACATTATGTAGTCTATGTTGTGCTTGATTTAAATATCTGTGGTTTGATTGATTCTACACATAGACATTGATTTCAATTTCATTAGATTCCTTGGATTCACAGGAGAACCTTTTAGGTTATTCCAAGTATGTCACAACTTGAACCCTCACCCTTGAGCTATTCTAATAGTTGTCAATTTATAACTATGCTTATGGCATCAAGAAACATAAGAAAGCATTGCAAGGCTCCTTCACAATGTCAGAGAAGGCCAAGAAACCCCAGTGAAAAGAGAAGAGAAGAATGTAATGACTAGCAAGTTGTCCTATTTCATCTTTTTCCTCATTTATGATAAATGGAAATAAAATCCAGGTGGGTATCTATCATTTAAGCATGAGTCAAGCTCATATTGGGAGGATCAGAGGAACCTTGAATGGGAGAACCCTAATTGTTATGTTGATTTTACCTTCATACCATTCATGCACCCTGTTTTGCTTAAATTACACACTTAATTTGTAGAGTAATGATAAAGCCTTGAAATGGGCCAATCACTTAAAACACAAATAAAAAAGTTGGGATGGTCAAAAAGAAAAATGGCCAATTTCTAGAGATATCAGTAGGAGATCAAGCAGTTGGACCCCATGTATGAAAATGTTCCAACTAATGTAGAGTTTGACTATATCTATGACCATGAGGCTAGATTGAAACAAATCAGGGTTTTGATCAGGAGTCTAGACAAGAGCCCACACAAAGTTCTGAACCATCACCTCAAGCAGCGAAGAAAGTAAAAATAAAATAAAAAGCATCCCAACATAAGGAACCACCAACTACTTTGTCCACAAGTATTATGCTAAAAGCAAAGAGAACCTGACGATCCAAAGGAAGGACTCTGGTAGATCAAGAAACACAAGGTTTGTTGGGATCAACAATGAAAGGATCCAGAGCTTCAAGCAAAAATTTTTTGAAGAGGAGAATAATACAAGACTTGGGTGGATAGGAGGAGGAAGAAGTATGTTATGTTTCACAAACATTAGTAGCTCCTATCACCTAGGTAAGTTTTCAACCCGCTATTATTTCTTCCTATGCTTCTTTGATAGCTACTTTTGCTCCACTCTAGAAGAAAAATGTTTCTCTAATTGGTTCTGACACACTTATCCTAGAAAGTCCCCCCATTGTATTGTCTAATGAACCCCCTCTCAAAACACCATGTGTAGAACACACATCTTTTGCCATGATCATTATTGATACTTTGATAAAACTATCAGAGGCACATATTACAAACATAGATCCACCCATGATGCAAGTCTCATCACCTTTACCTACCTTTGGGTATATGACCATATTTCCATAGACCGATCCCTCCACTCCCATGAATCCTCCTTTTTCCACACAAGTTGCCATGGCATCCTACCATTCTCCTCGATTGCATTCCCTTTTGCTTCTCCCTAGACTCAGTCAGTCAGAAACACACTTATCACCACCCTCTATTGGTTCCCACTTGGTGTCTCTATCACAACACAAAACATTGAGTCCCCACAAAACTTTTGGTCCTAGGTAGAATTGACTAAGTAGGCCCAATGAGATAGAAAACATAAATAGCATATGAAAGCAGTGAAAAATCTAGCTACCTAAGGGATGGAGACCTATTTTGACTTAAAGTGGAATGCTTTTCTGATTTCAACCATAAGACCATGGGTGTCAAGCTGAAGGGAGAAATGTAGTATAAATATTATGACATCCAAGTAGTCAGATTTAACCTAAGTGAATCTCTTTTGCATGATAAAATATGCCTTATTAAAGTAACACAAAAGTGGTGTACACCAATTATGAGAAGTTGGATAGAAAGCTAAAGAAGTGCAAGGTAGAGCTAGCAAATGTTAAGTCTATAATGTACTAGTTGTAGGCAGAGGCCAAAGCAAAAGATATCAACTTAGACCAACTAAGGAAAATACAAGATCAATAGGGAGAAGTGGCTAAGACCATTGAGGAGGTTTAAAATGAGAAGAATCAGCTCTCAACTGAGATGTGAAGACTAGAACAAGAGGTTGAAGTTGGGCTAAAGAAATAGAAAACACAATGATCTTGATGGAAAGGACCACTGAAGAACATCAAAAAAAGAAAAAGAGCTCTCCAACTGAATTGACTACCAAAGTCAAATATATGAGGAACTATAGAAGGACCTTTGAGAAAGAGAAAGAATCAAGGAGGAACTAAATAGTTTGTGTTCCAAAATAGTTGAAAGTCTATAGAAAACTCAAGCAGAGACAGACAAAGAGAATGGATATTGAATTCATCCTATAGACTAGTAATAGAGATCTGTAGAAGTTATGATTGGAGCTTTCAGATGCACTTTGGAAAGTGGGCCAACTAAAGGAGGAGATGAAGGTTGAAGAATTTTAGTTCTAGTAGGAGTTGGTTGGGGTGTGAAAATCTAAACTAATTCCCATACTTTAGGAATTGTTTTCTTCTCACTAAGAGAATATTATGGTGGCTATGAAAGCCTTAAATTTTTCCTTGAGATTCTTAATATAGATGTATTGGAGTTAAATGCAAGGGTTAGCCCAGTCAAACCCTACAAATGATCACTCCCTAAGCTAAAGAGTCATGAAATTTGATCAACAAGCTATACAAGTAAACTGAGGAATCATTGAACGCTACTATAATTCCAAACCAGAGGGTAGCTACAAGAAAATAAAAGGAAATCATCCTCAATAGTCAAGCCATCTAGAAAATAAAATATTATCAACAAGCAATAATGAGGAAGGTCATTGAAATAATAGACGATTTCAATGCACTGACTGAATCCAAATTTCCCTCTTTGTTCTTTCCTAAGAGAGGAGTTTCAATAGAGGAACAACTCAAATGGACTATCAAAGCCAAGCAATAGGATTTCTCTGTGCTTCAAGCATTGGGCACATCACCTTCAAGAAAAGAAGTCAAAGATTTTCTTCTTCCCTTGGCCTAACATTATCATCACATCAGAGTTGTTGCAGTAAGATGGGGCTATGTTTCTTTCAAGGAGATCATCGATCTTGACCAAGTATTTTAAATTTTGTAGACACTTGCTTCACCATTCGACGAAGACTAAGGATTCCTACATGTTGTTTTCCTCTAACTCTTAGGATTTCCACTCTATTTTGTGCTATGTATTTTATCTCTGTTCATGTCTCCACAGATGAAGGCCTCCTATGAGTCACTGGAACTGTGAAGCAATTTTTCTCCTAGTCCCCTTTTGAGATCGACCAATAGTTCCCTCTTTTCAACTTGTATATGGTGAGTACACTTCACCCGGATATTTTCAAGACCACCCACCCACGGAAAGATGTGTAATGTGCCACATAGTGGTTGCACATATTTTTGCATATCACCCTAATTTTGGGCCCCAAGGTGAACTCGTGGCTACATGGTAGAAAATTTTGTTAGCTGCTCTAAGGAAACTTGAAGATCACCCACCAAAGTGTGACAAAATCTATTTCCTCATTAGGTGGGTTTTGCTATGTCTACAAGAATGTCTTTCTTTCAGAGATTTTTTGAGGCAGCATGCTGGGAATTCACTCTTTGGATTTTTGTCTCTTTTGGGGGTGCCATCCTTATCTATAGTTGGTGTAAGAATTGGCTATGAAGGTAGCCACCCAAGATCTAGAGGCCTAATAGAAAGCACAAAAGAGAGAGAAAATAATATGACAAGAATAAACTATATTCAATGTCAATAATATGATATGCAATACTCAATACAATGCATAGGAGACCCCTTGGATATATAGCCAAGGTGTGAACATAGGAGGGCATAAGATTATGACAAGTGTCGTAATCTTATGACATGTGACAACAATGAAGAGTTTTCACTCCATCTAAAGTGGAAAAAGATAATGTGATAATCTCCACAAAAGGTGGAGAGATGTGTCCACAAAAGGTGGAAGTGATGAGGTATGAGATGTCAAGTCCACAGAAGGTGGAAAATCTCCAACAACCTCCTATGTGGTCCCTAAGTAAACTTAACTAAGGTGTAATCATGACCTAGGACAAGGTACAAGACATTTAATTACACCAACAACCCCCCTTAAGTGCAACTTAGGGAGAATGTACACAAAAGTAAACAATCCAAGATGGGTCTCGGCTATGAGGCCATGTTAGGTACCCATGTACACACAATGCAATCTCTCACAAGTGGAGTAAAGATAGAAAAACCCAGTGGGAAAAAACTACCCCCCAAAAGAGAGATGAAATACAAAAGTATATGAACATAGCATGAGAAGGAAAAAACACCATGTGAGGAAAAAGTCCCCCCCATACAAGAGAAGAAGAGAGACAAGGTAGCCCCTCTTCAATGTACAATGATCACCAATGGAAGATGCTCGAGAAAGAATGAAGAAGCTGTTCCAAAACTGTCGAACAATGTTCCTCCCCTTGGGAAGAAACACTACCAAAGGTGTATGAATGAAGTCTCCCCAATCCACAAGTGAAGAACAAAGAATCCTCAAAGTGCAAGAAGTCTTTGAAATCTGCTCAAGTGTCCCTGTGTCGATGCCAAAAGATGCCTTCCCCAAACCATGTGAAGCTGCAATGTAGTCACCTCCTAGAATTTGTAAAAAATCCTTTGCAACAACACTCTAATCCGCTGAAAAAGACAACTCAAGATCTAGCAAGGATGAAGATAGAACATACTCCAAAGACAATGTCTCCTCAAAAGAGAAAGTGGCCTCCTCCAACTGTTGTAAAGATGCATCCAAAATCACATCAACCTTGAAAGACTGATCATGTAGAGGAGGGTCAGAGTGTTCCCTCGCAACAACTAAAGAAGAATCACCTTCATCAAAGAGAAGATGTAAGAAATCAAGTGTGTCTCCCAAATCTGCAATGTAGGACTCCACAAACAAACTGCCAATGTCTGTCAAGTAGTCATCCCATGAAGCTGCTGCTGGAAGACAAGGTATACACTGTTGCACTGAATCACAAGGTACTGAAACTATCAGAACACAAGTATCATCAGGTACATCAGTCAATGTAGGAGATGGAGTATTAGCATTAGGTTCAAGAACCTCAGAAGTAGAGAGCACTCCAAGATTCAAGTAACCATACTCAATCTCATCAAGTTTGTCTACACTAGGGTGAACTGAATCATCAATAGGAGCAAAATATGAGAAGGTGTAGAACTAAGAATGATCATCAACCTCCCCAACTGCAACAAGAGCCCTGCTATGCAAATCCCGAACAATGACAGAATCCGGTGTGAACTCTACACTCTTTCCTGAACCACTATGTGTAATTTGATAGATGGAAAGAATGTTCCTTGACAAAGTAGGCACACATAGAACATCATTAAATGCTCCACCTTCAACGTCAATAGAACCCTTCCCACAAACTTCCAAAGAAGTGTTGTTTGCCATCAAAATGGGTGGTGATGAACAAGAATCAAATGAAGAGAACATATCCTTGGACGAATTCATATGATGCAAAGCTCCCGAATCAAGGATCCACTGACCTGTATTGGAATCTGCAACTGCAAGAAATGCTTGCCCCTTATGTTTATCATGTTGAAATGAAGAAGAAGGAGATGAGCTAGATGTTGTTGCCATGAGAGTTGTTCCTTTTCCCTTAGAAGAAGTGGAAGGAGATGATTCCTTCTCTTGATATGCAGCTGGCAGGTTGATGTTGTTCTTCTTAAGGATGTGTTTCAACTCATCAATTTGCTTAACATGACAACAATGCTCATCATGACCAATCCTTTTGCAATATGCACATGTTGGTTGCTCCCTCTTACTGGAATTGTTGTACTTCTTTGAAGAAGATGATGTTGATGAACTTTTTTGTGGAGGAGTGGATTGTTTTTTCTCTCCTTGTGGCTTTGGCGAAGATTGCTTTTGGTCCTTCCCTTTGCCTTGCTTATTGTTTCCATGATTGATGACCAATGCTCTTGAAGTTGAAGACTTTAGAATATCCATTTTCATCAACTTATTTTGCTCAAGAATCAAAAGATCTATGAGAGCCTCAAAAGATGGTGTTTTGAAGTTACTTATTGTCAATCTTTGAGTTTGAAAACTTGAAACAAAGGCTCCATACTCAACTAGAAGTTTATCCAATAAGTTGAAGACCAATTGATCATCCTCTTTTTCAATACCACAATCTTTTAGTTGTGCTCTTAATTCATTTGCCTTAGTGACATAATCCTGAATTGTATCAAAATCTTTGGGATCAAGGCTCAAGAGATCATGTTCAAGTTTGTATCCCTCAATCTTATCAACCTTACCATACAAAGCAACAAGTTTATCCCAAGCTTCTTTAGCTGTAGTACATTTATCAACATGGAAAATGAGATCATCTGAAATGAACTTTCTTAATGTACCCAATGCCATAGAATTCTTAGTGAGCCAATCCATATATGATGTTGGATCTGCCTTAGGAACTAAAGGTGCAGTTATGGTTCCATCAATGTAGTAAATTAAACCTTTTACCATTAGTTTACTCCATGCACGTACTTTCCAAGTACCATAATTATGTGCAGTTAAGAGTGGAACTTTAGATGAACCCATGATGGAATGAAAGAGCACAAGAGAGAAAATAGGAACAATCACACAAGAGATACACCCCCCCAAATTCACTCAATCAAAGTACCCCCCAAAAATAGATGATTTTGGCACTTTATAATGTAGTGCGTGTACAATAGGCCACTTGTAACTTGGCTAAGTGGGCTTATGATTTTTGATTTACAACTTGCCAATAAAGAGGCTGATAACAGACTAGAACAAATAAGCAAAGACCTAAATCTAGATCTATGCAATACAAGTGCCAAATAGGCCAAAAAGGACCATATGCTAAAAGTACAAAATCCACTCAAGATCGCTTCAAACTGATTATAGATTCAAGAAGTAGATGAAAAATCATGCACTTTCAAAAAATGGCACCTGAAAAGGAGTTCGTATGAGCCTGAACAAAGCCTCTGAAGTTGTAGAAATGGTGACAAGACAGGTACAGTCATGAGAAACTAAATATTATGGAAAATTTGTCAACAATAATTAGAAACCAAGTACACCACTACAAAGTACATGAAAAATTAGCCTAAATAAAAAAAATTGCTTGAAAAAAGGAGCAAAAATGAGTGAGATATGGAGCTTTGAAGTTGGACTGTAAATTCAAAATGTTCAATGGTGAGGGGAGTAAATTTTTCAAAAGGTGCTGACGACATCCTGACACGTGATGATGTCAGCATTTTGTGATGTTAAATTTGATGGTTTCCCACCCGTCAAAAAAATTCACGAGCTTAAATTTGACATCTGGAAGACCGTCGCCGCTGTCGTCGGGTCTGCCGGAATAATGTGATAGAATATGCTTTCTTTTGGATGGAATATTCCCTAGTCGGATTTTGGAAGATGGTCGCCAGATTTTTTTCTGCTCGCCGGATTTTTTGGTTTGCAATCGCCGAAATTTGAAGGCCGGCGGACTGCGGGTTGGCGGAGATGTGGGAGCCGCGTGGCGGCGGTATGCTCTGCCACATCGCAGACTTTGGCTGCCCAGTTCCTTGCCACTACACAGGAAAGTACCTGACGATGCAGGTATGGCCTGCGAAGAAAATCTGTGGATTTTTTTTTTTTTGTTTTTGTTTTCTTTTAAAAACTTTTCAACTATTAAAAAATGAACTTTACATTAAAAAAACTGCGAAATTTTATATATATATATATATTTTAAAAATAAAAAATAAAAATCGTACCGACTGTGCAGGGTGGCCGTACAGCCGACCTGTAATTTTTTTTGCTTTGACGGACAACTTGCTCCGATTTGGACGATTTGGCAGTCGATTTATGGGTTTTTGGCCCTTCTGAGCACGATGGCGAGGTCCTTTTTGGCTGAAAATGCTCCAAAGTGATAGCTACCTCCTGGATCTGGCAACGACCTCTGATCTTCAACCCTTTGCAGATTTGGCTTCCAATGTCCAACTGAGATGAAACAAAAGGCAAATCTAACTATCTCGGACACCCCGGATGCAATGGCAAGCTCAGATCTGATGCAACAAGCTCCCAAAATGCTCCTGCAACACAAGGCCAATAATGGAACCCTCCAAGAATCTCTCCAAAAGACTAACTAAAGGCACTCCAAAAGCTCTGATACCATGTACGAATTGGATATGAAGGTAGCCACCCAAGATCTAGAGGCCTAATAGAAAGCACAAAAGAGAGAGAAAATAATATGACAAAAATAAACTATATTCAATGTCAATAATATGATATGCAATACTCAATACAATGCGTAGGAGACCCCTTCGATATATAGCCAAGGTGAGAACATAAGAGGGCATAAGATTATGACAAGTGTTGTAATCTTATGACATGTGACAACAATGAAAAGTTATCACTCCATCTAAAGTGGAAAAAGATAATGTGATAATCTCCACAAAAGGTGGAGAGATGTGTCCACAAAAGGTGGTGTAATGCCCCGCCGTGCGAACCCCAAAGGACAATAACACAATAATTACAGCACAAATTTTTTTTTTTTTAAATACACATAACATACATGTAATACACATCAAGTCATATCACGAATTTCAATTAAAGAGATTCATTAACACATACATCCCTTGGGGTACACGAAGAGTCATTACGTAACTTAGATCCATACAACATCAATAAAGAATAGAATCCAAAGATATAAAGTAAACAATAACAAATATAATACATACATGAAAATTCATTGATAAGAAGTCATCTGCACATAAATACAACATATGCATGATTAACATAACACATTGAATAACAACTGCCATGGCTAATATTACATTACAGTACAGTGTTCAAGAAGTACAATGATACAAAAGTGTTTCCAATCATGAACGGAAACCATACAACAAGATAACATGATACAAATAGTTAGAGAAATACAAGAATCAAAACTAGCTTCAAGATAGATACAACTCTGAAGTCGCTGCAATAGCACCAATCCGCACCTCTCAATCTTCGACTGGGGACCCAATGGGATGCTTAGCACGTTCCACCCGACCATGTGAGTCCGAAGACCCACCCCCCGTGCTAGGAGCTAACAAGAAAGAGACCCCAACCAAGATCATCCAATAGATAACCACAAGACTCAGTATCATAACACTCAGGAATTACAATGACATAATCAACCACATCCAAGAGTCATAAATCTCATCACATAATTCAAGGTAATAGCCAGTAAACAAGGAACCAAAGGAAGATCATAAAACACTTCCAAATCAAGCTGAATTAATAAACATATCACAATTCTGAATCACAATGATACAATACAATTACATCATATCACAGTACCATAAGAGTACAAGGTCAAAACCCAAACATCCATGAGATTTATACAAGACCCAAGAATATACCAAAGATCAAATAGGGTAAAACCATAAATCATTTCAAACAACTATGTTTCATCAATTCAAGACAAAGACCCACTTCCAGAGGATTTCCAAAGAAACAACATAAGAGTTGTTAGAGGAGAGTGTCATCGCATGGCTTAACATGGATTATCCAGGCTACCACTAATACAAGGTGCCACCTCCATCTACTGATGAATTATCCAGGCACTCGAGCGCTAGGAGCCGCCTCCATCTAGGGTTATCCAGGCTTCCTATCTCAAGGTACCGCTCCATAGGGTTGCTCATGCGGAACCGTTAACCTTTCATGAAGACAAGGCAACGATCTTGCCAACCATGGCCTTCTCAATCCCCTTTAGTCTGTGGTAGCACTCAAAGGCGGATGAGGCATCAATTATCTTTTTAATGTGATTCTACCCACCCCCTAGTTAATTATTAAATTATCACTTATTAAATTCACTCTAATGAGGGCTATCCTGGCGCCCCTTTGTGCGCTGACCACCCACTTAGAGCCACTCTCTCTCTCTAGACACTCAAAACATAAAACCAAAATCCAAGGGTTGTACAACATAACAAGTACATTAGATCACAACAGAGAAGCATGCAAGGCATTACCCATCTTTCCATAAATACATAATCAAAATCTCAACGATTCATGTACAACCCTTTCAAAAACATGAAACCAAAACACTTGCCACAACAAGGGCACATAAAAGGAGGAACATTAACCAATAGTAAAATAAACCTCTGGAAGATTCTCATAAAGTTACACTAGGGTTTCCACATGAAAATCTGACAACAATAAAAGCAAAACCTTAAAGAACTATTTTCAATTCAATTATGATGAGAGAATACATCAAAATAAGATCAACAACTTCGATACGAACTAAATCGGACATCCAAGGGAAACCTCCATTTTCTCCTCTCGGAATACCCATAACTAAAAGAACTTTTCAATTGACTCATTAACAACTCAAGCAGAACTGTCAATCGTAACAAAGATAACCTTAACCAAATTGCCACTTAGGTAGAGAGCAAAAGAAAACATATAGAAATGTAAGTTAAATGAGAGAAAGTCCCTAACTCAAAATCAACTCATGAAAAGTCACATCGAAAGAATCTATATAACCCAAACATTCTAATAATATATCCATTCATTCAATAAGAAGTAACTTGAAACAATCTAAAAGGAACATTATTTTACAGATCAATCATTACCAACATTTAAGGACAGCACACCATTGCGAAGTGAAGATAAAATCTATTGTTTTAAGCCACAAGACACTAATTCCCAAGCATACTCTTCCAAACACAAATTAAAACAATCATGAACAATAATATGGGTTCCCATTTTACACACAAAATTCCATACAAGGAAACCATCAAACACATCAACCTTTAAGAACACTATCTTAAAACACTTACAATGAACAGTCCATCGAGACATCTCCATAAATACCCCATAACCAAAACTTATAATAATTCATACAACTACAACAACAATGCTCTAAATTTTAGTATCCACCAATACTCTCATAATAGAATTCACAATTGGTCTTAACATTGTTTAAATGCCAGGAGGTTATGACAATAGACTCGACAAGGTACACAACCAAACACCTTAGACAAAACAATACTCAAGTAACTGATACACCCATGACATCAACATATGCCGACAAATCATCTCATTATATATCTATCAAGGAAATTCCCGTGTATTAACTTAGAATAGTCTAATCTAACGTAATTAATCACATCTTACAATTATCAATTCTCCTCATTACCAAAATAAACATATGCTAACCAAGAAAATTTTCATATCTTCAACATATCCCTATCTACTTCATGAAGCAATTACACTAATATTCACGTCAAACAATTACAGGAATGAATGTTTATACAAAAATGTTCATTTCACATAACGATTCCTAGGTCCTAAAAAAAAATAATATGAAAGATTCCATTAGCCAAACATAAAAGCATATTGGATGAGGAAAGGTAATTATCATTTAAAGAATAAATTCAATTAATAAATTTAAAGGTGAGAAAATATTAGAGACGATTAAATATTAAAATTTTACTTAAGTTGAATGAAGGTAAAAATGAGAAAGGCTAGTAAAAGTTTGATATCTAAGTATAATGGATAAGATAATAATGTTAATATGGTAAAGAATGTGATGAAATAAATTCTAATAAAATATTATTAATATTTAAAATGAATTAACTAAATCAAACTTGAATATTATAAGTAAATAAATAAATACTAACTATATTTAGCTTTGGAAGAGAGGAGATTGGGAATCAGTTCTTGATTTATAACTAACCGAGAAAAGGAGTTTTCGGTGGGGGAAGTTGAAGGGAAGCGATAACTGCAACACTTGAAAATAATTATCATATAGCAGGGAGAGGATGATATTTGGGGGAGGCGAATATTCACGTTGGAGGAGATTGGGTAATCCTACGAAGAGAGGGAGGGGCGTTCTGCTTCGAGTGCCTGATCACAAGTCTTCATCCTCGCAGCGGTGGGAAAAAAAAGAAGGAGAAAGGCGAGGTGCAAATACACAACTTATGAGTAAGAGAATTAACCCCAAATTTCTTGTTGCAAAGAAAATTCCAATGCAAAAGCTCCATTCCTTTAAACTCAATAGTTATTGATTGTGAACATATTTGATCATTTCTAAAAATCGGAGTAATCGACATTTATTGTTGGATCTGCGATCTAAAAATTTTCCCAAATGATTAAAGTATCATCCACAGGTCAGTAGCCCTATCCTACTGACTAAATACTGAACTTATTGTCAATTTGATAGGCAATATTACATAAGCTGGTTTAAGTAGGTTGATAGTTTTGAGATCCTTGCAATTCACTGTTTAACCCGATGTCATATCTCCCTTCATTACGTTTTGACAATAATATCACATAGTTTTTTTTATCTCTTACAATGTGTCTCTGCTAGCCGTGTGGATATGGAAGTTGTAGAGAATGTGAAATGGGCTTTATTTCTCTTAGGTCACGTACTCTGTCCTGTGAATAACATTTGGGATTTGATGAAACAGTCTTGGTCGTTGCCCTCCTCTTGATAGCTCTGTTTTGTCAATCTTTCCTTTCTAGCCATGACTTCTCGAACCTGCTGGTCACAGATTTGTATCTTCCAAATTTTCCTAGATTGAAGTTGCATGTATCACCAATAGCCTCCCTTAATGGGCATTACATAGTCGGCTGAAGGTGGTCTCTTTTGGCAACCTGCCACATCTGAAGTACTTGAAAATAGAGTGTTGTAGAGGTTAAATAATCCCTCTGATTCCATTGTTGACCTGTCCCAGCAGAAGCACTTGATCATAATAGGAAGTTTAGAGTTTTAGATAACCCCACTGTTTCCTCTGACAATCTGTCACAGTTTCAGCATTTAGAGTTGAGGCGTTGTACAGAATTAAATAATCACCATTCTCCTTCCCTTCCGTTTAGTGAATAACATGTGAAATCTGATAACAATGCGAGTGAATGGCGTTAGTTCCAAATTCCAATATTCACTTTCTGATATACTTGGCAACCTGTCATAGCCGCAACGCTTGAACATGGCAGGTTTATATAACCTCCTTGCTATTCGAACCCCCCCCCTCAGGTGTAGCACTTGAACTTGATAGGAAGTTTAAAGATTTACATAACCAATTTGATTATTCTGATAATCGATCACAGTTGCAGCACTTGAAAATAAATATTGTCAAAAATTTAACATCCCACCTGTCTCTTTACATTCTGTCTTGTTAATAACACGTGGGAGTTGATAATAATACAAGTAAATGGCGATACTTCCAAATTCCAAAGTTCACTCTCCAATACAAATGGCTTCTCACATTTTTGCAACTGTAACCATCTCAAACTTGGAGGAAGCTTGGTGCGTGTGTCTTCTCTGATGCCGTCGATGGGCAAATTGTTCAAGTGAAGAAATTGAGGACCAATGAGCAGATTATTTAATTATCTTGGTCTGCGCAATGTTTCAAGCCTTGTCAGTTACCTCCATTCAGTCGAAGCTGAGAGAAATTGATGTTAATGGTTATAGTGTTTAGATGAGCTCCTTCGCATAGTCTGGTAATCTAAATTTATATAACCTCCCTGATACCTACACTTGCACATGTTCACTGCAATTCCCGATTTAAACTTTTAGCTTCACTGCATTCTTTTCTTTTACCATATGGTCTTTCCCTGTGTAACGCTTGTCTGCCCTTGCAAATCTAATGGTTTTATGAAGGTTAATTTGGTTTACCAACTTTTACATCTATAATTCTTACTCATCATTTAATACTCGTATCTTTGCAATACTTAATCCACTGGTGTAAATGCCTCTTTCCACGTTTCTTCCATGACATATTATTCCTTGCCAAACTATATCCTTTCCGCCTGACTTCTTCACTGTCAATTTTGGCAGAATAAGAATATGAGCAAGGGGTTAGGGCTATCATGGAAAATAGTATTAAGTTAATTATTTCTAGATCTCACTAATGGATTTTATGTGTTCCTCCATAAGTATGCTCAAGTCCAAATTGGGGCATCTCACGTGTAGTAATTATCTAAATTGTAATGGTTGCTTTATTGTGATTTATGAGTACTTTAGGATTCAACGATATAGTTGCACATGCATAAGATATATATATATATATATATATATATATCTAGAAATATGAGACTCTTAATATTAACAAATATCAGAATTTCATGTTTATTGTTTTGATTCAGTAATTATTCATTTAGAAAAATATTGTAAACACTTGATTGTATCTTCTTGTTGGCATTGTAGATTTACCTTAGATGTATTGTATAAAAATTAGGATATCATCATTATTGATTAAGGTAGATTTGTTAATAAGCTAGGAAAAATGATTCTTTAGGCAACCTATCGATGCAAATATATATTGTGGAATTGTTGTAAAACCTTATCTTTTAATTATTATTATTGCTACCTATCCAACACTCTAGCCTGGCTCCTTTTGTCTGAGGAAACATATGTTCTTTTAGAATATTATTAATCATTGTATCTAATTTAGGAAGGAAAGGTAGGTTAAATATTTTAACTTGATATTTTATTCAAATGAAAATTTAAAATATGGAGTATATTTTGACCTTTTCTTATATGTTCTCTTATTTGGTAATTTAATTTTTATAGTACTAATTTCGTGATATCTTTTAATTCGTTTATATTCCTGTTAGTTTTAGAATTAAATTAATGTTATCTTAATATCTTTCTCCTCGTATGCTTTTATGTTTGGCTAATGGAATCTTTCATATTATTTTTTTTTAGGACCTAGGAATCGTTATGTGAAATGAACATTTTTGTATAAACATTCATTCTTGTAATTGTTTGACGTGAATATTAGTGTAATTGCTTCATGAAGTAGATAGGGATATGTTGAAGATATGAAAATTTTCTTGGTTAGCATAGGTTTATTTTGGTAATGAGGAGAATTGATAATTGTAAGATGTGATTAATTACGTTAGATTAGACTATTCTAAGTTAATACACGGGAATTTCCTTGATAGATATATAATGAGATGATTTGTCGGCATATGTTGATGTCATGGGTGTATCAGTTACTTGAGTATTGTTTTGTCTAAGGTGTTTGGTTGTGGACCTTGTCGAGTCTATTGTCATAACCTCCTGGCATTTAAACAATGTTAAGATCAATTGTGAATTCTATTATGAGAGTATTGGTGGATACTAAAATTTAGAGCATTGTTGTTGTAGTTGTATGAATTATTATAAGTTTTGGTTATGGGGTATTTATGGAGATGTCTCGATGGACTGTTCATTGTAAGTGTTTTAAGATAGTGTTCTTAAAGGTTGATGTGTTTGATGGTTTCCTTGTATGGAATTGTGTGTAAAATGGGAACCTGTATTATTGTTCATGATTGTTTTAATTTGTGTTTGGAAGAGTATGCTTGGGAATTAGTGTCTTGTGGCTTAAAACAATAGATTTTATCTTCACTTCGCAATGGTGTGCTGTCCTTAAATGTTGGTAATGATTGATCTGTAAAATAATGTTCCTTTTAGATTGTTTCAAGTTACTTCTTATTGAATGAATGGATATATTATTAGAATGTTTGGGTTATATAGATTCTTTCGATGTGACTTTTCATGAGTTGATTTTGAGTTAGGGACTTTCTCTCATTTAACTTACATTTCTATATGTTTTCTTTTGCTCTCTACCTAAGTGGCAATTTGGTTAAGGTTATCTTTGTTACGATTGACAGTTCTGCTTGAGTTGTTAATGAGTCAATTGAAAAGTTCTTTGAGTTATGGGTATTCCGAGAGGAGAAAATAGAGGTTTCCCTTGGATGTCCGATTTAGTTCGTATCAAAGTTGTTGATGTTTTTTTTTTTCAAAAAGAAGGGGTAAAAATTTTATTCAATCAAAACCAAAGTACAAAGCACAGGCCAAAGGCCCGCCAGCAAAGAAGACAACCAGACCAACCAGCAACAACACTACCTATTCATGCCCTCCACTAATAACCTCTCAAGGGTATCAAGATAATTAGAAGAAAGCTCATCCTTTCCATTGATATCCCAGCCATCCACATTCTCAGAGGCCCACTTCGCTAGACAATCGGCAACTTTGTTCCACTCTCGAGGGATATGACAAAAGGATACAGAATCCAAGGAGCTGCAAAGACTCAAAATTTGTCTTCCCACAGAAGCCAATTGCCAACTAACATCATCCCACCTTTGATTGTTCAACAAATCCATAACAATCTGAGAATCTGACTCACAGATGATCCTCCTCTAGCCTAAAGAGCAACCACGCTCAACAGCAATTTTAATAGCAAGGGCCTCCATCAGATTATTAGACTGTTTCCCTTTGTAACTAGAGAAGACAAAAGCCACCCCACCATCATTACCTCTACCAATACCCCCCACACCAGCATGTCCAGGGTTCCCATGAGAAGAACCATCAGTATTAATCTTTAGGACCCCCACCGGGGGAGGCATCCACTTCCCATCATGACAGACACGTTTCCGAACTTGACGGGGCCTTCTGCCAGCAAAATAACCCCGACTACTATCCCCCAAGCTCAAATTCTGCACAATATCAAGATCACCAGGATCAATATTTTCAGACATGTCACACTTAGCTGAAATAGTCTCCTGAAGCCTACTAATTATCTTCTTCCACAATTGAAGATTTCCCAAATTGGAACCACAAAAAACTCTACGGTTCCTCTCCAACCAAAGATTCCAAAGAATGAAAATAGGCCCAATGGACCAGGCCACCTGAAGGAAAGGAGTCTTTGCTCGTGGTCTGCCCAAACTTTCCCAGAAGTCAATCAAGGAGGTAGCATGAATACACCCATGATGCCAAGCCTCCCACCACCTGTGCCATAACTCCCTAGAGTAAGGGAAAAGAAAGAACAAGTGGGAGGTACACTCCTCACTATGAGAACAAAGAAGGCAAATAGAGGGCCCCTGAAAGCCACGTTTGCGAAGATTTTCCCAAGTGAGGTACTTCCTCTGAGCAACCAACCATAAGAAAAAATTGCATTTGGGCCAAGAGAAGTTGTCCCAAACCTTCTTCCACCAGTGTACCTCAGCAGGACCATATAAGTTCCTATCAAGCATAGCATAGCCTTGGGCCACAGTAAATTTACCTTTTGGACTAGGATTCCAAGCCAGAACATCCCTCCCATTAAGGGAGCTGCAAAGCCTAGCTTCCAAAACTCTAGAAAGAACAACATGATCCTCATCAGATCCACCAATGGGCCACTCCTGTGGGTCCTTCCAGCAAGCCACCTCTGTCCGCCCAATATGCTTGATAGTTTTAAAATGCTTCACCTTAATCCAACCGGCCTCAGAAAAAATATGGCAAAGAGGCTGAAGCTGAGGAAAACTAGAAATAATGGGAGGGTGGCCATCCCAAGAGTCCTACCAAAAAAAAACATCAGAGCCTCTATTACAGATCCAAAAGAGTCCCTCCTTAATCAGCTGAGCACCCTTCTTAAGGGTATCCCAAATACAAGAACCTTTACCCAACAAGGGAAGACGCGGCACATCGAGGCAATCAGCACCAGGAAGATACTTGTGGGTCAGAATCTTTGCCCAATCCTGATCTTGATTGTTACACCACCTCCAGTACAGCTTGACAGCCAAGGCAATGACAACAAGTGTCATAGACCTAAGACCAAGGCCCCCAGCATGCTTCGGCCTGCAAACAGACTCCCACTTGATCAAGCTCCACTTTGAGGAAAGAAGGTTGCCAGACCAAAGAAATTGCCGAGACAAAGCATCAAATTCCCGCACAAAGGAGGACGGGGGAACCTGCACACAACACCTATAAATGGGGAGAGACTGCACCACCGTCTTAAGAAGAATCACTCTCCTAGCTGAAGATAACCATCTGTGGGTCCAATGGCTAACCCTACTACAAAATTTATCCAAAATACCCTGCCAATAATCTCTCCGTTGTCCTCCCAAAGCCAAAGGGATCCCAAGGTACATCAAGGGAAGAGAACCGATCTGAAATCTAAGGATCCTAGCAATCCTACTCTGAATAAGCTAAGGAGTATTAAAGAAATAAATAGAAGATTTATCATCATTAATCCGCTGACCAGAAGCCTTCAGATAGATGTCTAAGGCTCGCCTGAAGTTCACCACCTCACTGATTCTAGCCAAGCCCATTAGCCCAGTATCATCCACAAACTGAAGATGAGAGTAGGAAGGGAGAAGGTTGTTCCAGCTCCAACCATAGATAAGACCTTGTCTCACCTGAGATTTAATAAATCTTCCAAGACCCTCAGCCATGATAATGAATAAGTAAGGGGATAAGGGATCCCCTTGCCGGAGTCCCCGAGAAGCACTAAACAAATCTGAAGGTTCCCCATTAATGAGAACAGAGAATGAGGTAGAGGTCACACAACTAAGAACCCAGTTCACCCATTCCTCAGCAAAACCAAAATCCAAGAGTGTTTTCTGTAAGAACTCCCAGCTCACTCAGTCATAAGCTTTAGACATGTTCAGTTTAATAAACATAGCCTTCTCCTTAGAGTTAGCCATAGAATGAATAGCTTCCATGGCTATCACAACACCATCCAAAATTTGTCTCCCTTCAACAAAACCACCCTGTTCAGCAGAGATCAAAGAACCAAGGAGTGGTTTGAGTCTCTCAGCAATCAATTTGGTGATGATCTTGTAAACAACGTTACATAATGCAATAGGCCTGAATTGAGCTAACTAGTTAGCTCCTTCCAACTTAGGTATGAGGGCCAAAAAGGTAGAATTCATAGACTTGAGCATCTATTTGTTCCTAAGTGATTCCTGAACCACCTCAAGGAGATCCAACTTTATAATTTCCCAGAACTCTTGAAAAAACTCAATTGGAAACCCATCCGGACCAGGCGCCTTACCTTTTTTCATATTAAATACCACTTTCTCCAACTCAGGTAACAAGATAGGACATAAGAGAGTCCCATTCATCTCAGCAGAGACCAGGCGGGGAATACAATCCATGATGGCCTGCTCCTCAGCCCAAGCAGCAAGATTCTCCCTAGAAAAGAGGTTTGAGAAATAATTGACTGCCTCCCTGGAAATATCAGCATAGGACGAGAGTTGAGCCCCTTCCTGCGAAACCAAAGAGGAGATAGAATTTCCTTGTCTTCGAGCCTTAACAGAATTATGAAAGAAAGCAGTGTTCCTATCCCCCTCCTGAAGCCAATCAATACGAGATTTTTGCTTCCAGAAGATCTCTTCCCGAAGTTCCCACTCTTCTAACCCCTTCAGAGCCAAGGACTCAGCCATACTAAGAGCAGAGGTCAACCCTTGGTCCCGAATCTGCCGAGTGATAGTATCCAACTTGGACTGGGCAGCCATCTTCTGAGCTTGAAGGTTCCCAAAACATTGTTTATTCCATCTCTTAAGTTTGAACTTCACATGCTGAAGCTGCTTGCTAAAAGTGAACATGGCTGTCCCATGAGAAGGCCTCCCCTCATGCCACCAGTCCAGCATTAGCTCCTAAAGAGATGGATCTCTTAGCCACATCAATTGGAATTTGAAGGAGGGAATTTTGGTGACCCCATAAGCGGTGACAGAGAGCTTAATGGGCCAGTGATCAGAGCCCCTCCAATCCAGAATTTCAGAGCTAGTGATCAACCTACTATTCAACCAATAACAAGAGACAAGAAATCTATCAAGCCTTTCAGATATAGCCTCCACACCACATCTCCTATTATTCCAGGTGAAGACACCATTGGAAGGCTTCACATCTATGAGATTCAAGAGACCAATCATATCCCTAAGAAGATTGGCAGAAGGGTCAAGCCTAGCTAACCCACCACGTTTTTCATCTAAGCAAGTAACAGCATTAAAATCTCCAGCCATAATCCATGGGAGAAATGGGTCCAAGGCTCGGATGAAGCGAATGTGAGCCCAAAGATTTAACTTACCTGAAAGATCCGTAGGAGCATAAATATTGGATAAGAGACACCTTTCTCTAGTAACAAAACTAGAAGCAACCAGAGAAATGGAAGATCGACTAGACATCCACCATAAAGGGGAGACTTTCCTCGGGTTCTAGAAGCAAGCCACACCCCCTGCACTGTTCAAAGCACCTACCCCCTGCCAATTGCCTTGGGTCCAAATACGCGAAGCACAATTAGCAAGCCCATCAATAGTAAGCTTAGTTTCCTGGATAAAGACCACATCCGGTGACTGAGATTCAATTAATCTGTGAACAGCCTTTTGTCTAGGGATGCTGTTCAACCCCCTTACATTCCAAGATAAAACAATCATTTATGGGGGTGGGAGAAATGGGAATCAATGGGCTTCACAGACCCAGACTCAACCAAAGTATCACCCATAAGCTTAACCTTCTCTTGATCAGTCTTTCTTCCACTCTTTGACGGTTTATCAAGAGGCCCCTTTTTAAAGGATTTCTGTTGTAAGCCTAATGTAGGAGGAGCTTTGATACCCCTCGTAGGATCTGAGGCCCCCTTAGGAGCAGGGGGATCAGGAACCACCGCAGCAGAGTCCTTCAGAGTCTGTGACCCCTGCAGAACCCCGAAATCCTGAGCATGAGCCAAAGAATCCATAGCCTTCTGATCCTTCTGATGAACCCCTGGAGATAGAATTTGATCCTCTTTCCTTGCATCATCATCCTGAACATCTTGCAAACCCTTAGCCCCAGACGAGAGCTCAACTGGAATACCCTCCTCCTGGGTCAAATCATCAAGAACCTCAAACCTGTTAAAGTTGCCGTCATTCTGCCTATCCATCCAAGATCTCTTCCTGCCCTTGCCTTTGTTATGGGACTTGACCGGAATAAAGCCCTCATCATCCATGGGTTCATTAGACATTGGAGCCTTTCCCTTGTCGCCCTTGGGAGGCCCAGTAGCAGCAAAGGGAGAGGGTTTAAATCTAGGGCATTTGCGGTGTAAATGTCCATATTCATGGCAAATTCTGCATCTAAATGGTAGGGTTTCATAGTCCAGCTGTTGGATCCAACAAGAAGATCCCAAGTGAATTTCCATAGAGTCTGGTAATGGATTATTTAAATCAACTTCAACACAAATGCGAGCGAAAGAAATTACCTTACGGTCTTGAGTTTGGGAAGCCGATCCCACAGGTTTTCCAAGAAGCAACGAGATTGAGTGAAGAATATCCTCCCTCCAGAATTCCAAAGGAAGCCTCGGCAAACGAACCCACACGGGAACCCGCGAAGGGATCTCCTCCGCAGAGTTGAATCCCATATGCCAAGGTTTGATGAACAACCCAACCTGGTTAAAGAAATAAGGACCTCCCTCGAAAGCCCTATTCCTGTCGGACATGCTTGAAAAGACAACCAAAAAATAGTTATTAGCTGCCAGAATAATCTCCATATCACCTTCTGGGTTCCAAACCCTACGTGCCCAGGAATCCAAAACAGGTAGAGATAAACGAAGGCCCAAAAATTTGCAGATAAGAGCATGATTGCCCCAATATTCAACATCCTCCAAAGCTTGCTGGGGTTGAATAACCAAAACTGGACGATCCTCGGATCTCTCCAAACAACCGTTTACTTTTTTGATTCAAAAATTCCCTTTGGAAGAGGAGACTCCATCCCCAGCATGGGTTTTTCCCATCTGATCCAGCCCACTGGCATGCAATGAAGAAGAGGGCTCAACCATTTCCAAATCACCAGAAGAAGCCATAGATAAAGCCAAATCTCATTTTACCACGGACCCAAGGCACAAGCACCAACAAGAAGAAGGAAGAAAGGGCAGGAGACCCCATGCCCCAGATACCCAAGCACCACCCGCCAAGAACCCAACCGACGCAGAAGAAACGTAGCAGACACCAGAAAACGACAACCCAACAGTCCAAAATGCGAGCCAAAGCCCCCACTTCAGCCCACGCACCCCAGGAAACCCGCCAACAACCCCAGATGCAGCACAAAGAGGTTAGACACAGCCAAGAAACAGAAGGAAGGACGCGCTAGGGCATGCAGACCCTAGCGCGCGAGCAGAGAACGCACTAGGCTGATCGAAGTTGTTGATGTTGTTTAAGGGAGTTTTTGATCTTATTTTGATGTATTCTCTCATCATAATTGAATTGAAAATAGTTCTTTAAGGTTTTGCTTTTATTGTTGTCAGATTTTCATGGGGAAACCCTAGTGTAACTTTATGAGAATCTTCCAGAGGTTTATTTTACTATTGGTTAATGTTCCTCCTTTTATGTGCCCTTGTTGTGGCAAGTGTTTTGGTTTCATGTTTTTGAAAGGGTTGTACATGAATCGTTGAGATTTTGATTATGTATTTATGGCAAGATGGGTAATGCCTTGCATGCTTCTCTGTTGTGATCTAATGTACTTGTTATGTTGTACAACCCTTGGATTTTGGTTTTATGTTTTGAGTGTCTAGAGAGAGAGAGTGGCTCTAAGTGGGTGGTCGGCGACAAAGGGGCGCCAGGATAGCCCTCATTAGAGTGAATTTAATAAGTGATAATTTAATAATTAACTAGGGGGTGGGTAGAATCACATTAAAAAGATAATTGATGCCTCATCCACCTTTGAGTGCTACCACAGAATAAAGGGGATTGAGAAGGCCATGGTTGGCAAGATCGTTGCCTTGTCTTCATGAAAGGTTAACGGTTCCGCATGAGCAACCCTATGGAGCGGTACCTTGAGATAGGAAGCCTGGATAACCCTAGATGGAGGCGGCTCCTAGCGCTCGAGTGCCTGGATAATTCGTTAGTAGACAGAGGCGGCGCCTTGTGTTAGTGGTAGCCTAGAGAATCCATGTTAAGCCATGCGATGACACTCTCCTCTAACACTCCTTCTTATGTTGTTTCTTTGGAAATCCTCTGGAAGTGGGTCTTTGTCTTGAATTGATGAAACATAGTTGTTTGAAATGATTTATGGTTTTACCCTATTTGATCTTTGGTATATTCTTGGGTCTTGTATAAATCTCATGGATGTTTGGGTTTTGACCTTGTACTCTTATGGTACTGTGATATGACGTAATTGTATTGTATCATTGTGATTCAGAATTGTGATATGTTTATTAATTCAGCTTGATTTGGAAGTGTTTTATGATCTTCCTTTGGTTCCTTGTTTACTGGCTATTACCTTGAATTATGTGATGAGATTTATGACTCTTGGATGTGGTTGATTATGTCATTGTAATTCCTGAGTGTTACGATACTGAGTCTTGTGGTTATCTGTTGGACGATCTTGGTTGGGGTCTCTTTCTTGTTAGCTCCTAGCATGGGGGGTGGCTCTTCGGACTCACATGGTCGGGTGGAACATGCTAAGCATCCCATTGGGTCCCCAGTCGAAGATTGAGAGGTGTGGATTGGTGCTATTGCAGCGACTTCAGAGTTGTATCTATCTTGAAGCCAGTTTTGATTCTTGTATTTCTCTAACTATTTGTATCATGTTATCTTGTTGTATGGTTTCCATTCATGATTGGAAACACTTTTGTATCATTGTACTTCTTGAACACTGTACTGTAATGTAATATTAGCCATGGCAGTTGTTATTCAATGTGTTATGTTAATCATGCATATGTTGTATTTATGTGCAGATGACTTCTTATCAATGAATTTTCATGTATGTATTATATTTGTTATTGTTTACTTTATATCTTTGGATTCTATTCTTTATTGATGTTGTATGGATCTAAGTTGTGTAATGACTCTTCATGTACCCCAAGGGATGTATGTGTTAATGAATCTCTTTAATTGAAATTCGTGATATGACTTGATATGTATTACATGTATGTTATGTGTATTGTTTAAAAAAAAAAATTGTGCTGTAATTATTGTGTTATTGTCCTTTGGGGTTCGCACGGCGGGGCATTACAGGTGGAAGTGATGAGGTATGAGATGTCAAGTCCACAAAAGGTGGAAAATATCCAACAACCTCCTAGTGGTCCCTAAGTAAACTTAACTAAGGTGTAATCATGACCTAGGACAAGGTACAAGACATTTAATTACACCAACAGTTGGATCAATCAAATTGTGCAAATTTACTCCTACAGTTTTTCTCTGATGTATATCTTTGCAAAGACATTAATGAAGCAACTTAATTTTCATGAGTTGGAACTACTAGAACCAGAATTAACCTTTGATCAAATTGTAGAGAATATTTTTTCAAGGTTATGGTTGTCAATGGCAGTGCTTCTTATTTGCTACATAAAAGGGAATCAATTTTTCTATTTTCAAGATCATATCATATTAGAATATTTCCTTTTGTTTGAAGAACTAGGATAGATAGATTTAGGAGGCTTTTACAGAGCTTTTTTTTCTCTTTTGGTATTTTATGTATATCAATACTATTTTTTGAATTGGTATTTAACCTCTACATTTAGGGTATGTGCAAGATCATGATGGGAAAAAAAGTGGTGATATGATGAATATTTGTAGGTTATATGGCTGACAACTTTTTTTTACCCAAAATTGATGAAATGAAAAGGGTTTTTAAAGGAGATTGTCAACTTTCCACCAATATAAGTTATGCTTTACTTTGACTTTAATAAATAATTATTATTCATTTTCTATTTGAATTACGACTAAAATCCTGATTGATAGGCTGATTGAAAACATCTATAAATTTCAAATAGTATCACATTTTTTAAATTTGAAACATGCGTAACATTTTATGCTTTGCATACTATAGGATTTTAAAAAAATTGAATTTCATGAAGTTTTGACCAAGTTAAGGTGGACTGACATATGAGTTTTTATATTTTTTAATTTAAGTTGTAATAAAAAAATTATAATTAATTATTTACTTGAAAAAAAATTACAAAAAAATATGCATCACATTGGGACATGAGCCCTGTACTCTTAGCTAAAATTATATAAAAAAATGTTATCATTTTATTGTGGTTAGGGTGGTCAAATAGACACTTCTTATTTTTTCCCTAAAATTTAAGTACTACTTCATTCAAATTTCAAATTTTCACCAAATAGATTTAAAAAAAAAATAAACCTAGTAGTTTAGAAACTACATTCAATTTTCTACATATTCTATTCTTACATATTTCTGAAATAATATAGATAACTTATTCAAATTTTTATGTCAAGTTGCCTAACTTTAATTTTTTTGAATTTTTTATCACTTAAGGGCCTATTTTTTCCATGATGAGCTTTGTATTGAACTTTGTACCTTTCCCATTCACATCATTTTGTAGTGTGACATATCTAGACATTAGCTCACCACATGGACTTCTGGGCACTATGCTAATGTCCTATGACATTTCAATACTCAAATGACTATTTCCAAGCATGTTTTCCACTTGTCATCTGATTTTGTCAGTGGTAATGGCCCAAGATGCCCTAAAATGGCTCAGGAAGTTTCTTTTCCCTCCTTAAAAGTAGTCTTTTCACTTCATTTTAAAAAACTCTCTTCTGCTACTAAGACTCTTCTAATTCTAGCTTCACTACATCTTTTCCCTTGCTTGCACAACTCAATACAACTTGTTACTGTAGCTTCAAACTCTCTCAAGATTTTACAACACTATTTTGTAACACTCTTAGCTCTTGCAACTCCATCTCCCTTGCCTTATGCTTTGAGCATACTGGGATTCCATATCCCTTATCTATTGCATATTTACTTTGTGATACAGGTTCTACTCCTTGAGCGAAAATTGCTTTTGTGACCTCTTTTGTGATATGGGTTCTCCTCCTCAAGTGAGGTTTTCTTGTATCACTCATACTTGGTGGTGCGGGTTCTACTCTTGAGTAGGTTTTTCTTTGACCACATGTTTGTTTACCTAGTGTTGTGAGTTCTACTCCTAAGCGGGTTTTGCTTTCCCCACACACTTTGTCCATTTTGGTTACTCTCTTTCTCTTTCTATCTAGTTGTCCATGGTGGTGAGAACACCAAAATAGGGCTTTGACTGAGACAAATCCTTATACAGCCCCAACACTTTCTCCAGATATCAGACATGCAAGTATTGAAGGCATTCACGTACTAGAGGCTTCATCACTTACATGGTTGTGAGCATCTTCTTTCCTTTCTTCTCCTTATCTTTTTCATTTCTATTTCACTTCATTTCATTTCTATCACTTTCTATCACTTTCTATTACTTTATCACATTTTATAAATTCTCAATAATCATAGTAGAAGTAGTCATTTAGCCATTTTATGTGACATTCTTGCTTTCTGGTCCATATGAGACATCAACACACCTTTGATATGCCAGTGTGCCATGCTTCCATCTATATTCTATGCTAATGTCCTTTGGTCGAGAGCTTACCAATTCATCTAGGGAAACTTCATGACCTACTCTTTCTGATTTTAGAACTCTCACCACTGTTCCTAAGGTATTTTAGGGCAGTTCACCCTGTGAGGCTCTTTGAATGAAGAGAACTCATGAGTAGCGAATCTCCCTCTTCTACAATATTATATTACAAAGGAAATTGATTTAAAAAGGTGAATTATAAATTCTATTAATGTACACTATTAATCTACACCCAACTTAAATTTTTTTTTTTTCATTTTCTAATCAACTATGATCTTACTAATGTGCTTGAATTTGATTTGACTATTGTAATGTCTTAAATGACTTAAAATTGTTATTTATTTTTTGATTCATTTATGGTAGTAGTGAGACACTTTTTTCTCTTTTCATCAATTCTTGCATTGATCAAAATATTTAATATTTTTTTAATTCTAGAAATAATCTTCTTTCAACCTATAATAGGTTCTTATATAAATAATCAAGAGAAACTCTAAAATAAAAGACATGGAAATCATAGTTGAGAACTTTGGAAATAGTGGTTGGGAAAGAATTTCCCCTTCTATTGGGACATTCATTTGAACTGGTTCTTATAAGCTTTCGAAAACTAGAACAAGTGAAATGGCATAGGACAATGTGAAAATAAATGATTAGAGTTTTATTTATTGGCTTCTTTAGCTTATTTTATTATATGCTCTTGTTTTGAAATGCTAGGAATTGGGTATTAATGGCTATTGCCTCTTTCTAATGTTGTAATTAGACTTGTTTTGATATCAATAATTAAATCTCAATTTAAAAAAAATAAAAAAAGAAACTTTTAAATATATTTTCTTCCTAGTTACTTATTCTTATTAACACCATATTAAATAAATTATAGACATTAAAAAAATATCTCAAAATAGAAATAGATACTATTCATTTCAACTATAATATATATATTATCAAACGCCAAATAACACACTAATATCCTTGTTTAATTATTTTTTAGAGCAAAACCAAAGATAAATATGAAAAGAATCCTAGTAGATATTCTTGCCAATATGAGCATTGATTCTATTACAATGTCTTTTACTTAAAAATGGCCTACACATAGTTCACATTTCACTTAAACAATCAAAATTCAAGGAGTTTCCTATGTCAATTTTATCATTCTTTGCATTTCACACAGAAAGTCCCAAATCAATTACATAAATTAATTTTGATCAAATTCATTTTGGATGATCATCATCCTCGACTACAACCTAACCAAGAAATTTTTCTAATTTTACCAAAAGAGTAAAATACTAAAGGATATAACCAAAGTCTACAAGAGACTAACTTGAATATCATCATAACAAGAGGGAGTTATAATGACTAAATATCAACAAGAAATAAGTAAAAGTATTGTGTGTGACCTAGATGTTAGGGAATTACAAATTAATCAAATAGATCTTGCTAACTATCCCTTCGTGGCGTGCATAGCCAACAATAAATTACCTCTAATAAAAGGGATTTGAGCTAAAATTCCAATTGTCTTAAGTATGTAGGTCATGTGATTCTATGTTTTGATAGTAATAACTACCTCCACCAACAATGCTTATCTTAAAATTATGTTGGACCTTTGGTGGGCATTCACTTCTAGTCATGAACCCTTGATGGTTAAATTCACACTATTTAATTTCTGCAGTTGCTACCAAGCGTAGTGAATTAAACCCAAAATGTAAAGCAGTATTGTGGCAAGTGTTGTCCTCAAGCATTTTGTGTTACTTGTTATACCAAGTTCCCACCATCACACCAAAGCTATGTGTCATATTAACGCAACCTGAAAAATCCCAAAAGTATTGAAAACACAAATTAGTAAGAGATTGGCTAGTTACATTGGCAATCTTATCATAAATGAGTAGCTCCCACCCTAGAAGATATAGTGCTTAGCAGGAAGTGTTATGGTGCCATTTGGTAGCCCTGCACACCACCAAAAAATAAAATTTTACCTCATCTTCTTCACTTGTTATTGTAATTTTTCTTCTTGCACACTTAGCTACAACTATCTCATCTTCACCACCTATTTTCATCATTATCTTAATGTCCTCCAAAGGACTCACTACTGCTGCAATCTCCCTCTTTCCTTCTTTCTTATCCTCTTGCATGAGAATCTCTCCTTCAAATAAAATATCCATTCTTCTCATCTCTTCTTTCAAATAAGAGATCTTCTTCACCATGTTCTTTATCAAATAAGGGACCTTCAAATACCTTCATTTATGCTCCTCTTGTTTCACTTGACTCGTCTTCAAATTAACTCCAATATTTACCTCTTTCTTTGGGATAGAAATTTATCATCTCTAAAAGCCACTCAACATCATCCTTTTTCTTCTTTATCAAGCCACCTTCACATAATTTTTCCTCATCTTTTTTCTCATCTACTTCAACTTCCTAATTTTTCCTAGCTTCTAAGGCATCCATTCTCGCCTCAATTTTTCAATTCTTCATAAAGCTTTTTGTTCTCTATTTCCCCCTAATATTCTTCCCAAAATAGGATTATGCTTTGTCTAATCATGATCCATTAGATCCTCTTCCTTGAATATATATTGTGCACACTCTCAATTTACAACTTTTGCAATTTGCACACAAACAATTTTGAGAGCCAATGCTCTCTACAATTAAAGGCACTCCCTACAACCAAATTCACACTCACCCTATCCTCTACCAAGCAAAGAGTCTACAAGATACTCCTCTCAAGACTTCCTCTACCCACTTTCTGTCAATGGAGAAAATTCATGCACATTGTACCGAGATTTATCTCCATTAAAGTACAATGAAACACTTCACTTCTCTGTAGTTGCAAAAATCACAACAATTTCAACACTTCTCTTAGTGAGCTACCTACTCTGATACCAAATAGTGTAGATAAATTAATGTGAGACTTATTAGGAAAACAATTATTTGTAGGTGGAATGAGTTCAATTCACTTTACACTTTTAACAATGAAGAAATCAAAAGCTATAGGTAGGTAATTTATCCTTCAAATTAATTCATACACCATCCAATTCAACATAAAATAAGAATCAAATTCTCCCAACATTTTATTTAATTAAATTATTTTTTAATCTCTATACAATCATCTCCAAAATACCATTCATAGAATTCATGTTGTAAATTCCCTCTCCTAATTTCAATGTCTCATTCCTGGCAACAATTTTGACAAACAAATCTGCAATAAAATCCTATATTTTAAAATAAAATTCCCCTTCCCAAAGAACTTCCATGCCTCCTCTGGCAATCTAGATTGATTACCATCATTTAAAATTTTTGGACACTTTTCTCTATCTTCTCTCTTCAACCTTCAACGACAACAACCTCTGATTTTTTTTATTTTTTCTTTTTTCTTTCCTGGCATCCAATTTCTTGGCTCTCCCCTTTCTAGCCAACTCTCCATTTCCCCCTTTTTTCCTTCTCTATCTATTCCTTTCTCCAATGCCTCTTTTATCTTTTTGGTTTTTTTAAAATAAAAATTTAATTTTTACCAAAAAAGACAAGAGATTAAAATACAAATGTTGATTAGCAATTCTATTTTTTAAAATTTCAATGTGAGCATAAGAATTAATTAAATGATTAATTCAAATTGCTCCTTTGACTCCACTTGAATTATATTTGAAGAGTATGAAATTAAATTCTCCAATTCTCTCTTGCACACCAAAACCAAAAAAAATGAAATTAAATCAACTATAAGGAAAACCACACATTTTTATTTTTTTGGGTAATGAGGATTCCCATACACATGGGATGCTCCTACATAAGCTCTAAGGTAGTGGATGTCCATGTAATAGTATTATTCTCTTCTCTTTTCTTTAAGATGGTAACTCCTTGTCGGTGAGCCCTTGGTAGTGAGCCATTCTTTCTTTTCTTCTAGATAGTAAGTCCTCTTGGAAGTGAGCCATTTTGATAGTGAGCCTGTTCTAATCAAATTTCATATGTAGATTTGATACTCACTGCACGATTTTTTTCCAATTAGTGTTTTCCATATAAAATCTAGTGTTCTATTGTGTGTGGTAGTTGATGAGTTGTTTCATTTGTTTGATATTGATAAGGGTTTTAATATTAATGAAGGTTTGAAGGTTTTAATGTATGATTAATTTATGCCCAACCCTCTTAGTTGTGCTTCATGTCTAACAATCATGGATTTTCTTCATGTACATGACTTATACATCGTTGATAAATGTCACCTAAGCTTCTTACCTTCCTTGTTACAATTGTGCTTTAATTTTGACTTGCACTTGAAACTAAGTAGGAACTAGAATAGGAATTAATTAGTGTATTTCTAGCATTAAAATTGAAGCACAAGTGGGGAGATCATAATGAATATCATCAACAATACCACCATTTGAAACAGATTTTGACTTCTCAATATGGCCTTTTTATTACCATAAACTCCCTCTTCAACGAAAATCACATCTCTTGACATGAAACTTCTATTATTATGGGGAGCTTGTCATGAGATCCCTTGTGTGGTCTTCACGGCTATTTTTTAGTGGGTATAGGCCCTACCCCTATTTATATTAATCATGCATCATTGGAGAAATCATCATATGTTGATCAATTTGTTACTTTCATCCACCATTTGAAGCATAATAAAATTCATTACAATATTACTTCAACTCACCATTGACACATTAGGGTTATCACATTCATGTCATTACACTTGAAAACTTATCACCATTGTAAAACACTTCTTAGCATAATAATTATAAATATAAATGACTCATGAGGGAATAGTAAACATAAAATAAAATAATTAAAATATTACAAAATAAAATAACTCTTGAAGTCATTAAAATACTAAATTCTAAATAAATTTTATTGTTAACAATTTTTTTAAGGAAAGTACAATGTCTATATATGTGGCATTTGTTTAATTTTTTTACTAAATTATTAATCCACAAAATTGTGAAAGTAGAGTGATTTGCATTGTTTTCACTTAATCATCTTTTCCTTCCTATGTGATAAACAAATTTCATTAGTTCATAAACATGCGTTTGAAAGAGAGAGTGTGTGTTTTAAATGAAAGTTTCACAATTCTCTTTCACTTGTCAGATATCAAATTCATTTGTACATTAAAAGAGGGAGGCTTCTCATTAGCTTTCACTAAGGTTATGCTTAAAGTAAACTTTACTTCCCTTTTGGTTATTCTTAAATCACATGACTATAACGGATTTATATTTTACTCTCTTATTTGATATTTTTCTCACCTTAATGTCATTTCTATATATTGATGTTGTTTCTACAACCATTTTTATATATTGTTATTTGATATTTGTAGTACAATAATGTTGATATTGCTCTCACTTTAATGCCATCTCTATATGTTTTTTGATTTTTAACATTTTATTTAAACCTTAATTGTTATGATCCTTATTCTATATTAAATATGTCACATTCTATGTATTTCATGTCTTATTCTTCCCCACATATCTAACATCCCCCTTTGCTTTGGAGAGGAACTTAGGATGACTATGTTCTAGGGTGCGGGAATGGGGTTATTGTATTTATTAATAGGCAACATAGTTCTTCTAGTTCTTCTAGATAGGGATTACATATTTTTGATTCCTTCTAGATAAACCACTAATGTCATGCCATATTTCTTTCACCTTTGTATTCGGATGCCATGGTACTGACATTCATGTCTATATTTCGATGCTCTAGTCCTGACATTCGTGTCTGCATTCATATCATTTATGTTTCGGGTGTTGAGCTTTCCACTCAATACACATTTTGTAAGCCTATATTAGGAACAAAATACCTTGTATTTGGAATCTGTTGTTTGTTTCAAAGGTTTTGTTTTGTGATTAGTGCTCTCAATGGGAAATCAGCAGGGAAAAAACTCAGGAATAAACTCGGGTCCGAATTCGGGAAATAACTATTTAGGAAACAAGGGCACAAACTTGGGAAACAACTACTCAAAACAACGAAACTCCAGTTCATGGAAGAACAATCAGAAGGGCGCACCAATTAACTCACTTGTGAATATGTAAAAGGATTGTGGAAGATTAATGAAGACAAAGTGGTAAGGTCCGCCTAAATAAAACTCTATGGAAGATTAATGAAGACAAAGTGGTAAATTCTGCCTAAATAAAACTCTATGTATGTGTTGTGTTATGTGTTCCCATGTTGAGATGTCCACTCAATACACTACCATGTGTTTCATGTACCTCTTTTTGGTCATTTATGTTTTCTAGTTTCTATCATTGTTTGTTTTAGTGCATACTCTAAAGCTTTGTAATATCTTTGCAAGCTGAAAAGTATTGTGCTCTTTTGTTTCCCTCTCTATTTAAATGTTCCTATGTTTTCGCATCTCACAGGAGAGGAGGACAAGAAAAGTAGAGCTAGCTTTGCTATCTTTAACAATAATCAAATAAGTTATAAAATATGATTCCTTATATTTCTTTCTACAGTATTTAATTCTAGTCTAGGGAAGTAAGGAGAAATATGGTTTGTGTGTTTGATGATCGGTAGGAAGGGGATGGCAGCAATGAGAGGGATCATCCAAAAAGAAACACTTGTGCCTTTCCTTATGGATAAAATTTCATTGTTGGCTCATGCACACCGAACAACTCTCCTTTTTTCTCTACAATACTTGAATTTATTTTTTATCTTTCATGACAAAGTTTTCCAAATAATGGAAGTGGCCTCTATGAAATGATCAACATCACCCATGTGGGAAACCCATGAAAATGAAGAAACTACCTGCAATTTAAAATGGAAGTGGCCTCTATGAAATGATCAACATCATCTGTGTGGGAAATCTATGAAAATGAAGAAACTACCCATAATTTAATATTAAGCTAGATAATTCAAACAAAATAATAGTAGAAATAATATCACTAGCAATAAACACATTCCCTTATAGTTTTGATAAATGCCACAATTAAGAACATTCAACAAGGAACAAATACAAAAAATAACTCCCCTTCGACTTTTTAAAAGGTTGGTAGAACATTAATGAAGACTGAGTGCTAAATTCTGTGTAAACAAAACTCTAAGTATGTTTTGTGTCATGCATTTCCATGTTGAGCTGTCCACTCAATATGCTATCATGTGTTTACTAGATTCCACCGCTTTTTGTTTTAGCCCATCAACTGAAGCTTTGTAATATCTTTGCAAGCTAAAAAGTATCTTGCTTTTTTTTTTAACATTTGTGTTTAAATCTTCCTATGTTCTCACATATCATAGGAGAGAAGTACAAGAAAAGTAGAGCTAGCCTTTTGATCTTTAACTATAATGAAATAAGTTATAAGAATAAAAAAAATCAGTGGCATGTGAAGGGAATTGGGTGTGGGCTTCAAACTTAATCAATCACTACAAAGCTAAAAAAAATACTCTTATGTTACAAGTTAAAATGAAACCTTAGTTGATTATAAATAAAAATCTCATACAACCTACAATGATACTAAATGTAGTATATATATCAATCACTTCATATAATGTGTGGAGTTTAGAGTTTTATTTGGAAACTGACCATCAAATATTTACACAATTATAAACTATAGGTTTAGTTCACATTGGTGAATATTATCCTTTCTTAACTAATATTTCCTTAAAAGGTATTTGATTCTAGTTTGTTTGTTTGATGTCCGGTAGGAAGGGAATGTAAATAATGAGATAGATCACTCAATAAGCAATTCTTGTGCCTTCCCTTGCAAATAAAATTTCATTTTTTGGGTGGTACAGACTGAACAACTCACTTGTTTTTCTCTACAAGAACTGAATTCATTTATGATATTTCGTGACAAAGTTTTTTGAACAATGGAAGTGGCCTTTGTGAAATGATCAACATCACCCATGTGGGAAATCTATGAAAATGAAGAAACTACCTAGAATTTAATCATAAACTAGATAATTCAAACAAAATAACAGTAGAAATAATATCACTAATGATAAACATATTCCCTTATAGTTTTGATGAATGCCAGTAACCAATAATGAAGATTTTACACAAAAAAAATTGTTTTTTTTTTAAATAGACCAACTTCATAACAATGTTGAATACATCATTTCATAGCATAGAAAAACATTATGAAAAAACTTTTAAAAAATCATAATAATAGACTAATTTCAATACAATATTAGAAGCATTCTAAATGAAAAATTAAAACATACTAAAATAATAGTAATTGTGGCAATGAATGGCAAGTAAACTGGATGATGCACATAACAACAAATTGAATGAAAAATGTCTAATTCATATCAGTTACCAACATATTGTCCTTTGATATGGAGAGGATTCACAATATGATTTTGGAGTGCCTAAAACTAAATGTCTGTGATGACATTAGTTGAAATATTTGTAAGTTGTCCTTCATTGTTGATATATCCAACTTTTCCTACCTTCTTTTGCATCAAATCTTTAATTAAATGATACTTAAGAGAAAATTATTTAGTTCTACTATGATGCACTAGAATTTTGGCCAATTTGAATTTTCTCAAATTATAAGAAAATAATCTCATACATACATTTTTTTCTCTCCAATTTCTTCAAGAACATTCTTAAGCCATAATGTTTGAGTGCCCATAGAAGTGATTGCAACATATTCTTCTTCTATTATGGAAAGGGAAACTATGTTTCACTTCTTTGAGCTTAATGCAAATCGAAAGGATAAACAATTACAATTGGGAAATTTTGATCATCCATAATATAACCCCAATCAAAATCACTAAAGCCAACTAGTTGAAACTCTTTAGAATTTTAGTAATGAGTGCCAAAATTTAGAGTTCCTTTCACATACTTTAAAATTCTTTTGGCTGCATTCATATGAATTTTAAAAGAGTTTCTCATGTACCTTGAAACAAGAGAAACTTCAAAAGAAATATCAAGTTTTGTGTGGGTTAGAAACATCAAAATTCTAATAATACTTCTATAAGTTGTCCCATCAAGTCTTTCAACACCATCATCTCTACACAATAGAACTCCATGAGAATTTCAATCCATACAAAACTTCATCCATACTTTGATAAACCTCTATTCCTAGAAAATATTAAATGAGACCTAAATATTTCATCACAAGTTCATTCATCATAGAAGTTTTGAATTCATCTTTCATATTCTAGAATTGATACTCATATGTAGAAAAATCATCAACATGTAAACTAAAAAAAAAGATCATTACTTTTTTATTTTACATTGACTCTTACTTCTTGTCAAGCCATTCTATTGCAAATAACCATAGATCCTAGCATACCAAGTTCTTGGTGCTTGTTTGAGGCCATTAAGGCCTTCTTCAGCTTGTATACTTGATATTCTATTGCTTGAACCTAAAAAATTTGTGGTTCTTCTATGTAGATTTACTCTTCTAAGTACCCATTAAAAAAGGAAATTTTCACATCCATGAGATAAATGCTCAATTTATTTTGGCTTGCTAAGGAAATCAACATTCTAATAGTATTTTTACTTGCTATGGGAAAATTTCCCTTGATAATCAATCCCATACCTATACATGTAGACTTTAGCAATTGATCTTGCATTGTGTCCCTCAACAATCCCATTACTGTTGTACTTAATCTTGTAGACTGATTTAGTAAAAATATTTCTTTTGTAATGTGGAAGCTCTATAAGCTCTCAAGTATCATTCGTATGAATAGAATATATCTCTACTTAAATTAATTGTACCTAAACCCATTAATACATGCATATTCAAAAACATGATGGTTCAAAATTAGCTTGTGAAAATAAATAAAAATGTATTGTGTCATATCTTTGTTGAACTATGTTGTCATTAGTGTTGTCATTGATGTCAACTTCTAGTGTAGTAAGTATATGTTTCCGTAGTGTGGTGTCGATAAGATGTCAACCTCTAGTATGGGTGTGGTGTTGAGTGTAATGTTTATGTAGTTAAGTTTCAACCTGTAGTGTGGATATGATGAGAATTATTTTTGGTGCTAAGTAAGTGTCATTGATGCAGCATGTTGACCTAGTTTCCAAGTGCTTATGAGAAAATATTATTAATGATTGTAGAAGGTGACAAAAGTGTGTTAAGTGTTCTACTCTAGATTACTTATATCTTGAAGCTTTCTTTTGTGGTTTGGATGTGATGATCAAAGGTGTTTAAAGGTGTTATATATGTAACGCCATAGAAAAGTTGTACAATAGAAGACAAAGATCATTAGAAGCAAACATGAAATAATAAATATAAAATGCAAATTCATTCGTTTAAGAAAAAAAGTACATAGGAAAGATAAAACGTAAACAAAACTAGAACAATCTCACCAATTTTGAATGTATTTCCATGATTCATCTCGATTTCCCTTCTCCATTTTGCTTGTGTAGTATAATTGCCCTCATATTTCTCGTAAGTTCATGCAAGTATAGCCTAAGATAGTGATTAGCAAAATATCGAAGATTCAAGAAAAAGTGCTCTCAAAAGTCATAAGAATTCACGAGAAATTGAAATGAAGAATGACAAATCAATTTATAGAAAATCAATTATTCGAACGACAGGTCAAGATTGAAAGATCAACGGACGGTTGAGATTGACATATTAGACATGCATTCTGATAACGATTAGTATTGACATGAGTGATACAAACTAGAAATAGAATTAAAGATTAAATAAATGATTTAATCTTTAGTTCAGAATTTGAAAACATGAGAAATATCTTTGCATGACAAAGATGAAGATTGATTAAATCAACTCTTGTTCAAATGCACACACAAGATCTAATTAATTAAATAGGAATATTTAATTAATCCACATGTACATGCAAATAATGTAGAACTAAAAGATTGAATGATTTGATGAAGAGATTACTCAAGAATGCCACTCAGAGATTACATGAAGAGTTAACTAAGTGATTAAAATAGATCTTTCAGTCGAGTAAAAGTGAATACTTAGATAACTCACATAATTATCTAAAATATAGAAGAATGCATTAAAATATAATTAATGAATTAAATAATTCATTTAATTCAAGATTTGATATTTGAAGAATAATTAAATAAATAAAGAATTTATTTAATTTGAAAGAAGAATAAGGTTAATTAGTAACATAATTAAATAAAAAGTGTTTATTTAATTAATCAGATAGAATAAAGAAAAGTGTGAATTAATTAAATAACTAAGATTATTTAATCATGACCATGAAGAATACAAATTACGAAGAATATGGAAGTCGTAGGGTTAAAACCAGATTTTAGTGTCTACATTTGCCCCTCTTTGATACAATGTCATTTCGGCATTGTGTCAAATAAAATCGATAAAAACATGCCCCAGTAATGCCCCAGATTAGAATAGGTGAACGTATGCCCCCTTGAAAAAATTGACAAATTTTCAAAAAGTTCAGAAAAATTTGGAAATGCTCTCGATTAATCTGCTGGATAGGCAGAAATGCAGTGGAGTTGACGGAATGGATTTTGGAAATGGGAGGGATGAGTACGAGATGATTGAAAATGGAAGTTAACATGGCCAGTAGGAGAGAAATGACACCTAGGCCCTAGGTATATATGAGAAAGAGGGGTAAAAACCTATTCATTTGCACCCACGTAGTTGAGAAATTGAGATTTTTCTCTGACTTTCTAGCGAGGTTGTCTCCAGTTCTAGCTACTCACCATCGCGCATACAGGATCTGGACATACCAAAGACCAGCCAGAGTGGACCCCCCGGTAAGGACCTAAAACTTTCCTTTTTGAAATTTTTGATTTGCATGCATTTAATGCATTTAATTCATGTTTTACTTATGCATCACTTTAATTATGAACCGCGTATGCATGCATGAACGATGCATGTGTATGCGGAAAACCACATCTGTAGTTTTACGTGGGTCATTTTGAATAGTGTTTAGCGGTTAAATGCATTTGTTTATTTTGGAAACGCATGTGACTTTGTGAAATGCATTTCCATTTACATAAACCGCATATGTATATTTAGAAATGCATTTGAATTTTATGCACCGCATTTGTAATTTTGCAATGCATATGTTTGCAGTGTAACACAGGATATAATGAGCCGCATTTGTGAAAAAGCAACGCATTTGAATTTTATGAACCGCATTTGATAAAAAGTGACGCATGTGAAAAAGAATGATGCATATGCAAAATAACGACGCATTTACATTTTATGTACTATAGCCATTTTACACTAGAATAGATGATTGAGGCTGACATGAGGCATGTATAATGCCATTGCAGGTTGTGTTGGACATGATTTATACATGGGAGTCAAGACCCACAATGTTTCAATTTAGAGATAGCTTGCAGCCAACCGAGCAACAGACTCTATGGCATCTTGGATTATTGCATGTGATCGATATGCCCCAAATTCAGGCAAATCGGGGACTGTTGACAATGTTATGTGAGAGGTGGCACTCAGAAACATCATCCTTCCACCTACCAACTGGAGAGGCCACGGTTAAATTAGAGGATGTGTATAGGATCCTTAGACTGCCTATTAGAGGCACACGAGTGGCATATGATACCCAAAGGGGTGCTACTGAGATGTGTAGGTACTACCCCCATGCTGACATAAGACAGTTAGGGTTCGATGATTATGAGATTAGATGGCAGGTGTTGGCCCAGAGGTATAGATAGCTGGACTGTCTATTAGCTACATTGATAGGTGGTATAGTACTACTTGACCGCCAAGGTCATGGATTTCCTGTGGGATGGGGAGAGATGCTAGTGGGCATGCTTGAGTGGCGAGTTGTGTATGCTTGGGGTTCTTGTGTACTCGGGATGTTATATTTCCATCTGCATGATATTGCCTACCGAGAGGCACAGTCAATGAGCTGTGGTACCACACTCCTGATGATATGGGCATGGGATCATATAGCAATCTTTCGGCCACCTGTTATAGTTGACCTACCTCATGGAGCTCCATACACCTTCCATTATGAGGAAGCGACCACATAGCATCATATTGGGGATACAGGCTATTTCAGACATGCCATAGATACCATGCAGTAGTTCACATGGAGACCATACCTGGGCTATGAGGTGTGGTCATATGAGGATGAGCACTTACCATTTTGTAGATAGGCACAATACTTGTTTGGGCGAACAGTATCGCACGTGCACACTATAGAGCGGCAGTTGCCAGATCAGGTCCTGAGGCAATTTGGAGAGGTACAAGATGTACCTCGAGGTAGAGTAGAGTTTGCGAGATCCTCGCGAGAGGTCCCACTATGGGGGCCAGAGATTCTAGTGGCCATTGCAGAGGCAGATATTGATGGGCTACAGGCACTTCCATGGGGATGGAGTGATAGACCAGCAGACCCAGGGACCATAGTAGAGTATGATCAGTGGTGGGCAGCACATAGGCCAATCCCCTTGACAAACCCAGAGTAGCTAGCATCGGTAGAGCAGTGTGGGATAGGTCCACAAGGTAGACGCATCAGAGGGAGAGGCTAAGGAGGCAGAGGATGTCATAGTGATGGAGGGGATGATGGTAGAGGTGGATGGTGTGGAGGCAGGAGAGGGAGGCATGGTCAGTGGGGATGGGGACCACCACTATCACTGATCTATGAGTAGGGGGGAGGAGAGGAGGATGTATCCATGCTATATGTGGCCAGAGGTGGAGAGGAGGATGTGGCCAGAGGTGGAGAGGAGGCACAACTAGCGGAGGCAGCCATCCCAAATATCCTAGATATCCCGACAGAGGAGGAGGCAGGTAGTGAGGAGGCAGAGGTTGATGCTCTGGGATTGTTAGGTGTGTACCAAGAGGATGATGATGAGGATGACAATCATGAGAGAGAGATCCTAGATCAAATGCTAGAGGAGTTGGATGAGGAGGAGGATGGGAGAGATAGGGCCAGACAGGATGAGAGAGGGGCAGAGGATCCAGACATGGATACATTGCAAGCCCAGGTTTCCTCCTTGGAGAAGTAGATGAGAGTGTTGATGGCCGAGAGGGATGCCTATCAGATGGAGAGGGACAGAGCTTTGATGGACAAGGATTAGGCTATAGCCCGGTGATAGGAGACTGAGTAGAGATTCATAGAGCTCAGGGCATTATGTATAGGACCATCAACTGCGTTCACCAGAGAGCTAGTCAAAGTTGGAGAGAGGGAGAGATACTATTGGGACTTATATGAGGCAAAGGTTCCCCTAGAGAGATGGGCTCCTAGTTTTTCAGTGGCACACAATAGTAGGTCCCAAACTAGGACCCACATGCAGACAGTTAGCATAGAGGGGGTGGATCAGCCACGTAGAGCAGGGCGATATGACAGACCTCCCACAACTCAGAGATCAGTAGGTTCCCAGCATCATTCTCCCACACACTCTTGGCATGATGGAAATGGCAGTTCAGGATAGATATATTGCTTGAGATTCATTTGAGACATTGTATTTTGATCTTATAGCCTGCAGGCTTCCATGTATTATTGATACATTATGACATTGTAATGTGACATAGTTGAGCGATATATATATATATATGATTTTGGTGGTGATTCTCATGATATGCATTTCTATGTACTGATTATGCAGTATTTACTTTTTTACATGTGATGTTTATATGATATGCCTATGTGATGGATGAGTATATGTATTTAATGATGTTTATATAGTTAATGAGATAATGTTGATTCTATGTGATGTATAATTCTATATGATGTTGATCCTATGTGATTATGAGATGCAATATGATGTTATATGTATGATGCAGATGACATGTGATGCTATACAAATGTAATGTGATGCATTTATTTACAGTTGCTTTGTACATGGAATGCTTTTGATAAGTATTGTTTGATGATGATTGTCTATTATTCCATGATGATCTAGATATGAGATATGTCGATATGTATGTATGTTTCTAACATGTATGTTGATGTAGGATGATATATAATGTTTTGTGTCATAGGACTCTGTCATAATGCAAGAAAGATCGAGAAAGAATGAAAGATAGAAGATAGATGTTAATATTAGCAATCTTCAATATTTTGCTATATCACAAAAGGTATTGCACTTTATAATCATTGGGCGGGACTAATACAAATAGAGAAAAACACCATGATATGACATAAATCAAGGTGTGCAAGGTCATCCACTTGCTAATAACAGATAGTTGCATACAAGGATTGTCATTAACTTGTACTAGGGGCACGAGTTGCCCCAGTCTTTTTGTCAGGACAAACCACAGACAACAAACAAAGTAAAAGATGAGTCATGAGACGTCATTGCTCCTCTAAATCCTTCATGGGACATCCTTGAGGAAACTAGTAACATGACACAAAATCAAATTTAAAAGATAATCGATAGACATTAGTCAAAGAAAATAGAATTTTGATACATCGTTGCTTCTCTAAACCCTTCATGGGATATCCTTGAGAAAGCTAGTAACATGAATCCCAGTCATCAATTCAAGATAAATGATAAGATAAATAAGCCATAAAGTCAAAAAGCAATAAAATATTTTCCAAAACATGATTTGTTTGTTTGATTTGTTGATTGATAGAGCCTGATTTCAGGAGATACACATACTGGATAAAATTGTGAGTCTAGTTTCGATGTTATGACTATCTATATAAGGCATGACAAAGCCTAGTTTCAGAAAGACATGTATCCTATAAGATGTTGAGTCAGATGCTGTTAATGTGATAACCTGTGTAAGGCTATGTTTGATTGTTTGACCTTGTCGATTATGTAGGAAGGACTCATCCTAAATAAGACATAGGTTGTTTTGCTAATATCAGTATTCAGGAAGGACCCATCCTGAATAAGATACAGGTTGATTGCCATGATGATGTCTGTTTCCAGGAAGGACAAATCCTATAGCAGACATTAGTTGATTTGTTTTGGTTGTTTTGTTTGGAAAGTTGTTTGATTTGACTTAGAGACAGTGCTGACTTGTTCACCAGATTGATGCATGACTTGATATGATGTGTGGACAATTGACTGTGTGTGACGACAAACCCTAAAGGACTGACCTAGTGCAGCCTCGGGGGCTCATCGATTGATGGCCTTGGCTACATTATACACGCAGAGACCTCGTAGTTCGACTTGACTTGACCGACAAGACTGACTACAAATAGAAGACATGTGTGAAAGTGAATGTGACGAACCCTAATGGAGTGACCTAGTGTAGCCTTGGGGGCTCATCGATTGATGGCCTTGCCTATGTTATACATGCAGAGACCTCGTAGTTTGACATTACCAATGACCTTGTCATATAAACATATGGATTAAATCATGAATTTATATAGACAAACCTAAACAGACTGACCTAATGCCTCAGGGGCACAATGGAAGATGGCCTTGCCTATGTCCAGTCACAGAGGCAACACAGTTTGACAAATGACAAAGACTGACAAGTGTGACCGACTTTGACTTTGTTTTTTGGATTTTTGAAATTTTTTAATTGATTTTTTCTTTTTTAAGTTTTTTGATGTTTTTATATTTTCTCAGGTCATTTTGTGATGTTCATGGATTTTCCATGGTTTTACGTCTCCAACACAACCAATGTAAGAACCAATATGACATGTGTCAAGTGTTTGCCCCCAGTCGAGTATAAGACCAATTGATTATGAATAGGGTAAGATGGGGGATATGAAATGCACTTGATGTCAATCGTTCCAAGTTATGGGAAAGACTACCACTTATTAGGAATGATATATACAAGTGATGGATGCAAAAGATAAGGGATATGTATAGGGATAGGTAGTATGTACAGGGATAAAGACTATGTACAGGGTAATGGATTATATACAATGATACATACTATGTACAAAATAGATTAGAATAATAGTAGACAAAGGAGTAGAGTTGAGTACACATGGCACCTGTTTGCCCGGTTTTCACCATGGTACCTATCCAAAGTGCCACCAAAGTGGTTTTCACCATTGGATGAATGATTTGTCTTTACTATTTTCTATATTACCTTTTTTTTTTGGTGTTACCAAGACACCTATTTGCCAGGTTTTCACCTTGATAATAATTTTTTTGTGATTTTTTGATTTTTTTGTATTTTTGCTAATTAAGACAAAGGCTCGCAGAAGCTATGCGTAGAACCTCTTCAAATGCAGACTATTAATTGGTGAGGACAATGGTTCCCCTTCAGGAGTAAAGAGTTGGTATGCTCCTGATCCAAAAGCTTCTATAACAACATAAGGTCCTAACCAGTTAGGTTCAAACTTTCCTGGTTTTTCTCTTTTTGGTTGATTCTTTAGGTTCTCCATTAAAACCAGGTCACCAATGTCAAAGTTTTTGTTCAATACCTTCCTATTATAGCTATGATGAAGGGGATTCTGATATGCTTGGAGATAGTCTAATGCCTTCTATCTTCGCTCATCTAGGAATTCTAGCTCACGGAGTCTTGACACTCGATACTCTTCATCATCAATGTGGCCTTTCAAGGATACCCTTAGGGAAGGAATCTCGATCTCAATAGGTAGAATGGCTTCAAAACCAGATACCAATGAATATGGAGTAGCACTAGTGGGAGTACAGATACTGGTACGATAAGCCCATTAGGTAGGGTTAAGCTGTAAATGCTAGTCATGACCAGCATCATTGACAGTCTTCTTAAGGATTCTAATGATGGTATTGTTAGATGCCTCCACTTGGCCATTACCTTGGGGGTTGTATGGAGTGGAAAAGTGATGTTGGATATGAAATTCTTCACATAGATGATGAACTTCTTGGTTCTTAAATGGGCAGCCATTATCAGTGATTATGGACTGAGGGACACCATATCGACAGATGATATAGTTCAGGATAAATCTAGAAATATGTATGTCAATAATGTATGTCATAGGAATGGCTTCAATCCACTTCGTAAAGTACTCAGTGGCAGTGATAATGAACTTGTGTCCATTAGATGATGTGGGGTGGATCTTACCTATGAGGTCGAGTCCCCATTGGGCAAAGGGCCATGGTGATGTGATAGGACGGAGCTCCTGTGTTGGGGCATGTATCAAATCTCCATGAACTTGGCATTAGCAACATTTCATTACAAAGACATATAAGTATTTTTCCATAGTAGGCCAGTAATAACCGAGTCTCATAATCTTTTTGGCTAAGGTAGGACCACTAGAATGGGAACCACATATTCCCTCATGCACCCCACACAAGGTTGCTTGTGCTTCAGTAGAATCAAGACATCTCAGTAGGGTATTATCTAGGGCGCGTCTATATAGGGTGTCTCTAATGATGGTGTATTTGGCTGACTTGCTGAGGAATGTCCTACGTTGGTTATTGGATAGGCCAATGGGTATGACTTCAGCATGAAGGTAATCATAGATTTCTTTGTACCATGGGGAATTAGGACCAACAATATCACACACCATTTCAGAATCTGAGATATCGTAGGCTGGGACCAAAAGCTATTCGACCAAGAACTCAAACTTAGGCACATTGTTAGGAATATCAAGAAGTGATGCAATAGTAGTCATAGCATCTGCTGCTCTATTTAAAACATGAGGTATTTGATGAAATTTGACTTTGTCAAAGTACTCTTTAAAGCTATCAGCCATGCGCTTGTATGGAGCAAGCTTCTCATCCTTAGTCTCATAATCATCATTTACCTGTCTAATTACTAGTTGAGAATTGCCATATACCTGTAAAACCTTAATTTCCACTTGACTGCCATGCGTAACCCTGTCACTAGAGCTTCATACTCTACCATGTTGTTAGTGCATGGAAATGCAATCCTGAATGACTTAGGGATGGAATCACCCTGTGGTGTGATAAACAGTATACCAGCCCTTGAACCATGATTTGTATGTGAGCCATCAAAGTATAGTTTCCATGTTATGTTCGTTTCAAGTGTGAATATGAACTCATCAGGAAAGTCTGCAACTAGTGGGTGATCTGCCTATATGGGTGTGTCAGCTAACTGATCAGCAATGACTTGTCCTTTAATAGCTTTTCTTTCTACATACTGGATATCATATTCACTAAGTATCATAACCCATTTGGCCAGTCGCCCTGTTAATGATGCCTTGCTGAGAAGATATTTTAGAGGGTCTATCAAATTAGCAATCAACATTGTTTGATGGTTTAGCATGTAGTGCCTCAATTTTTGGGTAGCAAATACTACTGCAAGACAAGCACATTCAATGTTACTATAGTTGAGCTCATAATCGACCAAAGTCTGACTAATATAATAGACTGCCCTTTCATGACCTTCATCGTCATTCTGTCCAAGCAATGCTCCAAGTGATGAATGGGTTGCTGTAATATAAAGAATCAATGGTCTTCTTTCAACGGGTGGCATTAAGATAGGTGGTGTGAGTAAATACTCTTTAATCAGTTGAAAAGCCTCTCCACACCTAGTTGTCCATGCAAAGGGTACACCTTTCTTAAGTAGATGTTGAAAAGGATGTGTCTTGTCTGCTAGCTACACTATAAATCTTCTGATAGATTGCAACCTTCCCTGTAGTGTCCTTAGTTGACTAAGATTAGTGGGTGGAGGCATGTCCATGATTGCTTTTACCTTAGCCGGATCCACTTCAATACCTCGTCTAGAAATGATATAACCTAACAAATTTCCTAACTTGACTCCAAAAACACATTTCTTTGGATTGAGTCTCACTTTATACATTTCCAGCCTCTGAAATATCTTGTCTAAAACCTGTAGACATTCTGCCCTTGTTTTGGATTTTACAATAAGGTCATTGACATAATCCTCCATACAAGTGTGTACTAGATCATGAAAGATAGTAGTCATGGCACACTAATAGGTTGCTCCCGCATTCTTGAGTCCGAAGGGCATAACATTCTAGCAATACGTTCCCCAAGGACAAGTGAAAGTTGTCTTAGGTTGGTCTTCAGTTGCAATCCTGATCTAGTTATATCTTGAAAATCCGTCCATAAGGGAGAACATCTCATATCCTGCTATCATGTCAACTATCATGTCTATTTTAGGCAAAGGGAAGACATCCTTAGGACAAGCTTTGTTGATATCTCTAAAATCAGTGTAGATGCAAATGCCCCTAGTTGGTTTAGTGACTGGTACAAGATTGGAGATCCAATCAGGATAGTCGATAGGTCTGATGAAACCAATGTTAAACACTTTCTTGAGTTCTGCCTTGACTAATAAAGCAATTTGTAGATGCATTTTTCTCAACTTCTATTTTACTAGTTTGGCACCTGGTTGTAAAGGCAAGTGATGTAGAACAAGTTCAGGGTCCAACCCTGGCATGTCCGCATATGACCAAGCAAAATTTATCTGTCTCTATGCAAAGAAGTCGTGGAACTCTAATTTCTCTTTTGTTGTCAATGACGCTGCCAAATAAACCAGTCCAGAATTCTCTTTTGTGCCTATGTTGACTTCTACTGATTCTTCAATGAGCATGGGTGACTTTTCCTATGCAATGGGGAGAATGTTCAAACCTCCATCCTTAGGTGCCTCAGAGAGGTTTTCACCTTCGGACGCATTCTTTCTTTTTACTTTTTCATTGTCTAAAGGTGCCTTTCAGTTTTCACCTAGAGACTCATCTTTTTTATTTTGTTTACTCTTTTTCTCATTTTTGCGACTGGAGGGTTGAATAGATTCCCCAAAATATGCTTTGTTGTCCAAGTCAATGGGAAAACTAGCCTTATGATCCCCATTAGGTATGCCTTCTCGTAATCCTATGAACTCAGCAATTGCTTCGTCATTCTCAAAAGTGTCTAAGATGGGTGCATCTTGTTGATCCCAATCAATGAGTTGGGGATAAACTAAGGGCATGTCATTGTCAGAGTTATCAAAGTCTAATGGGGTCAAAGTAAAGATTGAATTATTCATGTGGTTACAAAATTCTTGTACCAAGTCCTCTTTTCTCTTAAGTTTGGGTCTAGGTGGATGAATAGGTGGGCCTAATGCCAAGGTTTGACTATCGGAAACAGGTGGCTTAGGTTGCCAAGAGGTAGGATCAAGTGATTCCCAATAGTAATGTTTAAACCATTCCTATTTTTTCATTTTCTTTGGTAGATAGGAATTTAAGGGATTTGGTGAGGAATTTAACATCAAGTCAAGTTCTCCAAATAATTTGTCAAGGTCCATGGAAGAAGTAGACGATAGCGATTCCCACTCATAATCGTTAGAATCGGGGGAGTCACAATGATATTGGTCCACTAGTTTGTGAGGTGTCTTAATATCTTCTGAAGCATGTACTTCCTCAAGTAAGGGTAATGGAATACTAGGAACATCAATCTAGATCAGTTGAAACCCTAGCCCTACTCCTTTTAGCCACTGAGAAACAAATATTGGTTCAATTCTGCCATCTTGGTTTAAGCCTAAACCAATTTGTCCATCATATCCTTTGCTTTGCATGATTTTGAAACCCTTTCCATATAGACTTGTAGGAATATGAGAAAGTAAAAGGGGTTCCTGATTATCTTCCCTATACAGCCAGGAAGTGACAACTTCTACATCGACAGCCTCTTTGCATAATTCACCCCATTTGGTGAAAGTTGTTGTGGGGGGAACATGTATAGTGATCATAGACTATCCCCTACATGTTGTAGGTAAACCATATGACTTAGGAGGAACTAAATGGCTAACACAATAAGAAGTCTTCATGTAATACTCTCCACAACCCTTGTCTTAGATCTCGACCCTAGGAGTGGTAGGAAGTGGGGGTGGAATACATGTTCGAGTGAGTGTGGATGGGTCAACATAAGAAGATGGATTGGATGATGAGGCCTCATGATTTATTGGCACTTGGTGTTGAGGGATCTCCTTTAGATTGGTGCAATACTGGAAAGGATCGGGATCACCATCTATAGTTATTTTAGTACCATTGTACGGGAATTTAAGACACTGATGATACGTGAAAGGGACCAGCTTCATGGCATGAATCCATGGTCTACCTAGCAGAAGGTTATAAGGGAGGGTGAGATCCAAGACTTGGAACTTTGTCTCCATCACCGCAGGACCAATTATGATAGGAAGTGTTACCAACCCCTTTGATTTTCATTCTTTATCATCATAAGCCTTAATGACAATACTCTTGGTGGTGTCTATGCATGCTTCTAAAATACCTAATGCCTTAATTAGTTTTAAAGTGCATAGATTTAACCCTACTCCTCTATCTACCAAAACTCATCTAACTTTGGTGTCATCAACAAGGACTTCTAGATGTAAAGGGTCATTGTGGTTCATCTTTTTTGTTGCATAGTCTTGTTCAGAAAACATGGCATTGTGATTATTGGTCAAGTAGCCCACCATTTCTTGGAAATGATTGACATCAAGGTCATTAGGGACCATGATGTTCTATAAAGCCTTATCAAGGATAGATCGATGCTTAGGGGAAATACGCAACAATTCCAAGATTGAAATTTGAGTTGGGTCTTCCCCAATTGGTCAAGTAGGTTATATTGTAACTTGGAAGATTGTGGTGTTTGCTATGATTAAGGGCCCTGGATAGTGAACTTAGTATGATAAGTATTGACCGCACACTCAGGATTAGCATTGATAGTAATGGTGTTGATATTTTCATCAGTGACGCAAAGGCAATGAATGATTTTTCCACTATCGTAATCATGTTTGATACTCGCATAGTTGGCTGACATATTGGTCTTAGTACTCAAACTAGGGACAGTCCCTTTCCCATGGTCATGTAGTGGGTCTGAGAAAACTTGATGATCAGTGTTTGATGTCTTTTGTTTTTGTCCACTAACTTCAATAATTCTCCTTTCAACAAGATCTTGTATGATATTCTTCAGTTGTCAACAGTTTTGTAGGTTATGTCCCTGAGTCCTATGATAATCACAAAAGGCATTATCATCCCACCAAGCTGGTTTAAACTATCTTGGATCGTATTGTCTTGGTTCTTGCAGCTATATGAGGCTATGTTGTAACAATTGTTTGAAGACCGACTCAATTGGTTCCCCTAAGGGAGCGAATTCACACTTTTGGAATCTCCTTTGTTGTGGACGTTGAGTATCTTGGGCCATGTTAGGAGGTTGATTGATAGCGTTAAGCATGTTAGAAAAGTTATGAGGTCCTTATAATGTGAGAAGGGGTCCTGCTTGTAGTGTTTTAGCATCAACCACCCCATCATTTGTGACATTTTTGTTGCGAGACCAAAATTTGTTTCTATCCATGGGGGTGTTTTGTACGATCGGGTTTCGATTGGATGTTGTTGTCTTGAGTTCACCCTTTTCAATGAGATACTTCTCTATTATCACCCCTTTTTCCACTAGTTCCAAAAAATATGTACAACAATGTACCCTTAAGTTACTCCTTAGTTTTGCATGAAGGTTTTCTTGAAACATAGTAACTTTTTATTTTTTGAGTATCTTGACAAGACACCTACTAGCAATAGTTCTCCATCTCTGGAAGAAAGCGATGAATGTTTCCCCTTCGTCTTGCATTGTGTGGCACAAGGTTGCTATATTTATCTCATGGTCAATGTTGAAGGAGAATTGCTCCACAAATTTCTCAACTAGTTTACCCCAAGATCTAATGCCAGAATCTAGACCTGAAAAGCATTCTAGTGCAATTTATACAAGACTTCTTGGAAATAGTCTCATAAGATACATGGGGTCATAAGCAACATCTATGCATATGGTAGAAAATTCCTTGATATGTTTGATTGGATTTCGTTTGCCATTGTACTTAGGAAGATTCGGTATGACATATCTGTGAGGGAAAGGTGTCATATACAATGATCTATCAAAGGGGAATGGGCATATGTCCTTTGTTGAAAATGATTTCTTAGTTGACACTAACATCTTATCCATTTGTGTTTGTAATGCATGCATTTGTGTTCGTAAGATGTCAACTTGGGTCAAAGATGTGCTAGGGGGATTATGCAGATCTGGGTATGTATTCTGAAATCCAAAGTCTTGTGATGGGTTTCGATTAAATGTTGGCATCTAAGGTGGATTTGGACTCAGAATGTTGGTAAATGTGTTATGGTTCGGAATCAGCATAAATTGGTGTTGACCCAAGATCTATGTAAATAGATTTTGAGTACCACTTTGGAAAAAAGGATTCTGATTCGGAATTGATGTAAATTGGTTTTGACTTGGAATCTGTGTGGATGGATTCTGACTACCAATTTGTGACAAAGGATTTTGATTTAGAATCGATGTAAATGGGTTTTGACTTGGAATCTGTGTGGATAGATTTTGACTACCCATCTACGAAAAAGGGTTTTGATTTCCATATTGGAAGGAGGGAATGCCCCCTGTTTATGTAATTCGTGGTATAGTACTAGAGACTTGAGCACTAGGTATGGCCATCAATTGTGGTATGGTACTCGTGAGACTAGTAGTAGGGGTGTTTGTTGCTTACGGACTTGGGACACTGACATAAGGTGTAGAGGCTAATGTTTTAGGTCAATTACTCCCAACAAGAGGACCAAAGGGAGTGGATGATGAAGCCCCTATAGTGAAGTTAAATCCTGATGTCATGCTAGATGTACCAAATGGGGACGTATGGACTATTGTACTCTATGCAGATGTGCTAGATGGCATAGTTGTGCTGACCTGAGGTATAGTAGTACTAGCAGTCATGGAATTTGTCCCTATTGTAGGTGGAGTTTGTAAGGTGCTAATATCAAATCTTGGAGGTAAAGTAGCACCTTCAGCTAGCAATTTTCCTAAAAATCATTGATGATCATTTGCTAGGTACTCATCTACAAAAGAGGCAAACTCAGGGTCCTGTGTGGTAGCCTCTATGTCCTCTACTGCATTATGTCCTTGAGTGTTTCTAGTGGTGAATTTGTCTAATAGAGTCTTATGAGGTCTTGAAGAAAATGGATTGATGAACTCATTTGGGTTCGACATGTTTTCTCTCTCCCTTCTCTTAGACCCAGTTTCAACCATGTAAGACAAGCTCAATATGCAGGGTATGCAAGACTATATCTATGAACAGTATGACTCTAGTCTATGTTTTTTGGATTTTCGTATGCAGAATAAGGGGTGTTCTAGGATGACACTAGTATAAACTCTAAAGATGCAAAGTCTAAGAAAGACCCTAAAGTGATCAATTCTATAAACCCAAGATGAAGGGACCAACTACCTAAAGTCTAATCAAAGTGTCAATTTAGTTTAAGTCAAAGAACCAATGTAGGATGAGGATCAAAAACAAGCTGAGTTTCCTAACTAGACTGATGAGCTAGGAGGACTCTCTGTAGGACAAAGTATAAGATGATAGGACTAGGTTCAATGAAAAATTTTGTTGACACTATGACTTTTCTAGAGTATAGATGGTGGACTACTCCTAAAATTTGTAAAAGTGACCTTTCTAGAAGTCTAATGCAAGGTAATATGTACCCTAAGATGAAGCTAAACTCTAAATGAAGACAATTATGGTAATGACTAAATGACCCTAAAGGATGCAAAATTGAGCAAATCATTTTAGGTTTCTGTTTCAAAGACTGTTTGTGTAAAGACAACTGAAATGAGTATAACCATGTTAACTGGACAGTGACTGTGAATTCTAGTTTTTTGATAATTAGATAGATGTGTTAGGATATAACATATGCGGTTCAAGTTAACAGTTGTGGTTTTCCAATAATCAATTGCATTTCTCTGGTAAAGTTCAATTTGACTCTGACAGATGTAGTTAACATTTTAACAGATGCAACTCGTACTGATAGTTGTGATTCAAAATATAATGCATGTGGTTTTTCCAAAGCAATTGCAAACTAAACTGGCAGATGCGACTCTAAACTAGATAGATGCGACCTGAAATAACAGTTGCGACTTAGATTTTAATAGTTGTGACTCAAGATTTAATAGATGCAACTTGAAATGAAAGTTACAAGTTTCTGGTGAATAGTTGCAACTCTTTGTGAATTTTCAGTGATATGAAATTTAAATTGACTCCATTTTCCATGATCAAATTCTAACAATCAAAGACAATTGTAAGATAGAGTGTTTTCAATTTTGATTTTGGACTCAAAGAACATTTAAGTTGATAACAGACAAGCACATCCTAATAGGCCAAAGGCCTAGGGTTTGTATACTTAGTATAGCTCACTGAAATACCCTGGATTGGTGATGAACACCTTTCCTTCTTGAGAGCGGATAGCTTAGAAATTTGGTGGCATTGGCTCCCCTCCACGACTCATTAACATCTTTCGAGCACACCAATTTTGAATTCTTTAGGCAATGACCTCCCAAGAACTGCTATCTCTACTCAAGGGGATTAGTAGTGAGTATCTTCAGGCATGATACTGTACCCTGCACTATACCAAGCAACAGCCACAAATAGGTTGGTCTCTAAAACAAAAGGTATTTAGTACGGGAATTCCGTTCATGGGATGTGATCCATATGATGTGAGTCCCCTTTCAGATCCATCTCGTCAAAACCACACTCATGATTCTTGGGGTTTCCCCAAGAACCCACTTTTATATACTAGTTGGAAGTCCCTCGGGTTCAGGGTTCTACCGGTCTGAGTCGTCCTGGGTTGAGTACTTTTTCCCACCAGAACAGGCCCAAGTTTTAGAGTTGGTAATCATTTCTCTTACACCCAGGATTGCACGAATGTGCAAGGGGAGAGGATACTTCGATGTACCAAGTTGTAAGGGTGACCAAACTTGTGCTTTCGCACCAAACATAGTAGACACTTGATAATTTTAACCAAATGAAAGATTCACTACGCTACCAAACAATCTATTTCAAAATTAACTAGTGTCTTCTACAAGCGTCCTGCAAAAAAACTCATTAGTAGTTTTCAATATTGTCTTCATCAATCATCCTACAAAAGCTTGTTAACTCCAAATGGCCACACGCTGAAAATCAGATATTAGTAACACAAAATCCAATTGAAAATTTTAGATTTCCAAAAATAGAAATAAAGTTTACCAGTCAATTGCATCGCTATGTTACCAGTCAGATGCGTCATTTCTTCTTCAATTAAAACTCAAGAATTCAAATGTGGTTAAGGAAAATACATATGCGTCATTTCCTTTGTCAGATGCGGTTTAGGAAGTCAATTGTGGTTCAGGAAACTTTAGATGCGTTGTTCCACATGAAAAACCTACAAAAACCAAAAATAAAAGATCTACAGATTTGCGAAGATGGTTTCTTCACGTCGGGTTCACCAAATGTAACGCCATAGAAAATTTGCACAATAGAAGACAAAGATCATTAGAAGCAAACATGCAATAATAAATCTAAAATGCAAATTCATTCATTTAAGCAACAAAGTACATAGGAAAGATAAAACGTAAACAAAACTAGAACAATCTCACCAATTTTGAACGTATTTCCATGATTCATCTAGATTGCCCTTCTCCATTTTGCTTGTGTAGTATAATTGCCCTCAGATTTCTCATAAGTTCATGCAAGTATAGCCTAAGATAGTGATTAGAAAAATATCAAAGATTTAAGACAAAGTGCTCTCAAAAGTCATAAGAATTTGCAAGAGATTGGAATGAAGAATGACAAATCAATTTATAGAAAATTCATTATTCGAATGACAGGTCAAGATTGAAAGATCAATGGATGGTTGAGATTGACAGATTAGACATGCATTATGATAACTATTAGTATTGACATGAGTGATACAAACTAGAAATAGAATTGAAGATTAAATAAATGATTTAATCTTCAGTTTAGAATTTGAAAACATAAGAAATATCTTTGCATGACAAAGATGAAGATTGATTAAATCAACTCTTGTTCGAATGCACTCACAAGATTTAATTAATTAAATAGGAATATTTAATTAATCTGCATGTACACGCAAATAAGTTAGAACTGAATGATTGAATGATTTGACAAAGAGATTACTCAAGAATGCCACTCAGAGATTAAATGAAGAGTTAACTGAGCGATTAAAATACATCTTTGAGTCGAGTAAAAGTGAATACTTAGATAACTCACATAATTATCTAAAATATAGAAGAATGCGTTAAAATATAATTAATGAATTAAATAATTCATTTAATTCAAGATTTGATATTTGAAGGATAATTAAATAAATAATATTTATTTAATTAAGTGATGAAGGGATTTAAATGAATAATTAAATAAATAAAGAATTTATTTAATTTGATAAGAAGAATAAGGTTAATTAGTAACATAATTAAATAAAAAGCATTTATTTAATTAATCATATAGAATAAAGAAAAGTGTGAATTAATTAAATAATTAAGATTATTTAATTAATAGAAGAATTAGTAGAAGATGAATTAATTAAATAATTAAGATTATTTAATCATGACCATGAAGAATACAAATTACGAAGAATATGGAAGTCACAGGTTTAAAACCAGATTTCAGTGTCTACAATATGTATTAGAGTAAAAGGTTTAATGCTTAATTATTTTAATTAAGTTACCTTTTATATTTCTCTTAAGATTAACTTAGTTTTCTTTTTAGGAATTTAATAATTATTCTAATTATTAAATGCACACCTTTTAGGTTTCACTTTAGGATTTCTTGATCTCCTTCATAAGGATTGATCTCATTGTATTATTTCACTTTTCTCTCTAAATAATGCATCTTTAGCTTTCAGAGCACCTTTGTCTTTTGTCTCAAATGTCTTCTTTCTATGACAGGTTATTTACATGCAGGTGACCTTCAAGGTCTATGAGGTTGGATTTCACAACTTCGACATGGTATCAAAACTCTAGATCTACGGCTACCTATTCATCTTTTGAATATATCAACTTACAAAGTTTTCTTCTTGTAAGGGTTTCAAAAAGGTTTTTTTTTGTGGATCTGGGAGTTGCCTAATTTTCTAGAAATTTTTGGACAAAACGGACCTTGCCATCAAGTCTGCAACATCCAAAAACCCCTATTTTCATATAAATTTTTTTCAATTTGGCTACAGTTGACTGAAAAGGGAAAAAAGATTTTCCCCAAGGCTATATGGCCCCGGGGCATGCTGAACGAGGTGAAATTTATCAAAAAACAAAAAAAGAAAACTAAGTTAATCTTAAGAGAAATATAAAAGGTAACTTAATTAAAAGAATTAAGTGTTAAACCTTTTACTCTAACACCCCCCCTTAAGATGAACTTAGGGAGTAGCTCCAAACTAAATGCATGAAAGCAAAACAACTACATGCTAAAAAGCAAACTTGGGTCTTAGTAACAAGGCCATATAAGGTACCCAATTACAACCAAATCTCTATAAAGTGGAGTAAAGGAGAAAAACAAGTGGGAAAAACTCCTCTCCAAAAAGACATGAAAGCATGCAATGCACTAATAAAAAAAGGATAGGAGGTATTAGCACCTTGCCTAGTCATTTGGGTGACCAACCACCTGCCAACCCTGACGATTGCATAAGCCCTAGCTAGAAGTCATATCAATGACTGTGGGCTATATTGCAAGTCCTAGTTGCCATGTCTGGTTCTCCATGTGACCAGGGGCTTTATTTTTTTAGCCCCTGAGGGCTCCTGGAGGCAGAATTTTGCCTTTTTTTTGCTAATTTTAGTAAATCAGGTGTAAAATGGGCTTACAATCACCATTTTTTGAAAAAGAGATACCATTGGAAAGCTAATTCTAACACCAATCTAATGGTGTAGGTGTGGTTTCTTGATTTTTCTATTTTGATGCATTTTTCCTTAGTAAAATTTAGAACATTCTTTTTGCACTCCTGGGGGTGTAACTTTTGCTTTCAGACTCCATTTCATGCAAACAAATAGGCATTAGAAAGGTGTTCTAGTGCTTTCTTCAAATCTGTAGTTTATTTCACTAGAATCTATCCTAGGTACATTTTATTGAATATTTTGTGTTTTCACACTTTGCTCAATTACTTAGATGTCTTGGCACCTGGCAAGGATTTGTTTGTGTGAGATGGCATCATTTGATCTGCTTTATATGTAATGAGATCATTAGTCTCTGATTTTTTATTTGAGTGAGTATCATGGGTTTTTCTCTTCATCCTTCTACAATCAACTTGGATAGGGACAATTATGAGTCTTGGCATCATGGAATCCTTACACATCTCAGATGGCTTGGTTTTTTTCTCATTTGTATGGACTCATACCTACACCAGACACATCAAGGAGTTTATTAGCATGCATTATTATTTGAGATCAAATTGTAGGGTTATTGGTTGTAGTGTTGATTTTGAGACTTTGTGTGCTTTATTTGACATTTGTTGTCCTCACACACTTTGGAACATCTTTGGGAAATTTTTAGAGACTTTAATATCTCTTTATTCCTAGAGGATACCACTGCAAATTGTCTCATCCCTCTTGTAGATGTAGATTTCATACCCTATGATAATTGTACTCTAGAGGAGCTTCAGTATATCATAGGTATTGCATGTGACGATGGTTCAGAGACTTGTATTCATGTTCCCACTCTTGAGATTGAGACTACATCAACATCTCCTATTGTTACTAATCAATTTGACATCACCACATTTTTGGCCCCTATTGATTCAGCGTAGTAGGACATCATACATCTTTCAAACATAACTACTTGGGATTCATATCTTGCAGGCATATCATCCTTGTTTGTAGAGTCATATATTAGAGATCTAGAGGATTAATTTGAGGACATTCATCTCCTTTTTTTTGATAGCCACATCACCACTGTTAGCCCACCATTATCCATGCATTTAGAGTTTGCATTTTAGGATTCTTCACATCAATTTGAATTTGGCATCATTTGTTTTAGTTCAGACATAGAGATTCCTCTACATCCTATCATGGCACACATCTTGAGATATATTGGTTCATCACTCTTCATAAGGTTTCTTCGACATCGTCCTTTGGTTCTATTTCTTCCCAAGGGGAGGAATGTTATTTTCTTCTTCAAGATCTCTTTCTAGATTCTACATTAGGCATCCACCATTGTGACAGGAGTTTCTTCATTATGGGGGGCCTTCTAGTCTCATTCTATCTCTCCTATGGAGACCATTGTATATGTACTTATATGATAGAAGCTATCTATGGGGGGTATCATGTAATACAACTCCTATCCTTCTTTTATTAGTGTGTTTCATGCTTTCATCTCTTTTTGGAGAGGATTTTTTCCCACTGGGTTTTCTCCTTTAATCCGCTTTATAGAGATTTGGTTGTAATTGGGTACCTTATCTTTCCTTGTTAGCAGGACCGAAGTTTTCTCTTTATCTTGTAGTTTCTTTTCTTTGATGCATTTAGTTTGGAGCTACTTCCTAAGTTCATCTTAAGGGGCGGTGTTAGAGTAAAAGGTTTAACACTTAATTGTTTTAATTAAGTTACCTTTTATATTTCTCTTAAGATTAACTTAGTTTTCTTTTTAGACATTTAATAATTATTCTAATGGGTATGTGCAAGATCATCATGGAAAAAATAGTCCCTTAAGTGGCAAAAAATTTAGAAAAATTAGTGTTAGGAAACTTGACATAAAAATTTGAATAAGTTATCTATATTATTTCAAAAATATGTAAAAATAGAATCTGTACAAAATTGAATGTAGTTTCTAAACTACTAGGTTTATTTAAAAATAAATAAAATCTATTTGGTAAAAATTTAAAATTTCAATGCAGTAGTACTTAAATTTTAGGGAAAAATAAGAAGTAGGTTTCTTTCTTACCACTCTAACCATAATAAAATGATAATATTATTTTATAAGATTTTATATAGAAGTAGAGAACTCATATCTAGATGTGATGCATATGTTTTTCCAAGTAAATAATTAATTATGAATTTTTTATTACAAATTTTTAAAAATATAAAAACTCATATGTCTGACCACCTTAACTTGGTCAAAACTTCATGAAATTTAACTTTTCTTCTTTTAATCCTATATTATGTGAAGTATAGAATGTGATGCATGTTTTGGATTCAAAAAATATGATACTATTTGAAAGTTATAAATGTTTTTCAATAAACCTATCGATCAAGACTTTAGTCATAATTCTAATAGTAAATGAATAATAATTATTAATTAAATTCAAATTAAAGAATAATTTATATGGGTGGAAATCTGAGAATCTCCTCTAAAAACCCTTTTTGTTTCATCAATTTTTGGTAACAAAAATGTTGTCAACAACATACCCTACAAATACCCATAATATTGCCAAGTTTTTTCCCATCATGATCCTACACATACCCTAATTATTAAATGTACCCCTTTTAGGTTTCACTTTAGGGTTTCTTGATCTCCTTCTTAAGGATTGGTCTCATTTTATTATTTCACTTTTCTCTCTGAATAATGCATCTTTAGCTTTCAGAGTACCTTTGTATTTTGTCTCAAGTGTCTTCTTTATATAATAGGTTATTTGCATGTAGGTGATCTTTGGGGTCTGTGAGGTTGGCTTTCACAACTTCAAGAATATCTAGTGCTTCAAGCTTTGGATCATGTGGTAGTGGAAGATGTGATTGGAAGACTCTTGTTTGTGAAGTAAGTTATCTGGGAGAAATGTTCAATTTCTTTTCTTTTCTTTGGATTGATGTTTCTTGTATAATAGATTTTGGGATGTCTTAATGTTTCCTATATCTAACTTTCCTTGGATGGGTTCATGTTCAACTTTTTTGCAAGCTTTGAATCATGACTTGTATCTTGTGGCAATTTTTTGAGTTGCACAAAATGATAATGTTCTTCAAATTTATGTGGTTGTGGAAGTGTTTTTGGATGTTTTATTGATGTTGGGATATTTGAGAATGTTTTATAATGTTTGTAAGAGGTTTGTAAGTTGTTTTTTAGACTTGAGAGATTGAATGTAGTTTGTTAATACTTATTTTTGTCATTTTGGGTGATCTAGTTTTCTATTGTTGTGTGGCGATGTTCTTTGTTGTTTTTGGAAGCATGTTGTAGTCTATTAGTGTAGATTTGGTTCCTTGTTAACCTTTAGTGTGGTCTTCCTTCACTTATTTCCATCATTGAGGTGTTTGATGCTAACCTATTTGGTAGTTGTACATTTGAGATGTACACATTTCATTGAGGCCAACTTGGAGAATATTTTTGATGTTGTGAATGATATATGTATATGTGAAATTTGGATAAATCAAAATGATAAAACAATAACATGCATTGCCTAATCCAAATTTTCAATACCTCAAATAGATGCAATGATGAATGAATTGGTTGATTGATTTGATATTTTGGTTGCTCAATTCAATAGAATAAAATTGGTATGAAGATGATAGATGGAGGATGATAGATATAAATGGATGAATGATTCAAGAATGATTTAGACAACATAGGGCTGCTTGAAGAAATTGACCCCTAAATGGCTTATGAGAGGAATGATTTATAGGAAAGGTCTGATTTGGATTGATGGTTGAGATTGAGATTTGGATTAAATGATGTGGATGACTAGGATGGATTAGTTATTCCCACTCTTCAAGGGAGTTGTAGTCATGTGGCAAGTGGAGGGAGGAAAATAGGTGAGACCTAATTTAAACTAGCAGTTGCACGTAGAGACATGCAATGATGAGCCAATAGGAAGAGGGAATTAAAAATGGGTGGAATGTAATCTGAGAGAGAGCAGAGGGTTTGTGGATATCTACACGTAGTAAATAGAAGTATATATTGTAAATTTTAGTTGGAACATTGATTTCTTGTTGTTATATCTTATTACCCCTATGTACAGATATGTATGTATGCTAATGTCAAGCATAATAGAATTATATAAAAGATTATAATATTATTGCCAAATAAGTATATTTGCATAAGGGATGGAAAACCATAAGAATAAAGAGATAATTGCATCCATAAAATTCTATTGATGTTAATTTTGAACTACATTTTTTCATTTTGTTTGGGAATTTGACTTTACATACAATTGGAATATATCTCAAAAGATTACATGTAAAATTTTTTGGATGCCAGATTAAAAAATAGAGATTGTTGTCTCAATGTAATCAAACTTCAAAGAAATGTTTAATAGTACACTCAACATACAACCTATGAAACATATGAATCTTGTCTAAATCTTATGTCTGAAACATAGAGATTTGCACATAGGAAATATAAAATAAAACACAACAAAATGAGGCCTACTCTCCACCCTACCATATTGGGTCATGGAGCCTCATGGGCTCTCACCAAACCTTTGAGCAAGAACATACATCATCCACCACTCCGATGAATGGTGAAATGAATATTCCTTATTACACTTAAAATAAAGTCTATGAGGATCTAATTGTTTATTTGACCATTGTGGCTGATTTTGTAGTTTCTATTCTAAAAGGTTGTTTATAACACATTACTTCATCAAAATCCCCATTATGGCTAGAGTATGCTCTTTAAGAATAACAACAAAATGTGAAGTTTAGTGCAATCATATATAATTGATAGATAATAATTAAATCAAGAGATATCAAGAGTTCTATAATTTATAATACATAATATGTAATTCACCTATAATGGAAGGGATGAAATAAATAAAATATAGGCATTGCTTGTGCATGTGGTAGAATGCAGTATGAAGACAATAAAAGAAGGCTTGATCTCCACCCTACCATATTGGCTCATGGAGTGTCATGCACTCTCACCAAAGCCCCAAGAAAAAAAATAAATTGTCCACCACTATGATCAATGGTGAAAGTAATGTTTTGGCCCCTACTAAATTTATACAAGATCTAATGTCATTAAAACATTCACGAAGGAGGATTGTTTGGGTTGAGTATGTTCTAAAAACATGAAAGGATAATGTGAAGTTTAGTGCAATAAACACATGACATTGGTAGACGATAAATAAATTATAAAATATAAAGACTTGTACAATTTATAACAAATAATATGCAATGCAATTATAGTAGAATATAGTAACTAGTAGTTGTGTGTATTTACATGCAACGAGCTGATAGGTGGAGGGGAACACCAAATAGAAGTGTTGTGTACATAGTGATGACATATAAATAATAGAACATCAATGTCACCATTCAGAGCAGTAACTAACAAAGGCACGTGCAAAGTTGGATATATGTCATAGTAGATGCATACAACACAGTTACATAATGACACATTGTATATAGTGGTGGACAATGTCTTTCCCCTATGTAGAGATATGTATGTATGTCATAGTAGATACAAACACAATCGATACATAGTGTTGTATACTTGTTGTATGGAACATTTCACAAAATGCAAACCATAAATGTAGCAGTATTAGTTGTAACAAACAATATAGTATGTTGTGGACAACACCTTATAGAAGATTAAAACAATATAGACCTTTCAACAACATATTTTCAAAAATAAAACAATTTAGCCCCAAGGCAGAGAACAAGAATAAAAAATGCCTTATAGAAAGAAACATAAATTGTATAAATCCTTGATGACTTGTTTTGAGCACCGCATGAAGGTTTCTCCATTATTTAGCCCTTTGAATTTTTAAATATATTATTTATAGTTGATGACACCTTACATGTGGTATTCAACTTTCCACTATGTTGTGGCTAACATTGATCATTGGAAATTTTTTGGATGTTATACATACTATATTTTGTATTGAATGAAGGTAAGCAAAGAGGTAAGGGAAGAACAAAAAATGTAGAATGGAAGAAGAATGAGAATATGAGGTTTGGGATGGAGATTGTGAGTATAGAACAAGTAGTAGTGAGTATGGATAATTTGGTGAGGTTCAACATAGGAGCATATTAGATGAGGTGTTATGTGATACTACATTGATAAATGTGTTCCTTATATGGTGTACATGTATGATGAGAGGGATAACACATACAACATACAAAAATATGTCTAAAGATACAAGTTGATGCCCCTAAAGGTAAGTGAGGGATAATTCCATAGAAAAACAAGGGTGTTATTTGAAGAGGAGTGAAATGGAAACATAAACTATATAACACTAACTATTTTATAGCATTGCAAGCATAGGCACAAAAAATAATCCATAGATCAAAGAATATTGGTTTCAGTAACAATATTCACAAAACAACAAAACTCATAGTAACAAAAACCTATGGAAAAATATAGAGTGTTCAACAAAACCAAATTGAAAATGAAACAATATATTAACATTAATTAACATCAACTATTTTACTACATTGCAAGCACAACCAAAAAACAAAAGCCATAAATCAAACAATATTGGTTTCTACAGTGAGTAAGATGGAAAAACTCACAAAAGACAAAAAAAATCATAACAACAAAGCCATGCAAAAACTGTATTCTAAGTGTTATATGGAACATTGATGCCCCCATTGATTAGAAGAATGGACAATATATTATCTCAAAAAAGTAATAAAATTATGTTAAAGCTTAGAGTTTAATTGAAATGTCAAATAAGTATTATTTACATTAGCCATGCAGAACCTTAGGAATAAAGAGATAATTGCATCTGCACAATTGTGTTGAAGATTGATATAAAAATTTGAAACTATATTTTTTTATTTTATTTCTAATCATTGTCAAAGGTCATGTACAAAGCATTACTTCCTCAAAATGTCCATAATGCAATGTGAAACAAAAAAAAAATGATTAAAAGGGAAAAATAGGTTTTGAAGGGACCCGAAACCCTTTACATTAGAGATATAAAATGTTTCATTGAAAACTAATAAAAAAACTACTAGCAACCTCCCAACTGACAAAAAACCAACCAGAATGGGAGCCAAGTTAAAGAAAGACAACCAACAACTAGTGGCTCCCACCAAAAAAACAATAGAAAAAAAACCAACAAGAGACAAAAATTGAAAGCAATAGAAAGGAACCAGAAACTAGTGAAGGCCACTCAAAGTTTTGGCCACTTCAAGCTATTGGGTCTTGTGCTTATCAACCATATCTAGCAGTTCCTTTTTTCAGCATCAAAATATTTTTTCTATTCCACTGACCCTTTCCCAACTAGCACCTTGTGATCATCCTTTAGATATTTTTTTCTCTTAACCTTAGCCACTTGTTCTTTCTCCATGAGTTCTAAGAGGAAAACTTGCTATTCCCTAAGTTGGTTAATTTTCTTGAAGAGAATATTTAGGGCTTCAACACTATTCTTGACTGAGACATGACTCAACTGTAACACATTTCCAATATCATTGTTTATATCTATAAATTTTTCCTCAAGGGAATTTAGTCTTTCCTCATACTACACCTTAAAATCATTGTGTGCTTTCCAGCTCCACCAATCTATCAATGAGGATATCAGACACAAAGGCCATTAGGACATTCTACAGATTCACCTTAAGGCCTCTAATTTTAATATTAATTTTATTGAATTGTTGTAAAGTCTATTTGGCCAATTAGAAGGTACTGGTTACACCCGCCCTTGCCATATCTAGTAGACCAAACATAGAAATATCCTCCTCATCCAAATACAAAAAATCCTATAAAAGAGGATCAATTTTCAGAGGCAGATTAACATTTCTCTTTCCCTCACCCTCCACATTCTGCTCCCCAACCTCCTTTTCCAGTGAAAACTTGGGCATTTCATGAACAAGGGAGTCCTCAACAATCATGGTATTAACATTAGGAATATTACTAAAATCAACCTCTATAGGGTCCCTGGTTGCCACTGCAGACTCCTTCAAATTGGCCAATCACTTTAATAGCCTTCTTGGTTTTTCAACGAAATCAACATTAACTTGGGCCCCAACCTTAATAGCCCCACCAACAACACCTTTATCAATAGCCACTTCCCCAACCTTAGGAGAGAACCCATCTAACCCAACCTCTGTGTCTTCACTCCCATAAATGGCCAATCTCTTGGGGGTTCTATTAATTTTGGATCCCACCACCTTCCTTTTCTTTGAGGCCAAAGCCATGCCAACCTCATCCTCATTCCATTTCTCCTCCTCATCCAATGAGGACTCTGAATCTGACGAATCTAAGAGAGCATTAAAATCCTCCTCACTAATAATTGCAGAGTCAAGCTAATAAACTAAACATGCTCCATTATAAGAAAAATAAGTGATTCATGAAGGAAAGGGGCCCTCTTGTTCTTCAAATGGGCATACAAAAAGGATTCCAATGGAGACAAAAGAAAAAAGGGAAAGGAAATAAACAAGTCATGCCTGAAGTGATTAAGCAGAGTGAAGTGGTGTCCAAGAACTTTAAATCTCCCTTCCAACGCCATGTACCACATCATCACCTCCACAACCCTAGCCCAAATTTTCTTTAGGGAGATTCTATCATAACCCCAATTCTCCAACTTGACCATTTTTTCCTTTGATCATCCTTAAAAAATTGGGTCATAGCCTCCTCGTTGCTCTTTTTATCCTTGAAAAAATTCCTTCCCATGGTTGGCAACCCCGTAACAGAGGAAATAAAGTCTTCATTCACTTCCACCTCTAGAATCTTCATCACAAGTTTTTGATTATACCAGATAGAAACAAACTTGGCCGAGGCATTAGGGTCATGCCCGTGCAATCTCTCCAAAAAGGAGTAAAATTCCCATGGATAAGAATGCTCCAAAGCCTCTTCTTCCTCCAAAAATCAACACAAGAGTGTGGTTCAACATGACCTCTATCACCACCAATGGTAAACTAGGCTACAAACACAAAACCCTAGAAAAATTTACCCAGAGACAAACCAAAGAACCATAAAACACCATAAAGTGTTCCAAAGGGGGAAAATTACAAGGCCATAAGAACCATATCAAATTATCTGATGCCTTCAATTCTTAAAATGTTTCTATCATTCTTGGGAATGATTGATCCCTCCTCCCACAAGTGAAATTCTCTAAGGCTAATAACCATATTGGAAAAATAATCAATAGGAGAGTTACCTTCTCGATAAATGTGAGAAATGAGGGTATCAACACAAGTTTGAAGCATAATTACCATATCCTTTATTAACTACTCAATGTTCCAACTCGAGGTATGCACACCACACAAATAATTTTTGATATTCATTGAATCACCTTCCACCCACACTTTTGAGTACCCCTTGCTGATGGCATATCTAACACTCATGAACATAGCCTCCACCTTTCCATGATGATTGGTTTTAGTACCCAATGGGAGTTCCATCATGCTAAGAAGTCTTCCAAAGCTATCTCTTAACACCCTCTACATCCTACAGGCCCAGGATTCCCCTTTGCTACCCCATCAAATTTAATTTTAATCCACCTAGCCAAAGGACACTACCATCTTGTGTTCCTCCTTGCAAAAATGCTAGCCTTGGTGAATATGGCAGGAATCGAAGAGATTCTATAATTTGAAATCAATGGTATTAAGTCATAGCCAACAAGGCACATAGTTGAATCACACTTAGAAGAGTCAACTCTAATGAAATAAAAATTCTCCAAGATAGCCTAATGAGCCTTGATAAAAAGACTATCAACCTTAAGCTCAGAATCCTAAAAAATCCTATTATTTCTATCTTTCCAAAGTCCCCAAGAAATATGTGTGGCCATAAGATCCTAGAGTCCACGCAACAAAGGGGAGTAAGAAGGGAAAATCCACTTATCATAAAACTTGGCAAAAGAGTCCGAAAAGACCCATCCCACACCCTAGAGATTAAGGAATTTTCTCCATAGGGTGAACGAGTACTCACATTCAATGAGAATATGAAAAGAATTATCCCCATTAATTTCATAGAGAACACACCTATTAGGAATAGCAAACCCCCTCTTACAAAGATTGTGAGTTGTAAGAACTTTACCTTGCATAATCAACTAGTAAAAAACATTCACCTTAGGAACCAGATGCTTATTCCATAGTCTCCCCCAAAATGGAAAAGAATCAAGAGCCACCATAGAACTCAAAAAAGTAGAGGCCACAAAAAAATTACCACCTGGACAAGGGGCCCAAACAACTCTATCCAGTCTAGAAAACATTGGGATCCAATAATTGCATGAGAAATCCATAAGAACCTTAAAATATAGGTCCCAAGCAATAAAATTCTTCCACTCCCCATTGAAAAAATAATCCACCACCTTGACACTGAAAAGCCATTTGAAAGAGGAGAAATATGGGGAGCCCAAGGATGAGAGATCATAGGACAAACCCCACACCAAATCTCTTTCAAAAAAAGATTATCCACTTCACACCTTTAGCAATTACATCTCTGTAGAGCAAAATATTCCTCTAGAAGCATGATCCAAACAAAATCATTTCTGAAGAAAGCATATACCAAGGCCTATCTAGCCCAAACAAGTACTTATTAGCCACCAGACTAGTCCACCATTCATCCCCATTCAGAAGCCTCTAGATATTTTTAGCCATAAGGGACTTGTTGAAAGAATTGAGATTTCTAATCCCTAGGCCACCCCATTTCTTAGGTTTAAACACCAGGTCCCATGCCATAAGGGGAATCTTGGCTTTGGACTCCACCCATGACCAAAGAAATATTCTCATAATCTATTCCATCCTATCTTCAAACTTAATAGGCACTCTGAAGAAACTCATAGCATACAAGGGTAAGTTTTGGAGAGGCCAAAATTAGCTATATTTTACCAACATGACTAAGGAGCATACCTTTCTAGCCAACTAACTTCCTACTAAATTTTTCCAATAGACCCAACCAAAATGAGTCTAGAATCTTGGAAACACACAAAGGAAGTCCCAAATAGGAAGAAGGAAATTCACCCTAGTTGCAAGACAATATTCTAGCCAAATTGATTTGTAGACCTTCCAAAGTGTTGAGAAAAATATCTAACATTTAGGATGGTTGATCTTTTGACCCAAAGCCTTTTCATAGTTAGCCAACAGCCTCTTAACCACCCTTGCTTCCTTAATAGAAGACTCGCCCATAAACATGGTGTCATCGACAAACTACTAGTGAGTAATTGGATTTTATCTGGAAGAAGGTGAGCGACCCTAGACAAAACCAAACTGATGTGTCTTCTAGATATTATAGCCCAAAGCCTCGGCCATCAGGATAAAAAGAAGTGGTGAGATAGGGTAACCCTGTCTCAACCCACACAAGCTCTGAAAGAAAGGCGAAGGATAAATGTTCACCAGTACAACATACGAGGGAGAAGAAATGAGTTCAACCAATTGGATAAATTTATTATAGAATCCAAAATGAACCAACACATTTAGAAGGAATTTCCAACTGAATTTATCATATGCTTTAAGCATCTGATCTAGCTTCAAAAATAATCCTAACTTTTTGGAAACATTAATTGAGTGGGCCAATTCATGAACCGTAATTATAGATTCAAGGATCTGCCCCCCTTGAAAAATCCACTTTCTTGATGAGAAATCAGAAGTGGTAAGCACTTCTATAGTCTAGTCACAAGAAATTTGGAGAAAATTTTATAAATAGAGTTACAAAGACTAATAGGCTGAAATTCACCAAAGGTCTTAGCATCAAACAATTTATGAATCAAAATAATGAAAGTAGCATTTAGTTCCTTAAGTAAACTTTTAGATCCAAAGAACTCCTTAGTAGCATTTATCACATCCTAAGAAACAATCTCCTAGCATGACTAGAAAAATAAGGGAAAACCATTAGGGCTAGGGGCCTTATTACCTTTGAAGGAGAACACCACTTCTTTAACTTTCAAGCCTGAGGGAATATAAATCAAATCCTTATTCAATTACTCAGACATCAAATTGGGAATAGCTTCCAGGGCCGCATCCACACTTCCTTGCTCCCAAATTAGGTCATCTTTCAGGAGATCTTCAAGAAACCTAGCTTCCACACCATGAATGTCCTCCTTAGCTTCCAATAATGACCCATCCATTTTGATCAAAGAAATTCTATGAGAAGCCTTATGTCTTAGGGTAGTGAGATGAAAAAAATTAGAATTTTGGTCTCCTAACATAAGATAGTTAGCCCTAGATCTTTGTCTCCAAAAATCTTCCTCCTTAGCAATGATATCATGTAGAAGAGCCAAAATACCATCTTCCCGAATCTAAATATCCTCCCATAATCCCTTCGACTAGATAGTAAGCTGAATTTCATCAAGTTTTTTAAGGATAGAGATTTTAGACTCAAAAATATGACCAAATGAATATTTGTTCCATTTCCTAAGATTATTTTTAACAAAGTTCAGCTTCTTAGCAACTCTAAACATTGCACGACCATCAATAGTAACTTGCCACCATCTTTTAGTATAGTCCATAAAGTGAGGATCCCTAAGCCACATTGCTTCAAATCTAAAAGGAAAAATCTTCTTACTCCCAATCTCATCCACCACAAAAGAAAGAGGGAAGTAGTCCAAATCACAACATGTGATAGAGGAAAATGAACAGGAAAAGTCCACAATCTAGGATGCAGAAATTAGAGCCTTGTCTAACCTAACTTGAATATTATCCATTCCCACTCATCTATTTGACCAAGTAAAATTGTCTCTAGATAGCTTAACATCAAGCAAGGAATTTTCATCAATAAAAGTTCTAAGATCAAACTTGCTCGCAGGGTTAGCCTGAGATCCTCCCATTTTCTCATCATCATATAACAGAGTATTGAAATCACCCATAACCAACCAAGGTAGATTTAGAAAATTCATCCTAATATTACTAAGATTTTCCCAAAGCTTCTTCCTATTTCTTTTCAAATTAGGGATGTACACATTAGAAATAACCTAAGAATAAGAATCCCTGAGCTAGGGAAACTTAGTCTCAATGTGATTGAAACCATCAGCAACCTAGTTGTCTTTCAATAGCTTAGCATTCGAAAAGGTGGCACACCACCCAAAGCTCCATCAAAACTCACTCCATGGAAACCATAGTCTTTAAAAAATAAACTCTTCAAAGCTTCCAACTTGTCAATCTGCATCTTTGTTTCTTGAATCAATGAAATGTACAACTTATGGTCATAGACAAGATTCTTTAGGAGGTCCTGCTTATGTAGGTTATTCATCCCCCTAATATTCCATGAGATGAGTTTCATTTTCCATAGGAGGGAGCACTCTTAGAGCACAAATCAAAGAGGGTTTTTTGTACCCCTTCTCCAATATCCTTCTTGCACTTCCTCTCCCTGCTCTTCTATGAGGAGGGTCTACTTGGCCCTTTGATTCAGACCCACAATCTGCTTTTTTTCTTCTTGTAGTAACAATTTTATGAGGCTAAGGAGATGGGGATGAGGAAGATTTCTTCTTCTGCCCACACACCTGGGTATAACCCCCATCTTTACACATAGTGTCTTCCACTACTAGAGCATTATTATCGCTCACTAATTTTATACCCAAAGAGGGTGACTGAAGAATAATCTTCATCTCCTCCATAGGCCTTCTTTGAGAATAAACAATGATAGAAACATGGTCCACATCCTAATTTAAGGATTGATCAATAGTAGCTTCCTTTGGATCAACTGAGTCCTTATCAACCTCAACAGGAGGGACATCACACTTTTCAACATCTACCTCACCCTCCAACCCATTTCCAATCTTTGATTCACCCTAGACCACTTTGGGTTTTTTAATCTTCCAGACCTTGGACTACGTGACAACCTTAGATTGGGTACCATAGGTAGCATAATATTTGGCCCAGTGACCCATCTTTTTACAATTGAAACAAGCAAATGAAAGATTCTCAATTATGATATGTTGTTTCCATGAACCCTCCTTAGATTTAAGGAAGAAATACTCAAGTAGCACCACATCTTGGTTAATCATTATGTAGAATCAAGCTACAACAAGCCTCCTCCTCGACCTAGTGGACTCGTCAATAGAAACAAGATGAGTGAAGGAGTTTACAACCTCCTTGAAAATTTCCTTGTCCCAATATTCTAAAAGCAAGTTCAGAAGTTTAACCCACACAGGCACAAAATTAGCAATAAATTTTGACAAATCCATTCTTGGTTCCCATGGATGTAGAACCATAGAAATCCTCCCAAATGACTAGGTTCCTTTCACAAAAACATTTCTCAAGTCCTCATCACATGAGAAGGAAAAAAAAAGAAACCTTTATCCATTAGAGTGACCTCCACCTACCCTTTCAATGCCCATTTCCTGCAAACCAAAGAGTGAACCTCCTCAATACTAGGTTTAAGACCTAACACCTTGCCAACTAGAGAAAAGTCCATAATAGCAATATCCTTCTCAACAATGGAGTCTAGGACTAAGAATGAGAAAACTCATTCCTCATTTGATGAAGACATCGACTCATCAAAAATGCTCTTTCCATTAAGCTTAGAAGCAAAAAGATCATACTACCTCTAACCCAACACAAAATACTTTGCATTCATCTGATTGGCATCCACCTAGGCCACCCCAACCTAGGGAACACTTAGATCCCAATATGGGACCCTCCCATCAGGGCCAGGCACCACATTATCCTCATGACCTAGAATAGTTGATTCCTTTGAGGGACAATTGCCACTAGACACCTTGAGTGTCTCATCTGCTCACTTCTCCTCCAAAACCATAACTTTGATTGAATCCTCACTAGAAGACCCAATCTTCCCAAATTTGCTACTAGGGACAAAATCCATGCCACACAATCCTTCCTTCTCCCTAGAAGAGTCTGAATATCCCTGCTATGTATTCTACTTGAACTACCATGTGTCCAAAAACCTATGCCCTGAAGCCAAACTCAAATTTCTTAAGATTGCAAATGAACCAACCTTCTCTCCAATGGACACACCAATAGTCACCTCCAGTTGAATTAGCTTATTTGTTTGTTTCAAGTATGGTTTACAAAAATTAAAGGAAATGTGAATTTTAGTGCAATGAATATATGTTACTAGTACACAATATGTAAAGTAAGGAAAATAAAGAGTTCTTTAATTTATAACAAATAATACACAATGTATGTGCAATAAAAAGCATTAAATAAATAAGATGCAGACATACCTTGTGAATGCAACAAGATGTAGCATGAAAAAAAGAAAAGAAGGCCTACTCTCCACCCTACCATATTGGGTCATGTAGCTGCATGGTTTGTCCCCAAACCCCTGAGCAAGAACATACATTGGCCACCACTATGATTAATGGTGAAACCAACCTTTTGGCACTCGAGAATTTTTGTGTAATATATGTTGTTTCTAGATATTTGATTGTGTGCAATTTTTTCATCCACAAACAAAAACATAATCAAATATCTAATAACACCAAATTTTAAGCATTCTAGATTGTGGAAGTATCATAGCATTAACCTAGAAATTTTATTTTGTTGCAATCAATCTTTTACACTTTGAAAAATATATGTAGTTGTATTGTTTATGAAAATCAATTTTACATGTAGTTGTAAAATAAAAGAACGAATAAAAGACATATAGCCTTACCTTCTATCTAAATAGAATTTAGTTCAACATGTACACCATGCAAAACATGTGATTGCAAAGCTATTTAGTATTTTGGAGATGTGTATCTATAGTTCAAAATGTTTGCAATCTAAAATGGTTTCAATCAAATAAAGTTAGTGACAAGGAAAATTTGTAGTGTAGTGAACATGTGTCATTGGTAGACAATAGCTAAATCAAGAAATATAAAAAGCTTTATAGTTTATAACAAATAAGATCTAATGTATCTACAATAGAAGAGATCATATAAACAAGATGGATGCATACCTTATGCAAAGAGTAGGAGAAAATATGTGTATAATTACAACTTGCATATAATTCTCTTCTAGCACTTACCAATTTTTTTTAGCTAAAATAAATGTTATCCATTTTTAAAAATATATATAGTTGTAGCATTTGTGACAAATAACTTCAGATGTATCCTTACCTTGTATATAAATGGAATGTAGTTACAACTCAAACAACATGGGAAACTTGTGAGAGCGAAGCTATTAAGAATTGTTTAGATATGCAATTACACCTAAAAATGATTGCAATATAAATTTGTTAGTTTGATATAGTTAGACACCAATGGTTCAAAGTAACAACACTGGGAGTGACATCATTGAGCAGAGAATGGAAGGTATTGCGAAGAAAATTAAATATAAATAATATTTGGTCGAATGAAGGAATCCATGATCATTGGAGGCAAGGGAAACATAGGGAAATAATTGAATAGCAAGTTGTCTTAGCAATCACTCTAGAAGTAAAACCTGGATTTCTTAGCAGAAATGATTGCATACACTATGGAGGGAACAAGAAGGAAGGGAAATTAGGAATGGTGGGAATTCAAATGCATTGAGTTAGTGGTATAGTTAATCAAGAATAGAAACATTTCATGATGATGGGAATGCAGACATTGTTGGAGTTGATCTTCTTCTTGATTCAAATTGCATTGTATTTGTTGGAATCCAGCCTAGAGTATCTGTCAAAAGAGAAAGGTGGATTATACGTATTCTAGTTATTGATTTAACATGAGGAAGAGTTGTGAACACTAGTCTATACCTTTCTTTAGTTCAAATGTTTATTGTAGCTCTCTCCAGTCTCAAGCCTTAAGATTATTGTTATCTCTGCCATTATCAAAGGGAGTAAATCCAACATGATTGAGGGAATGGGGATCACTCTTGGATCATCCTGATCCCATGTAGGGACAATATAGTATTGGGAACTAGACAACAACATAATCAAGTAGTTGAGGTGGTTTGGCACCCCTAGCATATATGATAGCCTTTACTAAACCCAATGATCCATTTACCAAGCCAATTGCCACCCAAAGATTTTTTGTCAACATTACTTGCTAGCCAATTGCAAGTAAGAGCTCTGCTTGAATTTTTTCATCATCAAGCCATAATCAAGCATGTTTTGCTAAGAAATTTTAGCAGCACTAATTGTAATGGGAACATTTAATTGTTGAAGCATTTTTCTATTGTGCAAGGCAACCAACCTATTTGTTGGTAATAAGTGGATAGCTTCATCAAAATCTTGGTTCTACTTAGCTGAAAGCATGGAATTTTTTTGATTCATAAGAGTTTTCCAATTAGACTATGATGCGAAACAACTTCTAATACTCAAAAGGAGTGTACAAAATTATTATTGTGCATCAGATTGTCCATGGTTGTGGAAGATGGTGTCAATCATGACAAAAATATAAAATGTGTTCCAAAGAGCCAACACTATGGAGTGAGAAGCATAAATAGGCCTACCCAAAATAAGAGGCAGATATAATACATCACCCACAAGTATAATAGAGGCCTCACCAAATGGTTGCATATGCCTAGCAGGGAATGCTTGCCATAATCGTCTATCTATTTTAAGCAATAACTTGGGCCCTAGGAAGCTCATTTCATCAACTAAGATGTACTTAATATGTTTGAAGTCCTCTCGAAATATGGTTAGTGGTTGTTCTTTCAATGGATTAATATCTCTAATTGGTATCCAAAGAGTTGTAATATGCATTGTGGAGACATGAATATTGTAAGTAGCCACCCCCATTGGTGCCAAAGTAAGCAAATGATTCATTTTTTGATTTGGCAATGTATTTAGTGCTCTTCAAATTTTGTCAATAAGGAACAATTTACCTATGCTTATAGTTCCTTGAATGATCATAGGAAATGGTGATGATGAAGATGTGTGAAGATGGTGTTGTTCAATTATATCTAAAGCAAGCTTTTTCTTAAAAGATAGTTGATAACAAAGTGTAGGTACTCCCAATGAGCAAAGATTATCTTTAGCTATATGATTTTTGCTTGTTGAAATGAACTATTTAGCAATGCTATGCAAATTATCTAGAACATGGTGTGCATCCTACTTGTGATGTAGATCAAAGTCTCATCTACCTAGTAGTTGCAACTAGTCAACAAAAACATTATTTGTAGCACCATGCTGAGAAAGAAACTCCCATTTGTATTCATCTATGGGAGCTAGAGACTGGGTGCTATTGATATCACTGTCACCTTCCTCTTCATCAGTAGGGGTAGTAATAACTCTATTCACATACCAAGCATCATAACCAACAACATAAAATAGCCTCCAATTTTGTGTTATGATGTCTCTCATGAGGCCTATGTTTGCCTCAACATTTTGAAAAGGATTGTATAGTAGTAATTCTAACTAGAAAAATGTTTCAAAGGTATCACTTTGCTCTAGGAGGACGGTCTTGAATAGCAGGTAAACAATGATGATAGCGAGTAGTGGCTAAGGACACCAACACCCACCTTTGCAATTTTTTTGATATGTATACAACTATGTAGATTGAATAAGGGATATTGCCTCCATTTTAGATGGTCTTTGCATGTAACAATGAATATAACCACTTGCAAGGTAGTCATTATTATCAACTATTTTCAAATAGTGGAATGTTTTCCTATTGACATTCAAGGACATGAAATGCTGACTTGAAATGACAAGGGGAAACTTTTGCAGCATATGGCATGTTTCTTATGCATTGATATCACAATCTACAACCAATTTCATTATGAATTTTTGATAGGAAAGAAATTCTTTATTCCCAAATGAATCTATATTTGGAAGCCTCTACAAGATATCAATATAGATTTCAGATTTTTTTTTAGACTTTGATGCATGTTTGGAAATGTAGTTCAACATAATTTATCTTGACAAGACTGGCTGACAATCAACGTTTGCTCGCCAAATTCTCAGCATCTTAGGGTTGTGGATATTAACGCACTCATGATTTCTTACTAGCTTATAGGATTTTTTCAATTCACTATCTATTACCAATGTCAATGATGGTTGTGTATTCCATGGAGCTTTGTAGTAACATTGCAATTGGTGTCATTTTTTCCTAAGGCAAGTGTATTGAGTACATTTGGCATGCTTTTGTACCGTGTTCAAAAATTGTTCATAGTCTACCATTGGATCCATGCAAGAAATTTGTGTACTATTAAGCAAGCATGAGTCCTCCAAAGATGAGTGGTGAACTCTTGATATTCGCTGATATAGGGAACAAGGGTTCCATCTTGAAACATAGTGATCAAAGAAGTTTTTTTCCTATTGAAGCTCATGTGGGTTGGATTAGACAAGCATGTCCATATTTGGGGCACCTAGATGCTACAAGAAACCATGGACATGTGTTGTCACTTATCCCTATACCAGTAATCCTTTGTGTGGAAAAGCCTCTCAATAACCTCTTGATGTAAAATGGTGAACCATAAGTGCATGTACAAGGTTGTTATGTGCAAGTTCTATACAATATTATCTATGAAGCACCTTCGGGAGTATGGCATATGCAGTTGGGCATGAGGATCAATCACCTTATGAAAATTAGGCCATTTTGTGTCTACAGAGCTCAAAGTGAAGAGAGTTAGTGTGCCAAGCTAGTGGATCATCACTGCAAGATCTTGCTAGAACTTGCCCCAATACAAGCATGTTCCTCAGAAAGATGCACCAAAGAAAACAAGTTATTTTTCTATCTAGGTGTCCAGTGCATCATGTAGAAATTGTTGCAAAGCAACAATAGACTTTGGGATCCTTTCCTCCAATTTTATTTTCATGAAAACAAAAGTTGACTATTGGCTTATGCCTCATTATCAAATTATAAAGGTAATATATGAATCTAACATGCGTCCCAAATCTATTATCATAGTATCTCATCAAGTGCAATATATATTCATGTAAGTGAATCTATATGCTTCTGGATTGTAGGGGCATTGTTGTTCCAGTGGGAAACAAGATTGGAAAATCCATGCTTAATAACCCTTCTATATTATATTCATTGATAGGCATACAATTTATCTCAAGCCAAGGCAAAGTATTTTGACTAATGTCTTTAATTTGCAAGGCATCTCTAATTGCATGCAATTCATGAGGATGGTTGGGCATCAATTGAATAAATGATGATGAGTCCTCAAGCTCAACTTCCTCATCAACAACACTTTATGGAGTTTCCATTGGTTTAGTTATGTGTTGGTTCTTTCATTGTGTGCAAAACATCAAAGATGTTAGTAATTATACGTGGTAACAAATTTGAAGCATCATAATCTATTGCAACACCATTATAATATGGGTCATTCTCAATTTTGTATATTAATGCAGCCATCACATTATATTTGTCAACATAGCAATAATAGTTTTTCCCTTGAACACTAGTTCTTCACATAATAACCAGTTCAAGATCATGTAGGCAATATGATAACCAAGTTGCAATGCCCATGATGTCTTGAGGGAAGCTTATTGTATTTCCACTATATTTGTATTGTCCTCCTCTAGCATGGGTTACTTGCAAAACTCGAGAAACTCTAGCTATAAGCATTTATTCAACTTGAGTAAGCTTTGCAAGGATGAAAGGTTATGGGCCTCAATCCATCTTATTCACTAAAAAAAATCTATGAATTCCCTTTTTAGAAGTACAAAACAAACACCTGATTCTTGCACTAGATGCTCATACTCTCATGTCGACATAGCTTTCCTTGCAAACACTCAAACTTTCAAATTAGACAAAGCATCAATGCACCAATGGAAGGACTACACTACAATGCGGAAAGAATCACCAAACATGTTGCTTGGGCAGTGAGCAGCTGTTGATGTGGATGGAAAGACATGCTTGACAATAATTTTTTGAGGTCTACAACCACCTATGGTGGAGGCACCTTCACTAGGAAGGTTTTGTGGAAGCTGGCAAGGGATGCGAGGTGCAAGGCTATAGTAGCCAACAAGGCTTGCTAATGAGCTTGGTTACAATTGTGGTATGCTTGTCTGGTCAGGTAGGGGTAAGTTAGGTTGAGCTATAGTGGCTCTTTGTTGCAAGTATTTTTCTTGATGACCCATGCAAGTTTGGTCTCTATGGCACACATAATAAAGTTGTTTTCTTTAGCGTTTAGCTACCTTTTATGGTCCACACTTGATACAAGGTTGGAACTTGAACAAGGTTGAAAGCCCTACAATCATATTATCAGGAAAATAATAAAATGCTTGCATACACCAACTTAAATGACAAAGGCATAAGTTAAGAGGTCAAGCTAATCAAATATGGAACAAAATACCCAAAGGTAGATAGCAACACTCAAGAATTCCCTATGGAAAACAATATAAACTATATAACATTAACTATTATATTATGTTCCAACCATTGACACAAAATGGAAACCATAAAATGAGGGCCCTGCAATCATATTATGAGGGAAATAATAAAATGCTTGTAGACACCAAGTTAAACGCAATGGCATAAGTAAAGAGGTCAAGCTAATTGAGTATGGAACAAAATAGCCAAAGATATATAACAACACTCAACAATACTATATAGAAAATAATATAAATTGTATAAAATTAACTATTTTACCATGTTCCAACCATTGACACAAATCAAAAGCCATGAATGAAACAATATTGATTCAAATAGTGCTCCAGTTGGAAAACTCACAAGACAAAAGATTCCATAGTAACAAAGCTATTCAAAAAAAAAGTAAAATCAACACACACAACAATTCTTTTTTTCAACAATTCCTTATGGAGAACAACCAAAGCATACATATATGCATATGTATATGTAAATGTATCTATCCATATGCAATGCATTTTCAATGGAGAGTGTAAGGGAAAATATGATGCATTTTGTGGAGGAGGATGTAACGTTGTTGTTGCTTATGCCTATGCATCATTCTTTCCCTCCTTGCACCATCCATCTAAAAGAACTTCACTTCCTTCATTATATATTCCTATACACATATACATATACATATGCATACATTACAACAAAGATGCAAAAGTGCTTGCAAATTCCAAGTTAAAGAGGAAAAGTGCAACCAATGATTAGATAGTTAATCTAAAATGAAACAAATCAAAGGAATGCCTACTCTTCCCCCCACCATATTGGGTCATGAAGCCCCATGGGATCTCACCAAAATCCTGAGCAAGAACATACATTGCCCACCACTATGATCAATGGTGAAACCAATGCTGCTTATTATACCCAATATAAGACCTTTCATTCTTACAATTATTTTTTGAGCCTAGAAGGAATAATAGCCAAGACATTAGAATCATCATTATGCATTGGATACATATGCAGGTATTTGTTGATTGGAAATATTAAACCATGGTCCCAAAAAAAAAATTGAAAAATGAAAAACCAACACATACACGAATTCTTTTTCCAATAGTTCCTTATCAACAACAACCAAATCATACATATATGAAAATTTATTTACAAATGCATCTATGCATATGAAATATACTTTCGATGGAGACTAGAATGAATGTAAGGTACGATGGACTCTTTAAAGGAGAGAGTAATGTTTTTGCTACCTATGGTTATGTATCGAGCCTTCATTCCAGCCTCCATCTAAAAATACTTCACATTTTTTATTGCACATGCATATATACATATATGCATATATTACAATGAAGAAAATAATCTACTTGCAAACACCAACTTCAAGACCCACAGTGCAGCTAAAGAGAAAATAGCAAATATAAAATGAAACACAACAAAACCAGGCATTCTCTCCACCCTACCATATTGGTTCATGGAGCTCCATAGGTTCTCGCCAATCCCCTGAGCAAGAACACACATTTTTGACCACTATGATCAATGGTGAAACCAATGTTGCCTATCATAGTCAATATAGAACCTATCACCAATTATTTTTTCAATAGTGCCTTATGGAGAACCAAAGCATACATATATGCATATGTATATGTAAATGTATCTATGCAAATGTAATGCATTTCCGATGGAGACTCCAAGGAATGGAAGGTATGATGCACTCTTTAAAGTAGAGTGTAACACTGTTGCTGCTTATGCTTATGCATCGTGTATTCCATCATTATAGTCTCCATCTAAAAAACTACAATTTTTTTATTGCACATGCATACACACACACACACATATGCATATATTAAAATTAAGACAATAAAGTTCTTGTAAACACTTATGTAAAGACCCATAGTGTAGCTAAACAACAAATAGAAAAAACGAAATGAAATATAACAAAACAAGGATTGCTCTTCACCCTGCCATATTGGGTCATGGAGCCTAATAGGTCCTCACCAAACCCCCGAGCAAGAATAGACACTGGCCACCACTTTGATGAATGGTGAAACCAATCTTACTTAACACACTTATTATACAATCTATCATTCCAACAACTCCTTTTTGAGGCTAAAAGAAATGATAATTAAAAAGGTACACTTAACAAATATGCCAACAAATACAATCCAACATCATGCATTGGATGCATATCTAGGAATTTGTTGTTTGGAAATATAAACACTAAAAAAGTACATGTAAAAATGTATGTACATGGCATTAGATGTAGACAATATACATATATTTGTTTTCACTATTCTTATTAAAACTTAGGCCTATAATTTAGAAACACAACTTAAAAAAACAATAGTCATAGTTGCAAGAATTAACTTTGAAGCTGAGTGCAAGCTATTGCTATCAGGCTTGTTTGCAATCTTGGAAGACTCTCCAGAGATAATTGTCGTACTACTTTGAATGCCAAACAACCATCCCTAATTGTGACTTTGGATATTTGTTATGATTTTTTTTTACTAGACATGTATTTCCTTTTCTTTCTTTGGAGTGCTTGTCACATCAAAAGACATTTAATTTCTATTGTTATTGCTTTGTTACTCATTTAACTAGTTATACATTGTTTTGATTGTACATGCATATATACAAATACATATACATATGCATATATTATGATGAAGACAATAGGGAACTTGCAAACACCAATGTAAAGACCAACAATGCAGTTGAATAGAAAATAGGAAATATGAAATGGAACACAACAAAACAAGGCCTAAACTCCACCCTACTAGATTAGGTCATGGAGCCTCATGGGCTCTCACCAAATCCCTAAGGAAGAACATAAATTGTCCACCACTTTTATCAATGGTGGAACCAATCTTTCTTATGACACTTAATATACAGCCTATCATTCCAACAACTCTTTTATGAGGATAAAAGAAATAACAACTAAAAAAAAACACTTACCAAATATGCCAATAAATACAATCCAGCATCATGCATTAGATGGATATCTAGGAATTTGTTTTTTGGAAATATACACACTAAAAAAACACATGTAGAAATGTATGTACATGGCATTAGATGTAGACAATACACACACACACACACACACACACATGAATGGAAACCTATAGCTATAGATATGTGATGGTACATGTATTGGAAAGGGCAATCGAACTTCAACCTTCAAAGAAGCTCATAATCCTAGCTCATAGCTTTGATAGCAAGTAAAGCCATAAAAGAACACCCAACAGTTCCTTATTGAAAATTTCAAAGACTTTTTCCACCTCTTCTAACATTTTAAATGGCGGGTATTGGCACAACCATCACCACTACACAAATAGCATACAACAGTTAATGTTGATGTCAAGAGGGAGAACTTCTATGAAGGTGCAAGTCCAACTACCCGCTGTGTAGTTTCTATGAAGGTGGTTAGAGGTTATTGTCTTCTTTTTGCATGCAGCAATGATTCCAAAAGCAATACAAAATTCTTGGTAATGGTACTATTAATCAAAGTGATGGACAATATATGTGGCATATGTACAAATATGTATGTATTTCATAGGAAATGCACACAAGCCTATATTGTTTCAATTTTTGAGAAGGTTCTATTGAGAAAAGAGTATATTTTTGCATGGGTTTGTTATTGTGAATTTTTGTGGCTATGTTTGCGGAAAAATAAAATTCTTAATGTTAGACAATTTTTTGCAAGCTTTGAGAAACAAGGTAGTGTGGATAAAGCTAGTAGGAAGAGGTATGTTTGAAGCAACTAGGGAGAGGTGCATATTGGAAAAACACTTTGCAATATTGTCTCATTTTGTGGTTTGCAGTGTATGGAAGGCTATATTGTTTGATCTTTGATAAGGTATTGTTGATTATTTCAAATTTTGAAAAGGTGCTTTTCAAAAAAGACTATATTGTTTATAAAAATGAATATTGTTTCCTTTATGTTTTGTGTTTTGTGGCTGTGGTTTTGAATGGGTATGTTACTATGAATCATTGTCTTTTGTGGGTTTATCCTTTAGGATTGCTGTTGAAACCAATATTGTTTGATTTATGGCTTCCATTTTGTGGTTATGGTTGCAACAAAATAAAATAGTTAATATTATACAGTTTATGTTTGATTCCATTAAGCATTGTTGATTATTGTTCTCTAGCTTAGGCTAAATTGTTTCATTTTCAGAAAGGAGCTATTGAAAAGGCTATATTGTTTCAATTTTTGATAAGGCTCTACTAAGAAAAGAGTATTTTTGCATGGATTTGCAACTGCAAATTTTTTGTCAGTTTCTCTTTATGGATTTCATTTTGTGGCTATGCTTGCAACGAAATAAGATTGTTAATGTTATGTAGTTTTTGTTGATTGTTGCTAGCTAGCTCAGGGTATTTTGTCTCATTTTTGATAAAGTGATGTTGAAAAAGCTATACTATTTCAATTTTCGATAAGGAACTATTTAGAAAATCCTATATTGTTTGTTGAAAGAAATATTGTTTCATTTGTCATTGGTGTTTTTTGTTGGTATCATTTTGCATGGGTTTCGTGGCTATGGTTTTGTGTGGGTTTTGTGCACTATTGATTGTTGTTCTTTAGCTTAGGGTGTACTATTTTATTTTCAATAAGAGAGTGTTGAGAAGGCAATATGGTATTGTTGAGAGAAGACTATTCTTTTGCATAGGCTTGTTACTATGATTTTTTGTTAGATGCCACCATTGATTACAATGATGGACAATATATTTTCCCTAGGTGCAGATTTGTATATATGTCATAGTAGATGCAAACAACATTCATACACTGTGATCCCTATGTTTATTCTATTGGTACATTCTTGGAATGATAAGCTATATTTGATGTGTTAGATGAAAGATTGATGCCACCATTGATGTAACTTTAGGAACTCACATGTAGGATGTGTGGTTTCCCTCTATTTGTGTGAAATTTGGTTGGAATTTTTGTCAACCTTCCCATTTTTGAGCCTTCCAGTGGCAAGGAGGTCTAGTCAAGATAAACCTGTGGCATATTTTTCTTGATTTTTAAATTAAAAGAATTATAGAGAAGGCTAGAGAAGGAGTATATATCAATGTTGTCTACATCTGATTTCACATAGATACATAGTTGCATGTAGGGATGAATGTTGTGTGTCTCTAATTTCACAAAAATACGTATATGTACATAGGGAAAGTAAAATGAGCAAGAACAAAAGAAGGCTTGTTGTAAACCCTACCTTATTGGGTCATGGAGCCCCATAGGCTCTTGCCAAACCCCTTGAGCATGAACAAACATGGTCCACCATTGTGATGGATAGTAAAACTAATCTTCCTTATTATAGTTAATATAAAGCCTATTATTGTAAGGATACATCTTTGAGGATGCAACAAACAACAACCTCTACAAAACAATAAACATGGCGAGGAGTATATAAGAATGTTTTATGCATACTATCTTTGTAAAACAATAAACATGGAAAGCAATATATATGAATGTTGTCTACATCTAATTTTACATACTGTAATGCCCACAAACTTAACCCCCAAAATACGACTAAGGTCACAACACAAATACCAAAAATTTGACCAATTCTCAACACAAGATCAACTCCCAAAAAAATGCATTTAAGAAAGTATAGGGGAACCTAAGGGACTAGACCTAATTCCTCGGGGGCTCATCTCAGATGGCCTTTCCTACGTACGCACAATGTAGAGGAATCGTAGTTTGACAAAAAAAATGAGACTTCTACCAACACACTTGGTTGGCTAACAGAGGGTATAACTACTAGGCTCATAAAATGCCTAGATCACAGTTTAAATCACACACCACTATCACTACTCCACATTATGAAAGATAACACACCAACGATAATGATAACAATCTAAAAGAGGAAATCCTTACCTCTAAGACCATTGCTGACACACAACTATAGGGTGTTCTCAAGAAAAACTAAACAAGAAAAAAAAACATATACACCAACTCTCCTGGTGATCTCATTTGAGAACAATAGAATGGGTAGACAAAAATCATGTAAATAGGATAAACATTCCTCAAACACTCAAATCTCCAAAGGGATTAAACAATAAACATCACTTAGTTTGCATCATATTTTCCATTAATATTAACCCTTAGGGTAAATAAATGAGAGAAGAAAAAAAAAATTGTACCCTTTTAAAATGATTGATTATCTCCCCTAAGAAACTATAGGATATCTACAAGAACCAAGAGTTAAACTCACATAATAGAAATTACCATTGTTAACATGTTCTAGTAATAACTACCATAAAGGTAATAATAATAATTTACTCTAGAGTTCTACTTTCTAGTAATAATGCAATACCTTAATTACCATTTAGTTTGACTCATTAAATGATTACATATAATCTTAACATAATCCAATAAATTTTTCCACCCAAAGAAAATATTTCAAAATCAATTACTAACTCTAAGAAACAGAGTATAAATCAATCTATGTAAAAAAAAAAACACAATCTCTATTCCTTCTCTGGTTTCCTTATGATCTATTCATTCACCACTTCATGAATAATTTAGGTGTAAGAGATAAAGCTATTATTTTGTGGATAACATCTCAATAATATAAGGAAACCTATCATCTAACTTTGAATTTTGAAAATTTTTGACTTCGTAATACAAAAACTAACTATTTGAAATCAATCTGATTATAGAAGGTTAAAAAAAAAGAATGGATTTTCCTATGTGTAAGCTTACTGTCATTATCCATAGCAATAGGTGGTTGACACATGTAATGTTTTATTTACAATTCTCCTCTAAATGTCTTGATGACTGTTTGTGTTTCACATACCTAAATAAAACCAATATCAATAATGTTTACCAACACTCAAATTATTTATTTTCCATTTGCAAGATAGTGAATTATCTCCTTCATAAAGTATGCTACTTAAAACGCTCCCACTGTACTACACATAAATTAGCTTATTCAACAAGATGCAGTATAAGTCAGATTTGCTTGAAGGAACTAAATAAAGAGAGGGTAATTTAGAAGTTTACTTGTTCAACGCAGAATAGAGCTACCCCAAAAAGAATGCATGTCCCTAATAGTTAACATGTTCAGCGAGTTCCCATATCATTTTCAAGATGGATAATGTGTAAAATGAATTGTCCACTGATTCTACTTGATCTATTTCACTCTATTTTCAGATTGATACCCTCTATATAGTCTGATTCATTCTATTTAATCCGCGATGCATTTTTTGTCAAAGTCATTTCCCTCTATAGGCCGATGAGAAGAAAAAAGGTATTTATAGATTGTAATACAGTTTATGTATTGAATTGCGCTGAATTGTTTGGAGATTGAGAAGATTAACACACTAGTAATCTGATCGCCCTACTTGCATAACTAAAAAAAAACATATGAAGGTCAATATAGTGATGCCAAGAAGCATGGCGTACATTGGGTTGAAGGAACCACACAGATTTAAACTCTCTAAATGTTATGTCTTCCATGATAATACATACAATTCGTAAAACTCATTCTAAGATAAGGCATGAAGATGATAATAGTACATGTAGCTCGCATAAAAAGCATACCAATAAGGGACGCACCACACAAATCAACAACCTCAGATCTAAATTGTAATATGCAAGGGAAATCATGCAAACATAGAGACAAAATCCAATTTGCGGGCGTGAAATCTCAATGGTTTCAACTTAAGATTAAAACATGGAAAATATCCTACCTGAAAATCGCAATCTGTCTTGTCATGGTGTGAAGACTTAGTGCCTCAGCAAAGAAACAAAGGCTTAGAGAAAAAGCCTGAAGACCCTCGTGGCTTCCAAAATACCCTTCCTCTATGCATGCATCACTCTATCGTGATTTTTGTTTACTGTGCTAATGAATTCGGCACTCGACTTTCATCATGCATGTTCAACTCGAGTCACGCTGGTCCCTGCCTAGGACACTCAACTGCTGTGTGCAAGCTCTCTTGTCATCTTCCAATCACCTTAGGATTGGACGCCCTTTGAAGAAAATATCCCCCCAATCATTCTCCTTTCTTTCCATTTGACATAGACTATAATATATAGATGCTCGACCCCTTTCATCCCTAAACTAACCTACTTTCTTCTTGAACAAAGCTAGCTTTTTTCCTTAATTTCCTGTTGTGGATCCTTGGGCTCTTCCATAAAAAATCATTTTAAGAGTAAAAATAGAAGATAAAAATCTCTCAAACTAAAAGTAAGGGGCGTGATTTTCTGCGCCTTCTCACAAAATCAGTGAAAGATAAAATTATGAGTGACACATATAGTACTTGCAGTTTTTTTCTTAATTCCCTCCTGATTTTCAAATGAGTTGTACACGGTGATTCTTCTTTTTTTATTTTTATTTTTTTTCAAAATTTCCTTCCCTAACATTGTTTGCATGCCGAGATAAAACTCATACTTTTTTTTCCCTATAAGGCCGAAGATATCTATTATTATCATTATCTTAAACAAGCTTTCCCTAATAGTTAACATGTTCAGCGAGTTCCCATATCATTTTCAAGATGGATAATGTGTAAAATGAATTGTCCACTGATTCTACTTGATCTATTTCACTCTATTTTCAGATTGATACCCTCTATATAGTCTGATTCATTCTATTTAATCTGCGATGCATTTTTTGTCAAAGTCATTTCCCTCTATAGGCCGATGAGAAGAAAAAGGTATTTATAGATTGTAATACAGTTTATGTATTGAATTGCGCTGAATTGTTTGGAGATTGAGAAGATTAACACACTAGTAATATGATCGCCCTACTTGCATAACTAAAAAAATATGAAGGTCAATATAGTGATGCCAAGAAGCATGGCGTACATTGGGTTGAAGGAACCACATAGATTTAAACTCTCTAAATGTTATGTCTTCCATGATAATACAATTCGTAAAACTCATTCTAAGATAAGGCATGAAGATGATAATACTACATGTAGCTCGCATAAAAAGCATACCAATAAGGGACGCACCACACAAATCAACAACCTCAGATCTAAATTGTAATATGCAAGGGAAATCATGCAAACATAGAGACAAAATCCAATTTGCAGGCGTGAAATCTCAATGGTTTCAACTTAAGATTAAAACATGGAAAATATCCTACCTGAAAATCGTAATCTGTCTTGTCATGGTGTGAAGACTTAGTGCCTCAACAAAGAAACAAAGGCTTAGAGAAAAATCCTGAAGACCCTCGTGGCTTCCAAAATACCCTTCCTCTATGCATGCATCACTCTATCGTGATTTTTGTTTACTGTGCTAATGAATTTGGCACTCGACTTTCATCATGCATGTTCAAATCGAGTCACGCTGGTCTCTGCCTAGGACACTCAACTGCTATGTGCAAACTCTCTTGTCATCTTCCAATCACCTTAGGATTGGACACCCTTTGAAGAAAATATCCCCCCAATCATTCTCCTTTCTTTCCATTTGACATAGACTATAATATATAGATGCTCGACCCCTTTCATCCCTAAACTAACCTACTTTCTTCTTGAACAAAGCTAGCTTTTTTCCTTAATTTCCCGTTGTGGATCCTTGGGCTCTTCCATAAAAAATCATTTTAAGAGTAAAAATAGAAGATAAAAATCTCTCAAACTAAAAGTAAGGGGTGTGATCTTCTGCACCTTCTCACAAAATCAGTGAAAGATAAAATTATGAGTGACACATATAGTACTTGCAGTTTTTTCTTAATTCCTTCCTGATTTTCAAATGAGTTGTACACGGTGATTCTTCTTCTTCTTTTTTTTTTTTTTCAAAATTTCCTTCCCTAACATTGTTTGCATGCCGAAATAAAACTCACACTTTTTTTTCCCTATAAGGCCGAAGATATCTATTATTATCATTATCTTAAACAAGCTTGCCCTAATAGTTAACATGTTCAGCGAGTTCCCATATCATTTTCAAGATGGATAATGTGTAAAATGAATTGTCCACTGATTCTACTTGATCTATTTCACTCTATTTTCAGATTGATACCCTCTATATAGTCTGATTCATTCTATTTAATCTGCGATGCATTTTTTGTCAAAGTCATTTCCCTCTATAGGCCGATGAGAAGAAAAAAGGTATTTATAGATTGTAATACAGTTTATGTATTGAATTGCGCTGAATTGTTTGGAGATTAAGAAGATTAACACACTAGTAATCTGATCGCCCTACTTGCATAACTAAAAAAAACATATGAAGGTCAATATAGTGATGCCAAGAAGCATGGCATACATTGGGTTGAAGGAACCACACAGATTTAAACTCTCTAAATGTTATGTCTTCCATGATAATACAATTCGTAAAACTCATTCTAAGATAAGGCATGAAGATGATAATACTACATGTAGCTCGCATAAAAAGCATACCAATAAGGGACGCACCACACAAATCAACAACCTCAGATCTAAATTGTAATATGCAAGGGAAATCATGCAAACATAGAGACAAAATCCAATTTGCAGGCGTGAAATCTCAATGGTTTCAACTTAAGATTAAAACATGGAAAATATCCTACCTGAAAATCGTAATCTGTCTTGTCATGGTGTGAAGACTTAGTGCCTCAGCAAAGAAACAAAGGCTTAGAGAAAAAGCCTGAAGACCCTCGTGGCTTCCAAAATACCCTTCCTCTATGCATGCATCACTCTATCATGATTTTTGTTTACTGTGCTAATGAATTCGGCACTCGACTTTCATCATGCATGTTCAAATCGAGTCACGCTGGTCCCTGCCTAGGACACTCAACTGCTGTGTGCAAACTCTCTTGTCATCTTCCAATCACCTTAGGATTGGACGCCCTTTGAAGAAAATATCCCCCCAATCATTCTCCTTTCTTTCCATTTGACATAGACTATAATATATAGATGCTCGACCCCTTTCATCCCTAAACTAACCTACTTTCTTCTTGAACAAAGCTAGCTTTTTTCCTTAATTTCCTATTGTGGATCCTTGGGCTCTTCCAAAAAAAATCATTTTAAGAGTAAAAATAGAAGATAAAAATCTCTCAAACTAAAAGTAAGGGGCGTGATCTTCTGCGCCTTCTCACAAAATCAGTGAAAGATAAAATTATGAGTGACACATATAGTACTTGCAATTTTTTCTTAATTCCTTCCTGATTTTCAAATGAGTTGTACACGGTGATTCTTCTTCTTCTTCTTTTTTTTTTTTCAAAATTTCCTTCCCTAACATTGTTTGCATGCCGAGATAAAACTCATACTTTTTTTCCCTATAAGGCCGAAGATATCTATTATTATCATTATCTTAAACAAGCTTGTAAACTCTATTGTACACTTTTACTTAAAACATAATCTAATTATGAAAGAACCCTGCATTAATGAGAATCATAACACACTAACATAATAAGAGTAAAATAAAATTGTAAATTGAAAAGGACTATTGACGATATTAAGCATTAATTCTTTGGTGTCATCAAATTTCAATAATAACCTTTCATTTGTGTTGGTGAATTGCATTGTTTTATATTCATCTATAATGATAATAGAATAAGTCTAACTACACATATATACAAGTTAGATATCAAACTCATAAATTTATTAGGAAATTTTTAACAAAAATAATATGTTAGTATAAATGATAAAAATTAGAGTGGTATTATAATATATTAGAATATATTCTAAGTGTAAACATGTGTTAATTATCTATCCAATCATTATAGCATTTCATATTCAAATCAAATGATAATCAACACTTATTCAAAACCATCATACTACTAATCATGTATTCTATAACATTACAAAAACTAGTAACACTAAAATTATAGAATATATATATCGATAAATACTAATAGGATGGAATTCTATTATATACCTTATACTAATAAATCAAATATGTTGAGATCAATATAATAACCATTAAAGCTGGGTAGGGTGAAGTAGTCAAGTGAATCCATACCTTTTCTTTTCCATCCATAGGTCAACACCTTGCATAAATGTATTCCCTACTATGTGAAGCTTGTTTTGACCCTGTTGATTCCTCCCAGTCTAAACTTAATTTTCCATTCACTTACAATTAATAGAAAAGCATCATAACTATAGCCGAGGCAACATGAAATATGTAAGAGACCTAGAATACTTTCTACAACACATTCCATAGAGTTCATAACAAGTAAAGATTGCATATCTTATCATATTGCATCCACCATCCAGTGATAGTTAAACTAGAGAACAATCAAAAGAGTTATAATTGATGCTCATGGGGTCTGGACTTACACATACACACATATCTACAAAGGAGAAAAGAAGAATGAAACACTACAAAAGAGACACATACTTTTTGTGTGTATATATTTCCAAGTGAGAGATTCCTACATATATATCTGACACATGCAATACATATATTTGGAGTTGCAAGAAAAAATCTACATCAAAATATATGTTTCCAAAGTTAACTACACATATATACACATTGTTGATTGTTATTGAATGACTAGAAAAATATTATTTCATCTATGATTTCCATGTAGTGGGAATGGGTGGAAAGTGATAAAAGAGTCTACATATATGCTTAGAAAGGAAAATTTATATAGATATATATATGCATCTAAAGTTATATGTATATAACACACATATATATCCATATGGACCTCAAACATATGAATATTGTCTACATCAAATGTAAAAAACCCACAAATCTGCACATACAAAATATAAAATGAAACACAACAAAATGAGGCTTATTGTCCACCCTACCATATTGGGTCATGGTGGCTTATCAGCTCTCACTAAACCTCTGAGCAAGAACATACATCATCCACCGCTCTGATCAATGGTGAAATCAAAGTGACTTATTGTGCTTACTATACATCCTATCATTCTAACAACTCCTTTTGTGAGGTTGAAAGAAATAATAACTAAAAAGGTGCATTTAATTTTAGATTCCCCAAACAATAAACATGGCGAGTAGTATATATCAATGTTGCCTACATCTAATCTCACATACATACATATCTACATAGAGAAAAAGAGAAATGAAACACAACAAAACAAACACACTTTTTTGTGTTTATATATTTACAAGCAACAAATTCCTACATATGGGTCTAATGCATGCAATGCATGTATATGCAACTCAGAAAACAAAAGCCACACCAATATATATATGATGTTAGATGAAAATATACACACACTGTTGATTGTTTTTTAATAGCTTTGAACATATTATTTCATTTATGGTTTCCATGTAGTGGCAATAGTTGCAAAGCAATAAAACAGCCCACATATACACACATAATAAGAAATAAAATAGTCCACATATGTGACCACAATAATAATTAGCATTCTAAAGTTACCAAAGCAACTAAATAGTTTATACTATTCACAAAATGGCATTGTTGACTATTGTTTTGTAGCTTCATGTTATAGCCAAAGATACAGAACAATAGTTAACAATGCCTTGTAGAAAATAATATAAACTATTAGCCTCCCAACTATTCGATAGTCTTCCCATGTTGCAACCCTTCCAATGATCGTGAAAAAGGTGGTGGAGGCAGCTGGCGTGCGTTGGGAGGCTACAAAACAATAGTCAAAAATTCCTTGTAGAAAATAACATAAATTGTATAGTGTTGCAACCATCACCACAAAACAAAAGCCTTAAATAAAACAATGATGATTTCAACAAATATCTAGAAAATTATTTATCCAAAAGTGACCTATCAATAGTTGCAAAAACAAATATAGATAAGTTTAAATCTAGATACATATGGTTGTTGCCTAAGAAAATGAAATAAAAATCACTTGGTACAGCTTGTGATGGAAACATTGCTTCATTTATGGGCTGCATATTTTTGTGGTGGTTGCAATAATAGGTTGCATTCAAAACTTAGAACAATAATTCAGAACTTTAGGTTATTTTCAATAAGGCATTGTTTAGTATAGAGTTGTAGCTTGATATATATATATATATATATATATCTTTAAATGCAATTACCTCTATCAAAAAGTATAAATCTAGATATATATATGTGTGTAGCTAGGCTCAAGCTATTAAATCACAAAACTATTGTGCAGAATGAACACAACAATTATCATTGAACGTCACATAGGAAATATTATAAGAAAAAATGAAGTTATATGCAACTCCAATAAAATGCAAGACACATAAATAACTACACATAAGCTACTCCCAAATAGCTAGCAAACAAAAAGGTGACGGCCACATAAACACCTCAAATATAAATAAGTTAGACTATGTACTACAAGGGCTGCAAATGAAAGAAAAGCATTTTTGCATTTTGCTGGATGCACATGGAAAAGAGCCAATACAAGTGTCAACAACAAAAAGTAAACAAGGAACAAACTTATGAGATTGTCACCTGAGGGTTGTCCAGCAACCTGGGGAGAGCCAGAGTCCATCGACATTGTTGGGGCTTCTCTTTGAAAAGACTAGAGCTACAACTTTGGTGGTTGGACATGAGCTCTATTGTGACAACAACAAAAGTCCAAAGATTCAATTAAAGCAACAAAGGTTGAAAAGTTCCATTCCTAATTTTTTTATTTCAAATGTTTTATCTTTCAATTTTTTTGTGGGTACATTAACAATATGAGAAAAAACAAATAATATAAAAAAGACACATTTAGAGAACTCTTTGTAAATGATTTTGAAAACAATCTATCTTCCTACAAAACAACCAACCTAGATCATACATTGTCCATCATTGTGATCAATGGTAGCATCAATGTTCCATATAATAGTTAAAATATAGCTTATCATTCTAAGAATCTCCCAAAAAAAATAAACATAGGAATCTGTATGTATCAATGTTGTTTGCATCCACTATGACATACATACATATCTACACATAGGGGAAATACATTGTCCATCACTACAATCAATGGGGGCATCAATGTTCCATACAACACTTAAAATAAAAATTATCATTCTAAGGATGTCTAAGTATGTATCAATATTGTAGGCATCTAGTATGGTATACAGACATATCTGCACACAGGATAAATAAAGTGAAACACAACAAAACAAGGAATTTTCCATCACTCTGATCAATTGTGATATCACTCTTCCCTATAACATTTAAAATATAGCCTATCATTCCCTACATGCATATATGTATGCATCCATTGTTTTGTGTTTATGGTTGCAACACAATAAAATAGTTAATCTTATACATTTTTTCTTGTTTTCAACAAGGCATTGGTGTTTATTTTCATCTAGCCTTGGCTATATTGTTTCATTATTAACAAGGTGCTGGAGGGAGAAAGAATTTCTGATTCATGTCCTTCATTTTTTTGCAATGGTTACAACGCTAAAAAATAGTGAACATTATACAGTTTACATTGAATTCCATAAGGCATTTTTGATTGTTGCACTATATCCTAGGGCACATCATATCATTTTCATCAAGTTGTTGTTGAGAAGGCTATATTGTTTCAATTTTAGATAAGGTGTTGTTTGGAAAAGACTATATTGTTTGTTAATACAAATATATTTTGGTTTATGGATTCCATGTATTGCTTTTGTAACCATTACCCCATGAAAAGAAACCAAAATAAGCCCCAACCACCTTCATAGAAGCTTAACAATGGCTCCTCAAACTTACACCTTCATAGGAGCTCACCATTATCACATCAACATTGATTGTTGTATGGCTTCCATGTAGTGGAAATGACTATACAAAAGCTAGCCATCATGGTATCAACATTAATTTTTTTATGGTTTCCATGTTGTGGTGATGGTTGTAATAACACCTATTTTAAAACTTAGGGATCATAGCGAAAGACTACACAGGCGAATGTGGAAAAGTGGTGGAGGTGGTTGTTGGTGTGCCTTGGGAATAGCATGGTGGATTTCCCACCATGTGGAAAGAGGAAGCCACAAAAATTAAATGCTAGTTTGCATCAACATTAATTGTTGTATGTTTTCTGTGTACTGGCAATGGTTGCTATAACACCTATTGTCTAAAACCTCAGGAAACATAGCGAATGGGTACAAAATTTTTTGATAGAGCATTGTTGGGTATCATTTTGTTGTTCTATGTTACTATGAATTTTGTTTCTTCTGGGTTTTTCCATCTGGGCCACTGTTGTAATGAATGTTTTTTTATTTATGGCCTTTGTTTTATGGTGATGGGTTACAACACAATAAACTAGTTAATGTTATACAGTTCATGTTGTTTTGTATTCTTTTTTTATGTGCCATATAATTTTCCCTAAGTACAAATATGTACATTTGTGAAATTAGATGCATGCAACCAACACTCATATCTATGATATCTTGTATATTAAGTGCAATAAGAAACATTGATTCACCATTGAATACGATGGTGGACAATCTATGCATTCCTGCCATAGAAAAGCACATAGATCGCCCACCACTTTGACCAATGGTGAAATCAATGTTCCTTATTGCACTTTCTGTATAGTCCACCATTGCAATTCCTTTTTTGAGGTTAAAAGAAATAATAACTAAAAAAGTTGTATTTAACTTCAGTTTACCCAAACAAAAAACATGGCAATAGTATATATGAATATTGGCTACATCTAATTTCACATACATACTCATCTACACACAACGAAAGAGAAATGAAGCACAACAAAAGTAACACATACTTTTTGTGTTTATATATTTTCAAGCAATATATTCCTAAATAACATCCAACACATACATTATATATATATATATGAAGTTAGATGCACATATATACACATTGTTGATTACACTATACAAAAGACTATATTATTTATTGATTTACCAATATTGTTTGATTTATGGTTCACCTTTTCCATTTTGTTATGATTCATGTCCCTTGCAAGCCAATGGAAGAAAATGAAAGGAAAAAGTGTGAAGAGTCCTCCCAAAATATGTGGTTCTACCATAAATGAAAGACAACAATATTTGATTGTGACTTTCGATATTTATTGTAGCTAAAGATGGAAGGCCACACATACAATATTTGGGACACTAATTTTCGTGAGCCTACAAAAAGATTATTGTAGATGTTAGCAAAAGAGCTATACATGTTGCAATATGAGCCTTTTGCTACAATGACTGCTGAGTCTGTTATCAATGGTGTAACCTACACCTGATTTGTTTTCATTTGTGGGTTTCTCCATCTAGGTCACTATTAAAACCAATGTTGTTTGATTTATGGCTTTCTTCTTGTGGTTATGGTTGTGATAGAGAAAAATAGTTAATGTTATGCAGTCTATGTTTGATTCCATCATGTATTGTTGATTATTATTCTCTAGCTTAGGCTATATTGTTCCAATTTTTGATAAGGTGTTGTTGAAAAGCCTATATTGTTTTGATTTTTAATAAGGTTCTGTTGAGAAAAGACTATATTTTTGGATGGGGTTGTTACTATGATTTTTCATGGGTTTATTTGAATGGCTTCCATTTTCTGGCCATTTTTGCAATGGAATGAAATTGTTAACATTATGCACTTTTTGTCAATTTTTGTTGCCTAGCTTGGGTTATATTGTATCATTTTTGATAAGGCACTATTGAAAAGGCTATATTGTTTCAATTTTCGATAAGGAACTGTTGAGAAAAGACTATTTCTTTGTTAGAAGCAATATTGTTTCATTTATTGTTGGCCTTTGTGGCTATCATTTTGCATGAGTTTTGTGACTATGGTTTTGCAAGGCTTTTGTGTATTGTTGATTTTTGTTCTCTACCTTAAGCTATATTGTTTCATTTTTTATAAGATTTTGGCTAGAAGGCTATATTGTTCCATTTTCAATAAGGTTTTGTTGAGAAAAGACTATATTTTTTCATCAGTTTGTTACTATGAATTTTTTTTGTGTTATGTGGGTTCCTCCATGTGGGTCGCTATTGAAACAAATATTTTTTGATTTATGCCTTACGTTTTGTCCCTATGGTTGCAATGCAATAAAATGGTTAAACTTATACAATTTATGTTGCTTTCCATAAGGAATTGCTTGCAATCTTTTTTTGTCAGGTATGTGCAGGATCATCATGGAAAAAATAGGCCCTTAAGTGGAAAAAAATTCAAAAAATCAGAGTTAGGAAACTTGACATAAAAATTTGAATAAGACATCTATATTATTTCAAAAATATGTAAGAATAGAATTTATAGAAAATTGAATGTAGTTTCTAAACTAGTAGGTTTATTTTATTTTTAAATCTATTTGGTGAAAATTTGAAATTTCAATGCAGTAGTACTTAAATTTCAGGAAAAAATAAGAAGTAAGTGCTTGTCTGACCACCCTAACCACAATAAAATGATAATATTTTTTTATAAATATTTTAGATATAATTATAGAACTCATGTCCCAATGTGATGCATATTTTTTTGTAATTTTTTTCCAAGTGAATAATTAATTATGAATTTTTTATTACAACTTTTAAAAAATATAAAAACTCATATGTTTGACCATCTTAACTTGGTCAAAACTTCATGAAATTCAATGTTTTTTTAATCCTATAGTATGCAAAGCATAGAATGTGACACAAATTTTGAATTCAAAAAATGTAATACTATTTGAAAGCTATAGATGTTTTTCAATCAACCTATCAATCAATTATTTAGACATAATTCAAATAGAAAATGAACAATAATTATATATTAAATTCAATGTAAAGCATAATTTATATTGGTGGAAAGCTTAGAATCTCCTTTAAAAACCCTTTTCGTTTCATCAATTTTGGGTTAAAAAAAGTCCTCAATCACATACCCTACACATACCCATCATATTGCCACTTTTTGGCCCATCATGATCCTGCACATACCCTTTCTTTTCCTATGTGTAGATATGTGTGTACATGAAATTACATGTACACAACATCCATACATACTCAATTTTACTAACAAAAGAGTTCACAACAACAAACACATGCATTTAACTGGTTATATATTAATACAATGGACACCAACTTATAATGTTTAACAAAAAAGATACACTTCTTTTCTTTTGTATTGTTTATGCCACTTATAGTCTTGTATTTCTTTTACTCTATGCCCCTCATTTTAATTTGTGTGGTTTGGTTATATAGTTATGTCACCCTACTTAACACATGTATCAACATTTATAGTTGTTAAATTTCCTTGCAACCACACAAAAAGCATAAATGAAACAATATTGGTTTGAACAATGGCTTATAAAAAATGCACCATTGTATCCAAAATCACAAAACAACACTTCACTATGTGTTATGGAGAACAACATAAACTATATAACATGCACTATTTAATTGCATCAAAAAAATGAAAAAATATAACCAAAGCTAGAGAACAATGGTCAGTGATGCATCATGGAAAACATCATAAACTATATAGCATTGAAACCATAAGCAAAAAATGCAAGCCTTAAATGAAACAATAATGGTTTCAACAACAACCTAGGGAATTCTTTTTTTCAACACCTGACCTTATCAAAAAGAAAACAATATAGCAATAGGTCAATGCCCTTTCAAAAATTGCACAGAGATTCACTATGTTTTTCGAACCTTTAAAAGGCAGCTATTACTCACACGCATCACCACTACATGGAAACCATAAAAAAACTAATGCTAATGCAATTTTGTTTTCCTTCTCTATTGGTGTGCCAAATGTTTTTATTTAAAAAAAAAAAATCCACCACCTTTTTCCCAACTACAATTTGGGAGCCGAAAGGCTTAAAAACCGGGTTCAATAATACCCTACAGAAAACAACATAAAGTCCATAATATTGACTATTTTATTGTGTTACAACCATTCACACTAAATGGAAGCCATAAACGAAACAATATAGCCTAAGGCAGACAACAACAATCAACAATGCCTTATGCAAAACAACATGAACTGCATAACATTAACTACTTTTTTGCATTCCATCACCACAAAACGAAAGTAATAAATGAAACAATATTGGTATCAACAGTCACCTAGATGGGGAAACCCACAAAACACTAAAAATCACAGTAACAAACCAATGCAAAATCATCACCACAAAAGCTGAAACATAAATCAAACAATATTAGTTTCAACAAACTATATAGTCTTTTTTCAACATAACCTTATCAAAAAGGAAACAATATACCCTAAGCTAGAGAACAACAATCAACACTACCATACAGAAAATAATGCAACCTGTATAACATTAACTATTTCATTGGGTTGCAACCATTGCCACAAAATATTTATTTCAACAGTGACTAGGATGAAAAACCCACAAAACACTAAAATCTCACAGTAACAGAATGATTCAAAACCTTCACCACAAAACATGAACCATAAATGAATCAATATTGGTTTCAACAACAACCAAGATGGAAAAACTCACAAAAAAAACATGAGATTAACTATTTTGCAACCATTCACACAAAACAGAAGCCATAAATGAAACAATATAGCCTAAGCTAAAGAGTTGTAACCGTACCCACAAAACAAAAGCCATAAATCAAACAATATTGGTATCAACAGTCACCCAAATGGAAAAGCTTGCAAAACACAAAAAAACACAGTAAAAAACCCATGCAAAACCATCGCCACAAAATTTGAACCATAAATCAAACAATTTTCATTTCAACAAACTATACAATATTTTTCCAATAGAGCCTTGTCAAAAACAAAACAATATTGCCTAAGCTAGATAACAGCAATCAACACAATGCAACAATATTGGTTTCAACAGTGACCTAGATGAAAAAACCCACAAAAACACATGAATTCATAGCAACAAACCAACACACAAACAAACAATATTGCTTTCCACCCACCATGACTACACAGAGACCATAAATAATATTGGTTTCAACAGTGACCCAAATGCAAAAACCCACAAAAAACACACGAATTCACAGTAACAAACCAATACAAAAACAAATAATATTTCCTTCCACCCATCACAACTACACGGAAGCCATAAAAAAAACAATATATACTAAGCTATAGAATAACAATCAACAATGCTCTTTGGAAAATAACATAAACTATTTTTGAAATACTTGAGTAATAATTTTTTCAATATGCACCTCTTCTTGCTTCCTTGAAATGCACTCTTCCTGCGTGCTTTCTCTCTACTCCCTTCTTTCTCCACCACCTGCAAAAAATGGATAAAGAATTATTACAACTGATATTTTTGTACTACTTTTACAACCATCACCCCATGCAAAAAACACAAAATAACCTCTAAGCACCTTCATCGAAATTCCACAGTCAATGATAACACTTTCACCTTCACAAAAGCTTTCCCTCCTCACTCACAACTATCTTAAACAACAAGGTAAACCAAGAGAATGACACTGAACAATGCCTTATCAAAAATTGTGCAGCCATTCGCTATGTTTTCCAAGGATTTTAAAGGTAGTTGTTACTTACAACCATTGCCACTACATGGAAACCATACAACAATTAATGTTGATGCAATTTTGCTGGCCTTCTCTATCAGTGTGCCAAACTCTTTTTATTTTTATTTAAAAATTAAAAAAAATCCATCACCTTTTCCTTGACGTTAGAAAGCTCAAAAACTAGGAAGGTTGATGAAAATTATGACCATGCATCAAAAAACAATTTGCCACCTTTTTCCCATCACTGAAAAGCTCAAAAACTAGGAAGGTTGATGAAAATTCCAACCGAAGTTCACACAAGTAGCCTATTGGCTAATAAAAGTTTATTTAAATTAGTTGTGCTTAGTTGTTCATGTGAATGATTTTAAATGAGATTTTTACTACCACACACATGATCCAATGAACAAATGTGGGAATGTGGTGAGAGATGATGTGGAAGGATAATGATGTGGAAAGTTAATTGAATAATATAAAATCATTTTTTAATTATATATGAAGGTGGAAAAATAATTAAATACATAAAGATTTATCTAATTATAGGAGACTAGATAAATGACTAATTATAGAAGAAGGGATTATGGATAAATAGGGAATAAATGAAATTAGTCAAATAAATAAAATTTATTTAAATAGTTAGGTGATGACATGGGTACCTAGGGAAAAGCATACTACAAGATTTCTAGGTGTTGCAAGGCATGGGCATTTTTAGGTGTCTGCATTTTGCCCCTCTTTGAGATGATTTTCGAGATGATGATATTTGTGTCGAGTAACATCATTTCAAAGAAGTTAAGCTATGGATAGATGAAAATAGATGATGATAGAAAGATAGAATGGTGATGAAATAAGGGTGGGATGATGATGCCCCCTCGAGAGGATAGGTGGGTTGAAAGAACACGGGTATGCTCGAAATGGATGAAATGATAAAAGATGGATAAAGAGATTTACAATATGTTATGCTGCAAGAAAGTGACCAATCATGGTGTTCAATATAGCAATAGATGTTATGCACCAAGGTATAAGGACCATGCATTTGTATCAAATCTATATCATTGTAGCTAATATTCATATCTTGTGCATGTTGGAATAGCTTTTTGCACTATCCTTTGCATCTAAGGTCACATCATACCTTTTGTGCATTAGGACTTTACTGCTCTAAGTTTACTTCCAACATACACAAGATAAAATGATAACATATGCAAGAAAGCATGCACAAATAATTAAAAAAAAATAAGGTATTTCCCTTGTCAATATGTGAACCAATGACTAATTGATTGATTAATTGATTTCAATTGATGATGATAGTGTTGTCATTGTGGGGAATGATATATCCCTAGATCAACACAAGGATGATTGATTGATTGAATTTGATTAGTTGGGTTTACAATAAGATTAGTATCAAGACCAAAGCATGTGATTGGATAATTTGGAAAGATTGATTGAATTGATTGGTATGAATTAAGGATTGACTTACATTTGGATTATTGCTTGGATTGATTCAATTGATTTGATTTGAAGAAGTGGTTTGGAATGATATGATGATTTGATTGGATGAAATGATGTGATGAATTGAATAGAAGAATTGATGTGATTGGAATGATTTAGGTTGGAGCAATTTGATTCGAGGATTGATTGAATGATCATTTTAAGATTTATTTGAAGGAGTTGAATTGATGTGTTGAATGGTTTTGGAGAATTGATTGAAAGAAGTGATTTGGCTTGATTTTATTGCTTGCATTTTTGTTGGCTATTTGGTTTTTTTTGTCTTTTTACGACCCTTTTACTTCTTTTTTTGTATTTTTGGTGGTATTTTAATTTTAATTTTATTTTTGAAATGTTTTAAATTTTTTTCTTTTTCGGTTTTGAGAATATTTGATTTTTTTTTTTTAAATTGAACCTTTTTTTTCATTTTTTTTGTATTTTTTCAAGACTTTGTTTTTGAAATGTTTTGAGATGACGATTTGGGTAGTCTTTGTGATATATACCAATGAAAAGGGAAACCCAAGTCTAGGTGCAAGGAGATAGATGGGATTTATGGACGAAAGGGGTGATAGGATAAGGGGTGGAAGGTTCATGATATATGGATGGATAAAAAGGATAGGTCATAGTGAATGGAATGGATGTATGCATCATAAGAGAGCAAGGATATGATCTCCAAAGAGTATGTCACATAGGAATAACATGCCCAATTCTAGGTACATTACTTAGGATTTTTCATGACAAAGCTTATGACAATAGGACAATTATAGGCTTGCTTGGAAGGATTGAGGTACATGTCAAGAGATACCCAACATGTTTAACCTTTTTCCCTTATATCTTCATGAAGATCAAAAGGAGAAGGGTGGATAAGTAGACTCAAAATGATAGGTATGTATGATGGCTAAAGATGGTCTAGGATGGTAAGTTAGAATGATATGACATGAAAATGATATGATGGATATATGAGATATTGTGCCCTTAAGTGTAAGTGACATAGAAGATCAACCTGTACGTGATGCCTTCTTGTTAGGTTTTCATCATGGTACTTATCCAAGGCACATTTTTACCACGTTTTCACCACTAGATGAATGAATTTTTATTTAATTTTTTTTTTTTGCTTTTTTTTTTTAAATTAATTTTTTTTTTCTTTTTTTTTTTTTTTTAAATTTTGGATAAGAGAATGAGAATATAGATAGGTGGGACTCAAGTTTCTAGTTCCATGAAAGGTGATAGTCCCACTAGAGATGGATGTCATTACATGGACCATGTCAAATGTGCTCATAGATGTTTGTAGGGGGATGCACGAGAGGGAGATGGATTAGGTAGATAATGGATTATGATATGGATTATGGAGGAAAATAGTGGATTATGATGCAGATTATGTAGGGAAGATGGTGGATTATGATAGGGATTATATAAGACTTATAAAAAAGATGAATGGGGAGGCTTAGCCAAAAGCATAGACTATAGGAAGGTGGTGGGGGAGATATGTAGAATAATGAGTGAAAGATGAGGGGATGGAGGCATGTGTAGTTGTTTTGAAATGGAAGGGAACCATGACCAATGGTTGCACACACCATGATAAATGTTGAATATTTTGATGTGGATAGGGTGTAGGAAGCAATGGAGATGTTTGCTTAGGAGATGGGTGATGAAGTGCTTTAGGTACCCACATAGACTTAGTATTTTTATGACTTTTAGTTTGCTTGTGGGATGGAATATGATATTCTTGAATAGAGTGGGAATGTGAGGTGGAAGTGGATGGTTGGGATTTTTGTAATGTAGATGCCTCATTTGACTTGGTTTCCATATTCTTAGGGACCCAAGCCATTTTGGTTTTGGCCTTTACTTTTGGAGGTATGGGATTATATAGCTTTTTGGATGTATTTTTCTTTGACTTTTTGCATTGATGTCCTAAGGCATGAGGTCCCTCAGGATTGTTTACCTTACAATAGAGGCATTGAAATTTTTTCTTTTGAATCTCGTGGGTATGGTGGAGTGAGTGGAATCTTTATTTTTAGACAATGTGTGCATTGCTTGGTCATGATTAGTATTTTTAGAAGATTTATGGATGGATGGATAAGGGGTTTGTATAATGAAGGTAGATTAGATGGAGGGATATAAGGAGTTGGAAAATGGTGGAAAAATTGATGGTGGAAGGTGTACGGTCACATGCTTTTTAAATTTGTAGGATGATGGAGGAGGGATGGCAACATATGTTTTAGGAATATGATAGGATTTATGGTGGAAAGAGGACTTTGTATGGATGGAGGAAGTACCAACATCTTTAGCTTGTTTTCCTTGGGGTGGGTATCCAAGGCCAAATGAGCATGGAGGGACTTTGACATGGATGGGTTCCAAAATACCATGTTCATAAAGGCCTAAACCTTCACCTTGGTAGTTTATGTTTTGGAGTATGCGATGGAAACAAGGACTAGGTATAGGTGGAACACTAGACACAATTTTCTTATTGGATGGGGGTATGTGCAGGATCATCATGGAAAAAATAGGCCCTTAAGTGGCAAAAAATTCAAAAAAATTAGTGTTAGGCAGCTTGATATAAAAATTTGAATAATTTATCTATATTATTTCAAAAATATGTAAGAATTATAGAATCTATAAAAATTTGAATGTAGTTTCTAAACTACTAGGATTATTTAAAAATAAATAAAATCTATTTGGTAAAAATTTGAATTTTCAATGCAATAGTACTTAAATTTCAAGGAAAAAATAAGTAGGTGTCTATCTGACCACCCTAACCATAATAAAATGATAATATTTTTTTATAATATTTTATATATAAGTAGAGGACTCATGTCTGGATGTGATGCATATTTTTTTGTAAGTTTTTTCCAAGTAAATAATTAATTATGAATTTTTTATTACAACTTTTTAAAAATATAAAAACTCATATGTATGACCACCTTAACTTGGTCAAAACTTCATAAAATTTATTTTTTATTTTATTAATCCTATATTATGTGAAGCATAGAATGTGACACATGTTTCGGATTCAATAAATGTGATACCATTTGAAAGTTATAGATGTTTTTCAATTAGCCTATCAATCAAGACTTTAGTCGTAATTCTAATAGAAAATGAATAATAATTATTTATTAGATTAAAATTAAAGCATAATTTATATTGGTGGAAAGCTTAGAATCTCCTCTAAAAACACTTTTTATTTCATCAATTTTGGGTAAAAAAAAAGTTGTTAGCCACATACCCTACAAATACCCATATTAATATTGCCACTTTTTGACCCATCATGATCCTGCACATACGCATGGGGAAAATGAAGCAACAAAAGATAATGGTTGTTGTTGTTCTAAGGAGGAATATTCATGAATGAGGGTAGAAAGACCAAGTGGATATGATGGATGAAATGAAATGGGGTTGATAGTGGGTGGTGGAGGATTACTAGGATCTTGATTAGCATTGTGTTCACTTAGATTAAACATATTTGTTTGATCCTCTATTTGTCCTCGAGAGGCATATGTCTCATCAAGGGAAGTGGATGTTGATGGATCATGGATACAGATAGGTGGAGGTTAATTTGGGATATCTTACTCATGGATAGCTATAGGATCAAGTTGCTCATAAATATCTTCTTAATACTAGGTAGTATCTTGACCATAGAAAATATATAGATTATGGATAGGCTAGATGAAAGTGGTTTGACCTTGATTAGGACTAGGGCTTGATGTTTCCACATGCTTAGGATTAGACTCTTGATATAAATCTTGGGTTGCTTGAATGGAAGTGGAAGGGGAAGTTTCTTGAATGGGATCAACATGTTCTAGATGGTCAACAACATGGAGATATGATGGAGGTTGATTTGGGCTCAATGGGGGAGACTCTTGAATAGGCTCAAGGGGAAGACTACATGATGGGGTTGTAAGAATGGGCATGGTAATTGAGGACTCTTTGGTAGGTTCAAAGATATGAGTTGGATGACATGGATATTTTTGATTCCTTGCCAATAGCCCTTGGGTCACATATGTTGTAGGTGGATGGGTGGATTTGGTTAATGCCATAGGTTTACTTTTGAAATGTCTGAATTTAGGGAATAGATTTGTTGGAGGATTAGATGATGATGAGGGTAATGAAGATTTTGATGGGTTAGAAGTTGGAGAGGCCAATGGATTAGGAATACCACATGGATGCTTATAGATAGGCATTTGATTGGAGGATGGTATGATAAGATTATAGGGTACATGAACTAGATTGGTGTTCCCCTTGTCAAATGGAGTATGAGAATTGAAAGGCTCTTGATTTTGTTGCAAAGGTGGACTTGGGATTCTATGTTATTGTTGTGATATGGGTGGATATGTTGATGTGGCATTGACATGATAGTTAGATGGGTTAGGATGATTCAATGATGAAGGTGACACATAAGATTGTGGTTAAATGTGTCGAGGTTGGAATGTTGTTTGGACTTTTTGTGGTATTATTTTTTGTTGTAATAATGATGGAGGGGTTACATAGGATAATGGTTGTTGATAGGTGGATTGATATGGATAAGGGTTGACTTTGGAAGAGGTGTGATAGGTTGATGAAGGGGTAACATGATATGTGGATGGATGAGGTTGATATGATGAAAGAGGTGACACATAAGATTGATGTAAAAAATTTTGATGTGGTGATTGGATTTGATGTTGTGGTTGTTTGATTTGACAAGTGGCCATGAGGTATTGGGCTTGTGTTATGAGTTGTTGCATTTCAGGTGATTGGCTTGTTTAAAGCTTTTGGATCATGTCATTGATTCCTTGAATGATTTATTGGTTTAAAGGAGATTGGCTTGTTTGAGCTTCACGAAGTATATGAACAAGCTTTTGGATATGTCTTCTAATGTTGCCATTGTGTCACTATGATGATGATTTAAAATGATTAGTATGTGAGTGAATGGATGCCTAGGATGATTTAGCTTAGAAAGATTGGATGATGTGGAAAAATTTTATTGAAATTTTTGACTTGGACAATATCAAACACAAGATCTCACAAGTAAATACATGAACATAGACACCAAACATAGTGATAAATTTGTCTTTCAAGGTTAAAAGTTATGATTAAGAAAACACTTGAATACACAACAACAAGGCTAATGTTAGTAAAGTGTGTATGGCCAATTAGGTCCCGAGCTAGGATGCACAAGGTTGACTAGGGATGATTTGAAAGCAAAATCCTACCACACAGCCAGGAGAAAGGGGAAACCCACCCTTCACCTTCATTTCCCAAAGGTATAAATTTATTTGGGGCTTAGCCAAGAGTGACAAGATTTCAATTCCCAAAGGGGCATGTATTTTGATTCATACCTTAATTGATGTCATCCATTAGAGGGGTGTGTGCTCCAAGAAAGCCTCCTAAGAAGGTTATGACATAAAAAAAACCAAGTGAGGTGTTTTTAATCACACACACACTTGATTCATAATCACAGTTGTTAATTGAACCTTACAAATGAAATATGTGAAAGGAAACAATGGAAGAACCTGTTCTTTTTAAATCCAAAATCAAGATGTGATGGAAGATAATGGTTAATTTTAGACCTAGTTTTGAATATGTGATTGAAGACAAGATTAATTTTAAGAGCCCAAATCCAAATGTGTCACAAATAATTTTAAGAGATGAAAGATGAAGTGAGTTCCCCTGATTATTTGCTTTCCAAGTTGTTGGAATGACTGATCCCAATGTTGCTATAGCTCCTTAGATTTACCTGAAAGTCACCAAGACCAAGAAGAAACACAAACTTGAAACCCAAAGAGGGTTATGCAAAAAAAACTTACAATCTATTAAAAATTAGAGAAAGATGATCTAATACAACAAAAAAAATTGGATAAACAAAAAGTACAGGAGATTCTAAGCCATTTTAAAAATAATAATAAGTCAAAATCTGATTGATGTTGCTCAAGCTATACTCAATCAAAGATTGAAATGAAGCTGAAATTTAATGAAAAAAATACTTGATAAATGATTAAATCACCTAAAAATTTTGTTGCCACAATGAAGATGTGTGAATCAGCTTTCCAACCAGTCCTCTCACATGCGATTTTGACCTGTTTTGACCAAGTTGTGACAAAATGAAATAAAATTCCCTTCTATGGAATGTAGAAGGCACAAGGGCACATGCTAACTATTTGGTTAACCACTAGCAGTTAGTAATAAAGTTGTCACATACTACGATTTAATGATTGGTAGCCAAGGTCATGATTTAGGGACTAACCAAGCCCATGGTCACTTATGTGACTAGGAGGCAAACTAAATCTCTTTGGTAAAGCCAACTGATCAATTGAGGACTCATATTTTGACCAAATGCATGATGGAAATAGGTTTAATAGTTTCCACAACAAGATATTAATGATCGGAGTGTTGTTAGGGCTTCAATATAAAGAAGAAAAATTTGCAAGGGGGTTGTTGATTATGGTAAAGATAGAGGAAGTCAAAGATATCAGTGGTGACTAAGTGATGGTCAACAATGACAGGGTCCCTAATGGGTGGCAACAAGAGTTTTTTCAGTGGCAATGATTATTTCACACAAAAGTAAGTCATAATCAATGAGTAGAGGAAGAGATGTGTAAAGTTGGGGATGAGGATGAGGGTCACCACCAGTAGTGATAATTTCAGAGAATGATAAGCAAAGAGAGGAAAATTTGTAGGTATTTAATGGGGTTTTAGTAGGTGGTTGGGAGTATCTAAAGGGTGCCAACTCAGTGGATCGATAGTGGAAAATTAAGATTGATGGAAGTACATGACTAGCAATGTAAAGGATGAATCATACAATCAATCAACCATGGAAATCATACAAGATGACAAATCTCCAAGAATATGCTGAAAATTCAAATGCACCTTTGATGTCATGTCCAAAGATAACCAAAGTAGATTGCACATAATGGTATGCCACATGAAAAGACCAAGTACAATAGAAAATGCAATTCAAATGCTTGATGATTGTGTAGAACTCTGGTAATCCTTTGAGTAAAGGATAGATGGAGAGGATGATTTGACCAGTCGATGGTATGAAATTCACATGAAAGGTACCCTATAAAAATGTTGCTCTTTGAGCTGATGTGAAAGGCCTTTGTACTGACTCAAAACTTGGCATAACGAGGGTTAAAACATGCAAATTTTTGTAACAAACCAAACCTACAAAACTAGTGATTAGATCCTTGGAGAATGTCCTAGTAGGTTCACCAAAATGCATATGAGAAATTTGGATAACTCAAAATGATAAAACAGTAACATGCATTACCTGATCTAAATCTTCAATACCTCAAGTTGATGTGATGATGAATGAATTGGTTGATTGAATTGATATGTTGGTTGCTCAATTCAATAGCATAACATTGGGATGAAGATGATATATGGAGGATGATATATAGAAATGGATGAATGATTCAATAATGATTTAGACAACATAAGGATGCTTGAAGAAATTGACCCCTAAATGGCTTATGAGAGGATTGATTTATAGGCAAGGTCTAATTTGGATTGATGGTTGAGATTGAAAGTTGGATTAAAAGACGTGGATGGTTAGGATGGATTAGGTATTCCCACTCTTTAAGGGAGTTGTAGTCATGTGCCAAGTGGAGGGAGGAAAATAGGTGATACCTAATTTAAATGACAGTTGTACTACTACACACATGATTCGATGAACAAATGTGGGAATATGGTGAGAAATGATGTGGAAGCATAATGAAATGATAAATTTATTAAATAATCATAAATCATTATCAAATCAAGGATAGGGATGCTATGGAAAGATAATTAAATAATGTAAAATCATTATTTAATTATAGATGAAGGTTGAAAATATAATTATATAAATAAAGATTTATCTAATTATAGGAGAATAAATAAATGAATAATTAAACAATTAAAATAATTATTTGGTTATGTGCAGGATCATCATGGAAAAAATAGCCCCTTAAGTGGCAAAAAATTTAGAAAAAATAGAATGTGATGCATGTTTTGGATTAAAAAAAAGCAATACCATTTAAAAGCTATAGATTTTTTTCAATTAACCTATCAATTAGGACTTTAGTCATAATTCAAATAGAAAATGAATAATAATTACTTATTAAATTCAAAGTAAGGCATAATTTATATTGGTGGAAAGGTGAGAATCTCCTTTAAAAACCCTTTTTGTTTCATCAATTTTGGGTAAAACAATTGTCGTTAGGCACACACCCATTTAAGTAGAGAGGATAAATGGTCATGAACAATCAATTAAATAATTATTTATTTAATTGTAGAAGAAGGAATTATGGATAAATAGGAAATAAATGAAATTAGTCATATAAAAAATAAAATTATTTAACTAATTAGGTGATGACATGGTTACCTAGGGAAAAGCATACTACAAAATGTCTAGGTGTTGCAAGACATGGGAATTTTTAGGTTTCTACAATATATATACAAGGTCACATGTGTGATGAGTTGTATGTTGTGAAAAATGAATTTTTGTTGAGATATGAGTGCAAGCTTGAATGCTTAAGGCTACCAAAATCAATGAGCACAATATTTCTACATTTTTAGTTTGCTAGAAGTTGCTGGAGGTAGTGAGCTAAAGGTTGTGGATGGTGTAGAATTATTGTGATGGATTCTCCTATTTCTCTAATGTTGTGGGCGTCCATGTAATATACTTCTTCTATCCTATTTTCTTCTTAACAATGATTCCTTGGCAGTGATCCCTTGATAGTAAGCCCTTTATAGTGAGCCCTTCTTTCATTTCTTCTGGATAGTCAGTGTTTTGGGAAATGATCCCTTCGGAAAATGAGGTTATTGTAATCAAATTTCAAATACAGAGTTGATCCAGGATATCATTATTTTTCCTAATTAGGGGTTTCTACATATAATTTTGTGCTCTATTGTGTATGATTGTTTATGTGTTGTTTCAATTGTTTCATACTAATAAAGGTTTAAATATTAATAAGGGTTTGAATATTATTGAGGTTTTGAAGGTTTTAGTGTACAAAAATTTCACCCCCCTCTCATTTTTCTTGTGTCTAATAATTGGTATTAGAGTAGAGGCTTGTTTAAAAAGGTCTTAACCACTTGTGGTAGATTTAAATGGCACACAAGAAAGGTGTCAAATCTCTTATGTTCAATGGAACAAATTACAATTTCTAGAATGCCATGATGGAAGGCTATCTTGTCTCATTAGGGTATGGAGTATGGAAAACAATTTAAGATGGTTATACCATGCATACTACTAGTCTAACAAGTGATAATGATATCAAAGAGTATGAGATCAATGGGAAAGCAAGGTATACTATTTTAAGTGGAATTTCTTATTCTAAACTTATTAAGGTGATTATCTTAAAATATTCTAAAGATATCTAGAAGAAGTTGGAAATTATTTATGGTTTAGATGATAGGGTCAAGCAAGCAAAGATGTATACTTTCAAAGCCAAATTTGAAACCATAAGGATTCCAGAGGATGAAGATATTGCAAGCTACAAGCACAAGGTGAATGAAGTTTCCAATGCCATCAATGATCTTGGTGGAATGCTAGAGGAGAATGAAGTGGTGAAATAGGTATTGAGAACCCTTCCTAGATTTTATAGTTCTAAAGTTTTTTCTATTAAGGAAGCTTAAATTTTGGATCAATATTCTAGAGATCAATTATTTGGTGCTTTAAATAATTTTGAATTAGGAGAGTTTTTCCTAGATGATTGAATGAAATAGACTACTTTTAAAGTTATCAAGAAAGAGAGTAATGATGAATTCAATCTAGATGATTTGGATGAGACTGAAGAATTTTTTTGAGAAGATTGAAAAATGGTAAAGGAAAATATAGAGGTAAGTTACATGTCAAGTGTTTAAACTATGGGAATATATGCCATTATTCTAATTACTAATGAAAAGATCAAGAAGAGTTATTACATTAAAGAAGATAGTGGCATATCTAATGATGAGTAATTTGACTATCTAAATAGTGAAAGTGAAGAATGCTTGTTCATTGATTTGAATTTTGGAACTAATGTTGCTAACCCTGAAAGATGTGTAAAGGAAATTTCTCTTAAAAAAAGTCACAACATTGAAGGAACTATGTTGAATACTTTTCATGCAAAAGACGAGAGAAACTATTGGATAATTGAGAGCAGCTGCTCAAACCATATGATAGGTGATAAGTGTAAGTTTGTTAAACTTAAGAATTTTTATGGTGGTCTTGTGAAGTTTGGTGATGATACAAATGCTTAAATCTATGGAAAAGGTTCATTTAGTTTTCATGGAAAGAATAAGATAGATGATGTTCTTTATGTCAAGGTTCTTCAACATAATCTTCTTAATGTAGGAAAAATGTGTATAAGAGGATTCAATCTGGTGTTTCAATATGGTGGTTGTGAAATCAAAAAAAGGAAGCTCTAGAAGTTTGGTTGCAACAAGAGCAAGGACGAAAGGAATTTTTATTAACTCAAAAGTGCTAGCTATAAGTATTTTATGGATCAAATCAATGAAAGTTGGCTATGTCATAAAAGAATGGATCACATCAATTTTGATAGCCCAGTGAAGATCAGCTTTGTGCATGTTGTGAGAGATCTCCAAGAATTAATAAGCCTATCAATGCAATTTGAAAATAATGTCAAGTTGGAAAGAAATGGAGGAATTGTTTAATAACTAAGGAATTCTCTATCATAGGACCATTTGATTTAGTGTTTACAAACCTATGTGGACCTACCAGAAAAAAAAATCCCTCAAGGTGACTTGTATTTTATGCTATTAATTGAAGATTACTTTGGAATAACTTGTGTGACCTTTCTCAAAGAAAAATTAGAGGCTCTAGATAAGTTTAAACATTTAAATATATATTTGAGAATGAAACAAATTTTAAAATAAAGTGTATGTTTTGATAGAGGTGGTGAGTTCACCTCCAATGAGTTTAGCAAATTTTGTGAAAATCATGTGAAAATCATGGTTTAACAAGATATTTATCAAATCCTAGGACTCCACAATAGAATGGAGTTGTTGTTGGAAGAATGAGAAGATCTTCATTGATTCTATTGGTGGTAACATGAGCATTAGGGATAAGCACATGATATATATTACTATGTGTTGCAGTGTTGTTATTAATGTCAACATTGTATCTTGATGTGAAGATCATGGTGATATCAATATTGCATCTTAATGTGGAGATCATTGTAGAAAATTTTGGTTGGTTCTAAAATGTTTTGGAGTGTTTTTGGAAGACATTTTTGTAATATGGTTTTATTTGGTAAAGTTGGTTGTGATGGAAAATTAACTGTGTCAACTCTATTAATATTGTGCAATAGACCTCTAGTCTTTTAGTTTACACTTGTCTATGAATGAAGTTTTCACTTTGCACTTCTAACAAAATTTTTTTGGGTGTCAGAAGTATCTAATTCTAGAATTTCATCATGTTTGAGCTCTTGGTTTGAGAGATATATGCAACAGAAGTTCAACCTGGTAAATTATAGTCATTTCCTACATCTAGTGCATATGAGTAGGAGAGTCCGCACTTCTCCACATATAGGTTTTTGACTTTGTGGATTTAAGGAGATGTTGAGAGATGGAAATATTGTGTGAATTATAGTTGGCATTGAATTTTTCATGTCCATCTGTTTGAATGTGGATACACAGTTAAAGAATTTTCACATTATATCTTTTGTGGCACTAGCCTAATAGATGTGAAGATATTTGAAGGCTAAATAAGTATTGTAGAGTTATATGGAAGCTATTTTTGATTCATGCTAACCTATTTTGAATTGCTTTAAGGATTTAAATCTTTGTGTGAGGCATGTATGGAAGGATTTGAGCTGACAAATTATATCTTCTATATTTTGTATGTTACATATAATTAAGTCGACTTAATTGATGTTAAATACTTGAAGAAAATATATATATGCTAGATCATTTTTAGTGGGTTTTTTAATGTAACACTTGTAAGTGATGCAAATAATACAAATTGAGAAGACCCATTATGAATTTAACTTTTGAATGTTGATTAGAATATTAGAGTGATGTGAATTCAAAGGAAGGCAGAGTGTTAGATAAAAATTAGATGAAGTGTGTAAAATCAATTTACTGAGCTTCACTAGAACTATATCTCATGCATATGTTAGATGAAATTGTATCAGTTCAATCTAGGCTATGAAAAGAAAACTCTCTTCTATATTATTCTCTCAATAGGAAGTGAGTCCACTTGGACAGTGAGTCCACCTACAACAAACACTTATATAAATATATTATGATTGGTTATAATTTATTGTGAGCTAATCCTCATAGTGGTTTTTCCCATTTTTTATTTTCCATGTAAAAATATTAGTGTTCATGTTTTATGTTCTGTTGTTGGATGTTTCATTATTTCTTTCAATACTATGGTTGAATATGTTTTGGTAATTAGATGTTTAAATGTTTGAATGGTTTAAAATAATACCAATTTATCCCTCTCTCAACATTCCAAGTTTTCAAAAATTTGTATCAGAGATTGGCACCTTAGAAGAAGATTAATTGCTTAGAGGTTGAACACATGGTTGTTAGAAGAATACCCACTCCTTTATAAGAGAAACTTGTTTTATGATTCATAGAAGAAGATTGCACACTTGATGAAGATGGGGAACTCAAAGCTATTCTTGAAGATCTTGAGAGAAATGAAGGTGAAAGCAAATATCTAAAAGAAAATGTCAAATAAGTAAATGAATGCATTAGAAAATTAAGAGAGAAAATCAAGAAATTCAAAGAAAGGAATAAAGAAGTTAATGAACAATTGAAGCTTACAAATGAAACTATCATCGGTCTGAAATTGCAAGTTGAAGAAATGAAAAGAGTTGAGGAATGATTGAATGCAATGGTGAAAAGAGATCCAAGGAATGTATAAGGCTTGAACAAGAAATGGTAAATCAAAGATCACTGTTACATATTTTTTTCCTCAGCTCAAATGGAAGAGCTGGCTGATTGTTATTTAACATAAAATGGAATTGTAGATTGAAGTTCAAATGTTGTTTCAAATTATTGTCATTATTCATTGAGTGACAGTTATGCATTTTAAGGAGGAAATAGAGTTTCAGAGTGCCATTCAGATGTTGCAGAATTAAAAGAATTACATAATTGAGTACATGAGAAAAATAACATTTTAGATGCTTTTATTTATTTCGTAAAGAACTCATATTTTTACAAGGCTTCATTTGATTTCACAATCAGAATGATATTACAACATTGCATGAAATGCATTTTCTTTTCAATTGAAAAGTAGAATTGAAATCAAAGATCCACACAAGCTGTGGATATAACTGTGACAACATATTGCTAATAGCACATTGCACTACTGGAGATACATAATGGAAATCACATAAGTGACAGCATAATCATCATTTCCTGATTATTGACATTTGACGTTGAATGGTGCACCTTGTCTTCTTGAGCTTCGTCAACCTGAAAGAGGGAAAGAGAGGGTGTTAGTGGCTCCGATTATGATGTAACTTATATGGAACCCCCACAATAGTACAACATGCTATTAGCAATACATTGAAACAATCAATCAAGTGCAATATGAAAGAAGTGAGCTAAAGGAGAAATAACAATATCATGATCAACATGTTCTATTTTTTATGCTAACATTGTTTGTTTCCTTGTGTAGGTATATGTAAAGTCATGAAGCTAAACATTATTCGAAGACCAAGCATGTGGAGAAAAAATGGTCTCCCACAAGGGTAGAGCTCGGCATGTTTCCTTATTCATTAAATGGGCTGATTTTAAAAGATACTTTATCATATTCATCAAATGAAATGAGAACAACTGAAAGAGTAAAACAGAGTTATTCATCAAGCAACGAAACCAACTGTGCATTCATAACAATCAGGGTTGCTTTCTGAAGGCTACAGGTGAACAGTGAGTTTAGTTCAATTAAGGAATTTAATTAGGTACATTTACATCAGAAATTGTTGAATAACTTCATTTTCTGTGATGAACATAATCATCTCATGTAAGTTTCAATTCATCAATTCTTTTTCAGATAGTGAACAGGCATACATTATGCCTTAATGTTTTGTTTTAATTTTCATCATCAAAGAGAATAGATTTTAAGAGTAGTTTGTACAGTGAAACATAAAAGTGCATGAAGAGTACCATGCTGCTCAAAGAATACAAAACACAGACACTACATTTGAGTGTTGAATGAATTTCTATTTCTAGTTGACTAGTAAAGTAGAAACTACATTGTGAATTTTAATAACAAGGTGATCATTCTAGAATGTTAAGGGAAGAGGAAGCTTTGTCTTTATAGAATGAATTTTGAGGTTGTCAGTCATGTATATGAACTGATGAGTAGAGGTGGTTCGTAAAGATGCAATGTTTTAATTCAAAAATCTCTATGGAATTCAAAAGCAGAAGGTAAAAGTTGTTGTGTTAAGGTTAACGGAAGTCAAAAGACATTGATGTACGTACAGAACACAAGCATGGAGATCCTCCCCTTCACAATGAACTTATACAGAAGCATTCTCAAGTTATTACACTATTTCTTCCAAGATTCTAAGTGCCTAGAGAATATTCCCAGAATGTGCATTAGATGTTTTTTTTAAAGGTAGTCTATAGTTCCATGTCGAAGACAATTATGGGACAAGAGGAATCAGATGTTTTTATCAAAAGGAAAAACAATTATGAGTCAAATTCAGGTTTTATACAACTATTGAGGAGAGATACAAAAATGCAAAAACAAAATACTAAGTAATATGAGTCAATGAGTTAACTATAGAGCAACATACAGAGTCTTATTATTCCCACCACGAGTTTTCATTTATGAAGTGATGCAATGAAGATGCTTTATTTTGAAAGGTGCAGAATGCCAAGGAGATTTAATGAGGATACAATCTTTTAGGTTTTCCTTTGTTTCAAAAGTTCAACATAAGTTTTCTATTTTGGGTCAGATTTACAGTTTTGAGTTTCAAATATCCATGTCTAGAGTTACATTTAAGATAAAAAAAAATAATAATCTCAATGACCCATGTGAAGTTTTACTTGAGACAGTAGTTGAGTCAAAATGTAAATTGTTGTGTTGAGCCAGGTTCTAGAAAATACAGTTCTCTTTAGAAATCTCAAATACCCACATGTGGGTTTGTTTTCAAAGTGCAAGAAATATAATAATGGAGAGTACCCATATGGGTTTCATATGAAAATAGTAGTAGACCACAAAATATGTAGTTTTTCATGCTAATTCAAGCTTCAGAGGTAAAGGAAATACATTTTTCTTTAATGATTTCGATGACCCATGTTTAGTTTTTGTTTTAAATACAGAAAAATCAATTACAATGACAACCCATAAGAAGAAATAGCAAGGAAATGTGAAATACAAGTTTCCTATGACTGAATCAAGCAATGAAAAGAAGAAGAGACAGCTTTATTCAAATTTCTATGACACCCATAAACAGATTTACACTCAAGAAGGCATAAAGAGGGGTTTTTTGTTTTGGATCAAGCCCAAAATTCAAAAGAGTACTTTCTACAATGCACATTTGGTATAGCCTGAACATGGCCAAAATCTATGAGTAGGGAAGGAACCCTTTAATTTTTTAGAGAACCAAAGAAAGTAGAGGAAAATTACCAGTTTAAGGCCAAAGTAGACACTCTAGCCATGGCTTAAGTTGCAGATAGCTTCCAGATGCAAGGGGTTCGAATTCTTAAGTAATGGCTGACCTCTCATGGTGGAATAGAGCACAACAATAATAGATTCAAAAATAGAAGAACAAGGAAATAATGATATTAGACTGTGTATAGCCACGGCCTTAGGGCTAGAAGAACAAAATTTCATGCCAAAAAGCTATGAATCTATGATAGGAAGCTTACCTCTGCGCAGTAGAAGGAAAATAATAACACAAGGCGAGCTCTCATGGAGTATACTGATAGGGCCAAGCTCAAAGTTCTTGTCGGCCAAGGTGAATCAAAGCACAGTAAGAGAAAATTAGAGAGTAATTTCATACAGTTCGCGGCCTTAGGGCCTTTTGGCATTCAATGATAAGTGAAGGAACTTCAATGAAGACAAAATGAAGCTTACCCACTAGAGTTTCAGGCCACTGGTGAACATGGAATGGTTCCTCAAAGCTTATGAGCTTGAGCTTGACAGAGTCATGGTAGTGATAGAGCTTCTTTCTTTCATGTTGAGGAGTGAAAAATGAGTGATCATTAGGGTTTGATTCTATTTTGGCTAAAACCCTAATTCGAGCATTATGATGTTCTAGAATATTCAATCAAAACACTTGTGGTGAATTTCAATGGAGGCCGAAATTCACAATGCTTTCCTTGTGATTTATTAAATCTAAGTCCAAATGTATATGATGGAGGTCGAATTCCTAAGTTAGTCTATGGGTTAGGTCTTGGAGATTTATTTCCCATGCCTTGGTGAAATATTAAGTGGTGAAATATGATAAAATTGATGGATATCTTGTGATCTAAGATTAGGTTTTGATGCCCTATGACTAAGGGTCAATTTTTATTTAGGGTTTTTATTTTTGATTGATTTTGAAGAAATCAATTATGGAGTTGATAAGAATATGATATTATGTAATGTTTTATTTTACGATTTTGTGATAAAATTAGAATATTGTAATGGAGGAATAAGGAGATTTTCTTTTTGCAAAAGATTCTAAATCTTTAATTGCAAAAATAGATAAATTGTGCAAATCTGCATCTTGTAAAGCAGAATCATAAAAGTGATATTCTATAAGTTGCTTTGTGTTTTCTTGCTATTTTTAGCATATTTATGTTGACTTTTCCTCTTGGTCAGATTTCAGACCTATCTTGGAGAGATAAGTTGCTTTTGAGCTTTTAAAGCAAGATTAGCCTATTTTTAGAGGCTTGACAATGTTATCATAAAAGCATTGTGCTTTTTCCTATTTTTTTGCAGTTTTTGAGATAGTTAGAAGCCTTTTTTCCTTGAGCTTTTTCTAAGCTCGGATTAGGGTTTCTTGAGGGTTATGTATTGAGAGACTTCATCTTTTTTTCCTCTCTCAGGAGTTTAGATCAAAGTTCCTACTCTTATGCATTTTTTGAGCTTGTGAACATTGTACTCAGTTTTGACAAATTGACACTCTTTCAGTTCCAATAATACAGCAAAGTTCTTTCCACTTTCTTGTCTTAGAACTGGTAACAACAGTTTGATGTTTTGTGTATTCAAATTTGAAACCTTAATGTTCTGCCTTTATGAGTTTTTCTGCACAAGGTTTCATGTTTTCGGGTTATATGTTGTATTTGAAGTTCTGAATCTTCATATGAATTAATGATGAGATCATTTATTGGTGAGATTGTAGGAATCATTGTAGTGAAGGAATTGTTGTGAGTGGCAGGATTCAATTTTCTGTCAGAAGTTTTAATCAATCATCAATTAGATTTAGATTTATTTTTAGTTCATCTTTTATCCCTTTCCCCCTGAAGTTTTAGAATAGGATTTATCATTCGACGAACCATCTCACTCTGGAGATTCCTCTTTTGTACAGATCACCCACATCTGAAAGAGGTTTCCATCTTTCAGTAGTTTGTTGAATATTGCATTCAGCAAGGTGCAAAACTATTGACAACAATCACATATAGGGAAATCAAGGAGTCATGAAGAAAAAAAAAAAAAGTTCTATTAAGCTTGATGAAAAGATTACAATTGAGAAAGGCTCCAAAGACAAAGAAGTTTTGGGATTTGAAAAGGGTGAGAGCTCATACATAGAAAAGAAGATCAATGAACCAAAGAAGACAGAAGATAAGAAGAACAATGGAAAGAAAATCCAAAATCAAAAGAATAAAGCTAGAAAATCACCAGCCAAATAACCAAATGTACAAAGGTACCCATATTTTAATCATTTCTATTATTCTTGCAATAAATTTGGACATAAGAAAATGGAATGTAGAATTAGAATGAATCAGAATGTTTCATCCTTTGTTGGCCAATGATTTACATGCAATAAATTTGGTCATAGAGTTAATGAGTGTAGAAGTCAAATGATGAATGGTTAGAACAATGGTAGAATGATTCAATAATTTAAAGGCTACTGTTATACATGCTATGGATTTGGGCATAAAGTTGATTGATGCAAATACAAAATAAATGAAAGGAATATTGGCTAGAAGAATGTCATATGTTACAATTACAATAGGCTTGGACACATTTCTAAGTTTTGTAGAAGAACAAATATGAGGAAGGATAATTGAGTAAATAGGAATGAAACATCCCAAAAGATTAATCCTATAGAAACAAAGAATGATATGGATAAGGTTTGTAGAAAGAAGGAAGAGAAAAAAGTTAAGGGTGAACTTGTACCACTATTTGATGTAGATGTTTCCTCTAGTAACTAGGTTGAGAGCTTTGAATCAAGGGGAGTTTTAATGGAAATATTTTTCCCCTTACAAAAAATATGTGTTGATGCCTCAACATAGAGATATGTGGTGTAGATTGACAAGCTTGATCTATTGGTGAAGATTGTAGAAAAAAATATGATGATTCAAAATTTTGTAGAGCATAAAACATTGAATGTGCATACAAATAAAGGGTTGCCAACTTTATTTTTTGAAGCATTTAATACAAGATTTGGTTAGGTTAGAAGTGTCATAAAGTGATCACTTAGGAAAATTCATTTACAAATCATTTGAGAAGGATCGGAGTGGCAAAGAAAAAAATTGAGAGTAATAAAAGGGGATTTGTGATTTGGTGCATGTGAACTGTAATAAAAAATGAAGGAAAGGTATTTTCAATCTTTTGTATTACATTGTCAATGAGCCCTTATTTCTTTTCTTCTAAATAGTGAGTCCTCTGGGCTGTCAACCCTTTTGATAGTGACCTATTGTAATCAAATTTCATATATAGATTTGATACTCACCATGGATTTTCCCTAATTAGAGTTTTCCATATAGAATCTAGTGTTCTATTGTATGTGGTAGTTGATGTGTTGTTGTTTCATTTATTTTATATTGATAAGTGTTTATATATTAATAAGGGTTTTAATATTAATGAAGATTGAAGGTTTTAATGTATGACTAATTTACCCCCACCCTCTTAGTTGTCCCTTGTGTCTAACAATCTTGGATTTCTTCATGTGTATGACTTGTACATCATTGATAAATGTCACCTAAGCTTCCTACCTTGTTAGAATTGCACTTTAATTTTGACTTGTACTTGAAAATTAAGAACTAGAAAAGGAGGTACCTGGTGTATTTCTAGCATTAAAATTGAATTTAAGTGGGAAGACCATAATGAATATCATCAACAATACCACCATTTGAAATAGATTTTGACTTCTCAATATGGCCTTTTTATTACCATACACTCCCTCTTGATAAAAAATCACATCTCTTGACATGAAAATTCTATTATTATGAGTATCAATGTTAAAGAATAATTTCATCATTCACATATGACCATTATGAAAAATGAAAAGGGATATACAAGTTGCTAAGAAAAAGGCTAAAGAAAAAAACTCATAAGTTTTGAAGATAATTGATGTGCCATATTTTCTTCAAATTTGCTTCATTGATAATCAAATGTTTCAATACAGTATTTTTATATTTCTTTCTTTCATATTACTTTAATTTCTTCTAAATGTATTTTAAATTAGGTAAATAAATGTTTTTTATCCAAAATTTATTTCAAATATATTAGCCAAAGGGAGTGAGAAGCATTGTTGAAAATTAATGAAATTTCATATCTAATTGTGACTCGTTATGGGGAGCTTGTCATGAGATCCCTTGTGTGGTCTTCATGGCTATTTTGTAGTGGGTATAGGCCCTACCCCTATTTATATTAATCATGCATCATTGGAGAAATCATCATATGTTGATCAATATGTTACTTTCATCCACCATTTGAAGTATAAGAGAATTCATTACAATATTACTTGGACTCACCATTGACACATTAGGGTTGTTATCACATTCATGTCATTACACTTGAAAATTCATCACCATTGTAAAACACTTCTTAGCATAATAAGTATAAATATAAATAACCCTTGAATGAATAGTAAACATTAAATAAAATAATTAAAATGTTACAAAATAAAATAACTCTTGAAATCATTAATATACTAAATTCAAAATAAATTTTATTGTTAACAATTTTTTTAAGGAAAGTCCGATGTCTATATGTGGCATTTGTTTAAATTTGTAGTCAAATTTTTTATATCACTTTTTAAAAAGTTTACTATATTATTAATCCACAAAATTGTGAAAGAAGAGTGATTTGGATTGTTTTCCTTAATCATCTTTTCCTTCCTATGTGATAAAAAAATTTCATTAGTTCATAAATGTGTGTGTGAAAGAGAAAGAGACTATGTTTTAAATGAAACTTTCACAATTCGCTTTCACTTGTGAGATATCAAATTCATTTGTACATTAAAAGAGGAAGGCTTCTCATTACCTTTCACTAAAGTTATGTTTTAAGTTAACTTTACTTCCCTTTTGGTTACTCTTAAGTCACATGACTATAATGAATTTATATTTTACTCTCTTATTTGATATTTTGCTCACTTTAATGCCATTTCGATATATTGATGTTGTTTATGCAGCCATTTATATATATTGTTATTTGATATTTGTAGCACAAGAGTATTGAGACTTCTATATTTATTGATAGGTTACACAATCCTGATTCCTTCTAGATAAGCATTCGTTTCTGTATTTTGATGCTATGGTACTGATATTCGGGTTGAGGCTCTAGTCCTGACATTCGTGTCTGTATTCTGATGCTCTCATCCTAACATTCATGTCATTTATGTTTTGGGTGTTGAGCTTTCAACTCATACACGTTTCATTAGCCTATATAAGGAGAAAACTAGGATTAGTTCTCTCAATGGGCAATGAGCAGGGAACAAACTCAGGCAATGTTAACTCAGGCACAAACTCAGGAAACAACTACTTGAAAAACTCGGGCACAATTAACTTGGGCAAAAGTTTGGGCACAAATTTGGGAACAAACAATCAGAGCTAGTGAAACTCCGGTTCATGGAAGAATAATCAGCAGGGCACACCAATTAACTCACCTGTGAATATGTAAAAGGCTGGTGGAACATTAATGAAGACTGAAAGGTAAAGTCCGTGTAAACAAAATTCTAAGTATGTGCTGTGTCATGTGTTTTTGTATTAAGCTATCCACTCAATACATTGTCATGTGTTTCGTGTACCTCTTTTTGGTCATTTATGTTTTCTAATTTCAGTTGTTGTCTATTTTAGCCCATACTCTGAAGCTTTGTAATATCTTTGCAAGCTGAAAAGTATAGTGCTCTTTTGTTTCCCTCTCTGTTTAAATGTTCCTACATTCTCGCATCTCATAGGAGAGGAGGACAAGAAACGTAGAGCTAATTTTCCTATCTTTGCCAATAATCAAATAAGTTATAAAATTTAATTCTTGATATTTCTTTCAACAGTATTTAATTCTAGTCTAGGGAAGTAAGGAGAAATATGGTTTGTGTGTCTAATGATCAATAGGAAGGGGATGGAAACAATGAGGGTGATCATCTGAAAAGCAACACTTGTGCCTTTCCTTGCAGATAAAATTTTATTGTTGGGTCATACACACCGAACAACTCTCATTTTTTCTTTACAAGACTTGAATTCATTTTGTATCTTTCGTGACAAAGTTTTCCAAACAATGGAAGTGGCCTCTATGAAATGATCAACATCACCCATGTGCGAAATCCATGAAAATGAAGAAACTACCCACAATTTAAAATGGAAGTGGCCTTTGTGAAATGATCAACATCATCCAGGTGGGAAATCCATGAAAATGAAGAAACTACCCATAATTTAATCTTAAGCTAGATAATTCAAACAAAATAACAGTAGAAATAATATCACTAGCGATAAACACATTCCCTTATTGTTTTAATAAATGCCACAATTAAGCACATTCAATAAGGAAGAAACACAAACAATAACTCCCCTTGGACTTTTTAAAAGGCTGGTAGAACATTAATGAAGAGTGAGTGGTAAAGTCTGTGTAAACAAAACTCTAAGTATGTTTTGTGTTATGTGTTTCTATGTTGAGCTATCCACTCAATACACTATTATGTGTTTACTAGATTCCGTTGCTATTTGTTTTAGCCCATACTCTGAAGCTTTGTAATATCTTCACAAGCTGAAAAGTATTGTGCTCTTTATTTCACCTTTGTGTTTAAATCTTCCTACATTCTTGCATCTCATACTAGAGGAGGACAAGAAAAGTAGAGCTAGCTTTCCGATCTTTAATGATAATGAAATAAGTTATAAAAATAAAAAAAATCAGGGACATGCACAAAAGGAATAGGGTGTTGGTTTCAAACTTAATCAATCATTTCAAATCTAAAAAAAATGATATACTCTTATGTTACAAGTGAAAATGAAACCTTAGTTGATTATAAATAAAAATATCATACAACCTACAATGTTACTAAATGTGATATATATACCAATCACTTCATATAATGTGTAGAGTTTACAGTTTTATTTGGAAACCGGCCATCAAATATTTACACAATTACAAACTATAGGTTTAGTTTACATTGGTGAATATTATCCGTTCTCACCTGATATTTCCTTAAAAATTATTTAATTCTAGTTTTTGTGTCTGATGGCTGGTAGGAAGGGAATGGCGATAGTGAGATAGATCAATCAGAAAGCAACGCTTGTGCCATCCCTGATAGATAAAATTTCATTTTTTGGGTGGTGTGCACTTAACAACTCACTTGTTTCTCTCTACAACACTTGAATTCATTTCTCATATTTCATGACAAAGTTTTCCAAATAATGGAAGTGGCCTTTGTGAAATGATCAACATCACCCATGTGGGAAATTTGTGAAAATGAAGAAACTAACTAGAATTTAATCTTAAACTAGATAGTTCAAACAAAATAATAGTAGAAATAATATCACTAGTGGTAAACACATTCCCTTATAGTTTTGATTAATCCCAATAACCAATAATGAATATTTTACACACACAAAAAAATGTATTTTTTTAAAAATAGACCAGCTTCATAACAATGTTGAATACATCATTTCATAGCATAGAAAACATTATGGAAAAACTTAAACAAACTCATAATAATAGACTGATTTCAATACAATATTGGAAGCTTTCTAAATGAGAAACTAAAACATACAGAAAATAATAGAAATTGTGGCAATGAATGGAAAGTAAACTGAATGAAGCACATAATAGCAAATTTAATGCAAAATGTCTAATTCATATTAGTTACCAACATACTATCCTTTGATATGGAGAGGATTCACAATACAATTTTGGAGCATCTAAAACTGAACCTTTCCGATGACATTAGATAAAATATTTGCAAGTTGTCCTTCATTCTTGATATACCTGACTTCTCCTACCTTCTTTTGCATCAAATCTTTAATTAAATAATACTTAAGAGAAAATTAATTAGTTCTACTATGATGCACTATAATTTTGGCCAATTTGATTGTTCCCATATTATAAGAAAATAATCTCATATGCACAATTTTTTTCTCTCCAATTTCTTCAAGAACATTCTTAAGCCATAATTTTTGAGTGCCCATAGAAGTGACTACAACATATTCTTCTTCTATTATGGAAAGGGAAACTATGTTTCACTTTTTTGAGATTAATATGAATCCAAAGGATAAACAATCATAATTGTAGAATTTTGATCATCCATACTATAACCCCGATCAAAATCACTAAAGACAACTAGTTGAAACTCTTTAGAATTGTAATAATGAGTTCCAAAATTTAGAGTTCCTTTCACATACTTCAAAATTCTTTTGGCTACATTCATATGAGGGTGATCCCATAATAGTGGTTTACAATTTTTGGCCAAACTGGACACTAAAATTATTATTTTTAACTAAATCTTCACATTCATGCACCTATAGCAGCTAAACTGTGAGGAATTTGAAGATGGTGCAAACTAGAGTCTCATCAAATATTATCTATAGATTCTAAAAATATTTTTTTCAAAATTTTTGGAATCAAATTACACTTCTTTTTCCATCTCCCACGAAAATAGATTTTTTTTAGAAAACAACATTTTTAAAAAGTGACGCACACCGTATAACGCCTAACTTTTTTTCCATGAAGGATAAAATTCTAATTCTTTCAAATTTAGATTTGTAACTCTGATATCTAGTCGTCCACTTGGTTAGATAGTTTTTATTGAATATTTTTCCTTAATCAAGTTTCAAAGTCAAATGAATTACAATTCAGACACAGGCGTAACTTTTTAATATGTCAAAATTTTATTTTATTTTTTGTTGGATCAAGGACTTCAATATCTGGTGCACTCATATTTTTCAATTTTTTTGATAATCTTCTATTTTTCCACATGTGAAAACAAATAAATTCATTTTCGATGAAAAACCTATGTTTAATAAAACTAAAAACACATTGGATAGCTCTGAGTAATACCATAATCATTTGAAATAAATTTTAAATGAATTCATTTGATCCCCCAAAATCTAAATCAAAAGTGATTTTTTATCAGCATTTTGATAGGTGTGAAGGAGACGCATTTATAGGTATGGTTTAAAACTAGCGAGGTTCTATCCAAGGGGGTTTGATCTAAGGCGATTTGATCAAACCCTCTTCAATTGGAATCCTTAAAATAAAACTGTTTAAGACTTAAATCATTATATTTTCTAAAAATATGTGATTTCAGCTAAAATTCGTTCCTCTCAGGAATTGTAAACCACTATTATGACAACACCCATGAATTTTAAAAGAGTTTCTCATGTACCTTGAAACAAGAGAAACTTCAGAAGAAATATCAAGTTTTGTGTGGGTTAGAAACATAAAACTTCTAATAATACTTCGATAAGTTGTCCCATCAACTCTTTCAACACCATCATCTCTACACAATAGAACTCCATGAGAAATTTGAGTTGAGGCTAGTTTACAACCAACCATATCAAATTTCTTCAATATATCCTAGAAAATATTACATGAGACCTAAACATTTCATCACAAGTTCATTCATCATAGAAGTTTTGAATTCATTTTTGATATTCTAGAATTGATACTCATATGTAAAAAAATCATCATGTAAATTGAAAATAAGATCATTACTTTTTTATTTTACATTGACTCTTACTTCTTGTCAAGCCATTCTATTGAAAATAACTATAGATCCTAGCATACCAAGTTCCTGGTGCTTGTTTGAGGCCATTAATGCCTTCTTCAACTTATATACTTGATATTCTGTTGCTTGAACCTCAAAATGTTTTGGTTGTTCTACGTAGATTTACTCTTCTAAGTACCCATTAAAAAAAGAAATTTTCAGACATGTGATAAATGCTCAATTTCTTTTAGATTGCTAAGGAAATCAACATTCCAATAGTCTTTTTACTTGCTATGGGAAAATTTCCCTTGATAATCAATCCCATACCTCTATATGTAGACTTTAGCAATTGATCTTGCATTGTGTCTCTCAACAATCCCATTATTATTGTACTTAGTCTTGTAGACCCATTTAGTAAAAATATTTCTTCTATCATGTGGAAGCTCTATAAGCTCTCAAATATCATTCATATGAATAGAATATATCTCTTCTTGCATTAATTGCATCTAAACCTCATTTTAGGGTATGTGCAAGATCATGATGGGCCAACAAGTGGCGATACGATGGGTATGTGTAGGGTATGTGGCTGATAACTTTTTTTTACCCAAAATTGATGTAGTGAAAAGGTTTTTTAAAGGAGATTCTTAGCTTTCCACCAATATAAATTATGCATTACTTTGAATTTAATAAATAATTATTATTCATTTTCTATTTGAATTAAAACTAAAGTCCTTATTGATAGGTTGATTGAAAATCATCTATAGCTTTCAAATAGTATCACATTTTTTTGAATTTGAAACATGTGTCACATTCTATGCTTCACATACTATAGGATTAAAAAAAGAAAAATTGAATTTCATGAAGTTTTGAGCAAGATAATGTGGTCAAACATACGAGTTTTAATATTTTTAAAAAGTTGTAATAAAAAATTGATAATTAATTATTTACTTGGAAATTTAAAAAATAAAATGCATCACATCGCGACATGAGTCCTCTACTTATATCTAAAATCTTATAAAAAAATATTATTTTTTTACTGTGGTTAGGGTGGTCAAACAAATACCTACTTCTTATTTTTTCCCTAAAATTTAAGTACTACTACATTGAAATTTCAAATTTTCACCAAATAGATTTTTTTCTTTTTTTAAATAAACCTAGTAGTTTAGAAACTAAATTCAATTTTCTATAGATTCTATTCTTACATATTTTTGAAATAATATAGATAACTTATTCAATTTTTTACGTCAAGTTGCCTAACTCTGATTTTTCTGAATTTTTTGCCACTTAAGGGCTTGTTTTTTCCATGATGATCCTGCACATACCCTTTAATACATGCATATTCAAAAACATGATGGTTCAAAATTATCTTGTGCAAATAAATAAAAATGTATTGTCTCATATCTTTGTTGAACTATGTTGTCATTAGTGTTGTTATTGATGTCAACTTCTAGTGTAGTGAGTATGTGTTGTTGTAGTGTGGTGTTGATGAGATTTCAACCTCTAGTATGGTTGTGGTATTGAGTGTAATGTTTGTGTAGTTAAGTGTCAACCTCTAGTGTGGATATGATGAGAATTTTTTTGGTACTAAATGTTGTTGATGTAGCATGTTAACCTAGTTTCCAAATGCTTATGAGAAAATTTTCTTAATGATTGTACAAAGTGACAAAAGTGTGTTAAGTGTTCTTCTCCACATTACTTATATCTTGAAGAGTTCTTGTGTGGTTTGGATGTGATGTTCAGAGGTGCTCAAAGGTGTTATATCTAGTGATTCAAGCTCTGGATCACGTAGTAGTAGAAGATGTGCTTGGTAGACTTTTGTCTATGAAGTAGGTTATCTGGGAGAAATGAAATTTCTTTTCTTTTCTTTAGATTGTTGTTTCTTTTCTAACATATTTTGGGATGTCTTAATGTTGCCTATATCTACCTTTCCTTGGATGGGTTCATGTTCAACTTTTCTGCAAGCTTTGAATCATGACTTGTATCTAGTGGCAATTTGGTTGGTTGCACTTAGAAATGATAATGTTCTTCAAATTTATGTGGTTGTGAAAGTGTTGTTGGATATTTTTTCATTGTTGGAATATTCTAGAATGTTTTATAATGTTTATAAGAGGTTTGTAAGTTGTTTTCAAGCAAGTGATAGGTTGAATGTAGTTTCTCAATAATTATTTTTGTCATTTTGGGTGATTTAGTGTGCTATTGTTGTGTGGGGATGTTCTTTGTTGTTTGTGGAAGCATGTTGTAGTATGTTAGTGTAGATTTGGGTCCTAGTTAACCTTTAGTGTGGTTTTCCTTCACTTATTTCCATCATTGAGGTGTGTGATGCTAACCTATTTGGCGGTTGTACACGTTTCATTCTGGCCAACTTGGAGAATATTTTTGAGGTTGTGAATGATGTGTATATGAAAAATTTGGATAAATCAAAATGATAAAAAAAAAAACATGCATTACCTGATGAGCCAATCTTCAATACGTCAAATACATGCAATGATGAAGGAATTGGTCGATTGATTTGATATGTTGTTTCCTAATTCAGCAACATAAAATTGGGGTGAAGATGATAGATATAAATGGATGAATGATTCAAGAATGATTTAAACAACATAAGGTTGCTTGAAGAAATTGACCCCTAAATGGCTTATGAGAGGATAGATTTAAAGGAAAGTTCTGATTTGGATTGATGGTTGAGATTGAAAGTTGCATTAAATGATGTGGACGACTAGGATGGATTAGTTATTCCCACTCTTCAAGGGAGTTATAGTCATGTGCCAGTTGGAGGGAGGAAAATAGGTGAGACCTAATTTAAATAAAAGTTTATTTAAATTAGTTGTGCTTAGTTGTTCATGTGAAGGATTTTAAATGAGATTTGCACTACCACACAGATGATCCAATTAACAAATGTGGGAATGTGGTGAGAGATGATGTGGAAGGAAAATGAAATGATAAATTTGTTAAATAATGATAAAACATTATCTAATAAAGAAGAGGGATGATGTGGAAAGATATTTAAATAATGTAAAATCATTATCTAATTATAGATGAAGGTGGAAAAGATAATTAAATAAATAAAGATTTATAGATAATTATAGGAGAATAGATAAATGACTAATTAAACAATTAAAATAATTATTTAGTTAGAGAGGATAAATGGTCATAAATAATTAACTAAATATTTATTTAATTATAGAAGAATGGATTATGGATAAATAGGGAATATATGAAATTAGTCAAATAAATAAAATTTATTTAACTAACTAGGTGAAGACATGGGTACCTAAGGCAAAGCATACTAGAAGATGTCTAGGTATTGCAAGACATGGGCATTTTTAGGTGTCTACATTTTGCCTCTCTTTGAGATGTTCAAGATGATGAGATTTGTGTCTAGTAACATCATTCCAAAGAAGCTAAGCTATGGATAGAGGAAAATGGATGATGATAGTAAGATATGATGATCATGAAATAAGTGTGGGATTTATTTAACTAATTAGGTGAAGAAATGGGTACCTAGGGAAAAGCATACTAGAAGATGTCTAGGTGTTGCAAGACATGGGCATTTCTAGGTGTCTACGTTTTACCTCTCTTTGAGATGTTCAAGATTATGAGATTTGTGTCTAGTAACATCATTTCAAAGATTCTAAGCTATGGATAGAGGAAAACAGATGATGATAGAAAGATAGGATGATGATGAAATAAGAGTGGGATGATGATGCCCCCTCAAGAGAATAGGCTGGTTGAAAGAACACGGGTATGCTCTTGAAATGGATGAAATAATAAAAGATGTATAAAGTGAGAAATCATGGCTTTCAATATAGCACTAGACATTATATACCAAGGTATAAGGGCCAAGGTGATGATGTGTCGCATGCCCCAGTGTAATGCAACTTTGTTTAAATGTATGAGGAAGTAAACTTAGAGCAGTAAATTCCTAATGCACAAAAGGTATGATGTGACCTTAGATAAAAACGATAGTCTAAAAATCTATTCCAACATACATAAGAAATGAATATTAGCTGGAATGATATGGATTTGTTAAAAATTCAAGACAAAATGATAGCACACACAAGCAAGAAAGTATGCACAAATAATTAAAAAAAGTATTGCCCCTGTCAAGCTGTAAATCGATGATTAATTGATTGATTCATTGATTTTTGATTGATGCTGATAGTGTTTTCATTGTGAGGAATGATATATCCATAGATCAACACAAGGATTATTGTTGATTGATTGATTGACTTTGATTGATTGGGTTTACAACAAGATTAGGATCAAGACCAAAGGATGTGATTGGATAATTTGGCAAGATTGATTGACTTGATTGGTATGAATTAAGGATTGACTTGCATTTGGATTATTTCTTGGATTGATTCGATTGATTTGATTTGAAGAAGTGGTTTGGAATGATATGATGATTGATTTAATGATTTGATTGGATGAAAGGATGTGATGAATTGAATAGAAGAATTGATGTGATTGAAATGATTTAGGTTGGAGTAATTTGATTAGAGGATTGATTAATTGGTAATTTGAAGATTTATTTGAAGGAGTTGAATTGATGTGTTGAATTGTTTTGAAGAATTTATTGGAAGAAGTGATTTTGTTTGATTTTATTGATTGGATTTTTCTTCGATGTTTGATATTAATTGTAATTTTTAGGACCTCTTTCCTTTTTCTCCTAATTTTTGGTGGTTTTTTTTTTTAATATTTGAAATGTTTTTTTTTTTTGGATTTTGAGACTATTTGATTTTTTTTGGATTTTTTCAAGACCATTTTTTTTTCAATTTGGGCAGTCTTTGTGCTAGTTACCACTGACAAGGGAAAACCAAGTCTAGGTGCAAGGAGATAGATGAAAGGTTAGATGATAGGATAAGGGGTAGAAGGATCATGGTAGATGGATGGATAAATAGGATAGGTCATAGTGAATTGAATGGATGTATGCATCATAAGAGAGCAAGGATGTGATCTCCAAAGACTGTCACACAGGAATGACATGCCCCATTCTAGGTACAATACTTAGGATTTTTCATGACAAAGCTTATGACAATAGGATAATGATAGGATTGTTTGGAAGGATGAGGTGTGTCCTCAAGTGTAAGTGACATAGAAGATCAACCTACACATGATGGCTACTTGCTAGGTTTTCATCATGGTACATATCCAAGGCACTTGTTTACCAAGTTTTCACCATTGGATGAAGGGATTCTATTTACTTTTTTTTTGAGTTTTTTTAATTTTAACTTTAATTTTTTGGACATTTTATTTTATTTTATTTTTGAATTTTGGATAAGAGAAGGGGAATATGGATAGGAGAGACTCAAGTTTCTAGTTCCATGAAAGGTGATAGTCCCACTAGAGATGGTTGTCATTGCATGGGCCATGTTAAATGTGCTCATAGATGTTGGTAGGGGGATACATGAGAGGGAGATGTATTAGGTAGATAATGGATTATGATGCAAATTATGTGGGGAATATGGTGGATTATGATGGAATGAGTGGAAGCTTCATGTTTAGACAATGTGTGCACTGCTTGGTCATGATTAATAGTTTTAGAAGATTTATTGATGGATGGATGGATAAGGATATTTTGTAATGGAGGTATGAGGTGTTTAGAGTAATGGAGGTAGATTAGATGGAGAGATATTAGGAGTTGAAAGAAGTGGTGGAAAAATTGATGGTGGAAGGTGTATGGTCACATGCTTTTGACATTTGTAGAATGATGGAGGAGGGATGGAAACATATGTTTTAGGTGTATGATAGGATTTATGGTGGAAAGAGGACTTAGGATGGAGGAATTTCCAACATCTTTAGCTTGTTTTCCTTGGGGTGGGTATCTAAGGCCAAATGAGCTTGGAGGGACTTTGACATAGATGGCTTCCAAAATACCATGTCCATGAAGGCCTAAACCTTTACCTTGGTAGTTTATGTTTTGGAGTATGTGATGGACAATGGGACTAGGTATAGGTGAAACACTAGACAATAGTTCCTTATTGCATGGAGAAAATGAAGCAATGAATGATAATGGTTGTTATTCTAAGGAGGAACATTGACTTGCAATGGGGTCAATAGTGGGTGATGGAGTATTTTTAAGATCTTGATTAGCATTGTGTTCAATTAGATCCAAGGTATTTGTTTGATCTTCTATGTGTGCTTGGGAGGCATATGTCTCATCAAAGGAAGTGGATGTTGATGGAACATGAATAGGGCTAGGCGGAGGTGAATTTGGGATATCTTGCTCCTAGATAGGTATAGGATCAAGTTTCTCATAGATATATTCTTCATAGGTAATATCTTGATCATGGAAAATATATAGGTTATGGATAGGTTGGAAAAAGTGGTTTGACCTTGATTAGGACTAGGGATTGATGTTTCCACTTGCTTAGGAGTAGAATCTTGATATAACTCTTTAGTTTCTTGAATGGAAGTGAAAGGGGATGACTCTTGAATGGGAGCAACATGTTCTAGATGGTCAACAACATGGAGACATGATGGAGGTTGACTTGGGCTCAATGGGGAGACTCTTGAATAGGCTCAAGGGGGAGACTACATGATGGGGTTGTAAGAATGGGTATGGTAATTGAAGGCTCTTTGGTAGGTTCAAACATATGAGTTGGATGACATGGAAATTTTTGATTCCTTTCTAGTAGTCCTTGGGTCACATCCATTGTAGGTGGATGGGTGGATTTGGGTAATGCCATAGGTTTACTTTTTAAATGTTTGAATTTAGGGCATAGATTTGCTAAAGGATTAGATGATGGTGAGGGTAATGAAGAGTTTGATGGCTTAGAAGGTGGAAAGCCCAATGGATTAGGACTAGGACATGGCAGGTTATGGACAGGAATTTGATTGGAGGATGGTATGATAAATTCATAGGGTGCATGAACTATATTGGTGTTCCCCTTGTCAAATGGAGCATGAGAATTGAAAGGATCTTAATTTTGTTTCCAAGGTAGACTTGCGATCCTATGTTATTGTTGTGATATGGGTGGATGTGTTTATGTGGAATTGACATTATAGGTAGATAGGTTAGGTTGGAATGAAGATGAAGGTGACACATAGTATTCTGGTTGAATGTGTTTAGGTTGTAATGTTGTTTGGACTTGTGGTATGATTTTTTGTTTTAATAATGATAGAGGGGTTGCATAGGTTAATGTTTGTTGAGAGGTGGATTGATATGGATAAGGATTGACATTAGAAGAGGTGTGGTAGGTTGATGAAGGGGTAACATGATATGTGGATGGACATGAGGTTGATATGATGATAGAGGTGACACATAGGATTGATGTGAAATTTGTTGATGTGGTGATTAGATTCGATGTTGTGCTTGTTGGATTTGACGTGGCCATGTGAAGTATTGGGCTTGTGCTATGAGTTGTTTCATTTGAGGTGATTGGATTGTTTGAAGTTTTTGGATCATGTCATGGATTCCTTGAATGATTTGTTGGTTTAAAGGTGATTGTCTTGTTTAAGCTTCCCAAAGTATGTGAACGAGATTTTGTGCTATGTCTTCTAATGTTGGCATGGTGTCACTAAAATGATTAGTATGTGAAAGCTTGGATGACTAGGATGATATAGCTTGGAAAGATTAAATGATGTGCAAAATTTTTATTAAAAGTTTTGACTTGGACAATATAAAACACAAGATCTCACATGTAAATGCATGAACAAGCACACCAAACATAATGATAAATTTGTCTTTCAAGATTAAATATTATGATTAAGCAAACACTTGAATACACAAAAAAAAGACTAATGATATTCAAGTGGGTATGGCCAATTAGGTCTTGAGCTAGGTTACACAAGGTTGACTATGAATGACTTGAAAGTAAAATCCTACCACACAGCCGAGAGAAAGGGGTAACCCAACCTTCACCTTCACTTCCCAAAGGTATAAAGTTCTTTGGGGCTTAGCCAAGAGTGACAAGATTGCAACTCCCAAAGGGGCATGTCTTTCAATTCACACCTTGATTGAGGTCATCCCTTAGAGGGGTTTCTACTCCAAGAAAGCCTCCTAAGAAGGGTATGACAAAAGTGAAACAAGTAAGATGTTTTATATCACACACACTTGATTCATAATCGTAGTTGTTAACTAACCTTTAGAAATGAAATTTGTGAAAGCAAACAATGGAAGAACATGTTCTTTTTAAATCCCAAATCAAGATGTGATGGAAGACAATGGTTAATTTTAGACCCAATTTTTGATATGTGATTGAATACAAGATTTGTTTTAAGAGCCCAAATCCAAATCTATGAGAAAGAAGATTAAGAGATGAAAGATGAAACAAGTGCACCTAGTTATTCACTTTCCAAGTTGCTGGTGTGACTGATCCCAATGCTATTATAGCTCATTAGATTCACTTGAAAGTCACCAAGACCAAGAAGAAACAAAAGCATGCAAGCCAAACAGGTTTATGCTAGAAAAACTTACAATCTATTAAAATAGAGAAATATGATCTGATACAACAACAAAAAATACATAAATAGAAAGTGCAAAGAATTCTAAGCAATTTAAAAAAATAATTCATCGAAATTCGATCGATGTTGCTCAAGTTATGCTCAATCAAATTTTAAAATGGAGTTGAACTTTAATGACAAAAATAACTTATAAAATGATCAAATCACCTAAAAATTTTGTCACCACAATAAAGCTAGGTGAATCATCTTTCCAATGAGTCCTTTCATGTGTGATTTTGACTTGTCTTAATCAAGTTATGACAAATGAAAAAAAAAGCCCTTCTAGGGCATGTAGAAGGCACAAGGACATAGGCTAACTATTTGGTTGGCCACTAGTGGTTAGTAAGAAAATGATTACATACTACGGTTTAATTATTGGTGGTCAAGGTCACGATTTGAGAACTAACCAAGCCCCTAGTCACTCAAGAAACTGGGAGGCAAACCAAATCTTTTTTGTAAAGCCAACCAATTAGCTAAGGGCTCATAGTTTGACCAACTACACAATGGTGATGGGTTTAATAGTGGCTACAAAAAGATATGAATTGTGGGAGTGTTGTTAGGGTTGCAATACAGAGAAAATAAATCTATAGGGGGTGTCAACTATGGTAAACATGATAGAGGAAGTCAAAGATATTAGTGGCGACTAAGTGATGGTTGGCAGAGATAGGGTCCCTAATGGGTGGCGACAAGAGTATCTTTAGTGGAAATGATGACTTCACACAAAGGTTATGTGAAGGTGGCATTGGGGATGAGGGTCACCATTAGTAGCGGTGACCATAGAGAAAGATAAGCAGAGAGAGGACAGTCTGTAGGTATCAAATGGGGTTTCAACAAGTGGTTGGGAGTATTTGAAGTGTTCCAACTGAGTGGATTGGTAGTGGTGAATTAAGGTTGATGGAAATACATGACCGAAGATGAAAGGTCAAATCATATAATCAATCAGTCAATGGAAATCATACAATCTAGTGAATCTCCTAGAATATTTTGATGATTCAAATGCACCTTTGATGTGATGTCAAGAGATGGTCAATGGAGATTTAGGATAATGGTACAACAAATGAAAAGACTAGGTACAATGGAAAATGCAAACTAGATGTTCAAGGATTGTGCACAACTTTGATAAGCCTTCAACCAAAGGACTGATGGAGAGGATGATTTGACTAGTTGATGGTATGAAATTCGTAGTAAAGGTACCTTGCAAAAATGTCATTATTTGAAACAATGTGAAAGGTCTTCATAAAAACTTCACAAAAAAGGGTTAAAATATGCAAATTTTTGTAACAAATGAAACCTACAAAACTAGTGATTAGATCCTTGAAGCATGTCCTAGCAGGTTAACCAAAAATTTTATGTGAAATTTGGATAAATTAAAATGATAAAACAATAACATGCATTACCTCATCCAAGTCTTCAATAGCTCAAGTAGATGTAATGATGAATGAATTGGTCAATTGAGTTGATATGTTGGTTGCTCAATTTAGCAGCATAAGATTGGGATGAAGATGATAGATGGAGGATGATAGATAGAAATGGATGAATGAATGAAGAATGATTTAGACAACATAAGGATTCTTGAAAAAATTAACCCCTAAATGGATTATAAGAGGATTGATTTATAGCAAAGGTTTTATTTGGATGGCTAGGAGGATTAGTTATTCCCACTCTCCATGGGAGCTATAGTCATGTTCCACGTGGAGGGAGGAAAATAGGTGAGACCTAATTTAAATAATTTCATTTAAATTAGTTGTGCTTAGTTGTTCATGTGAAGGATTTTAAATGTGAGTTGTACTACCATATACATGATCCAATGAAAAAATGTACGAATGTGGTGAGAGATGATGTGCAAGGATAATGAAATGATAAATTTATTAAATAGTGATAAAGCATTATCTAATCAAGGATAGGGATGAGATGGAAAGATAATTAAATAATGTAAAATCATTATTTAATTATAGATGAAGGTGGAAAAGATAATTAAATAAATAAAGATTTATCTAATTATAGGAGAATAGATAAATGACTAATTAAACAATTAAAATAATTATTTAATTAGAGAGGATAAATGTTCATGAATAATTAAATAAATATTTATTTATTTAATTATAGATGAAGGGATTATGGATAAATAGGGAATAAATAAAATTATTCAAATAAATAAAATTTATTTAACCAATTAGTTGATGACATGGGTACCTAGGGCAAAGAATACTATAAGTTGTCTAGGTGTTGCAAGACATGGGAATTTTTAGGTTTCTATTCTCTTTTCTTCTAAACAGTGATTCCTTGGTAGTGAGCCTTTCTTTCATTTATTTTGCATAGTTAGTGCTTTGGGCAGTGAGGCTATTGCAATCAAATTTCATATACAAAGTTGATCCCTATCAAATGTATTTTTCCTAATTAGGGGTTTCCACATAAAATTTTGTGTTCTATTGCATGTATGATTGTTGATGTGTTGTTTCAATTGTTTCATACTAGAATAAAGGTTTAAATATTAATAAGTATTTGAATATTAATGAGGGTTTGAAGCTTTTAGTGTACTAAAATTCACCCCCTCTTAGTTTTCCTATGTGTCTAACAATTGGTATTAGAGCAGAGGTTCGTTTAAAAAGTCTTAACCACTTGTGGTAGATTTAGATAGCACACAATAAAGGTGATAAATCTCCTATGTTCAATGGAACAAATCACACTTTCTAGAATGCCATGATGGAAGGCTATCTTGTCTAATTAGGGTATGGAGTATGGAAATGAATTTAAGATGGTTATACCATGCATACTACTACTCCGACAAGTGATAATTATATCAAAGTATGAGATCAATGGGAAAGAAAGGTATACTATTTTAAGTGGGCTTTCCTATTCAAAACTTATGAAGGTGGTTAGCTTAAAGTCTTCTAAAGAGATCTAGAAGAATTTGGAAATTATTTATGATGGAGATGATAGGGTCAAGCAATCAAAGATGTAGAATTTCAAAGCCAAATTTGAAACCATAAGGATTTCAGAGGATGAAGATATTGCAAGCTATAAGCACAAGGTGGATGAAGTGTTCAATGACATCAATGATCTTGGTGGAAAGTTGGAGGAGAATGAAGTGGTGAAATGGGTATTGAGAACCCTTCCTAGATTTTATAGTTCTAAAGTTTTTGTTATTAAGGAAACTCAAAATTTGGATCAATATTCTAGAGATCAATTATTTGGTTCTTTAACTACTTTTGAATTAAGAGATTTTTTCCTAGATGATTTAAGGAAAGAGACTACTTTTAAATTTATCAAGAAAGAGAGTAATTGTGAAGCATTTTTTCCTTAGTCATTTTCATGTTTGGATTGTACAAATGTTTTCATTTTTGGGTGTGCCTGCACTAAAGTAGAGTTATTGGAAAGGTGTGCAATATACTACGTGGTGGCTGCACAACTTTCATCTTCCATCTTCCTTATGGGAGATAGTTTAGGACACATGTTGGCTCATTAGGATTTTTCTACAGAGCTATATTTATGAGCTCAAAATTTTTTGCCTTGTTGACACATACCTCTTCACTATGAGCAGATTGCATTTCCTATAGAGTGATATCTTTTGGCCCGAGTTTGTTGAAGTTGGCTGGCCTTTTGATTTTCTTGTTTAGGAGCTTTGAGTATGCGTGTCTAGGTGATGTGATTTGTCAATTGGACCTTTTTTCCAAGATGGTATTTTTAGGATTTGATCATTTACATGTGTCTATCTTTGCTAAATATCTAAAAAACATCAATGCAGTAGCTAAGAATTGATGAGAAAAGATTGTTCTAACCTAACCAAATATCTATGATCAAATCATGTGCCATTAACTGTCAACACCTGGTAGTATTGAATTTTGTGTTGAGGTGGCATGTTCTCTTTTTTGCAGCTATAAGAGGAAGGCAATGACACAGTGAGGGGTTGGATTCCAAGTTTCAGTTTCCTTGTCTAAGGAAAATGTTTCTTTAGTTTTCTTAGGATACAAAATTATTTTTAGAAGCATAATTATAGAACTACTTTCTTTGGCATGTTATATCTTTAAAGATTTAAACTATTGTCGGATTGGCATCTAACCTTTGTTTTAAAGTTAATTTGATATTTGAAGCACAAATTATTGAGGAGAAATTGTTGAAACTATGCATGTATGGCCTTTTTCAAGCTTTCTTTCTTTATATTATCATTTTAAAGGAAACATTGTGTCTTGCAAGCTTAATCTAAATAGTTGAAGTAGTTGATTTCCATGTTGTATACTTGTATGGTAGAATACACTTGGCTTACAAAAATTGGATTATGTAATTGAACTTCTTTGTTTTTCTAAAAAGTTGTTTTACTGTATTATGCTATATTAGGAGAGAGATTTTATGTAATTTCTGAAAAATCTTTCTATTACCCTTAGAAATTTTTATGTTTAATTGAACCTTAATGAACACTGCCTACATGAAGATTTGAAAGTCTGCACTGTGCTTATTGTTAGCCTTTGTTGTTCATTCTCTTTCCAACAATGAAGGGTTGTGGCATTCTGTGTCTAATTATATCAATCATAGGAATGGTTGGGTTTGAAATGTTGTAAAATCATTGGTGTATTGCCCTTTTTAGGTTTTATATTTACATTTCCTTCTACCCTTTACTCCAAACCCATAACTTGAAGATCCACCTTTCTATAAAAATCCCAGAGGTATTCAGTGAGGCACAAATTGGTCCCCCACTCACTAAATTTCCCATAAGACTATCAAAGAGGCACAAGCTTTGATGATCAATAGTTATTTTTATGGCATACCTAGTGGGATAGGAAGTTTTTTGAATGCCTAATTAGAAGTTAGAAATATTTATTGAATTAGGATAAGGAAGGAAACTATAAGTTTCATGCTCAGAGTCCAAACAAGAGCATCTTCAAGAGGTCACTTCCAGTAATCTCAGTCACCTACCTCAACACCTAGAATGAGAAGACTTACAGGTTCTGTATCACCTCTAAGGAGCAATAGAGCAAGAAGTAAGAGCCCAATATCTAGAGCCTTATCTACTCCACCTAGACGCTCAAACTTCCAAATTAGAATACTTGTATACTTGATTCATTGGAATATTTTCTCTATGGCTCGCGCACCTTCCTGTGCTCCTAGAAACTTCATAACATGGGATAGGAGTAGTCCACTACAAGCACCCATGCCCCCAAACATATGGCTTGCCATACCCACTAATACCCTTAAGGCCATTCCAAGATTCTCTAGAGAAGACTTCAAAACCCCTTCTGAAACACCTTCAAGATATAGAAAAGGTGTGTAGAGTACATAACATATCAAAGGAAAACATCACTTTGAAGATTCTAGCTACCTCTTTCAAGGGAAAGGCCCAAGATTGGTTTCAATCTTTGACTTCAGGCTCTATCATCTCCTGGGATCAGCTTGAAGAGTGTATGTTTGAACACTTCTCAAAGAAAGGAGACCACTCTTCATTGATACAAAAACTAATTACCATCAAGAGAGCTCTGCATGAGGCCATGAGTAACTTCAACACCAAATTTCATAAAACCTAGAAAAGGATCCCCATGACTACTCGACCTCAGGCAATGATGGTGTTCATGTTTTATCTAAAATATCAAAACTCAAACATCACAATTATGATAACCTCCATGGGAGGGTACATCTTTCTCGAAGAACAATCTAATCAATGCCAAAAAGCTTATGTCTCGACCCTCAATGCCAGTATTTGTAGAAATCTTTGATGGCCCTCAAGAAGAAGTTATTTTGAGCACTTCTGCTACACAACTAACATGAGTCACCCTGTAGTCTATGTACATTTATCCCACCTCTCAAATAAGCACATCAGTCTCTTCCTCAATAGTGGCAGATATCAGCGACATGAAGAATCTCATGAAATTTTTTGATAACTAGTTGCTTATTATCAAATGATAACAAGTGACACCTCTAAAGTAGACTACATAGGCCTATGGTGGAGGGAAGTCATCTTATCAGTAGAATCCATATCAAGGATCCTCCAAAGGAGGAGATCAACAAACGTTGTCAAAAAATTAGATGGTTTTGGTCACCATGCCATTGTAAATATTCAAGGATAGCCCAAGTAAAGAGCTAAACCCAAGCTAGAACAATTTTGTAGAAGACAAAAAATGTTTGGTGCTTCCCATGCAATGATAGCCATATGCCCCAAAATTTCCCAAGGGGGAATATGCAACAAAGGATAGTGAAACAAAGAAGTAAGGGCCTACTCTCGAATGTAGATGAGTACAAATCTTTTGAAATTGAAAATACTCGTTATAGAGCACAAATGCAAGAAATATCCTTAAAGCAAGAATTTGACATTGCGCCCAACCAAGCTCTATTCTCATGTTTGGAAGAGGAATATGTAGTGTTCACAAATGAAGCTCCAAAGACTAGTGTTCCACAAGTACAATCAGATTACCACACAAGATCAAAAATAAGGCTCACGAGAGAGTATGTGCAACAATCTTTGTCATGTCTATAGCCATGTCAATTGTTCCCGCAGGAAAAGTAGGCTTCATCACCCATTGTCCAATCTTTTCCATAGCCACATAGTACACCATTGGTAGAGAAAGAGGTAGATAAGGCACCAAGTCTAGCCATGATGGAACATTTTCTTCCAAAGCCAAGAGAAATACCACTATATAATCCTAAGACTCAACCAGTCAAGATGTTCAACATAGTGGAACAACTAAAAAGGCACCTACCAATGTATCATTGTGGGACATCATATCTATCCTGAAAAAAATGACATTGCTTCAGGAAGGATTAAAGAAAGAATAAAAAAGCCCACAGGAGGATGCAACTCAGGCCTGCAATTAAAGTAGAGACAAACAATCTATGCTACCCCTTGAGCCTCCAAAATCAACAACTTATGCAAATGATGTAAGCAATGCTAAAGAGAAAGAGGTAAGAAAAAAAAATCCCACACCTTTCTTTTTAAAACTTGTAGTGGGAGATAAAATTTTGCATAATAATATGATTGATTTGAGGGCTAGCATGATTTATATGCAAAAAAAAGTGATGGATGCTTTGAAACTTAAGTATGAGCCCATTGAAAAAGGAATCATGCAACTAGACGGGAAGAAGGTTCAGACCATTGGTCAAATAAAAGATCTATCTTTAACCCTCTTCTCCTGTCCAAGCCAAACAATCACATAAGAAGTAGTAGTGATAGACATTCCTCCAATCTTTAGAATGTGTCTTTCAAGAGATTTCACTACAAATCCTAGCAGATACTTAGTGCTTGACTAGTCCCACCTAATATTGATAACCAAGCACAAGGAAAAGATGAAGATCATGTCTGAATCCTTGCATCCCAAACATATTGTGGATAATGCAAACTTGTGCTTTGAGGTTGCACATACCTCTATCTCTCAGCAAGAGAGATATTGTGTAGAAATGCTAGAAGTTGAAGAAGATATAAATGATAAGAATCTTGAGGAAGAAGTGTTGCTCAATCAATTAATTGACTTTGATCCATTTAGAAACTTCCATTTAATAGGGCTAGGCACCTATGTGATTTTTGATGATGATCAGGTCTTTCTAAAACTAATGAAGGATTGCAATGAATTCAATGATTTGGATGATAATTGTCTATGGACGTTATATTTTGATGGTGCCAACTACATAGCTATTTTTGGAGCACATGTCTGATTAGTGTCTCCAATAGGATCAAAGACCCTCAACGCTTACCAATTTTAGTTCTTATGCTCCAATAATGATGCCCAATATGAAGCTTCAGTTCATGGGTTGATTCTAGCAGAGAACATAGGTGCGAGAAAGATACAAGATTTTGGAGATTTAGAACTAGTGGTGAGCTAGATCCTTGGACAAGAGACTACAAAGAACACACTGATGAGATCTTACAAAAATTAGGTATGGGATCTCATCGAGAGTTTTGAAGCTTTCAACATACAAGTGATTCCTTGGTCACAAAACAATATTGTAGATCGGATGGCTTCTGTCGGTTCACAATTTGAACCAATTTCTGACCTGACATCAAAGTAGAGCATGTTACAAGTCATTTTTTGAGCCTTAATTCTCGACAATGATCAAAATTGGAAAGTTTTTGATGATGACATCCAAATTGCTTCCTTCATACAAAAATTAGGGACAAATTCTGACTATTCAACACCAATGGAAAAACTTTTTGAGGAGCAAGTTATCCAATTGAAAGGAAACAAGCTTCCCTAAGGATTAATTTCACTTGAAAATCTCTTTGATTGTGAAGATGCAAGGAATGGAAAGAAAATATTTACTATGGATGCAAGGGATTATGAAGAGTTTGACGTCAGCAGTGGTAGAAAACTAAAAGTCAAAAATAAAGTTCTTCACAAGGACAAGAAGAGGCTAAAGGACTTATGTTTCAAGTATGACAGGGTTATCGCCTAGACCTATGATGATCTTAGAGGGTACGACCTAGGAATAATTCAACATACCATTGATTTGGTAGAAGGACCCAAGCCCATGCGACAGAAGCAAAGGCCAGTCAACCCAAAGGTCAAAGCATTGATGGCATAGAAGCTCACCAAATTGGTCGAAACAAAGATCATATACCCTATCAAACAATCCACTTGGGTGTTGAATCTGGTTCCAGTCTAGAAAAAGAATGGTGATATTCGACCATGTGTTGATTTTTGAGACTTGAATAAAGCCTCATTAAAAGACCATTACCCCTTGCCACTGATGGAACAGATTTTGTAGATTATGGTCAGATCAGAGATGTTCTCTTTGTTAGATGGTTTCTTAAGATATAATCAACTCTATGTGAAGGAATCTGACCAACATAAGACAATGTTTACCACTAAGTGGGGAGCGTTTGCATATTCAAAGATGCCCTTCAGACTCTCCAATGTTGGTGCAACTTTTCAACGGGAAATGGACATTGATTTTGAAGGATTGATCAACTAGATTATCCACATATATCTGGACAACCTAACAATATTTTCCAAATCAAAAGATGATCATTTCGATCTTCTAGAAAAAAATTTGTAGAAATTCCAACAGTTTAGTATTTCTTTGAATCCAAAATAATTTGTCTTTGGAGTACCTCAAGGTAAGCTCCTTGGATTTGTAGTATTGAAGTAGGGAATAGAAATGGACCTTGAAAGGGTCAGATCTATAATGGAATTACCCCTACTGGTAAAGGAAAAGGGACTATAATTTTTTTTGGGGAAGATTAAATTTGTCAGCAAATTCATATAAGATTTTGCAGGCATTGCAAGACCAATCACCTTGATGCTTAAGAAGAATCTACCTTTCAAGTGGACTTCTAAAGGAAAAGTGGCTTTTGAACAACTAAATATGGTCCTCTCCAAAGCCTCGATGCTAGTTGACCCAGATTTTTCAAAAAACTTTCTACTCTATGTGTACAGTGGCCAACATAGTATAGCTTTTGTGCTCACTCAAAAGTATGAGGAAGATAATGGAGAACATCCTATCAAATTCCATTCAAGGAATCTAAAAGACTACAAAGACAAGTATAATTTTGTAGAGAAGAAATCCTTTACCATTTTCAAAAGTTTAAAGAAATTTTGACACCTAGTCTCGGCCAACAAGATCGCTATTCTCATAGCGCATCCTAGTGTGTGGGAATACATCAAAGAAGGAGAGATAATAGAAAAAAGGGAAAAATGGATCACCAAGATCCTAGAATATGACATGGATATTAGACCAACCAAGTTGGTTTATGGAAGAGGTCTATGTGAATACATAGCACAAGAATCAAGTCCCAAAAATGATAAGGAGACCAATCAAGTCTACTCAAACCAATTCAAGTCTGAAGAGTCTTGGGTGGTTGATCAGACACAATACATGAAAAAGAGGTACTACCCAGCCAACCTTCCACTTCATAAAAGGAGATACTATCGATTGCAAGGTGCCAAGTATGTATTAATTGATGGTGTATTATTTAAGAAAAAATATGATGTTGTACTACTCCAATGCCAAGCTAAAGGTAGAAAGAGTTCTCAATGAATTCCATCATAGCTCAAAAGGTGGATAGTTCTCCATCAAGACTATTACTTTAAAAATAATTTGAAAAGGATATTATTGGCCCTCTATGTTTGTTGAAGCACATCATTTGGTGCAAAAGTGTACGCAATGTTGATATTTTGTTGGAAAAAGAAAGAATCTAGCTCTACCCCTAAGCCTAATTATAACTGAGGAACACTTTGCTTAATGGGTTCTAGATTTTATCGGAATGATAAATCTTATTTCCAATGCTAGACACAAGTGGATCCTCACAGTGACTAACTACTTCGCAAGGTGGATGGAGGTCATAGCCCTAAAAAATGCTAGAGAAGGGGAAATTGTCAATTTCCTTGAAGAGATAGTAGCCAAGTTTGGCCCACCCAAGACTATTATATATGACAATGCATGATCTTTTGTAAGATTAGGAATGTTATATTTTTCTATTAGACATGGGATTTTCCTCAAGACTTCATCAAATTACTACCCACAAGGGAACGAGTTAGCACAATCAACCAACAAAAACCTAATTAGGTTAATCAAGTGTATTGGGTCAGAATGACAAAGGGATTGGCATAAACATCTACAAGCTGCTCTATGGGTGGATTGGATTACTCCCAAGAAAATTTTGAAGACTTCCCCTTATGAACTAGTGTATGGAAAAGAGGTAGTGCTACCTATCTCCATAGAGATTCCTACCTTACAACTACTAAAAGCCCTAGAAATTGAAGTAGCAGAATGGAAGTGCAACTAGTAGAGCTCCTCAAGTTAGAAGAAGATAGAGAAAAGGCCTATAACTCCATGATAAACCATCAACAAATAGTGAAGTGCTAGTTTGAAAAAAATACTTCTAGCCTAGAATTCAAAGAAGGGAGCTTAGTGCTAAAGTATGATGAGTGTATTGCAAAACCTGGACAACACACAAAATTTGAAGCACTATGGAAGGGACCCTTCTAAACTAGCACATGCAAGGAAAAGAATGTGTATGAACTTGAAGATATGGAGGTAAATGCTTTAGACATAGTGGTGAATGGTATTTATCAAAAGTTAGTCCATTAAAATACATAGTTATTTAAAAAAATTAACAATTATGTACCATATGTAAATATTTGTAAATACGTTCTAAATTTTGAGAATAATCCATATGAAAAGCTATATTATATTATATTAATTAAAAATTTGCAATATAATGCAAGACTTGAGGCTTATATTTAAAGATGGATCTCTCTCGAGCAAAACCCAAAAGAAGTAGCAAGAAAAAAGAAGCAAAAAGGAGGCAACATGCAAAAAACAGTAAAGTTAAGCCTCCAGCCATTGTAGTCGAAGGAAAGGGATCATTATCGGGCTCTTATTCTTCTTCTTCTTTGTTGTTTCATTTGTCAAGTTCCAAAAGGGGGCTAAACACATAACGCACATGGGCCACATAGTGTAGACCTAGGGTCTACTCACTGTGACTTTGCACTAGAAAGTCAAAGTGCTTCCTCTAGGTGATTCCCAAAATGTGCTCCACACAATACTCCTACAAAAAAAAAGTGGCTGCTAGTTGAGAAGAGTAGTAGTGCATCTCAAGATGCATAGTGTGAAAGTCAAAAAAGAAGGGAAACCAGGGTATGTCTATTCCAACATCCACTTGCCTGTGAAGATCCATGGTGCTTGGTATTCCAATGTCAGGGATAGCCACTTGCACTACCTTTCCAAGTCCCTCCATCAGTGAAGTGTCAAACATATAGTGGTACAACTCAATTATCATGGGCTTGGACACATTCAAGTCTAGTAGTGAGGCCACGAAGTGGGAAAGCATGTTGCAATTGCTCCAAAGTTGGTTCTCATTGTCAATGAAGTCCTAGCCAACTAACCACTTGAATGCAAACATGATGAGGTGGTCACATTTATTCACCAATAACTTAATTCCATCACTAGGGACCTCTCCCACAAAGTAGTATTGTGGCCTCAATGGAAGGAGCTAAATGGGAGTGCCTAAGCTAGCAGACATTTTGTTAAAGCAATAAATTATGGCAGAATGAGAATAAGCAGAGAGCTTGTTAAACTTAAGAGACTATATTTTTGAATGAATGTTGCAAAAGGTGGCATAGCTATATATTGAAAGGTGAGCCAACAAACTTAGCCAATAGAAAGTCTATTTTTGGTCAGATAGCAATGGGAAAGTTTGAAGGTGAAATAGAGGAGGATATATAAATCGCATGGAGAATCTGACATAATGCCTTAAGAAATAAATTTAGGTGTTGGGAGTAAATGCTCTTGTATGTCCATGGTTGACATGTTTCCTTTGCTATCATTAGCACTAGCCAAATTACTAATGGGAAAAGACATAGATTAACATGCTAAAACTCTAATGATTAATGGGCACATCTTTTCAAGAGTACCTTGTATCACCTTAGCATGTTTCATATGACAAAAAGCATGCTTTTTGATGTAATAAGTTCATTTTTTGAAAAGGAAGTGGAGAGAATGTACTAATTCCATGCGCATGGAATCCTTGACATTCCCAAGGGATAAGGATCTCAAATCCACATGTATCATGTCAGTGGCAACATTTAATGGACCAGCGGTAACAACATAGTCTTAATTACATGTAAAAGTAAGAGAATTGATTACACTGAAAAGTAGATTTCTCTAAAGAAGAAAAGGAAAGTGGTCATTATCACTTGAGAAGCTCTCTACAACTTTCTTGTATAGCCATGGCAAAATCATTGACCTTTGGTAGACAAGCCATAGATTCAAACAAAAGACCTAGTATGTCGATGTTTTTGGGTGCACCTCATTCACCAATACCCTAGCAGTAGAAGAGTGACCATTTGAGCACTATAGGAATGTCCAACTTGATAAATGTATCCAAAGAGAGTTGGTACAAGACATCATTGACAATGTTTTCTAACCTTAGTTATCAGCTAACCCTAAAAACCTTAGGGATTCAGGTGTGTTTCAAAGGATGTTGGAGCATGAACCATTAGAGGGTTTTGCATTTCACCTCTAGAATAGTGGCCTACCATAGTTTATGTTGCTTGTTGTGCATCCATGCTTGGAGTTGTTTGACGCACGTGTGAAAATGTTTAACAAAAATATAGAGGCCCTTGAGAGTTGTGGGGTCAAGATTACCATTTTTTCCAAAGCTATATAAGATATGCTATGTATCCCTATGAGTTGGGGTACTGAGATTTTTGATGAAGAGAAGATGAATGCCCTAGGAGAAGACATGTTTAGGAAAACAAATTTCTACAAGGATGAGACAAAGGAAAGACCGCAAAGCTGGAATATTTGTTGGCCTCTTTCATGCAAGAAATTTAAGGACACATAGTCTGTGTTCTCAATGTTGGTGTAGATTTCTAGCCTCGATGATCATGAAGAGGTCAATCCTTTCCAGTTCGGCCTGGTCATGGTGCTCAAAAGGGAAAGAAACTAGGGCTACTATTATTTTGCTGAAGCAATAGCTTCGAACATGAGGGAACAACTGAAGAATTATAGTGTTGACTCTAAATTCATGTATTCTTATGTCTTGGCTCATTTGCTTTTACATCAAATTTTTGAGTGGCTGGGAACGAATGTACCAGTTTCTAAGCTAGATGAAAGGGGTTGTATCCAACAAATTTGTATATAGACCCCTATGCTTTCAAGGACAGGGGATTATTATCAGTTTCCAGACAATTTTATGAGGCTAGTGCCCCAAGATTTGTTGCCTCATCCCATTTTTTCATTTGTCTCAAGAGATTATCAAATGGATAGAAGATCCGCCTATCCCATTGGATTATTTCTTAGGCGAGGATTTCACATTTATTGAATTTCATGGCTTTCCCAAGGAGGATTTCTGACTCCCTAGATTTGTAACAGATAGGGTCTTTACATTGGAGGCATGTTGCCAAGTAACCATTGTTGACAAGATTTATGGTGCCAAAAGGAATAAATTAAAGCTTTATGATCTTCCTCTCCTAATTTCTAAGAGTTAGGTAATATTAACTAAGTGAAAGGTCGAGCACAAGATCACAAAATTATTGGAAGCCTTGAGTTTGGTCCTCATTTGTGAAAAGTGGAATTATAACCCAAACGAGGTTTTTAGTTTAAAACATGAGGTTAGGGATTATTTCTAGAGGAGGAACTTGGGTCAAGAAAGTTTGGATATACATATTGACCTATTTTGCATTCCAGAAGAGTGACCAAAATGGTTAAGTTTCTATGAGCCATAGGTAGAGTATTAAAGAAATCTCTCAATGGGCAAGTCTCTCAATGCATAGCTAAAGTGCAGGGGATGGTCGAAAAGGAAAAAGTAGACTTCTAGATATTCTAATAGGAGATGAGGTGCCCAGGTGCCCCATTCAATAACTTTTAGTTGCTTGATGATGAATTTGAGGAATTATATGATAAAGAGGTGGATTCTGACAACACAAATCTTGAGACAAACCATGAAATGGATGAGGAACAAGTTCCACCTCAAGCTTCTAGACCTCAAGAATGTGAAAACTAGAGAGACTCGAGGAAAAGGGATTCACAAGTTTCCTCCACCTCCAGCACCTAAAGTAAAGGAAAGAGGACCCAAAGGTCTCCAAGAGGATCCACAACGGCCACTAAAGGCCAAGTTTCAGAGGAATCTATATCCATAGGATCAAAACATGCTAGTTCTAGTCATACAAAGTGAAGAAGGATCCAAGATCTGGGTGCCCCTGATGTATTGGTCTAACAAGAAGAAGAAGTGGAGTCCATCTTGCAAAATGTTTCATACACTATGGCTCCAACAAGTTTTTCTCTCCTTCTTCCTATTTTTGCATCTTTGGTCAATCCCTTACCTCCTCCCATGGAAAGGACTCCTCCATCCTCAGATCCCAAATTGGTAATATTGAATCCACCCCTACCATTTTCAATGATCCCACTGAAACCACCTCACATGTCAAAGGATCATCATCCTCTATGGCCATTGTTGTGGACATCATTAATTTCCTTGTCAAGGGCCCCTATTGAAATAGCTAAAACCATCACTTTACCTATAACTCCCAGTCCATCTACTTGTGGGAAGGTACCTCTCCATTAGCCTATTTCTATGTTTACCCCTACTAGTTTTCCCTTGCTCAATTTGGTGTTCCTCCCTTTCCCATGATTACACTGCCTTTTGTGTCCCCTCATACTCACACATCTGAAGTTTCCCCTATCATCACCCTTTTCAGACTACATCCTTATGCTTCCATTGTAGTACAAAGTGTTGATGTCCCTCAGACTCTTTAGGGTCATTTTGATGCTACCAAACAAGCCCAAAAGACCAACAAGCAGAAAATATTACTAAAAAATTCCAAGAAGCCCGCTACAAAGAAGATTGAAGCATGCTTCAATGAAGAGTAGAACTCTCTACTTATTACTACCATGAAGCTGCTCATTTCAAAGCCTAAAAGGAAAATGCAAATGGTGGACTATGACATTCATGTTGTGGGCCTGGACTTGAATGAAACTTGATTGCATGACAAAGTGGTGTTGGTGATTTTTCCAATAGAACCAAGAAATTCCCTAAAAAGTAGCCAACTCTTATTATGAAGAACTACAAGCTTAGTGGCCAACACAATGAGCATAGGATTTTGTAATCCTTAACTCCTTCACTTCAGGCTCTGTGAGAAATGGGAGTTTGATCGCAATTGTGCTTTCAGATAATGTATTTGATTTGTAACACATTTATACATAGATTGATTCCTACTTGTTGCAAATAAAGTCTACCTCATTGAAGATCTAGAAAATATTCAAGTGAGAAACTAGCTATTTGCTAGGAATTGGGGATAATTCCTCCTATATTTAAAAATCCTTGGAAAGACTTTTTATTTTTCATGTTGTCTTATCTTAAGTCTAGGCCTAGGAACACTATCTGTTCATTCTATGCAATATTTTCTAACAAAGTGACCAGTGTCTCATCAATTGGAGAAACAGAGTCAAATATCTAAGGATCAGTAATTTACAAATTACTCATTTAAATAATAAATGGACTATCTTCATACTGCTTTACATTTATGATAACTATTTGTGCAAGAAACATTTACTTCTTAGCAATCCTAAGCCATTCCTTACAAATTTTATAACCTTATTCAAGCATTTTTAATTAACTCCTTGAATTAAAGCTGAAAATAGAGTAATACATTCAAATGAAATATTTGAAGACAAATGATAACACCATTAGTATTCTCATTCATAACTCATAAAGAATATACATAGGAGAGTATTTTCTTCCAAACTAATATTTGTTTTCATATAAGTAATCTCTATAAAACATATTTGATATTACAACATATATGATCTCACATCCAAAACAAACTACTAGTCTATTTCCAGCATTCTATTCTAAGTGCCTTTCCTAAACTTAGTTTTCACCTAGAACCCTATTGAGAATTTGGAATCTAACCCTATGTAATAAGCCCTCAAATCCATTTTATATAATAAGGGAGAAACAAACGTCAAGCTTAATTACACTTACATTTCATTTCATTGGCAATAGAATTCAAGATATTCTTAGTTTGTTACATGTAATCATCTAAGGAAAATGGAAGAGTAAAATACCATATACCATATTCTCTAAATGAAGACACACCAACTCCTCAAAAAGGAAAATTTTGTTGTAACCATGTTGAATTGTCATCCTTGTTGACCAAATAATATTCTCCACTAGCAACTCCAACATAAACTAATATATCATCTGGAAACAATATGCAGGCCACCAAAAATGTGCAACCTAGGATTTCCTTTCTTCACTAGCCTGGAAAGCTTCCAATTTAGCATGTGAACCAAGAAATCACATGAACTCTAAATTGAGTCCTCTAGGAAAATGAACCGTGGTTTCATCAAAAAAAATGGGGCATAGTCATTACTCTTAGTCATCAACCTCAGAGGATACTTGCCCATATTTTTCTCATAGTGGAAATGGTGGAACCATTATCCCTTCCTTGTTAGAAATTCCAAAAGGTATTGGGGAAGGAAGATAATGATCATAACCCAGATTAGTGTCACCCTCACTCTTTGAAGGGTTATTAGTAGCCTTATTAGGGTAGCTATGTTCTCCCATGTGAGCTTCATGGTGCTTGCACTTTTTCGTTAATTTCTTCTCATGCTCTACCATCCTTTTCCCTTTGAATTTAACCACCTCGCTTGAACTAATTTGGTTCTGTAACTTCGATAATTACTCATGACACCATACTCTTCAAATTCCCTATCACAATCCACTATTTGGCTTGTTAGGAACTCCTTGTGTCGCAACTTCATCCTCAAGGGAATTTTCCTTAGAATTATGTGAATTTCATCCCTCAGATTCTTGAACCATCATGGCAGACTTACTTGCCTTCACCTTTCTTCTTCAGGAAGATTAATACCCACACACTCATTACTAGTGCCTTTCCTTACACTTACTACAAATCATGATGAAAATAAACAATAGGTGAGCTACATTAAATAGATGATTTGGAGTATGCAAATATCAATGATTCAGAAAATATTCAAGTGAGTGAGTTAATAACTAAACAATTCATCTTTGAAAATAGGTCATCGATCTTAAAGCATTTAAAACTTCATGCACAATGATCGAGGTATTCTTTTTTGGCCTTTATCAACTTGTTCTTAGAAATCAATGATGCTAGCTTAAATGCTACCATGTTTCTTGAAAATTAGATATGGTTTGCTAATTAGCATGTATTACCAACCTAATATGTGCTTTCTTTAATATTGGTGTAGTACACAAGACTAGTTCTTTTGAGAGGGAAACTTTCTCCATATGTTTCATCGCTTCATCACTGAACTTCCCCAAACTTTGGAGTGTTATTAGTGATGATATTCAGTCCATTGGATCATCCTACTTTAAAATTTTATCAACAGTTCCTCAGTCCTCTAACTGCTTTCCTTTTGATTTATGCTAAATCTTCAGGATTTTTCCACATTGTTCCTTCCTATGATGGTTATTGCCTATCATTGATTTCCTTCATCCTCACCCAGCTCCATTAGCAATGTAAATATCCTTGTGATGATCTTTAGCCCTTGGTGTAGTAGTCTCACTTTTGGTTACATTTGTCCCTTCATCACACATCACTAATTCGAACTTTGCACCAAGGCTTCTATCAGCTAGGGAAGATGTTGTGGAGGCACTAGATTTTGATAGGTACAACCTACAGAAAGTAAATGGCACAAAAACATCACTCATAGGATCATATGAAATTAGCGAAAGAAAAACCTTTTAGAGGACACCCATTGCTTATCACTAATTCAAACTTCAAGTTTTGAAATGAATCCGCGATGAGTGATATAACATAAGGCCTCTGTTCATTGCTAATTCTCCTCATATATTTTGCAAGCATTAGTGATGAGAGGATTTACAACATTTATAATGTCCTTTACATATAGCTAATGTGAGAATTACATTCAAAATATATTCACGATCACACAATATCACATCATATCGCTCATCTCTACTTCAAGTTTATCTTCTCAATGGTCATCTACGATGAGTGATAAGAACACAAGGCTAAAAGCATCGCTCATCGCTATTAAAAATTTGAAGGCTCAAAATCCATTAGTGATGAGTGACATCAATGGAAGGAATCGTTCCATCACTCGTTGCTAATTCAAGGTGTAAACCGAGAATAAATCAGGGATGAGTGATACAGCTATAAGGGCCATCGGGACTTAAGTGGAAACTTTTCAAGCATGTGCTCATAAGTTTTTCTAAATGAGGGGACTTCATTAAGATGACATTAGAGTAATAGGCTTAATATTTTTCAACTAGTGTAATATGAAGGATATAAAATAAAATAAAATAAAAGTCCTAGACCTAGGCTTCAAGGGAGTGGTTACTAGATGATAATGAATGAGATAAGATATTTTTAAAAATGACTGGCAATGGGTGATATGGGGTCAATGAACAAATAGAACCCTATGAGTATTCATAATGAATAAAACCTTAAACCCTCAAGATAACAACCTTTCATCTTAATGTAATAAGGGTTTAAGATGAAACAAGAATTTTTTTAAGGGTTCCATCAGTGGCTCTAGCTAGGGACACATGGCTCTTGTAGGCATTGAGAGATCTCATAATTTTAGGTGAAGTATACTAGGCACAAGAACAAAACCAAAGAAACAAAATATGTACAAGATATACACAGGCCAAAAAGACCTAAAAAGGGAGATCCAATCTCCACCCAACAAACATGAAAATTTTCCTAAAGATGCAAATTGTAGTATACACCCTTAAATTTAACTAGGTTGTATTCTTCTAATTGGTGGTACTAGGCCACAAAAAACTTGGGTAAGGTTCTACCTCTATCAAAAACCAGTCTCTTAAAAGAACTGATGTCTTTCCATCCATATTTTCCCCTGTTGTACCACTAGAGTAAGAGCAATTTTAGTCCTGCCAAAACAAATGTTAGGCCTCCTCTAAACAAGTGAGAATTTTCCTGATCACAATTATTGATATCAACGTCTCACAACCCTTTTGATTATAACATTTCTAGTGTAATCCTTGTCATTTTGTGTTATATAATCAAGCATAAACTAAAGAATTTTATTATTACATGACACATATGTATTATTCTTATGACATAAAACATGTTCATAATGAAAATAACATTCCTTGTTATTCATCTCATTACCATGTTTTATCAAAATACCTCCCAACTATACTAGAAACTGAAAACATTCATACTCTTTGATGTAGCTGGCATTTTGATACTCAACCTTTCCTGCAACACCTGTATCAAATGTAAAACAATCATATGTAATGCGTTCAAGGAACTCATCAATGTGTTGCTCTATTTTCTTATAGTCAAACTCTAACTCTATTTGAGAGGCATCATCAGAATCCTTGGAAAAAATTGGATTATCTCTACACCAATAAGGATCATTTCTCTTTTTTGTGAAGATGGAGGCTCATCAAACAATGGGTTTTCTATTACATTCATTCTTGAGATACAAGCCTCATTTTTCTTAGCATAGAAGTTTACTTCCTTCAATTCATCATTTATCCCATCATCATTACTACAACAAGAAGGCTCATCAATATTGCAACTATGTTTAGAATTATCAAACTAAATGCTTAGTCTTACTTCTTCCATAGGAACAAAAGTACTAGAATCATCACAAGAGTTGAAACCATTCATTTCATTTGCTCCATTCGAAAATTTACCTTCAATTTTTTCTCTACTTTCTTCTTCTTCATGGGATATCTCACTACTTGAATTATGCAAATTTAATCCCTCATATTCTTGAACCGTCATGGCATACTTACTTTTATTCACCTTTCTTCTTCAGGAAGATTAATACCCACACACTCGTTACATAACCTTTTCCTTACACTTACTGCCAATCATGATGAAAATAAACAATAGTGAGTTGCATTAAATAGATGATTTAGAGTATGCGGATATCAATGATTCATAAAATCTTCAATCGAGCAAATTAATAACTGAACAATTCATCTTTCAATCTAGGCCATCAATCTTTAAGAATTTAAAACATCATCCATGGTGATCGAGGTCTCATTTTCTGGCCTTTATCTACTCGTTCTTAGAAATCAGCGATACTAGCTCAAATGCTACCATGTTCCTTGAAAATTAGATCCAATTTTCCAATTAGCACATATCACCAACCTAATCCATGCTTTCATTAATATTGACAAAGCACATAAAAGTATTTCTTCTGAGAGGGAAAATTTCTCCATACATTTCATTGCTTCATCGTTGAACTTCCCCAAATTTTGGGGTGTTATTAGTGATGATCTTCAGTCCATTAGATCATCTTGCTTTAAAATTTTATCAACAATTCCTCAATTCTCTCACTGCTTTCCTTTTGCTTTATGCTAAATCTTTAGGATTTTTCCACGTTGTTCCTTCCTATGATGGTTTTTTCCCATCACTAATTTACTTCATCCTCACTCTATTAGCAATGTAAACATCCCTGTGATGATCTTTAGCCCCTGGTCTAGTAGTTTGACCTTTGGTCACATTTGTCCCTTCATCGTGCATTGCTAATTCAAACTTCACACCGAGGCTTCTATCGATGAGGTAAGATGTTGTGGAGGCACTAGATTTAGATACATACAACCTGCGCAAAGTAAATGGGAAAAAAAATCACTCATAGGATCATATCAAATTAGTGAAAGAAAAACCTTTTAGAGGACACCCATCGCTTATTGCTAATTCAAACTTCAAGTTATGAAATGAATCTTCCATGAGTGATATAACATAAGACCTCTGTTTATTGCTAATTATCCTCATATATTTTGCAAGAAATCAATGATGAGAGGATTTACAACATTTATAAAGTCCATCACATATCGCTAATGTGAGAATTACATTCAAAATATATTTGTGATCATGTAATATCACATCATATTGCTCATTGCTACTTCAAGTTTATCTTCTCAATGGCCATCTGTGATGAGCGATGAGAACAAAAGGCTAAAAGCATCACTCATCACTATTAAAAATTTGAAGGCTCAAAAGCCATTAGTGATGAGTGACATTAATGGAAGTCATCATTCCATCACTTGTCACTAATTCAAGGTGTAAACCTATGAATAAATTAACAATGAGTGATACAGATATGAGGGCCATCGAGACTTAAGTGGAAACTTTTTAGGCACATTCTCATATGTTTTTATACAAGAGGGGATGTCATTACGATAGCATGAGAGTAATAGGCTTAAGATTTTTCAAATGGTGAAATATGAAGGATATAAAAGCCAAAAGATCACTTATCCAATCTTTATAAAATAAAAGACATGAACCAAGGCTTCAAGGGAGCAGTTAGTAGATGATAGTTAATGGCATAAGATATTTTTTAAAATGACTGGAAATGGGTGATAAGGAGGCAATGACCAAATGGAACCTTGTGAATATTTATAACCAATAAAAATTTAAACCCTCAAGATAACAACTTTTCATCTTAATGCAATAAGGGTTTGAGATGGAACAATAAATTTTTTGAGGGTTCCACTAGTGGCTTTGGTTGGGGACACATGCCTCTTGTAGGCATGGTGAGATATCATAATTTTAGATGAAGCAGACAAGGAACAAGAAAAAAAAAAAAGAAACAACATATGTACAAGATGTTGGATGTTGTGGTTGTGTTGCTTATATGTGGTTGTCATTGATGTTAACACTATTAGCATTGATGTATTGGAGGCTGTGTATGTTGAGCATATTGAGAAAATTATTAAAGAAAGAGTTGCAAGTTGATAGAGGTGTAATCAGGTTCATGATGGTGTCATGCTTTGTACATGGATGACCAGACATTGTGGACTAAATGGTTTATTGTTGAGTGTATCTAGTTTATCCACCTAAAGTTTTAGAGATCCACACGAAGATTTGATCATGTTATGAACAATTATGTTCTGATAGTTTTTATGTGGCTTTAGTTAGTGTTCCTAATTGAAGTTGATGTGATTCTATTAGAAACCAAGATATGAAATGCAAACTAGAAAATAGCTTTCCACAAAGAGAAAAACAAAAAAGCAGAGAGATTGCATAAAGATGTGCAAATTGATATATTCCAAGTACAATAATTACAAGATGTAATTCTCTTTATAAAAGAAAAGATGCATAAACCTAATCTTATCTTGAGCAAAAAGATAGCTCAACAGGATAAGGATAACAACCTATAACCTAGGAATCAAATAAAGCCTAAGTAAACTTATGGAAAGTGTAATTAAATAATTAATTACATCAACATCCCCCCATAAGTACAACTTAGGGAGAACCAGATTATTATACAAATGATGTGAGATGGGTCCCGGCAACAAAGGCCTAATTAGGTACCCATTTACAAATGGAAAGAGAGATAAAACCTAGTGTAAAAACCCCCCCTCAATGAGATGAACTACTGTAAAGAATCACTAGAAGAACTCTGATGAAGCAACACTGGAACCCCAAATCCGGCAAGCAAGGAAAGATACCTCTATTCGCAAGAACCATAACAAAATCACAAATGCAATAGCAGAACCAATTCCAAGGAACACTAGAAACTCACATATTGGATCAACCCTAGAATCTGTAAGCAATAGTACATGAAATAAATGAAGCGACCCATAATGATAACAAAATCTAGAAGTTGTGTCCTCGAAGCCAATGCCAAACTGAAACTAAAATTGCCCCATAAGATGAGTAACATCAAGATTCTGGAACATTAACCATAAAAACATGGACCTCAAACTAAGAAGGATCTAAACCAATGCGGACCCAGAAACATAAACTCCCAATCTAAAGTGTGAACTGATGCGAACCAATGATGTCTCTAACTAAGCAAGAAATAGGAAACCATACAAACTCATGCAAGTTGTCACCAATATGAAAGTGTGATGCAAGAACCCCCTCTGTAATGGAAATTTATATCAATTCATTATTACAACACCCAATGATTGCAAAAGGAGAGCATGGAGAAATTATAGAAATGAAAGTGAAAATGAAAACCTAGTGCACGAAACAAAAAACTAATGAATGCACAAAATAAGGTACACATATTCTAAAAAGGACCTCAAATCTACATAGAGGCTGGAACCAGCTTTCCGATGCTGCTTGAATCACAAAAAATGGATAAGCAAGTCAAAATATATGTCTCCCAAAGTGGAAACAATAGCATCTGACTTGCAAGGAAGAAAAAAAAATAAAAAAAGAAAAACCAAAAAATCACACATGCACCATTGCGTAGAGCATCAAAACAACTTTCCAACAATATCTCATTTACAAAAAAACAACACCGTATGCCCAAGTTACGCCAAAAAGAAAAAAAGGCCTATAAAGAGACCCTTCGAAGGCTAAACAGGGGAAAAATATTAGCACCTTTGTCTTTAGCTCCTGGGCACTCATATGATTATTCGTGGGGCCTGCAGAGAAAGGGCCAATGGGGGCTAAATCCCAGGCAAGTGGTCCCCAATAGCACCTTGGCTGGTTGGCGGGTGCTAGCTGCTAGGTTAAGATTGCCAATATGACCTACTATTGGTGGATGAAGCCCTCGAGGGCTGATTGTCAGCGGAGCAGGGGTGAAAGGGAGCATCGCTGGAGGAGCAAAAGAAACCGTTGCTGCTAGCAATGGAAGCAGTGGCCACCGGTTGGTGGGAGGGTGGTGACCTCCTTTATAATAGGTCGCACAGGGATTCCTGCATTTTTTTTTAATTATTATTATTATTATTTTTTTTGAAAATGTTGCCTCAAAAACTGTGCCTGGGGGCTGTACAACCCTTGGGTAAAAAATGTGTTGCCTCTCCAGTCGACTATGTCCAAATTGGACAAACTTTATATGAAAATAGAGGTTTTTGGGTGTTGCAAATCCAATGGAAAGGTTTGTTTTGGTCCAAAGTGCCCAAAAAAATAGTTGACCCCTAGATCTATTAGAAAAATCATTGAGCTTGAAACCCTCATAGATCTAGCAAACAATGACCAAAATGAATGAAATAAAAGCCATTTCTGACTTTTTCCAGTGCTCTGAATCCAATGGAAAACCCCAAACTAATCCAAGATGCTCCATAAAGATGCTCAAGTTATGAAACCCTCCAGGGACCTTGAATGAGCTCTATAATGTATTCCTCCAAAAAAGCTAAGAAGGGGTTACAAATCAAGGCTCTGATACCATGATAGAAACCAAGATCTGAAATGCAAACCAGAAAATAACCTTCCACAAAGAGAAAAAAAAGTAGAGAGATTGCATGAAGATGTGCAAATTGATATATTCAAAGTAAAATAATTACAAGATATAATTTGCTTTATAAAAGAAAAGATGCATAAACCTAATCTTATCTTGAGCAAAAAGATAGCTCAACAAGATAAGGATAACAACCTATAACCTAGGAATTAAACAATGCCTAAGTAAACTTATGTAAAGTGTAATTAAATAATTAATTACACCAACATATTTTAGTAAATTTAGTTGTTGTGGATGCTTCTCTGATGTTTCCTAATGCTCATGGATGTTTTTAGATTGTGCTCTATCTTTGTTGCATGTCCACATTGATTGAAGTGCTCGTGGTCTATGATTTTGTCTTACATGTTTGGTTTTTCATGTTCTTGGCTGACATGGTGGTTGTAATGCATAGTGGATCCTCGAAGATTAAAATTTGAATGTTTGGTGTGCTCAAAGATATTGTTTTAGGTCTTCATTATGTTGTGGCTGATGGTGTTTCATTCGCATTGAAAATTCATTTGTAAATTTGGGTCGACATTGTGTATATGTTTTATATTTCCATATTTCATTTTGGCTAACAAATTTGTTGATGTAATTCCATGAATTAGATATATAAGAGTGATTGTTTGAGTGAAGTGATGTGTGAATAAGTACGAATTTGTGCTACAGAAAGTGCAATTGTGTGCATATTTTCCTAGTCATTCGATTGCAAAGCAGAGTGCGAAGAAGTTTGAGTGAAGTTTAAAAAGTTTGAATATTCTATGAAAAATTATTCACCCCCCTCTCAGTTGTTTGTCCTTGTTTTACTAAAATTTGGTATCAAAGCAGGTTCCTCTAAAGAAGTTTAAAAGCTTGAGGTGATCCAAGATGACATCATACAAGAAGGACAGTCCTATATTCGATGGAACAAACTACTCTCTGTCAAAAGCTAGATTGGAATATCATTTGAGATGTATTGGTGAACCCTTCTGGAAGATTACAAAGAACAAATATGTTATTCCTCAGAATGGTCCTTCCACTCTTGATTAGATTAAAGAGGCTGAGATTAACATCAAGGCCATTGAAGCACTATTAAGTTCTCTAACAGATTCAGAGATGACAAATGTGATGGATTTGAAGATATCTCATGAGATCTAGAAGAAGTTGGAGACTTTGTATGAAGGAGATGAACTTGTGAAGGTTGCTAAGCTAAAGAGTCTGAAAGGCAAGTATGAATCTTTGGAGATGGGTGAAGATGAAAATATTTGTTCTTTTATGTAAAGAGAAAATGAACTTGTGATGGGTATTAGATGTGTTGGGGGTGCCTTGGTTGAACAAGAAATTGTAGCTAAAGTGCTAAGATCATTTCCTCCATCTTACAAATTGATGGCTCATGCTATTGAAGAGATTAGAATGGTAACAAATGTGATAAGAGATACACTGATTGGTCAGCTTGTTTCCATTGAGCTGAGTGAATTTGGTGAATCTATCCATAAGACTGAATTTGCATTTAAATCCTCTATATCTAGAAGAAACAAGAAAAGATATAATCTAGGAGAGAGTTCAAGAAAGACATTCAAGTATAAGGAAGAGATAAAATAGCTTGAAGATGAAGAAAGAGAGGTAGAAGAGTTGGAAGCACTAATTTTGAAAAGAGAAGCTGGAGGAAAAGGTAAGTACAAAGGAGAATTTCCTATTAAATGTTTTTCCTACTGGAAAATAGTTTATTTTTCTTCAAGGTGTCCTGAAAGAGTTCCTAGGTCCAAACCTAACAAACCTAGATTTCAAAATAGATGTTATTATGCTAAAGAAGGTGTTACAGATGAAGAATCTAATAAGGAGAATGGAAAAGAGGATGAATGGGTTTTCATTGCTATTAAGGAAAATGGTCCGGTGGCTACCGAATTTTCTAATAATAAAAATGCTGAGAAAGTTTTGTAGCTTGAATTGAAGAAAAGGATGAGTGGGTTATTGATAGCAAATGCTCACATCAAAATACTGGTGACAAAAGAAAATTTTTAAGTCTAGAAAAATATGATCATGGGGTTGTAAGATTTGGAGATAACAATGTTGGTGTGATTTCTGGCAGAGGATCTATTTTTCTTGGTGGTAAACATAACACTGATGATGTCCTGTATGTTGAAGGCTTGAAGCATAATCTTTTGAGTATTGGATAGATGGTGGAAAAGTTTTATAATATTTAGTTCAAAGATGGAAAGTGTAGGATACTTGGAAGTTCTAAAAATGTAATTGCTTCAAGTATAAAGAAAAGAGGTAACATTTTTCACCTGAGTGCTACTAGTGAAATTTGCTTAATTTCTCAAGTAGATGAAAGCTAGTTATTGCATAGGAGGCTATGTCATGTGAATTTTGATAGCATTGTCAAGGTAAGCTCCACTCAAGTAGTAAAAAAACTACCTAAGATGGTGAAGGCTACTAACACAATATGCAAAGAATGTCAAATGGGAAAGTATACTAGAGTTTATTTTTGGAGCAAACAACATCATTCTAATGGAATACTGGAGCTAGTGCATATTGATCTATGCAGTCCCTCTAGAGTCAAAAGTCTATAAGGAGAAAGGTACTTTATTTTGCTTATTGATGATTACTCTAGGATGATATGGGTTGCTTTCTTAACAGAAAAATGTGAAGCATTAGAGAAGTTAAAAAGTTTCAAAGCTATGGTAGAGAATGAGATAGGCTTGAATATCAAATGCTTAAGATCAGAAAGAAGTGGTGAGTTCACTTCCTAGGAGATCAACTCTTTCTGTGAAGAGCATGGAATCAAAATAAAATTATCTACTCCTCGGACCCCTCAATAGAATAAAGTTATAGAGAGAAAGAATAGAACAATTTTGGATGCTGCCAGAACTATGATGTTGGAAGGAAACATTCCTCACATCTATTTGAGAGAAGCTGTAACCACTACTATGTGCACTCTTAACCAAGTAAATTGCAATGGTATTTCTGGTAAGACTCTTTTTGAGTTGTGGTTTGGTTATAAGCCTACTATTAAATATTTCAAGATCTTTGGAAGTAAGTGTTATATAAAGAGAGATGAATACATAGGCAAGTTCGATGTAAGGAGTGGTGAAAGAATCTTTCTGGGTTATTCTACTAAAAGCAAAGCCTATCCATGCTATAATAGAAGATTGAGAGAAATGGTTGAAAGTGCAATGTTAGGGTTGATGAGGACTCTGCTAGATCATATAGATATTGTGGATATGATTTTTATGACCAACAAGATAGTACAAACAAAGGAAAGAATGCTCAAACATAGAATCAAGTTCAATTTTTTCTAATAAATCAAGAATGTCAGGAAGGAGAGACTTGTGGAAGTGCAGAAGAGAGAACATATGAACCAGAAGAGTGAGAGAATCCCAAAGTTCTTAGGTATGTGAAGTTAAATAATTTTGAAGACCATATCATAGGAGATAAGAATAAAGGTGTGCATACTAGAAGAGGGATTGCAGAAGAATATTGCCTAATTTCCAAGGCAGAGCCTAACAATATCAATGAAGCTTGTAATGATGAACACTAGAAGGAAGAAATCAAGGAAGAGTTTATACAAATAGAAAAGAATGATACATGGATTATTGTTCCCAAACCTAAAGATAAAAATTCCATTGGAACCTAATGGGCCTTTCGAAATAAGTTGAATGAACAAGGTAAAGTGATTTGAAATAAGGCAAGACAAGTATGTAAAGGGTATTCACAGATGGAAGGTATTGATTTTGAAGAAACCTTTTCCCCTATTGCCAGAATTGAAGTTGTAAGATTATTTCTTCCTTATGTTGCATATAAGAACTAAAAAAATTATCAAATGGATGTAAAGTAAACCTTTCTAAATGGTGAGCTAGAAGAATAGGTATATGTTGAGCAATCAGATGGTTTTCAACTAGCTGATAAGGAAGACATGGTTTTTCAATTGAAGAAAGTATGGAATCAAGCAAGCCCCTAGAGCCTAGTATGCTAGACTAGATAAGTACTTGTTGAAGCTTGGATTCAATAAAGGTACTATTGAAAATAATTTGTATTTTAAGATGGATAATGATAAAGAGTTGATTATTGAATTCTTTGTTGATGACATTAGTTTTAGAGGTGATGATGATTTATGTATGAAGTTTTTTGATGAAATGAAAAGTGAATTTGAAATGTGTATGATTGGAGAGATGAAGTTCTTTATGGGATTGCAAATCACTCAGTTAGATATAGGATTTCTTATATCTTAGTCCAAATATGTGAGAGAATTACTAAAGAAATTTGGCATGGAAGAATCAAAGCCTATTGGTACACCCAAGGTAACTGGATGCAAGTTAATATAGAATGATGATTCTCCTAAGGAAAATCAAACAAGATATAGGTCAATGATTGGTGGATTGCTCTACTTGACTCAAACCAGACCATAAATCATGAATGTTGTATGTATGGTTGCTAGATATCAAGTTAATCCAAAAGAATTTCATGTGACTACTATAAAGAGAATTTTCAAATACCTAAAAGGAATGGTTGATTTTTGGCTTTGGTATTGTAAAGATGATGATCTTACCTTGAGTTCCTATACTAATGTGGATTGGGTAGAAGATGTGGATGATAGGAAAAGCACTAGTGGTGGTGCCTTCTTCTTGGCAAAGTAAAAAGAAAATTTTCATTTCCCTATCTACTACTGAGGCAAAGTATATTGTTGTTGCCAATAATTGTACTCAAGTGTTATGGATGTAACAAATGTTGAAGGATATCAGAGTGTTATATGATGATCCTATTGCCATATACTATGACAATTCAAGTGCAATAAACATATTGAAGAATCCAGTGCTAGACACTAAGACAAAGCATATATCAATCAAGTTTCACTTTTTGAGAGAGAAAGTGAGTGAGAAAGAAGTGACAATGGAGTATGTGCCTACCAAAGAAAAAATTGCAAACATTTTCTCCAAGTCATTGCAAAAGGATACCTTTGAGTATCTCAAAGCGATGCTAGGGGTAATTACCCCCCTAATAAGAACTAATGATGCATTTGCATGCATCAATCTGTGTGCTTCATAGCTCTATCCTAATTCAGATTAATGTTTACATGGCTACTACTCAAGGGGAGTAGTCAACTATGTAGATATGTGGTTCAGAGCTTCTATGTGGAAATATAATTCTTATCTTTACCATTGATGTCAAAGGGGGAGAAAAGTAATGTGAAAAATAGAATGAGGTGAAGAGTCATGAGGAAGAACAGAGTCATAATCTAAGGGGGAGTAAGTGTTGATTGAGAGTTACATTGATGGTGTTTTCCAAATCATGTGTTGCCATCAATTTCAAAGGGGGAGATTGTTGGATGTTGTGGTTGTGTTGTTGATATTTGGTTGTCATTGATGTCAACACTATTAGTATTGATGTATTGGAGGTTGTCTATGTCAAGGATATTGAGAAAATTATTGAAGAAAGAGTTGTAGGTTGACAAAGGTACAATGAAGTTCATGATGGTTTCTTTCTTTGTATGTTGATGATCAGATATTGTGGAATAAACGGTTTATTGTTGAGTGTTTTTAGTTTATCCACCAAAAGTTTCTAAGATCCATGTGAAGATTTGATCATGTTATGAACAGTTGTGTTTTGAAAAATTTTCTATGGCTTTAGTTAGTGTTTCTGATTGAAGTTGGTGTGATTCTAGTAAGTTAAGTTGCTAGGGATGCTTCTCTGATGTTTCATGATGCTCATGGATATTTATGTATTGTGGTCTATCATTGTTGCATGTCTATGTTGATTAGAGTACTAGTGGTTCGTGATTTTTCCTTACATCTTCATTTTATCATGTTCTTGGCTAACATGGTGGTTGTAACGTGTTGTGCATCCTCAAAGATTCAAATTTGAATGTTTGGGATGCTCGAGGATATTTTTTTAGGTCTTCATTATATTGTGGCTGACAGTGTTTGATTCACATTGAAAATTCATTTGTAAATTTGGGCCAACATTGTGTATATGTTTTATATTTGCATATTTCCTTTTGGCAAAGAAATTTGTTGATGTAATTCCATGAAGTGGATATATAAGAGTGATTGTTTGAGAAAATTGACGTGTGCATAAGTACAAATGTGTGCTAGAGAAAATGCAAGTGTGCACATAGTATTCTAAGCATTTGATTACAGAGCAGAGAGTGAATAATTTTGAGTGAAGTGTGAAGGATTGTTTATGTGCTTAACCAGAACTATAATAAGGATTTTGTAGAAGCTAATTTATGAGTTCATACCCTATGGATCTAATCCAAATCTCTGTAAGATAGTGTGTCTTCTTTAGGTAGTGAGCCCTCTTGTATTTGAGTAGTGAGCTCTAGGCAATGTGCCTAAATGCATGTGCATTCCCATTATTCATCTTTATACTTTTAATAGGGTATAATATTGTGGACTGAGATTAAGTTAAGTTTTAAAAGTTTTAATATTTTGTGACAACTGATTCACCCCCTCGCTCTTAGTTGTCTATCCTTGATTTTCCAACACAAGATATACATAGCCCTAAAAGACTTGAAAAGGGAGATCGAATCTCCACCCAATGAACATGAATTTTTTCCTAAAGATGGAAATTCTAGTACGCACCCTTTAGTTTAACTAGGTTGTATTCTTTTGATTGGTGGTAGTAGGCCACAAAACCCCTGGGTAAGGTTCTACCTCTATCAAAGATTGGTCTCTTAAAAGAACTGATGTCTTTCCATCCACATTTTCCCTTGTTGTACCACTGAAGTAAGAGAAATTTTAGTCCTACCAAAACAAATGTCAGGCCTCCTCTAAACAAGTGAGCATTTTCCTGATCACAATTATTGATATCAACATTTCTCACAACTCTTTTGAGTATAACATTGCCAGTGTAATCCCTGTCACTCTATGTTATATAATTAGGCATAAAATGAAGAATTTTATTATTACATGACATATATGTGTTATTCTTATGACATATAACATGTTCATAATGAAAATATCTTTCCTTTTTATTCATCTCATTGCCATGTATTATCAAAATACCTCCCAACTATACTGGAAACTGGAAAACATTCATACTCTTTCATGTAGCTAGAATTTTGATACTCAACCTTGTCTACAATACCTAAATCAAGAGAAAAAAAATCATATTTAATTCCTTCAAGGAACTCATCAATGTGTTGCTCTATTTTCTTATAGTCAAACTCTAACTTTGTTTTAGATGCATCATCAAAATCCTTGGCAAAAAGTGGATTATCTCTACACCAATAAGAATCATTTCTCATTTCTAGTGAAGATGGAGGTTTATCAAACAATGGGTTTTATATTACATTCATTCTTGATATGCAAGCCTCAACTTTCTCAACATGGAATTTTACTCCCTTCAAGTCATCACTTATGCCATCATCATTACTATAGCAAGAAGGCTCATCAATATTGCAACTATGTTTAGAATTATCAAACTGAATGCTTAGTCTTACTTCTTCCATAGGAACAAAAGTACTAGAATCATCAAAAGAGTTGAAACCATTCATTTCATTTGCTCCATTGGAATATTTACCTTTAATTTCTACTTTACTTTCTTCTTCTTCATGGGATATCTCACTACTTGACTCATATAGAGCAGCAAAATTAATATCATTGCAATTTGAAAACATGATAATTTCTTGATGATATGTTTGGGGCTTTATGAGATCGGTATTATAGAATGTTGTGTAAGTTGAAACAATAGGGGTGAAAATGTTCTGAAATTATTTTTTAACTTTTGACTTACACCTTTTATCAACATTTGTTATTTTATGGTGATAAACACTTGTATTTAAATGCCCCCTATGCATTCCATAATTTAGGTTGTTTTCAATGCTCATGGCTATCCCATAGGCTTGATGTAGGGTTTTGGGATCCTTATCCCTTAGTAGGTAACTCATCTTATTATCAAAAGCTACCAAATAAAAAACCAAACACACTGCATCACTTAGGTCCAAAACATCAAGAATGTACCTTAATGTTTTAGCAAATCTTTGGTTAAATGTTGGGACTAACTCATCCTCCTCTTTCTTAATGTTCATAAATTTATTGAGCAAATAAATAGCACTAATTCTTTCACCAAACTACTCCATGAATACTACTTTGAACTCATTCCAAGAATGGACAGAGCATACTAGTAAATTAGAGAACCAATCTCTTGAATCTCCTTTTAGAAACTGAACAAATAGCCTCATGATCACATCCTTATGATCCATCTCATATTCATCAATTCAATTATTGAACTCTTGTAGATGCTTACTTGTTGATTCAAACTTTGTACCACTGAACTTTGGTAGTTCATTTCTAATTTTAGATGGAATAACATTTGGGTAACCACAAATGCCATCGAAATTTATGGTTGTGTACCTTTTAATGCTGAAACTTATTTTATTACGTGACAAAGGTTGAACACTATGCATTGTTATATTTGGGTCTACATAGGGACCATAGGTTGATGATACATTTTCTTATAGTTGTATAAGCCTTTTTACACTATGCAATTACACTAGGCAACTCAAATTTCTTTCACAACTTGATCTTAAGCTCTTACAATGCAAATTTCATCTCTACTTGCTCATGATCATCTAAAATCATATTACACGCTTCATTTCACAATAGATATTTCAAATTTATAACTTGGAAGCATGTAAAATGATACCATTATTCCCTTCCTTAGTGCTTTACCACCAAATAGGGAATCAAATTTTTACAAAACTTTACAATTATGGTTTTCACATATAGATTTTTCTTTCTTGAAAACCAAAAACTAAAGAATAACTAGATATGTTGTAGCAAAGAGTCCTTCCCGACTAGAAATAGTTGTAGATCTAAAAAGTTCTTTATATCTTTATCAGGTTCATTGAAAAAGTCACCACCTCTTTTCACAAAGGATCAAACCTCATACAATATGAAGTTCATTTGAGAATGAATTTCTTTTTGGGTTTTCTCCTACAATATAATCACACATACACTCTTTGATATGACTACAATAGAAATTCTTCCATGCATAAGCATATAGAACTAGCGTCCATATTCACCAATCTCTTCACTCTATGATAAATCAATCTATGACTGGAGATTCAAGATTGTCCCCAGCAAAGTCACCATTTCTGTTGGAGACTCAGATGGGAAAATAGGACTCAACAATTTTCAATATCTAGTCACAAATTATTTTGAAACTTCAATGACTCTTAAGGCTAGATGATCTTCTATCAGATATTCTCAAATTCTCCCCAATAGAGTTACCATTTCTTTTGGTGATTTTTCTAGTAGAACTAAGCAATTCTCTAGAAAGTAGACAACTCTTATTATGAAGAACTACATGGTTAGTGGCCAACACAACAAGCATAGGATTTTGTAATCCTCACTCCTTCACCTCAGGCTTTGGAGACATGGGAGGGTGATCCCAATTGTGCTTTCAAATACTGTATTTGATTTGTAACACATTTATACATAGATTGATTCCTACTTATTGCAAATAAAGTCTACCTGACTAAATATTTGGTGGATTTTCAAGTGAACGACTTGCTATTTGTTATGAATTTGGGATAATTCATCCTATATTATCCTTGGAAAGATTTTTTATTTTGCATGTTGTCTTATCTTATGTCTAGGGCTAGGAACACTATCTATTCATTCTACATAAGATTTTATGACAAAGTGACTAGTGTCTCATCAATTGGAGCAACAAAGTCAAATATCTAAGGATCAATAATTTACAAATTACTCATTTAAATAAGAAGTAGACTATCTTCACACTACTTCACATTTATGAAAACTTTTTGTGCAAGAAACATTTACTTCTTAGCAATCCTAAGCCATTCCTTACAAATTTTATAACCCTACTCAAGCATTTTTAATTAACTCCTTGAATTAAAGCTGAAAACAGAGTAATACATTCAAATGAAATATTTGAAGAAAAATGATAACACCATTAGTATTCTCATTCGTAACTAATAAATAATATACATAGGAGAGCACTTGATTCCATACTAATATTTTTTCTTATATAAGTAATCTCTATAAAACTTATTTAAGATTACAACATACATGATCTCACATCCAAGACAAACTACTAGTCTATTTCCAGTATTATATTCTAAGTGTCTTTCCTAAACTTAGCTTTAACCTAGAACCCTATTGAGACTTCAAAATCTAACCCTATGTAATAAGCCCTGAAATCCCTTTTATAGAATAAGGGAGTAACAAGCGATAGGCTTAATTACACTTACATTTCATTTCATTTGCAACAAATTTTGATATATTATTTATCTTTTACATGTAATCATCTATGGAAAATGGAAGAGTAAAAAACTATATGCCATATTCCTTGAATGAAGAAATGCTAGATCCTCAAAAAGGAAAAGTTTTTTGTAACTGTGTTGAATCCTTATCCTTGTTGACCAAAGAAGATTCTCGACTAGCAGCTCCATCACAAACTAATATATCATCTAGGAACAACATACAGGGTGCCAAAAACATGTAGTCTAGGATTTCCTTCATATATTATCCTAGAAATCTTCCAACTCAACACATGAAACAAGAAATCACATGAACTTTGAATTGAGTCCTCAAGGAAAAAAATTTGTGGTTTGATCAAAAACAAATATGGTGCATAGTCATTACTTTGAGTCATCAGCTTCAGAGGATACTTTCCCATATTTTGCTCATGGTGGAAATGGTGGAACCATTATCCATTCCTTGTCATAAATTCCAAAAGGTATCGGGGAAGGAAGATAATGATCATAACCCAGATTAGTGTCACCCTCACTCTCTAAGGGGCTATTAGTAGCCTTATTAGGGTAGCTGAGTTCTCCCATGTGAGCTTCATGGTGCTTGCACTTTTTCTTTTCTTTCTTCTCATGCTCCACTAGCCTTTTCCCTTTGAAGTTAACCACCTCACTTGAACTGATTTGGTTCTGTAGTTGGTAATTACTCTTGACACCATACTCTTCAAATTCCCTATGTCATTGTCCACTATTTGAATTTTTAGGAACTCCTTGTTTTGGAACTTCATCCTCAGTGGAATTTTCCTCAGACTTATGTGAATTTACTCCCTCAGATTGTTGAACCATCATGGCAGACTTACTTTCTTTCACCTTTCTTCTTTAGGAAGATTAATACCCATAGACTCATTACTAACACTTTGTCTTACATTTAATGCAAATCCTGATGAAAATAAACAATAGGTGAGATGCATTAAATATAGATAATTTGGACTATGTAGATATCAATGATTTAAAAAAATATTCAAGCGAGTGAGTTGATAATTGAATAATTCATCTTTGAATCTAGGCCATCGAACTTAAAACATTTAAAACTTCATCCATGGTGATCGAGGTTTCGTTTACTAGCCTTTATCAACTTGTTCTTAGAAATCAGTGATGCCAACTCAAATGCTACCACATTCCTTGAAAATTAGATCTAGTCTTCCAATTATCACCTATCGCCAACCTAATTTTTGCTTTCATTAATATTGGTGAAGCACACAAGACTAGTTCTTTTGAGCAGAAAAATTTCTTCATATGTTTCATTACTTCATCGTTGAACTTCCCCAAATTTTGGGGTGTTATTAGCAATGATCTTCAGTTCGGTGGATCATCTTGCTTTAAAATTTTATCAATAGTTCCTCAGTACTCTCACTACTTTCCTTTTCCTTTTTCTAAATCCTCAAGATTTTTCAACATTGTTCCTTCCTGTGATAGTTGTCACCTATCACTAATTTACTTCATCACACATCGCTAATTCAAACTTCATACCAAGGCTTATATTGGTGAGGGAAGATGTTGTGGAGGCACTAGATTTAGACACATAGAACTTGCACAAAGTAAATGGCACAAAAAATCGCTCATAGGATCATATCAAATTAGTAAAAGAAAAAAAATTTAGAGGACACCCATCTCTTATCGCTAATTCAAACTTCAAGTTCTGAAATGAATCTGCAATGAGCAGTATAACATAAGGCCTCTGTTCATCACTAATTATCCTCATATATTTTGCAAGCAATCAACAATGAGAGGATTTATAAAATTTATAAGGTCCATCGTATATCGTTAATGTGAGAATTACATTCAAAATATATTCACGATCATGTGATATCACATCATATCGCTCATCACTACTTCAAGTTTATCTTGTCAATGGCCATCCGCGTTGAGTGATAAGAACACAAGGATAAAAGAATCGCTCATCCCTATTACAAATTTGAAGGCTCAAAATCCATTAGTGATGAGTGACATCAATGGAAAGCATCATTTCATCGCTCATTGCTAATTCAAGCTATAAACCTATGAGTAAATCAATGATGAGCAATACAGCTATGAGGGCCATTAAGGCTTAAGTGGAAAAAATTTAGGAACATGCTGATAGGTTGTTCTAAAAGAGGGGACATCATTATGATGACATGAGAGTAATAGGCTTAATATTTTTCAAATGGTGAAATATGAATGATATAAAAGCCAAAAGATCACTTATCCAATATTTATAAAATAAAAGACCCAAACCTAGCCTTCAAGGGAGCAGTTACTAGATGATAGTGAATGACATAAGGTATTTTAAAAAATGACTGGCAATGGGTGATAAGGGGTCAATGACCAAACAAAACCTTGTGATTATGCATAATGAATAAAACCTTAAACCCTCAAGATATAAACCTTTCATCTTAATGCAATAAGGGTTTAAGATGGAAGAAGAATTTTTTTGAGGGTTCCATCAGTGGCTCCGACTAGGGACACATGCCTCTTGTAGGAATGGTGAGATCTCATAATTTCAGGTGAAGTAGAGTAGGCACAAGAAAAAAACCAAAGAAACAACATATGTAAAAGATGTTGGATGTTGTGGTTGTGTTGGTTATATATGTGGTTTTCATTGATGTCAACACTATTAGCATTGATGTATTGGAGGTTATGTATGTTGAGGATATTGTGAAAATTGTTGAAGAAAGATTTGTAGGTTGACAGAGGTACGATGAAGTTCATGATGGTGTCTTGCTCTATATGTTGATGATCAAACATTGTGGAATAAACAGTTTATTGTTGAGTATATATATTTTATCCATCGAAAGTTTTAGAGATTCGCATGAAGGTTTGATCATGTTATGAATAGTTGAGTTTTGATAGTTTTTTTGTGGCTTCAGTTAGTGTTCCTAATTGAAGTTGGTGTGATTCTAGTAAGTTCAGTTGTTTTGGATGCTTCTCTAATGTTTTGTGATGCTCGTGGATTTTTTTAGATCGTGTTGTATCTTTGTTGCATTGCCACATTGACCGAAGGCTCGTGGTCCATGATTTTTCCATGCATGTTCAGTTTTTCATGTTCTTGGCCAACATGGTGGTTGTAATGTGTTGTGGATCCTCAAAGATTGAAATTTGAATTTTTGGCACACTCGAGGATATTGTTTTAGGTCTTCATTATGTTGTGGCCGATGGTATTTGATTCACATTGAAAATTCATTTGTAAATTTGGGCCAACATTGTGTATATGTTTTATATTTTCATATTTCATTTTGGTTGAAAAAGTTGTTGATGTAATTCCATGAATCAGATAGATAACAACAATTTTTTGAGTGAAGTGAGGTGTGCATAAGTATGAATTTGTGCCAGAGAAAGTGCAAGTGTGCACATAGTGTTCTAATCATTCAATTGCAAAGCAAAGTGTGAAGAAGTTTGAGTGAAGTGTGAAGGAGTGTTTATGTGCTTAACTGGAATTGTAATCAGTCTTTTGCAGAAGTTAATTTATCAGTTCATACACCGTAGACCTAAATCAAATCTATATAAGATAGTGTGTCTTCTTTGGGCAGTGATCCCTCTTGTATTTGAGTAGTGAGCTTTAGGTAGTGTGCTTGAATGCATGTGTATTCCCATTATTCATATTTATACTTTTAATAAGGTATAATATTGTGGACTGACATCCACCATGGTTTGTCCCCTAATAGGGTTTCCACATAAAAAGATCTTGGTGTTCTAAGCTATGTTTCTAATGTGTTCATTGTTTGTGGTTTATTGTTCTTTCATCAAATCTATGATTAAGTTAACTTAAGTTTAAGAAGTTTGAATATTTTATGACAACTGATTCACCCCCCTTCCTCAGTTTTTTTTCCTTGTTTTTCCAACAATTGGTATAAAATCAAGTTCCTCTAAAGAAGTTTAAAATATTGAGGAGATCCAAGATGACATCATACAAGAAGGATAGTCTTAGATTCACTGGAACAAACTACTCTCTATGAAAAGCTAGAATAGAATGTCATTTGAGATGTATTGGTGAACCCTTTTGGAAGATTAAAAAGAATAGATATGTTATTCATTACAATGGTCCTTCCACTCCTAATGAGATTAAAAAGGATGAGATTAACATCAGGTCCATTAAAGCACTGTCGAGTGCTCTAGCAGATTCAAAGATGACAAATATGATGGATTTGAAGATTGCTCATGAGATCTAGAAGAAGCTGGAGACTTTGTATGAAGGAGATGCACTTGTGAAGGTTGCTAAGCTACAGAGTTTGAAAGGAAAGTATGAATCTTTGAAGATGGGTGAAGATGAAAATATTTTTTCTTTTATGCAAAGAGTAAATGAAATTGTGATGGGTATTAGATGTGTTGGTGGTACCCTGGATGAACAAGAAATTGTAGCTAAAGTGCTCAGGTCATTGCCTCCCTCTTACAAATCAAAGGCTCATGCTATTGAAGAGCTCAGAACAGTATCAAACGTAACAAGAGATATGTTGATTGGTAAGCTTGTTGCCTTTGAGCTAAGTGAATTTGGTGAATCTATCCCTAAGACCGAATCTGCATTTAAAGCCTCTATATCCAGAAGAAACAAGCAAAGATATGATCCAAGAGAGAGTTATAGAGAGACATTCAAGTATGAGGAAGAGATGAAACAACTTGAAGATGAAGACAAAGAGGTAGAAGAGCTAGAAGCACTGATTGTGAAAAGACAAGCTAGAGGAAAAGGTAAGTACATAGGAAAGTTTCCTATTAAATGTTTTTCCTATAGTAAAATAGGTCATTTTGCTTCAAGGTGTCATGAAAGAGTTCCTAGGTCCAAACCTAACAAACCTAGATTTTAAAAGAAATGTTGTTATTCTAAACAAGGTGTTACAAATGAAGAATCTGATATAAGGAGAATGAAAATGAGGATGAATGGGTTTTTATTACTATCAAGGAAAATGATCCAGCATCTACTAAATCTGCTAATAATCAAAATATTAAGAAAGCTCTTGCAGCCTAAATTGAAGAAAAGACTGAGTGGGTTATTGATAGTGGATGCTCACATCATATGATTGGTGACAAAATAAAATTTCTAAGTCTAGAAAATATCATAGTGGGGTTGTAAGATTTGAAGATAACAATGCTAGTGTGATGTGTGGAAAAGGATCTATTTTTCTTGGTGGTAAACATAACACTAATGATGTCCTTTATGTTGAAGGTTTCAAGCATAATATTTTGAGTGTTGGACAGATGGTGGATGAGGGTTATAATCTTTAGTTCAAAGATGGGAAGTATAGGATACTTGGAAGTTCTAGAAATGTAATTGCTTTAGGTATAAAGACAAGAGGTAACATTTTTCACCAGAGTGTTGCTAGTGAAAGTTGTTTAATTTTTCATGTAGAAGAAAGTTGGTTATAGAATAGGAGGTTGTGTCATGTGAATTTTGATAACATTGTCAAGGTAAGCTCCACTCAAGCAATATGAGATCTACCTTAGCTAGTGAAGCCTACTAACACAATATGCAAAGAATGTCAGATGGGAAAGCAAACTAGAGTTTCTTTTCAGAGCAAAAAATATCATTCTATTGGAATACTGGAGCTGGTGCATATTTATCTATGCAGTCCCTCCAGAGTTAGAAGTCTACAAGGAGAAAGCTACTTTCTGTTGCTTATTGATGATTACTCTAGGATGATATGGGTTTCTTTCTTAAGAGAAGAATGTGAAGCATTAGAGAAGTTCAAAAGTTTCAAAGCTATGGTAGAGAATGAGATAGGCTTCAAGATCAAATCCTTAAGATTAGACAGAGGTGGTGAGTTCACAACTTGTGAGTTCTACTCTTTCTATGAAGAGCATGGAATCAAAAGATAGTTATATGATCCTTGGACCCCTCAACAAAATGGAGTTGTAGAGAGAAAGAACAAAAAAAAATTGGATGCTACCAAAACTATGATGTTGGAAGGAAACATTCCTCACATCTATTGGAGAGAAGTTGTAAGCACTGATGTGTACACTCTTAACTAGGTAAATGTCAATGGTATTTCGGGTAAGACTCCTTTTGAGTTGAGGTTTGGTTATAAGCCTACTATTAAATATTTCAAGATCTTTGGAAGTAAGTGTTATATAAAGAGAGATAAAGACATAGGAAAGTTTGATGCAAGGAGTGATGGAATATTTCTAGGTTATTCTACTAAAAGCAATGCCTACTAGTGCTATAATAGAAGATTGAGAAAAATGGTTGAAATTGCAATGTCAAGGTTGATGAGGAATTTTCTAGATCATCTAGATACTATGGATATGATTCTGATGACCAACAAGATAGTTTAGACAAAGAAAAGAATTCTCATGCACAAAATCAAGTTCAAATTGTTCTGATAAATCAAGAAAGTCAGGAAGGAGAGACTAGTGGAAGTACAAAAGAGAGAACAAAAGAACCAAAAGTGCAAAAGAATCACAAAGTTTTGAGGTATGTGAAGCTAAATCATTCTGAAGATCAAATCATAGGAGATTAGAATAAAGGTGTGTAGACTAGAAAAAGGATTGTAGAAGAATATTGTCTGATTTCCAAGAGAAAGCCTAACAATGTCAATGAGGCTTGTAATGATGAACACTGGATGGAAGCAATGAAGGAAGAGTTGATGCAGATAGAAAAGAATGATACATGGATTCTTGTTCCTAGACCTAAAGATAAAAATGTGATTGGAACCAAATGGGTCTTTTGAAATAAGCTAAATGAACAAGGTAAATTGGTCCAGAATAAAGCAAGATAGGTATGTAAAGGTTATTCATAGATGGTTGGTATTGATTTTGAAGAAACCTTTTCCCCTATTTCCAAATATGAAGTTATAAGATTATTTCTTGCTTATGTTGCATATAAGAACTACAAATTTTATCAAATGGATGTAAAGTTATCCTTTATGAATGGTGAGCTAGAAGAAGAGGTATATGTTGAGTAGCTGGGTGGTTTTTAACTTACTGATAAGGAAGACATGGTTTTCTGACTAAAGAAAGCTCTGTATGGACTCAAGCAATCCCCTAAAGCATGGTATACTAGACTGGATAAATGGGTGTTGAAGCTTGGATGCAATAAAGGTACTATTGACAACAACTTGTATTTTAAGATGGATAATGATAAAGAGTTGATTATTGAAGTCTTTCTTGATGACATTATTTTCAGAGGTGATGATGATTTATGTATGAATTTTTCTAATGAAATGAAAAGTGAATTTAAAATGAGTATGATTGGAGAGATGAAGTTCTTTATGGGATTGCAAATCACTCAGTTAGATAATAGAATTTTTATACCTTATTCCAAATATGTGAGAGAATTACTAAAGAAGTTTGGCATGGAAGAATCAAAGCCTATTGGTATACCCATGGTAACTAGATGCAAGTTAACACATAATTATGATTCTCCTAAGGAAAATCAGACAAGATATAGATCAATGATTGGAATATTTCTCTACTTGACTCAGACCAGACTAGGCATCATGAATGTTGAATGTATGGTTGCTAGATATCAAGCTCATCCAAAATAATCTCATGTGATTGTTGTAAACAGAATTTTTAGATACCTAAAAGGAATAATTGATTTTGGGATTTGTTACCCTAAATATGATGATCTTACCTTGAGTTCCTATACTGATGTGGATTGGGCAGGAGATGTGGATGGCAAGAAAAGCACTAGTTGTGTTTCCTTCTTCTTGGAGAAGAATCTTGTGTCTTGGCTAAGTAAAAGAAAAAATTCCATTTCCCTATCTATTACTAAGGCAGAGTATATTATCGTTGCCAATAATTGTACTCAAGTGTTATGGATGAAAAAAATATTTAAGGATATTAGAGTGGTATATGATAAGCCTATTTCCATATATTGTGACAATTCAAGTGCAATAAACATATCAAAGAATTTGGTCCTACACTCTAATACCAAGCATATATCAATCAAGTTTGACTTTTTGAGGGAGAAAGTGAGTGAGAAAGAAGTCAAACTAGAGTATGTGCCTACCAAAGAACAAATTGCAGAAATTTTCACCAAGTCATTGCCAAAGGATACTTTTGAGTATATCATAGGGATGCTAGGGTAATTACCCCTCCTGATAAGAACTATTGTTGAGTGTATCTAGTATATATGTCATAAGTTTCAAAGATCCACATGAAGATTTGATCATGTTATGAACAGTTTTATTATGAAAGTTTTTTGTGGCTTTAGTTAGTGTTCTTGATTGAAGTTGGTGTGATTCTAGTAAGTTCAGTTGTTGTAAATGCTTCTTTGATATTTTAGGATGTTAGTGGATGATTATAGATCATGCTCTATATTTCTTGCACATCTGCATTGATCAAAGTGCTTGTAGTCTGTATTTTTCCTTATGTGTTTAGTTTTTCATGTTCTTGGATGACATGGTGGTTGTAACGTGTTGTGGGTCCTCAAAGATTAAAATTTGAATGTTTGGTGTGAGTGAGGATATTGTTTTAGGTCTTCATTATGTTGTGGTTGATGTTGTTTGATTCAAATTTAAAATTCATTTGCAAATTCGGGCCGACATTGTGTATATGTTTTATATTTTCATATTTCATTTTGGTTGAAAAAGTTGTTGATGTAATTCCATGAAGTAGATATATAAGATTGATTATTTGAGCAAAGTGATGTGTGCATAAGCATGAATGTGTGCTAGAGAAAGTGAAAGTGTCTGCATAGTGTTCTAATCATTCGATTGCAGAGCAAAGTGTGAAGAAGTTTGAGTGAAGAGTGAAGGAGTGTTTCTATGCTTAACCAAAACTGTAATCAAGCTTTTACAGAAGCTAATTTTTTAGTTCATAGCTTGTGGACCTAATCCAAATCTTTGTAAGAAAGTGTGTCTTCTTTGGGCAGTGAGCCCTCTTATATTTGAGCAATGAGCTCTAGGTAGTGTGTCTGAATGCATGTGCATTCCCATTATTCATCTTTATACTTTTAATAGGGTATAATATTGTGGATTGAAATCTACCATGGTTTTTCCCCTAACAAGGTTTCCACATAAGAAAATCTTATTTTTTCCCCTAATAGTTAAGTTAAGTTTGAAAACTTTGAATATTTTGTGACAACTGATTCACCCCCTCCTCTCAATTATCTGTCATTATTTTTCCAACACAAGATATACATAGGCCAAAAAGACCTAAAAATGGAGAGCCAAACTCCACCCAACCAACATGGAAATTTTCCTAAAGATGCAAATTGTAGTATGCACCCTTCAATCTAACTAGGTTGTATTCTCCTTATTGGTGGCACTAGGCCACAAAAACCTTGGGTAAGGTTCTACCTTTGTAAAAGACTAGTCTCTTAAAAGAACTAATGCCTTTCCATCCACATTTTCCCTTGTTGTTCCACTAAAGTAAGTGAAATTCTAGTCTTTCCAAAACAAATATCAGGCCTCCTCTAAACAAGTGAGAGTTTTCTTGATCAAAATTATTGATATCAACATGTCTCACAACCTTTTTGATTATAACATTGCTAGTGTAATCCCTGTCATTTTGTGCTATATAATTAGGCATAAACTAAAGAATCTTATTATTACATGACACATATGTGTTACTCTTATGACATAAAACATGTTCATACTGAAAATAATATTCCATGTTATTCATCTCATTGCCATGTTTTATCAAAATATGTCCCGATTGTACTGGAAGTTGAAAACATCCATTCTCTTTCATGTAGTTGGCATTTTGATACTCAAAATTTTCTACAAGACCTATATCAAATGAAAAAAATTATATGTAATTCCTTCAAGGAACTCATCAATGTGTTGCTCTATTTTCTTATAGTTAAACTCTAACTCTGTTCCAGATGCATCATTAGAATCCTTGGCAAAAAGTGGATTATCTCTACACTAATGAGGATCATTTATCATTTCTAGTGAGGATGGAGGCTCATCGAACAATGGGTTTTCTATTACATTCATTCTTGATATATGAGCCTCAACTTTCTCGTCATGGAAGTTTACTTCCTTCAAGTCATCACTTCTGCCATCATTATTACTTCAGCAAGAAGGTTCATCAATATTGCAACTATGTTGAAAATTATAAAACTAAACACTCAGTCTTAATTCTTCCATAGGAACAAAAGTACTAGAATCATCACAAGAGTTGAAACCATTCATTTCATTTGATCCATTGGAATATTTACGTTCAATTTTTTCTCTACTTTCTTCTTCTTCATGGGATATATCACTACATGACTAATATAGAGTAGCAAAATTATTATCATTGCAGTTTGAAAACATGATAATTTCTTGATGATATGTTTGGGGCTTTATGAGATTACTATTACAGAATGTTGTGTAAGCTGAAACAATAGGGGTACAAATGTTCTAATATTCAGTTTTAACTTCTGACTTACACCTTTTATCAACATTTGGTGTTTTATGGCAATAAACACTTGTATTCAAATGACCCCTATGAATTCCATAATTTGGGTTTTTTTCAATGCTCATGGCTGTCCTGTATGCTTGATGTAGAGTTTTGGGATCCTTAGCTCTTAGTAGGTAACTCATCTTATTATCAAAATCTCCCAAATAAACAACCAGACACACTACATCACTTAGCTCAAAAACATCAGGAATGTCCCTTAACATTTTAGTAAATCTTCAGTTAAATGTTGGGACTAACTCATCCTCCTCTTTCTCTATGTTCATAAATTTATTGAGAAAATAAATAGCATTGATTATTTCACCAAACTACTCCATGAATACTACTCTGAACTCATTCCAAGAATGGATAGAGCATACTGGTAACTCAGAGAACCAATCTCTTGAATCTTCTTTTAGATATTGAATAAACAGCCTCATGATCACATCCTCATGATCCACCTCATAGTCATTAATTAAATTATTGAACTCTTTCAAATGCTTACTTGTTGATACACACTTTGTACCATTGAACTTCGGTAGTTCATTTTTTATTTCACATGGAATAACAAAGGCTGAAACTTCTTTTATTACATAACAAAGGCTAAACACTATGCATTGTTACATTTGGGTCTACACACAGATGCATAGGTTGATGATACATTTTCTTATAGCTCTATAAGCCTTTTTACACTATGCAATTACACTGGGAAACTCAAATTTCTTTCACAACTTGATCTTAAGCTCTTACGATGCAAATTTCATCTCTACTTGCTCATGATCATCTAAAAACATATTACACACTTCATTTCACAATAGATATTTCAAATTTATAACTTGGAAGCATGAAAAATGATACCATTATTCCCTTTCTTAGTGCTTTACCACCTAATAGGAAATCAAATTTTTACAATTTAACTTTACAATTATGGTTTTCACATATAGATTTGTCTTTCTTGAAAACCAAAACCTAAAGAATACCTGGATACATTGTAGAAAAGAGTCTTCCTGACTAGAAATAGTTGTAGCTCCAAAATATTATTTACATATTTATTAGGTTCATTGACAGAGACACAACCTCTTTTCACAAAGGATCAAACCTCATACAAGAAGAAGTTCCTTTGAGTATGAATTTCCTTATGGATTTTCTCCCACAACAGAATCACACATACACTCTTTGATATGACTGTAATATAGATTCTTCCAAGCATAAATATTTGGACTTTACATCCATATTCACCAATATCTTGACTCTATGATAGAACAATCTGTGACTGGAGATTCTAGGCTATCCCCAGTAGAGTCACCATTTCTATTGGCAACTTGGATGGGCAAAAAGGAATCAACAATTTTCAATCTCTGGTCACAAATTGTTTTGAAATTTTCATGACTCTTAAGGATAGATGATCTTCTATAAGATATTCTCAAATTCTCCTCGATAGAGGCACCATTTCTGTTGGTGATTTTCTAGCAGAATGAAGCAATTATCTAAAAAGTAGCCAACTCTTATTATGAAGAACTACATGGTTAGTGGTCAACACAACAAGTATAGGATTTTGCAATCCTTACTCCTTCACTTCAAGCTCTGTGACACCTAGGAGGGTGATCCCAATTGTGGTTTTAGATACTGTATTTGATTTTTAACACATTTATACACAAATTGATTCCTACTTATTGCAAATAAATTCTACCTCACTTAAGATTTGGCAGATTTTCAAGTGAGCGACTAGCTATTTGCTATGAATTGTGGATAATTTCTCCTATATTATCCTTGGAAAGAATTTTTATTTTGCATGTTGTATTATCTTAAGTCTAGGTCTAGGAACATTATCTATTCATTCTATGCAAGATTTTCTGACAAAGTGACTAGTGTCTCATCAATTGGAGCAACAGAGTCAAATATCTAAGGATCAATAATTTACAAGTTACTCATTTAAATAAGAATTGAACTATCTTCATACTGCTTTTCATTTATGAAAACTCTCTGTACAAGAAACATTTACTTCTTAGCAATCCTAAGCCATTCCTTACAAAGTTTATAACCCTACTCAAGCATTTTTAATTAACTCCTTGAATTAAAGCTAAAAATAGAGTAATACATTCAAATGAAATATTTGAAGACAAATGATAATGCCATTAGTATTCTCATTCATAACTTATAAAGAATACACATAGGAGAGTATTTGCTTCCAAACTAATATTTGTTTTGATACAAGTAATCTCTATAAAACTTATTTAAGGTTACTACATACATGATCTCACATCCAAGACAAACTACTAGTCTATTTCTAGTATTCTATTCTAATTGTCTTTCCTGAACTTAGTTTTCACCTAGAACCCTATTGAGACTTCATAATTTGACCCTATGTAATAATCCCTCAAATCACTTTTATAGAATAAGGAAGCAACAAGCGTCAATCTTAATTTCACTTACATTTCATTTCATTTGCACCAAATTTCAAGATATTCTTAGTTTGTTAGATGGAGTCATCTAAGGAAAATGGAAGAGTAAAGACCATATGCCATATTCCTTGAATGAATACACACTAGCTCCTCAAAAGGAAATTTTTTTTATAACCATGTTGAATCCTCATCCTTGTTGACTGGTGCAGGAGCACCTAGGCTAACCTCCATTTTGGTTTGCACAATTTTGGCTTGTACTGACCTTAGCCAAGTCAGGATCTTAGCTGTTTGAATTGGACTTTAGAAAGTCTTTTTGGTGTGTATGAGTTATTCATTAGGAATATACCATATTAGTTAATCAAAATTGTTAAATTTTGCTTTAAATTAGCTTTAGTCAGCCTATGTTGCAATATAGGGTAGTAAATGTGTTCAAAACACTTGGCCATTGTTAAGGAAAGATGCCAAAGGACTGTTGAGGAGTTGATAGTTTGAAGTAAGGGGGTTGAGGTCCTAAAATTTAGGATCATAACATGTTAATCAGTTACAAAATGTTGGTAAAAGTTGCATGACCGTAGTTTAGTAGCTGCATGTAACTTATTTAGCGTTGGGAATCCCTTGAAATTAGGAAAATGCTCAATCCACTTCCCTTGAATGATGGAGAAGACATCAAGATAGGTGTGACTCGTAGTTAGGAGTAAGAGGACATTGTAAAAAAAAAGATTTTGGTGTGAATAGAAGGTGGGTTTTTGGAGATTTCTGTATTTTCTATGTTTTCCTGCAAACCCCGTGTGTTTTCAGAACATATATATAATGTGTTAAATGCATTGATTTGGCATTGGTATGCATGTTCACAGTGTAGTTTAGCTATCTTTCTTTGTATAAGCAATTTTCTATGAGTGGTGATAGTGTTTTGTATCCATAGAATAGGTTGTAAAAGTTTTTATTTATGTTTTGATAGATTTTTATGTTATTCTATGGTACCCGTGAGTCTTTGGAAATAGTGACTTTAAAAGGCATTGTAAATATTTTTTTGCTACTATATTTAGATTTATAGAATAGTTTTGAATGTTTTTCACTTGGAAGTTAGGTAGCATAGAGTAGGGTTCTTTTTTCTATTTCATAGACTAGAGTGTAGGGAATAGTATTTTTGTTTTGAACAGTCAAATAAAAAAATGGCTCCCCTCTAAACTCTGTCCACAGGTTTTCCCTGAGATTAGTAGATTATGAAAGGGGAGACACACATTTGTATATATTTAGAATTAGGGATTTTAAAAAGCCAAGCAAATATGTGTTATCTCAAACCCTAGGCGAGCTAGGAATGCATGGTTAGGTGTTTGAGAGAATAAAAGCTAAGGACTCAGGCAGGGGAATAGACCATTTTACGGAATCCATACAGTTCTAGGTGGAGTAAGACAGTACCTTCATAGTTCAAAAGGATTGAGGCTTCCATCAATCCATCATAGGCAGATTTGAAGGAGGAAACAGAGAAATCCTAGAAGATAGGGCAATTAGGCCTCCTCTCCAAGATCATAGGAAACCCTTGTACGGTACTGACAGAGACCTGAAAACCTATGCAAGATTTAAAAGTCCCAAAAGGGTGTCAGAAAATGTTTTTTTTTTCTAGGTTGTGTGGAGATTTTGAGCAGGAAAAGCCAAAAATGGACTGGTAAGGGCTAGTAGAAACTAGGCCTCTTCCAAGCAAGATTTGGAAATCAGGTAAAGTAAAGGTTAAAGAACCACAAAGATGCATCCCATTGGTGTTGAGATGAATGGAAATAGAGCATTTACCTCCCCTACAATGAGTTCAAGTCAGATGGTGAAGTTGGCATCTAGAACCTTCTAGGTGTAGTAGTAAGTTGCAAGTGCAAGAAGGTGTTGAAGTACCCAGGGTAAGGCACTAGGTAAGAACTCTTTGATAAGAAATGCAGCAGGGTTTGGTCAACCTCCAAGCTCAAGAGGAACCCATTGGAGTCAGGTTCCAGGAAGGAGATATAGTGGAAGGTCTTCTTGGAGTGGTGCAAGCAACTTTGGGTATTATCATACACCATATTGGTATCAGAGCCTAGACTGATTCAAGGCTTGTGATTAATGTTTCAGCCCACTGAGTTAGTTGGAGAGAACACACCAGAGGAGAGAACCATGGTGACAAATGCAGAGCTAGCTAAAAAGGTAGAAGAGCAAGAGGAAGATAACCGGTTGCTCAGAGAAAGGATATCTCAGATGGAGAAACTCCTGGATGAAGTCCAAGAGACAGCAGATACTGTGAAGGATAAGATAAAGAAGAAAAAAGAATAGGAAGCCAAGGAAAAAGAAGAGGAAGTGGAGGAGGAAGCTCCAAAGCCTGATCTTGTTCTTGCAGAGGAACCATTCTTGAAGGCGTTGCAGGCCTTGAGTGGTAAAGCATTGGAGGGTGTTCCACTTTTCAGTGGACAAATGGACCCTGATTCAATTATAGACTGGATTGAGAGCATTGAGAATCACTTTGAGTGTGATGGTGTAACAAAGGCCCAAAAGGTAAAGGTGGCCAAGTCAAGGTTGAGAGGAGCAGCTCTCACATGGTGGAAATTTGTACAATCTGAAAGAGAGAAAGAAGGCAAAGGTCCCATAGTTTCATACAAAGGGATGGTGACCAAGATAAGGTAGACCTATCTCCCTGATGATTATGAAGTTTAGTTGCATAGGAGAAGACACAATCTGAGGCAAAAAGACATGGATGTTCAAACATATACAATGGAGTTTCAAAAATTGTGCCTTAGGTCAAAAGTGGTTGAAGATGAGAGTATTAGGTTAGCAAGCTACTTGAATGGGCTCAAGTGGTCTATCCAAGAAGATATGAGTTTGGTAAACTTCAAAATAGTCTGCCAATGTTATCAAATGGCTTTGAAGATAGAGGAGAAAGGAAAAAAGAAGTAGGAACAAAACCCTAAAGGTAGAGGTAAAGGGAAAGACAGCAGAGGACAAAGATGAAGCTATAGTGGAAGAAGCTTAGAATCAAGAGCCCAAGGAGAAGTCAGATTTCTTGAATAGCAAGAAGGAAGCTCCAGTAGAGGTGGTAGAGGAAGAGGTTTTAGTTCCAAAGGAAGAAGTGGTGGACAAGGAGGAGGCAGCTACTTCACCAACATGAAATGTTATCATTGCAACCAATTGGGACACCCGGCCTATAGATGTCCAGAGAAAGGTAGCACTTCTCATGGAGGAGATAAGAGGGCTAATCTGATTCAAGATGAGACAGCTGCAGCAAATAAACAACCTAAAGTACCAATGAACTCAGAGGAAGGTGAGAATCTCATGATGAGGAGGACTTTGATCAAAGAACCAGTCAAAGAAGAGCCAATCCAAAGAAGATCCTTATTTAGGATAAAATGCAAGATGATGGGGAAGGTGTGTAAGGCAATAATAGACTTAGGTTCAACTGACAATATTGTGTCAGAGGAGGCAGTCAGTAAGCTAAAGTTGACAAGGATACCTCACAATAATCCTTACAAGGTCACATGGCTCAATAAGGGTCAGCATGTCTTGGTGAATGAACATGCATGGGTGGAGTTCTCAATTGGCAAGTACAAAGACAAGGTATTGTGTGATGTATTACCTATGGATGCATGCAACTTGCTCCTAGGTAGGCATTGGCAATTTGACTGTCAAGCTATGCATGATGGAACAAAGAACTCATATACCTTCAAGAAAGACAATGTAACATACAAGATTATATATTTGTTAGAAGATACTGAGCTGCAGATAGTAGGTTCTAAGCTGTTCATAGCTGGTGAAAAAGAGTTCTTAAGAGCCTTGGAAGAAGGAGAAGGAGTTGGCTATGTAGTAATGGTCAAGCCAAGAGAAGTAAGCAAAGAGGAAGCAGCTAAAAAGCAAGAGTTACCCAAGGAGATACAAGACTTGTTGCAGACCTATGAAAGCATTGTAAGTAGTGGTCAACTAGCAACCTTACCTACTAAAAGAGCCATAAGTCATAGAATAGACTTGATACCAGGAGCTACCCTTCCAAACAAAGCAGCTTACAAGATGACCCCTCAACAAAATGAGGAAATAGCCAGGCAGATTCAAGAACTTCTTGACCAAGGTCTCATTAGGAAAAGCATTAGTCCTTGTGCAGTTCCCACTATCTTAGAACCTAAGAAAGGAGGAGAATGGAGGCTTTGTATTGATTCTAGGGCAATAAATAAGATAACCATCAGATATAGGTTTCCTATCCCTAGGATTGAAGATCTCATGGATTGCTTAGGTGAAGCTAGGTACTATACACAGATAGATTTAAAGAGTGGTTACCACCAAATTAGGATACATGAGGGTGATGAGTGGAAAATAGCCTTCAAAACTAATGAGGGTCTCTATGAGTGGCTAGTTATGCCATTTGGATTGTCTAATGCCCCCTCCACATTCATGAGACTCATGAATGAAATCCTCAAAGACTACATTGGCAAGTTTTTAGTAGTGTATCTTGATGATATACTAATCTATAGTAGAACTAGAGAAGAGCACCTTCAACATATTGAGCTAATTTTCAAGAAGCTATAGGAGGAGAAGCTGATGATCAATCTGGAAAAATGTGAGTTCATGAAAACAGAGCTGGTGTATCTTGGATTTGTGCTATCACATGGCAACTTGAAGATGGACAGCAGCAAGGTAGAAGCCATTCTTAATTGGCCTACTCCAAAGATAGCAATAGAGGTAAGAAGCTTCCATGGTCTTGCTCAGTATTATAGAAAATTCATAAGACAGTTTAGTGCTATTTGTGCTCCCATGTTGGATACCATTAAAGGAGGCATGAAAACCAAGTTTATATGGAATGAGCAAGCTAACAAAATTTTTGAGTTGCTAAAGGAAAAGATAGCTACCCAACCTATTTTGGTGTTACCAAGTTTTGAGAAGCTATTCACCATTGAATGTGATGCAAGCAATGTAGCTATTGGAGCAGTTCTCAGCCAAGAGGGCAGACCGGTGGCTTTTCATTTAGAGAAGCTAAGTGAAGCCAAGAAGAAGTACTCTTCTTATGATCTTGAAATGTATGCATTGGTCCAAGCACTAAGGAAGTGGAGGCACTACTTGCTTCCCAAGGAATTCATTATGTACTCAGACAACCAAGCACTCAGTTTCCTGAATTCACAAGAGAAGTTGAGTCACAAACACATGAAAATGGGTGGAGTACTTACAAGCTTACACCTTCAATATCAAACACAAGAAAGGAGCTCTTAACAAAGTGGTTGATGCATTGAGCAGGAGAGTCCTCACCATTCAAGAAATTCAGTTGAAGAGCATGGGAATAGATCACTTCAAAGATCTATATTTAGATGATGAAGACTTTGCAGAAATTTATAAGGTATGTCTAGAGTACAAGAATCATTTCCATAGCAAATATGCTGAATATACCTTGCAAAGTGATTTATTGTTTAAAGGGAATCAACTTTGTGTTCCTAGAGGTTCTATTAGGGAAAACTTGAGACAAGAAAAGCATAATGGTGCATTGAGTGGTCATTTTGGGATCACCAAAACTCAAGAACTAGTTCAAAGGTTTTATTATTGGCCAAAGATGAACTTAGATATCAGGAAGTATGTAGAGAGTTGTGTAGTGTGTCAAAAATAAAAAGGCACTTCTTCTAATGCAGGCCTATACCAGCCACTGCCTATCCCTTCTAGGCCATGGGAATGCTTGAGCATGGAATTTGTAGTTGGTTTACCCAAAACAAAGCAAGGTATGGACAGTGTTTATGTTGTTGTAGACAGATTTAGAAAAACAGGTCACTTTGTACCCTGCAATACAACCAATGATGCCAGTCAAATATCCTCTCTTTTCTTTAAGGAGATAGTCAGCATTCATGGTTTACCAATCAACATTGTATCAGACAGGGATACTAAGTTTATGAGTCATTTTTGGAAGACTCTTTGGCAAAGAATGGGCACCAATTTTTCTTTTGGATCTGCATACCATCCCCAAATTGATGGTCAGACCGAAGTTGTGAATAGGACACTTGGAAATCTCTTGAGATGCTTGACCAAGGAGTATGGTCAACAATGGGATCAGATTATTGGGCAAGCTAAATATGCCTATAATGATACAGTGAATAGATCCACAGGGAAGAGCCCCTTTGAAATTGTCTATGGACTGCACCCTAGAGGTGTTTATGAACTAAGAGAGCTAAAGGATGGAGTCAAGGGAAGTGGATATGCTGATGACATTGCTTGTGTAATGCAAGAAATTCATGAGATAGTAAAAAAAACCTTGGCAAAAAATACTATGAAGCATAAGGTTAAGGTGGATGAGCATATGAAGGATGTTAACTTTAATCTTGGAGACTTAGTGATGGTCCATTTGAATAAGGCTAGATTGCAAAAGGGAGTTCCTCATAAGCTGCAAATGAAGAGGATAGGTCCCTGTCCTATCTTGGAGAAGTATGGAAGTAATGCATTCAAGGTACAATTGCCAGATGACAGTGGACTATCCCCTGTTTTTAATGTTTTAGATCTTGTACACTACAAAGGACTACCAATAAACATGGATCAAACCATCCATGAAGTCACAAAATATGTTGAAGAACTCAAACTGCCCCCTGCTACAATCAAACAAGCTGATACAATCTTGCACACCAGGGTCTACAAGAAGACTAGGACCAAAGAATATAAAGAACACTTGATCAAAAGGAATGGACAACCTGATGTAGATGCAGTATGGATCAAGGAGACAGAGTTCAAGAATTTGGGCATTGATCCTAACTTACTCAATCCAAGGATGGATTGAAGTTTTATGTTTTGGGGAGGATGGTGCAGGAGCACCTAAGCTGACCTCCATTTTGGTTTGCACAATTTTGAATTGTACTGACCTTAGCCAAGTCAGGATCTTAGTTGTTTGAATTGGACTTTAGAAAGTCTTGTTGGTTTGGATGAGTTAGTCATTAGGACTATACCATCTTAGTTAATCAAAATTGTTAAATTTTGCTTTAAATTAGCTTTAGTCAGCCTATGTTGTAATATAGGGCAGTAAATGTGTTCAAAACACTTGGCCATTGTTAAAGAAAGATGCCAAAGGACTGTTGAGGAGTTGATAGTTTGAATTAAGGAGGTTGAGGTCCTAAACTTTAGGATCATAACATGTTAATCAGTTACAAAATGCTGGTAAAGTTGCATGACCGCACTTTAGTAGCTGCATGTAACTTATTTGGCGTTGGGAATCCCTTGAAATTAGGAAAATGCTCGATCCACTGCCCTTGAATGATGGTGAAGACATCAAGATAGGTGTGAATCATAATTAGGAGTAAGAGGACATTGTAACAAAATATTTTGGTGTGAATAGAAGGTGGATTTTTGGAGATTTCTGTATTTTCTGTGTTTTCCTGCAAACCCCATGTGTTTTCAGAACAGATATATATAATGTGTTAAATGTGTTGATTTGGCATTGGTATGCATGTGCACAGTGTAGTTTAGGTATCTTTCTTTGTATAAGCAATTTTCTATGAGTGGTGATAGTTTTTTGTATCCATAGAATAGGTTGTAAAAGTTTTTATTTCTGCTTTGACAGATTTATGTGTTATTTTGTGGTACCCGTGAGTCTTTGGAAACAATGACTTTAAAAGGCATTGTAAATATTGTTTTTCCACTGTATTTAGATTTATAGAATAGTTTTGAATGTTTTTCACTTGGAAGTTAGGTAGCTTAGAGTAGGGTTCTTGTTTCTATTTCATAGACTAGAGTGTAGGGAATAGTATTTTTGTTTTGAACAGTCAAATAAAAAAATGGCTCCCCTCTAAACTCTGTCCATGGGTTTTCCTTGAGATTAGTAGATTATGAAAGGGGAGCCACACATTTGTATATATTTAGAATTAGGGATTTTAAAAATCCAAGCAAATGTGTTATCTCAAACCCTAGGCGAGCTAGGAATGCATGGTTAGGTGTTTGAGAGAATAAAAGCTAAGGACTCAGGTAGGGGAATAGACCATTGTACGAAATCCATATAGTTCCAAGTGGAGTAAGATAGTACCTTCATAGTTCAAAAGGATTGAGGCTTCCATCAATCCATCATAGGTAGATTTGAAGGAGGAAACTGAGAAATCCTAGAAGATAGGGCAATTAGGCCTCCTCTCCAAGATCATAGGAAACCCTTGTACGGTACTGACAGAGACCTGACAACCTATGCAAGATTTAAAAGTCCCAAAAGGGTGTCAGAATTTTTTTTTGTTTTCTAGGTTGTGTGGAGATTTTGAGCAAGAAAAGCCAAAAACAAACTGGTAAGGGCTAGTAGAAACTAGGCCTCTTCCAAGCAATATTTGGGAATTAGGTAAAGTAAAGGTTAAAGAACCACAAAGATGCATCCCATTGGTGTTGAAATGAATGGAAACAAAGCATTTACCTCCCCTGCAATGAGTTCAAGTTAGATGGTAAAGTTGGCATCTAGAACCTTCTAGGTGTAGTAGTAAGTTGCAAGTGCAAGAAGGTGTTGAACTACCCAAGGTAAGGCACTAGGTAAGAACTCTTTGAGAAGAGTTGGAGTAGGGTTTGGTTGACCTCCAAGCTCAAGAGGAACCCATTGGATTCAGGTTCCAGGAAGGAGACAAAGTGGAAGGTCTTCTTGGAGTGGTGCAAGCAACCTTGGGTATTATCATACACCATTGACCAAAGAAGATTCTCCACTAGCAGCTCCAACACAAACTAATATTTCATCCAGAAACAATATATACAGGCCACCAAAAATGTGCAATTTGAGATTTCCTTTATATGCCAACCTAGAAAGCTTCCAATTTGACACATGAAACAAGAAATCACATGAACTCTAAATTGATTCCTCTAGGAAAATGAAGCATAGTTTCCTCAAAAACAAAAATGGGGCATAGTCATTACTTTGAGTCATCAACCTCAAAGGATACTTTCCCATATATTGCTCATGGTGGAAATGGAGGAACCATTATCCCTTCCTTGTCAAAAATTCCAAAAGGTACTGAGGAAGGAAGATAATTATCATAACCCAAATTAGTGTCACCCTCACTCTCTGGGGGGCCATTAGTAGCCTTATTAGGGTAGCTATGCTCTCCCATGTGAGCTTCATGGTACTTGCAATTTTTCTTTTCTTTCTTCTCACACTCCGCCAGCATTTCCCCTATGAATTTAACCACCTCACTTGAATTGATTTGGTTTTGTAGTCATTAATTACTCCTAACACCATACTCTTCAAATTCCCTATGTTGCTTTCCACTATTTGGCTTGTTAGTAACTCCTTGTGTCGCAACTTCATCCTCAAGGGAATTTTCCTAGAATTATGCAAATTTAATCTCCCACATTCTTGAACTATCATGGAAGACTTACTTTCCTTCACCTTTCTTCTTCAGGAAGATTAATACCCACACACTCATTACTGACCCTTTTCTTTACACTTACAACAAACCATGATGAAAATAAATAATAGGTGAACTGCATTAAATAGATGATTTGGAGTATGCAAATATCAATGATTCAGAAAATATTCAAATGAGCGAGTTGATAACTAAACAATTCATCTTTGCATCTATGTCATCGATCTTAAATCATTTAAAAATTTATCCATGGTGATCAAGGTCTCATTTTCTACTCTTTACCATCTCATTCTTAGAAATTAGTGATGCCAGTTCAAATGCTGCCATGTTCCTTGAAAATTATATTTAGTTCACCAATTAGCATGTATCGCCAACCTAATCTGTGCTTTCATTAATATCGGCAAAGTACACAAGACTAGTTCTTCTAAGAGGGAAACTTTCTCCATATGTTTCATTGCTTCATCGTTCAACTTCCCAAAATTTTGTGATGTTATTAGCAATGACATTCAGTTCATTGGATGATCCTAATTTAAAATTTTATCAATGGTTCCTTAGTACTATCACTGCTTTCCTTTTGCTTTATGTGAAATCCTTAGGATTTTACCACATTGTTCCTTCATGTGATGGTTGTCTCCCATCACCTATTTACTTCATCCTCACCCAACTCCATTAGCGATATAAACATCCCTATGATGATCTTTATCCCCTGGTCCAGTAGTTTGACCTTCAGTCATATTCATCCCTTCATCATGCATTGCTAATTCATACTTCACATTAAGGCTTCTATTGGTAAGGGAAGATGTTGTGGAGGCACTAGATTTAGACACATACAACCTACAGAAAGTAAATGGCACAAAAACATCGCTCATAGGATCATATCAAATTAGCAAAAGAAAAACTTTTTAGAGGATGCCCATCACTTATACCTAATTCAAACTTCAAGTTCTGAAATGAATCTGTTATGAGCGATATAACATAAGGCCTCTATTCATTGCTAATTCACCTCATATATTCTCCAAGCAATCAGCAATGAGAGGATTTACAACATTTATAAGGTCCATCACATATTGCTAATGTGAGAATTACATTAAAAATATATATTCACAATCATGCGATATCACATCATATCGCTCATCGCTACTTCAAGCTTATCTTCTCAATGGCCATCTGCCATGAGTGATAAGAACACAAGGCTAAAAGGATCGCTCATCACTATTGCAAATTTGAAGGCTCAAAAGCCTTTAGTGATGAGTTGCATCAATGGAAGGCATCATTCTGTCACTCATCGCTAATTCAAGGTGTAAACCTATGAATAAATTAGCGATGAGAGATATAGCTATGAGGGCCATTGGAACTTAAGTGGGAAATTTTCAAGCACATGCTCAAATGTTGTTCTAAAAGAGGGGACTGCATTAGGATGACATGAGAGTAATAGGCTTGAGATTTTTCAAATAGTGAAATAAAAAGGATGTAAAAGCTGAAATATCACTTATCCAATCTTTACAAAATAAGAAACCTAGACCTAGGCTTCAAGGGAGTGATTACTAGATGATAGTGAATGACATAAGATATTTTAAAAAATGACTAGCAATGGGTGATAAGGGGTCAATGAACAAACAAAACCCTATGAGTATTCATAATGAATAAAACCTTAAACACTCAAAATAACAACCTTTCATCTTAATGCAATATGGGTTTAAGTTGGAACAAGAAATTTTTTGAGGGTTCCATCAAGTGGTCCTCACCAAATCCACATAGAAGGTGGTATATGCTGACTATGAGAGGTTGGATAGGAAATTAAAGAAGCACAAGGTCAAGTTGGAAAATGTAAAAGAAATAGTAAGCAGAATGTAGAATGAAATTTGAGCTAAAGAAGCTAAAGTGACTTGTGTAAGGAAAATTCAAAGCCAAGAAGGAGACATGTCTAAGTTGCTTCCAAAAGCTTAGAGTGAACAGGTTTAGCTTCATGCTAAAATTTAAAATTTAAGAAGAGAGCTAAATGATGCCCAATCCCAAACTTCTAATGACCTTTGAAGGATCTAGGTGGAAGTAGAAGAGTTAAGGCAAGAAGTTGAAAGACTGAGCTCTGAATTGGAAAACACCCTTTAGGAGAAAATTTAAATGGAAGAAAGCACAAGGCAAAAAGAGAGTCAATTTAACCAAGAGTTAGTTGTTGCATGAGGATCTAGAGCCTTCCCAATAATGAAGAGGCTGATATTTGTGCATTGGGAGTGGATCATAGCTATTATTGTTGTTCTAGGACTTGATTTACAATTTCTAAGGGATGTTCATGAACTAAATGCCAAGGTTGGTCTAATGGCTGATCACTTTATGCAAAAAATTTCACCCCAAGTGGTGGATTCACAAAGTTTCATTTCCAAGTTGTGTATCACCACTGACTAGGTGTTGGAAAGAGTGAGGATTCCTGATCAAAAAATCACCTCCATCAAAGCTAATGAGATCATCAACTGTCACAGGTGTTGGTGGGTTTTTCTTAATGGAGAAACTAGGTTGGTCTCCAATTCTACCTATGGAGTAGCCATCTCTAGTCAAGGGGAGCTCAGAGGACCTAGACCAACTAACAAGATCAAAAGATCTTCTACACTTTAGGCTCTGTAGAACCAGGGTTGGTATACCCACACAATGCTTTGAATGTGAAAAGACATTTCTTTTTATAGTAGATAACTCCTGAAGCTAGGTGTTGAGGACCTCAAATAGGGCTAGATTCTTAGTAACACAATACTTGCAGCAATCAAGAGGTAGGACACAAACTAAATAAATATATTCAATGATTTATAAATTGTTTCTAAGGGGAACAGGCTGTAGGACAGACCAGTGCCTAGTTTTGGGCCATGGAGTCAAACACAACAAAGGGAAATCATCTACAAATAGGCCTCAATCAGTTGATCTTGTTTTTTTGATGCCTTACATCAACTATCAATGCCTTACATTGATAATCCAGCTCATATAGCAACCAGACTCTTCTTACCAAATCCTACCTACAAACAAATAATCATTGCTATTTATTCAAAGGATTTAACTACTTCCTTGAAGTAGACCTATCAACAAACAACACAATCTCATGAAGTATGAGAAGATGAACAAAGACACCTTATGCATTCATTCAAATGATTATAAGAGCACAAATAAGGAGATAGTCTGATAACATGCACGAGAGACAAGTGTCTTCATGTTTTCATTGCTCAAACTAATTGTATTTATAGACAAATTCAAAATTACAGCTTACAAACTCCACATTGACTCAAGACTAAACACTAGCCTACCCCAAGACTGACTCAAAAAAATATGGAACAAAACACCCAAGTTCTGAACCCTTACATCTGGCCATGAAATTCTCCTTTATAGGAATAGGAGAAGCAACAAGCAATTGGCTAGATGAGATTACACATCATTAGCTGACTAGGACAAACCCTAGAATAGCTTGCAGGCCAAGTCAAAATTTCCAACTGCCCCACCAGTCACATAAATGTAACTAGTTGGTTTGATGTAGGAAAGGCATTCCCACACGAATGAAGCTAGGCAATTGATGTCAAATCTGTTGTAGAATCCGGGTGCCCATATTTGAGCCATATCGTCCTTGTCCTAGAGTCATTGCCATGAATGTTGGTTCAGTGGATCCAACGACCCTCTCATCTGCCACCATGAATGCTCCAAGTCTTCACACGTGAACATAACAAAAACCCTAAAACATGTGAAATTGAATCTAGGTTGTCGATCAATAGTGATTGAGCGATTGTATTTTAAAATCTTCGTCGGACCATTGAAAAAGGCCTCCATAGTTGGCATGACAAAAAGAGGTTGGGGAAACATCTCCAGAATCAAAATTCCTCATCGAAATGTTTCTTTTGTAAGTCGTGACATATGACATTTCTTACTGATGCACCATTGTATTCACTTTGTCACTGTAGCTAATTTGTCTAGGGGAGACCCTTTGTAGATATCACACTGCATCACCGAAAACCTTTATACACCTGTTCGCCAAGAGAAAATATGGGTTAGAGATGGCAGATCTAACAATTAAATGCCAGAAACTAAAACATTCATAGAATAAATCATAACACAGAATTTAACGTGGTTCACCCAATTCCTACATCCACCAAACCGCAGCCATCCAATACTGGTGAAAAACCTATTACAATCTTGACTCGGAAACCCCATCACATGATCAGTCGCCACATACCAACACATAGGGACTGCCGAGAGGTCATCCTGAGCACCAAAGGTCTCAGCAAAAACAATGCAGGGCCAGTAAAAGTGGTAGCTAGGGGCCAGTAATGAATGGAAAATGGGGCTCAGGGGAACCACTTAAGTTAGAATAAACTGGGTAGACAAGTCAATGAATCAAAAAGGTAAATGGAACGGGAACCACACAAGGCTAGAGCCAAAACTAGGAAAGAAATAGGGGTAGAGTTGGAGCCAAAGTGGGGGGAAGAAACAAAAACCAAATTGACCACCTAAGACCAAAACCAAACCTAGATCCACCTCCGCCAAAGAAAACAAGGCAAAAGAAACAAAGGGAAGAACGTGGAGAGGAAAACAACCATCAACCAACACAGGGAAAAAAGGAAAAGGAACTCCTAACACGCGAAATTAAGACCGGGATGGATGCATGAATAGGAACTAGAACCTTAGAATTGGAGAAGTTCTAGTTCCATTCAAGCATCCATTTTGCCCCCGATAAAGCAAAAAAAAGAGCCAAGTCAAGCAAAAGAGAAAGGAGAACCAAACTAAAAACCCAAAAATGGGGAAGAGAAAAACTAGGAAAAACCCTAACACAAGCCACCCCACTGGAGAGATGAAAACTAGCATGCTAGGCTCAACCCTTGTGGGAGCCCATTTAACCCACGTGCTAAAATGAAAGACACCCAATAGCTAAAGTTTTGCCATGAAAAAGTAGAGTACACAACTAGGCAATGAGAAAACTAGAAATGGCACTAACATAGGCTCCAGTTGGGGATGTATGCCCCTGCTAGGAATAGCAAGAATTCAGATCACTAGGAGAGCAGACCAAAACAAAAAGCTAAAAATAGATCAGGAGCTAACCGGACAGGGTTAGCAACACAGCAAAAGGGAAGAGACTAGGAAACCAAATGCTAGAACTATTGTTCATGGAAAAATATATACTTTAGGTAAAGTACCCTCATGAATTGTCCATGAACAAGCAATTCAAGTGTAACTTGATTCATTCCTTTGTTTCATCTAATGACACTAGGCCACCAAATGAAAAATGAGAGCCAACTTTTACCTCCGTCAAACAAAATTTTTCTAAATGAGCTAACATTCCCTAACTTGTGCTTGCCTCTACCGATCTACAATAGTATAAATGAATGCACCTCTACAAACACAAGTATCTGATTGCCTATGTGCAAGTGAAAACTTGTTCTTTGTTTAGTCTTATCTTCAACTAGAAACTAGATCCAATAAACTTCATCATTGCCAACCTCTTGATTCTCTAATTTTGTATTTGATGGAAAAACCTGTGAATGATGGTTAAGACCACATGAAGACACAATCTAATCACAACCATCTACCTGATAAAACATGTTAGTACTTCTTAAGAGTTCAGCACATTCAACATTATAAACATTTTCAAAATCACTATGCATTTGAGAATCAGGCATATCCTCAAAATGCTGACTGTCATGTGACAAAAGACCATCATTTTTATCAATCATATAATCCTGAAGCTGAAAACAACTTGCTTTAGTGCTCTACATACTATCACATTCTATGAAAACTCCATCCAGCTAGCAAAGATAGCACCTACAATCTGCTACATGGCTAGAACTATTATGCTCATCTTGATCATTAGTTTGCGTGAAAAAAATTGAACCATCATAAGCACTTACCAAAAGATCTGGCTCTTTATGCAAACTATCTTTAAGTGCATTGAAAGAGAGACACTTATCTATTAGCACACTCTGCAACTGCTCTTTATCATTTTTAGTGAGAGGAGGCACATCATTGATGAAATGATGGTCTAGACTTCTACCCTCACTTCCTCTTTTTACTTGGCTTTGTCCTCATCATATTGGTAGTGGGAATAATCAGAGAATTCTGATTCATCCACATCTGTTGTCCAACTATCATTATCTTCTGAACATGAGGTATGATCACCTTCTGTATCATAAGATTTCTTAATAGCAAACAATTTTGGTTTAGAAACATAAACTAATCCCCCATTGGAATCAATATCATCATCCATGTGAAAAGATTCATGCCTAGGCTCATTCAAGTCATCAAAAAGAAACTGCACTTTGTCATACACAACATGATTAGCTGGTTCATCATCATAGATAGAACAAGACTCACTTGTATCATACCTTGCTTCTTGAAGGTCATCATCAGTGTCAAGGTCGATAGGAGTTGCCCACAACAACATAGAGTTGTGAGCAAACCTCTGATATTTTGTGGTCAATAGATCTGACATTTGCTCAATGCTCAATGGATCACTGCCCTGATCCATCTTCTCAACCGTTTCTTCTTCTTAACCTTCACCAGAACTAGGTGCAACACCAAGCAGCAAACCAGGATATCACAAGGTATTTTCAAAAAGATTACCTTCATGAGGGTGAATTTCCACACATCCTCTGTCAAATCTAATATCCACTAGAGCACTCCCTGAATCAGCAACCTCATTTGTCTTCTCATGAAGACTTGTGTCAAAACTAAACACATTTGTGCACCTGAACTGCTCAATTGTCTCATCACATTTCTGATCACACTTCCCTTCTCCAAAGGGCCAGTCAAACTGATGCTCCTCTACAGGCTCTTGGTTTGAGAGACTCAAATTCTAATTGTCTGCTTGGGGGACAACCTCTGCAAGTTGTTCAAAAACAACTTCCTCATCATCTGATGAAGCAACATCTCTAGTCTCAATTTTCTCAACTATGTGCCCATTTGAAGAAGACTGATCATCCATTTGTACAAAGTTGTTATCCTTATCAGCATGGGTGCTGACAAATGAAGACAACAGGCTCTATATATATTCATTTGTCTACTTTTCCAGACTTTCTAGGATTGTGTAGGCCATCTGCATGCTCAGTATCTTGAATTCTTTCAATAATGCACTAGATCCTTCTTCATAAGCTTCAAAATACATGTGGATACAACATGGAGTGCTAGATCTGAAATTCTCTCAGATTAGTGACAAGGCAGTAGAAAATCTATGACTGAAATCAACACTTGACTCCTCATCTTGTTTCTTAATTTTCCTTAACCTTTTGACTAGGTCTAAAGGATCTCTTGCAAATTGTTCTCTATAAGTAGCCACTAATTCATCCCAGCAAGGAAAATATGTATTAGGGAAACTCAAATACCAGTCCTGAGCTCTAGCTTCTAGGGATCTAACAAAAAATCTCATCCATGCATCCTGATATCTAAAAGAATGTTTCTCCATGAAACTGGAGAAACTCTCGACATGTGCACCTCCTCCACAAACATTATATCCATGAAATCTAGGCATTTCCTTATATACATGAGCTGACATACATTCAACTTTGTAATCAACCCATGAAAAATCTAACTAAGCATACAATGGGTCAAAAGAATTAACAACTAGTGTGACAACCTGACAAGTAGACACAATTTGACTGTCTCTAAGCCATTGAAAAATTAGATGTCTCTCATCCATTTATCTAAGACCTCTTTCAAATACAACCTTCCATTCATGCCTTATCTTGGTCTTATGCATCCTTGAGTCTTTATCAGACTTAGGAAACCTTTTGACAATCTTTTTTATGGCTTGGTGCTCCATAGATATTACAAATCAAGGCTCAGTGACTGTGCACAATTACAACAATAACTAGCATATGACAAAACATGTGGATGACCACCCTCAGGGTGTATAAATACATTCTCATCATCCACAAAAATTGAGACTTGAGCACTAGACACAATCTCACAATGGAACTACCACTATATTCATAGATCCAACAAATGGAAATGTGCTAACACAATTTACTACCTTTCCCTCTAGTAATGTTGAATCACTAAATAGGGAAATACATTATTATTTTCTCAAATGTTCAAAAACATGAAGAATACTTGGAAACGTTGTAGCTCTAGAACATTCTTCAAATCTTCAATGGGTTTACCTTCATAGAGTCGCCACCTCTTTGCAGAGGACAAAACTTCAAATGATATGAAGTCCACTCACATATAAGTCCTTCTCTGAGCTCATTCCACCAGTAGAGCACCATTAATATTTCAAGCTGACTGCAACAAAACTTTCTCCAAGCTTGAGATTCTTCAAACTTTGAACAGCACCAACATGGCATACAAAGATATGACTCTATTGCACACTGAAATGACCCATTTCTAGATTCCTCAAGATATTTGACAAGAGGGGGAGGCACACCATAAAAGCTATGATGGCCTCAACTTCTACTCTTTTTTTCTCTTCTTTTTATATCTCCCCAGCAAAGTCGCCATCTTGTTGGTGGGTATTTTTAATGGAGCAACAAGGTTGGTCTCTAATTCTACCTATGGAGTAGCCATCTCCAGTCAAGGGGAGCTCAGAGGACCTGGACCAACTAACAAGATCAAAATATCTTCTACACTTTAGGCTCTACAAAACTAGAATGGGTATACCCACACAATGCCTTGAATGTGAAAAGACATTGTTTTTTATAGCGGATAACTCTTGATGCCAAGCATTGAGGACCTCAAATAGAGCTAGATTCTCAGTAACACAATACCTGCAGCAATCAGGAGGTAGGACACAAACTAAATAAAGATATTCAATGATTTATAAATTGTTTCTGAGGGGAATAGGATGCAGGACAGACTAGTGCCTAGTTTTGGGCCACAGAGTCAAACAAAACAAAGGGAAATCATCTGCAAATAGACCTCAATCAGTGGATCTTGTTTTGTTGATGCCTTACATCAACTATCAGTGCCTTACACTAACAATCTAGCTCCTGTAGCAACTAGACTCTTCTTACCAAATCCTACCTGCAAACAAATAATCACTGCTATCTGTTCAAAGGATTTAACTACTTCCTTGAAGCGGACCTATCAACAAACAACACAATCTCATGATGTATGAGAAGATGAACAAAGACACCTTATGCATTCATTCAAATGATTAAAAGCACACAAATAAGGAGACAGTCTGATAACATGCACAAAAGACAAGCGTCTTCATGTTTTCATTGCTCAAACTGATTGTATTTACAGACAAATTTGAAATTACAGCTTACAGACTCCACATTGACTCAAGACTAAACACTAGCCTACCCCAAGACTGACTCAGAAAAATATGGAACAAAACACCCAAGTTTTGAACCCTTACATTTGGCCATGAAATTCTCCTTTATAGGAACAGGAGAAGCAACAAGCAACTGGCCAGATGAGATTACATATCATCAGCTGACTAGGACAAACCCTAGAATAGCTCGCAGGCCAAGTCAAAAATTCCAACTACCCCACCGGTCACATAAATGTAACTAGTCAGTTTGCTATAGGAAAGACATTCCCACATGAATGAAGCCAGGCAATTGATGTCAAATCTGCCACAGAATCCAGGCACCCATACTCGAGCCTTGCTGTCCTTGTCCTAGAGTTGTCACCATGAATGCTAGTTCAGTGGATCTAGTGACCCTCTCATCTACCACCATGAATGCTCCAAGTCTTCATGAATGAACATAATAGAAACCCTGAAACACGTGAAATTGAATCTAGGTCGTCGATTGACAGTGATCAGGTAGCTGTCTTTTAAAATCTTTGTGATATCGTTGAAAAAGGCCTCCACAGTCGGCATGACAAAAAGAGGTCAGGGAAACATCTTGAGAATCAAAATTCCTCATCGAAATGTTTCTTCTATAAGTCGCTGTGACATATGACATTTCTTACCAATGCACCCTTGTATTCACTTTGTCGCTGTAGCTTATTTGTCTTAGGGAGACCCTTTGTAGATATCACACTGCATCGCCGAAAACCTTTATACACCTATTCGCTAAGAGAAAATATGACTCACACTGAAAGCCACATATGAAACCACTGTCGGCAAGAATCAACCCCATCACCATGACCACATACCAAAATAAGAGTCTCACCAAAACAATAAATCCTTCACCATCAGTTGGTGTAACAACATGACATCACCGAGATGATACATGGAGAGCCCAAACTCCTACCGAAGAGATTATCCTTTATGTTTTTGGTCGGTGTAACAAATTGTATTCATTGAGACCTCCCACTATAGATCAAAACTTACACTGATGGGATCCCAGAGCACACAAGTCGGGGAGACAATATAGAACTCACTAAGATGTCACCCCGAGTGAACGCCAACATACCGAAGGGAAAAGTCCATTAGTGAGACACAAAGAAGTCAAGGAAACATCTCCTCGACCTCAACTAACACAGGCCAACTAAAAAGAGACCTCAGGGAGACAACACGAGGACCACCAAGAGGTCATCCTGAGTGCCAAAGGTCTCAGCAAAAACAACGCGGGGCTGGTAAAAATGGTAGTTAGGGGCCAGTAACGAATGGAAAATGGGCTCAGGGGAACCACTTAAGTTAGAATAAACTAGGTGGATAGGTCAATGAATCAAAAAGGAAAATGGAATGGGAACCAAACAAGGCCAGAGCCGGAACTAGGAAAGAAACAGGGGCAGAGTCAGAGCCAGAGTGGGGGGAAGAAACAAAAACCAAATTGACCACCCAAGACCAAAACCAAACCCAGATCTGCCTTCGCCAAAGGAAACAAGGCAAACGAAACAAAGGGAAGAATGTGGAGAGGAAAACAACCATCGATCGACATAGGGCAGAAAGGAAAAGGAACTCCAAACATGTGAAATCGGGACCGAGACAGATGCATGAACAGGAACTAGAACCTTAGAATTGGAGAAGTTCTAGTTCCATTCAAGCATCCATTCCACCCTCGATTAAACAAAAGAAGAGCCAAGTCAAGCAAAAGAGAAATGGGAACCGAACTAAAAACCCAAAAATGGGGAAGAGAAAAACCAGGAAAAACCCTAACACAAGCCGCCCCACCAGAGAGATGAAAACTAACATGCTGGGCTCAACCCTTATGGGAGCCCATTTAACCCACATGCTAAAATGAAAGACACCCCATGGCTAAAGTTTTTCCATGAAAAACCAGAGTACACAACTAGGAAATGAGAAAACTAGAAATGGCACTAACAACAGGGTTGCAAAAAAATGTAAATATTGTTAGATAGTTTTGAATAGGCGAGTCATCAATATCAAGAAGGACTTAGGTGTCTTGGTTAGTTTTGGGTTGCCTCCTCTTCTTCACTAGATCAAGATGCACTGAAAATGGAGCAAGTCAATGATGCAATCTGACACAAGATCCATACCTCTATAGAACTTGCAAGTTTGAGTGCCAAACCCATGGCTAATCATGTTGAGTGAAAGATCTATCCTCTTTCTCGACTCTATTATCACTTGGGTGTGGTTTCTTCTAGATGGGTGTTCATCTCTTTTAAGGAGATTTTCAATTTGGACCAAGCATACAGGAAGATCCAAACCCTCATCCTAGCAACTAATGCAAACTAGGAGGCTCAACGTGTCGCTTTCATCAAACACCAAGAACAACCAAAGGCCTAGGTTTGTGCCTCTACAAACGAAGACCCCTATGAGTTTCCAGAATTGTGAAGTGTTTTTTCCATAGTTTTTTTCATTTTCTGCTTGTAAAATTGTTTTTAGTTTCAGGTGTGCCCATGCTCAAGTAGAGTTATTGAAAAGGTGTGCAATGCACCACATGATGGCTATGTAGCTTTCATCTTTCATCTTCCCTTTGGGAGAGTTCAGGACACATGTTGGCTTGTTAGGCATTTTCTTGGGAGCTATATTCATGAGCTCAAAATTTATGTCTTGTTGACACATCACCTCTTCATTGTGGGCAAATTGAGTTTCCTACTAAGTGATATCTTTTGAGGATTTTTTCAGAGTTGGCTGGCCTTTTTTATTTTCTTGGTTTTCAAGATGGGAGCTTTGAGTCAGTGCCTCTAGGTGATGTGATTGGTTAGTTGGACCCTTTTTCTAGGCTATTTTTTTTAGGATTTGATTGCTTACGGGCCTCTATCTTTGCTAAATATCAAAAAAATATCAATGTGGTAGTTGAGAATTGATAAGCAAAGATCATTGTGACCTAACCAACGATATACAATCGAATCATAGGCCATTAACTGTCAACACCTGGCAATATTGACTTTTGTGTTGAGGTGGTGTGTTCTCTTTTCTGTAGCTATATAAGGAAGGTGACAATACAGAGAGGGGTTGGATTCCAAGTTTTAGTTTCCTTGGCTAAGGAAAAAGTTTCTTAAGTTTTCTTAGGATACAAAATTATTTTTAGGAGCATAATTACACAACTACTTGTCTCTAGCATGCTATATCTTTAAAGGTTTAAGCTATTGTTAGATTGGCATCTAACCTTTGTTTTAAAGTTCATTTGATATTTGAAGCATGAATTATTGAGGAGAAATTGTTGAGACTATGCATGCATGGATTTTTTCAAGCTTTCTTTCTTTATATTATCATTTTGAATGAAACAATGTGTCTTACAAGTTGAATCTAAATAGTTTAAGTAGTTTATTTTCATGTTTTATGCATGTACATGGTAGAATAGTGGCTTATGAAATTTGGATTATGTCATTGGACTTCTCAATTTTTCTGAAAGGTTTTTGTTTTACTGTATTATTCTTTATTGATGAAAGTTTTCTATGGCATAGAAGAATGGGTCACATAAATTTTGATAGCCTAATGAAGATTAGCTCTGCTCATGTTGTAAGAAATCTACCAAGAATTAATAAGCCTATCAATGCAATTTACAAATAATGTCAAGTTGGAAAGCAACCGAGGAAGAGGTTAAAAACTAAGGAATTCTCCATCATAGGACCATTTGATTTGGTGTTTACAAACCTATGTGGACCTACTAGAACAAAAATCCCCCAAGGTGAATTGTATGTTATGTTGTTAATTGATGATTACTCTAGAATCACTTGTGTGACCTTTCTCAAAGAAGAGGCTCTAGATAAGTTTAAAGCATTTAAATCTATGGTTGAGAATGAAATAGATTTTAAAATATTTTTTTTAAGTTTTGACAGAGGTGATGAGTTCACCTCCAATGAGTGTAGCAACTTTTGTGAAAATCATAGGTTAAAAATATATTGATCAAATCCTAGGACTCCACAATAGAATGGAGTTGTTGTTGGAAGAATGAGAAGTTTTTCATTGATGCTATTGATGGAAACATGAGCATTAGGGATAAGAGCAAGATATATATTACTATGTGCTATAGTGTTATCATTAATGTCAACATTGTAGATCTTGATGTGGAGATCATGGTGATATCAATATTTCATCTTAATGTGGAGATCAATGTGTAGGTCATTGCAGAAAAATTTTGTTGGTTCTAAAAGGTTTTCGAGTGTTTAAGGGAGACATTTTTGTAAGATGGTTTGATTTTGTAAAGTTGGTTGTGATGGAAATTAAATATGTGTCAACACTATTAATACTATGCAATATACCTCTAGTCTTTCAGTCTACACTGGTCTATGAATGAAGTTTTCGCTTTGTACTTCTAAAAAAAAAATTTTGGGTGTTAGAAGTATCTAATTCCATAATTTCAACATGTTTTAGCTCTTGGTTTGAGAGATATAAGGAACAAAAGTTCAACCTAGTAAATTATAGTCATTTCCTATATCTAGTGCATATGATTAGGAGAGTCCACACTTCTCCACAGATAGGTTTTTGACTTTGTGGATTTAAGGAGGTGTTGCAAGATGGAAATAGTGTGTGAATTCCCGCTGGCATTGAATTTTCAGGTCCATGTGTTCTAATGTGGATACACAATTAAAGAATTTTCACATTACATCTTTTGTGGCACTGACCTAATAGATGTGAATATATGTGAAGCCTAAATAAGTATTGTTCTCATGTCTCAACCTTGATACAGGTTGCTTTTGGTTTTGTGAGGATTTGTTATATGACTTGATGTGTGTGGTAGAGTAATAATTAATATTATGGTGTTTTGTAGTGATTATATATGAAAAGTGTTTACTTAAGTTATGAAAATATGAATAGTATCGAATGTGTTTTACTTTGAAGATGAAACAAAATAGAGTAGAAATATTTGAATTCATATATTATATTGCTTGATTTATATCTTTATGTGATACTAATTTAGTTGTTATTGTTGTGTGCTTGAGTGCACTTGAGTTATAGGAGGTCGAAGACCAAGGGTGTGATTAAGGAGAGGAGGTTAGCTTCTTGATAGAACAAAGTAGGATGTCCTCTCGATCACACACACAAGCACTTAGTTTCATATAGATTGCATTTAGAAATGTCTAATTTTAGTGTATTTTTTTTTAATTATTTGCAAATTAAATAACAATTAGTAAATTAAATAAATGATGAATTGGGAGCATGATAAAGGAAAGGAATTAATTTTAATTATATTTTAACTTGGTTTTTAAATGATTATCATGATATAAATTTAAGTGAGAATCCTACTTTCTTTAACTTGTATTTTGTGATAATAAAATTAAATAATAATCAATTGACAATTATTTAAATGTTAGATAAATAATTATTTTGAACTTAATCTTGGGTGAGTATTTTTGAAAAAGTTCTCCTTTGTGCAATAGTAAATTCTAGATTATTTTTACATATTTCTTATTTATGAATATGGAATGTAAAACACAAAGTTATATTTATATTGATATTTTATTTTAAAATCCATTTTTCAAGATTAGGGTAGGAAAATGGAAAAGTAAAAAATTATTAAAAAGGGAAAAGAGTTCCCAAGAAGGCAACGGTTCTTGAGAACATTCTTGAAAATGAGCTTTGTAATTTTGCTCTAATTGCTGCCAAGAAAATGTTGAATCCTTTAGCTTAGTGAGTTTGAGAATTATTATTTGGAAGATAGGAGGAAAATTAAGAATTGGTAAAGCATCTAGAAAGGAGGAAAGAAGAAGAAGACTCTTAGTAAAACTAGATTGAAAAGAAGCAAAGAGAAAAAATTGTTTGAAAAGCATCTCTAGCTGGAAGTGAAATATCCAGGTTTTCCATTCTTTTTCCACAAATCTTGTTTGAAATATGAAAATATTACTGAAGAATTTGAATGCCAAGTGTTTGAATTATATGCAAGACTGTGAAAGATTGAGAAAATCTTCTATTCTTTTGTGTTCTTTAAAAGAAATTGCATACTTTCCCCACTTCTAGATTGGGGCTTTTCTCCTCTGCAAACTATGGTTGATAATTTCATTCCAAATTGCTCATTCATTTCACATTAGTTCTATATATATATATATATACTTATATATATATATATGCACACATAATTTCTGTGTGTGTGTATATATATATTATCAATATATACACATTTGTTTACAAACTTGAATTATTTTTGCATTATATTCAATGTATTCTTGAAGGGAATAGTTTTCAGAAAATATTGAATTTGAAGATTTTGTTTAAAGAAATTTGTAGTATGTAGAAGGGCAGTTGGGATTTCTTCACAGCCTTGCCCTCCCCATAAGGGAAGGGTTGTGTTGTGGGAGACAATGCTCCCTCCACAGGCCACGACCTATGGAGGTAGTGCTGCCTTCCACAGGAAGTGCCTCCCCATATGGGGGGGGTATAAGCCCTTAGTATGTATTGTATGTTTTTAAAACTATATGAAAATATTTGTAAAACTGTGTTTCACCATAAGAATTTTGAATGGGATAAACATTGCACAGTATGATACCTATATATATATACATATACATATACTATATATATATGTTACATGCTACATTTACATATATACACACACACACACATACAAACATCAATTTATGAAATGCATGCGTTGAAAAGTTTGTAGAATGTAAAACTTTGTATAAAATATATATCAATACACACACACACACACACACACCGAGCTATATATGTGTGTGTGTGTACATAAACATATACGCATACATACAAACTCTAACATTTGAAAACTTTTTTTTTCCACAGAAAATATTACCTCTATCAATGAAATTACACAAAAAATATTCACAGTAGTATGGTATATGCATTTTGAAAATCTATTTAAATTCCTTTTGTTATATGGATACACACACACACACACACACATATATACACATAGATAGATATATAATTTTATATGTATCTATATATATACATATATATATGATGACATAAATTTCATTGTTTTCTGCAATAAACTTTACTTGTCATTTTTTTTTTTAAAATAGAAAACACAACATTGTATTCAAGCTCAATATGTATATTCAGTTATAAGTCTACCATGTCTTTATATATATGTAAATATTATAAACAAGTATATATATAAATTTGTATAGTGAATTTTGTTTATCTAAAAGTTAAAACTTAGAAGATGTAGAATAAATTCACATAGATAACACTGTGTATAGTAGCAAACTTGTATTTGTATACAAATCTAGTTATCTACATTGTTCATCTTTTCTAAAACTGTTTATATTTTTGAATATTGATGCATTGTGTGAATCACCATATATCATATCAAAACTTAATGAAACACACATAAGACTATGTTAAAAGCTAAAGATGAAACTTTATAGCAAATGTAGACTATTGAAAACACATTTAAAACTAGTGAATTTTTTGAACAGAGTAGTTTTCTTTGTCTAAATCTATTAATTCTATTTACTTTGATCAAGTTATTTTAGAAAACAAAACTTGGATTGTTTTAGTAGAAATACATATAGAAAAAACTCCCATATTGAGTGTATGAATGAAAAGCTATTTTGATAATCTTTGTGTGAACATTGGAACATGATGATATTTCTTGGGAATTAGAAATGTGTAAAACTGAATGTGAACTTAGATGGAAAATACATTATTTACTATATTTTGGAAACTTCTAGGATAGGATTCCGAAGGTGGATCCACAGAGATGGTAGTTTTACCTTTTATAAAACCATCATTTGTTTTATTTATGCTTGGCCAAGCACATACAACATTGAAATAGATGGAATCAAAAGCCTAGAACTAAATGAATATAGGTCTCTGCCACCTCCTCTTTGCAAGAAATATGTGATTCTCATGTTAGGAATGCATATAGGTATCAGGCTTGCATTGAGATGTCCCTCGTGCATTGTTGTTTTAGGTAGCTAGGCTGCTCATGTAGGGCTGGGGATTTCTTCAAGTTAGGGAGAAACCCAAGGAAGCCTTGTACTTTGTGGTTGGGTGGAAAAAGTTACTTAATCACACTCTTGGCCCTAGCTTGCAAGAAGACTAGTGGTGTCACAGTAGTTGAGGTTCAAATATTTATGTGCTATAAATGTATTAATGTATTAATGTGGATGGGTTGTAAATCCCACTTGTAAATGTAACTCTTTTTGAAATTCAGTATTGTAACATTGAAATAGATGTATTAATTGAATGATAATGATGTAATTGAAACTTGAATGAATTTATGGAAACTCATTGATATGCAAATGGCATTTACATATGTATCATTGCAATGATCCTTGTTGTTAATGAAATTTACTTCTTTTGCATACATGGAATGAAATTTATTACTGAATTTTCCTTTTAAGCATTTATGGAAATATCTTGGTCTATGCATCCTTTGCTTTTAATATACTTGGAATGTAATAAGTTTGGAAAATTATGTGGTTTTAAGAACATCATCTATCAAGTGTTACAATTATGAAGTTATGTGGAAGCTATTTTTGATTCATGCTAACCTATTTTAAATTGTTTTAAGGATTTAAATCTTCGTGTGAGGGGTGTATGGAAGGATTCGAGTTGAAAAATTATATCTTCTATATTTTGTATGTTAAATATAATTAAGTCAACCTAATTGACATTATACTTGAAGCAGATAGATATGATAGATCATTTTTAGTGATTTGTTGAATGTAAGACTTGTAAGTGATACAAATGGTACAAATTGAGAAGACCCATTATGAATTTAACTTGTCCATGTTGACTAGAATACCAGAGTGATGTGAAGGCAGAGGAAAGAAAAGTGTTAGATCAAAATTAGATGAAGTGTGAAATCAATTTACTGAGCTTCACTGGAACTATATCTCATGCATATATTAGGATCAATTGTATCACTTCAATCTAGGCTATGAGACACAAACTCTCTTCTATCTTATTCTCTCAGTGGGTAGTGAGTCCACTTGGACAATGAGTCCACCTATACTAAGCACTTCTATAAATATATTATAATTGGTTATAATTTATTGTGAGCTAATCCTCACCATGGTTTTTCCTAGTTTTGGTTTTCCATGTAAAAATATCAGTGTTCATGTGTTATGTGATGTTATTGATGTTTCATTCTTTCTTTCATCATTGTGGTTGAAAATGATTTGGCAATTAGATGTTTAAATGTTTGAATGGTTTAAAAGAATATTGATTTATCCCTCTCTCAACATTCGAAGTGTTCAACAATTGGTACCAAAGATTGGTACTTTAGAAGAAGATTAATTTCTTGGAGGTTGAACACATGGCTATTAGAAGACTACCCACTCCACTAGAAGAGAATATTGTTTTAGGATTCATAGAAGAAGATTGCATACTTGATGAAGATGGAGAACTTAAAGCTATTCTTGAAGATCTTGAGAGGACTTAAGGTAAAAAAATATATGAAAGAAAATGTCAAAGAAGTAAATGAATGCATCAAAAAATTGAGAGAGAAAATCAAGACATTCAAAGAAAGGAATAACGAAGTTAATGAACAATTGAAGTTTGGAAAATGAAACTATCACCAATCTGAAACTATAAGTTGAATAAAAGAAAAGACTTGAGCAATGATTGAATGCAATGGTGAAATGAGATTTGAGGAATGTACAAGGCTTGAAAAAGAAGTGGTAAATCAAATACCATGTCTAGAGAAATCAAAGAGTCATGAAGAAGAATTCAAGATGAGTTTTATTAAGCTTGATGAAAAGATTACAATTGAGAAAGGCTCTAAGGACAAAGAAGTTTTAGGATTTGAAAAGGGTGAAAGCTCAAATTTAGAAAAGAAGATCAATGAACAAAAGAAGAATGAATATAAGAAGAACAATGGAAAGAAAATCTAAAATCAAAAGAATGAAGCTAGAAAATTGCTAGTCAGATAACCAAATGCACAAAGGTACCCATATATTAATCATTTCTATTATTCTTGCAATAAACTTGGACATAAGAAAATGGAATGTAGAATTAAAATGAATTAGGTTGTTCCATCCTTTGTTGGCCAATGCTTTACATGCAAGAAACTTGGTCATAGAGCTAATGAGTGTAGAAGTCAAATGATGAATGGTTAGAAAATTGGTAGAATGATTCAATAATTTAAAGGCTAATGTTATACATGCTATGGATTTGGGCATAAAGCTAACTGATGCAAATATAAAATGAATGAAAGGAATATTGGTCAAAAGAGTGCCATATGTTACAATTACAATAGGCTTGGACACATTATTAAGTTTTGTAGAAGAATAAATATGAGGAAGGATAATCCAGTAAAGAGGAATGAAATAGCCCAAAAGATTAATCCCATATAAAAAAATAAGGATATGGATAAGATTTGTAGAAAGAAGGAAGAGAAAAAAGTTAAGGATGAACTTGTAGCACCATCTGATGTAGATGTTTCCTCTAGTAAATAAGTTGAGAGCTTTGGATCAAGGGGAGCTTTAATGGAAATCTTTTTCCCCTTACCAAAAAAAGGTGTTGATGCCTCAACATAAAGATATGTGATGTAGATTGACATGTTTGATGTATTGGTGAATATTGTAGAAGAAAATATGATGATTCAAAAGTTTGTAGAGTATATGAAGTTGACTATGCATACAAATAAAGGGTTTCTAGCTTTATTGTTTGAAGCATATAATACAAGATTAGGTCAAGTTTGAAGTGTCATAAAGTGATCACTTAGGAAAATTCATTTACAAAACATTTGAGAAGGACTGGAGTAGCAAATAAAAAATTGGAGATTGATCAAAGGTCATTTGTGATTTGGTGTGCATGCAAACCCTAATAGAAAAAGTAAAGGACAGGTATTTACAATCTTTTGTATTCGCTTATCAGTGAGCCTTTCTTTCTTTTCTTCTCAATAGTGAGGTGTTTGGGTAGTGATCCCTTTTGATAGTGAGCCTATTGTAATCAAATTTCATATATAGATTTGATACTCACCATGATTTTTCCCTGATTAGAGTTGTATACATCTAAAAATGGTCACATCACAATAGTCCGGTAATTAATTAAATATTTTTAATATGTAATCAAATCTCTGAATTCAATCTACGTATAAATAAGTCTAAATAATTTATTTATATTGTTTATTCTTTCATTTCGATTAAATAAATAAGTTTATTTAATCACTTTTCTTATCCATTTCTTAATTAATTAAATAAACATTATCATTTATTTATATAAATTATCATATAATCTTGGCTTGAATATTTTATTCAAATAAAGATTAAATATTCTTTTCTTCTAAAATTCTTCTAAATTCTATTCACAATTAAATGATCTTAGTAGTCTTTCCAAACAAATAAGAGTACTCCAAAGGCAAATCAAGGAAATACAAGGGGGCACAACTATGAAGTCCTTTGACGGAAATATAAATGTAACCTCTTCTCCTCCAAAAGCAACATCATCCAAATTCAATGTTTTTGAATTTTTGCAAAGGTTAAATGAGAAGCCCAAATCTAAGCCATCAAATAAAATTGACCAATCTTGTCATGTCATGCATTTATCTTCATCCCCCATAATTCAAAATGATCCTCATGATTCTTTCACTCGAGATAACAATTCCATTCAATCACCTTCTTCTATCATACCCTTTACATCTAATGATTCATTTCAACCTATAGATCTCAATCAAAACATTCTACAAACCCTTCCTATCTTTGATCAAGATCCCATCTCTCAAAAACCATATGATGATCCCCTCCTTTCATTATTCACCCATGACAATCCTCTTCCATCTCAAGAACAAAATGTTCTTCCAAGTTCTCCATCCACCTCATTCAATGAATCCATACTCTCTTATGATTCCATCACATCCCAAGAGCAAAACAATTTTTCCATCCTATCCAAAGATTCCCTTCCATTTGATGATCAAACTACTCCATCTCCTTCATCTAACGATTCTTTTCCTAGTCAAGATCAAAGTATCCCATCATCCTCATATCAAGAGTCTCTCACACCTCTTCAAGCCATCCATGAACCCCACACCTATAAATTAAGATCCTCCACCTTTATGCACTCTAGTTTACTTCCAACACCTATCCTTTCATGCATATCATATCCTCCTCAAAATGGACTCACATCTTGTTTCACAAACAATGCATATACCATGGGTAAATGAATGTGTGAAATTATGAATTACAAAGGAAAAGGTTTAGGCCTTCATGAGCAAGATATCCTAGAACCCCTTTCTGTAAAAGCACATCCATATTCTCATGGCCTTGGTTATACACCTCGTGCTCAACCTAGGTATCCTAGTCCATCAAACTCTCCATCCATCCTAGGTCCTTATCCTAGTCCATCAAAAACTCCATCTATCCTAGGTCCTTATCCTAGTTCATCAAACCTTCCATCTATCCTTGGTCCTTAGCATCCCAACCCTAGCTCATCAACCCTTCCATCCATATTAGGGTCCCACATTTCTCCATCTCCTATTCTTCAAGAACAACAAAGGCACACATCCTTGATCCACTTTCAAAATTCTTCCTTCATTAACTCATCCATCATACCTCCATATCATTCACCTCAATCCACCCCTCCCATTGCTCTTGGAAGCAATTTGGGTGCCAAATGTCAAAAGCTTCAATATAAAACTCCACATGTATCAAAGGATCAAAATGTCTCCTCAAAGACACATGCAAAAATAAAAGAAAATTTGATCCAAAATCAAAAGAAAAATCTAAAATGCCACAAAGGCCCATCAAAGAAAAAAGGAAATTTTCAAAGACCACAAAGGTCCATAAATCAAAAATAAAAATGTCAAAGGCCACAAAGGTCCACAAAGAAAAACTCAAAGTCAAAAGTCATGTGGATTCCTAAAAGTATCATAAAAGCAATAAAATCTAAATTGGCATCCAAATTTGCTAATCCAAAAGCTTCCTCCAATTTTCCATCTAATAACCTATCACCTTCCAAATCCATTTTTCCTCCATCACTCCCCTGCCCTTCAAGGTGTGTGCCAATGTTGATCTTTCCAACCTTTCCATCTATCCATCAGCAGGCCTTCCAACCTCCTATCCATTATCCAACATTCATCCCTCATAATTCTCCTTTAATCCAAACTTTTGCATAAGTCCTTAGATTCTTCCATCATATCATTAATCTGCCAACATTTAGGATTATAATTCCCATTTCCATGGTTTATTAGAGGGATATTTGGTTGTGAAACTTGATGCTTAAGTCCTTCCTCAATCTCCCTATCATCCATATCCTATCTTACATATTCCTCTTACACTCTACACTTAGGGACAAGTTTCATCCATCTTATCATTCATGGTCATTATCCTTTCTATGCCCATTCCTTACATTTCCACCTTTGATCTTGACAAGGTTAAGGATCTTCTTGAACATCATATATCTTATCTTATACACTTTATCCATATCTTTCATACCATATCTTTCATCTTATCCATATTCCATCATTCTTACTAAATACATCCTTTCTTCCTTTCCTCGGTCTTGATGAGGAATAGGGGCAAAATACTTGGGCCTTGTGTCTGTATCTTATCTAGTTGATCTTGATCATCACCATTCATTATCTTTTTCCTTTCTTTTTTCCATTCCATATCTCCTAGATTATCAAAATCCATGTCATCATGTCCCTTTGCAAGCTTGAATCTTATCATGCACATCATATTTGAGTCTAGCTACAAAACATTATCCAATCCTCATATCTTTTTTCAATCAATCATCAACAATCATCAATCTTATTGTACTTAGGGGAATCAAAGATCCTAAGTACTTATCATTATCATGCCTTATGGAATCAATCATTCCTGGCATCTTAATCAATCAACCATTATCATCTTTTGACAAGAGATATGTTGCTTGTGCGACATGTTTTGTAGTGAACCTTTCATTTTGATCTATCATTTATCCATGGTTGCATTACCCCTATTGTAGGGCATCTTTTTCCTTCAATTAGTCATATCATATCATTTCATCTTAAATATACAAAACATAAAAAATTTAAAAAGTCCTGAAAAATGCATAAAAATCAAAAAAATTCCTGAAAAATACAAACAAATAAAAAAAAAGTTCTTAAAAAATACATAAAAATCAGAAAAAGTCCTGAAAAAATACATAAAAATCAGAAAAGAAGTAGAGAAAAACAAAAAAATTCACATGATTTAAAAAAGTGCAATAAAAACAAGTGGTGAAAACCTGGCAAACAAGTGCTATTTGTGATCAAAATAGGCTCCTCTATCTATTAGCTTATGTCTTCCATTCACTTTCTGACATCATCTATATGTATCTATCATTTGTACTTATCTATCATATCCATATCATGCAACAAGAATCTTTGTGTTTCATCATGGCTTGATACAATTTGTACATATCCATACTATTCAGGTTGTGTGTACACTAGGGGTAGAAACACATACTAAACAAGAGAGGGGCAACAAGTTTTTTAGAACATCACAAATGGACAAATGACAGTTTGACAAAATGCAACATACATTGATGCATCAAATCAACCACAACACCAAAATGATCACTCAATGCCACTGAAATCAAACAACATTGTCAAAACAATGTTAATCAAAACACAAACATCAATGTTGATAACCAAGTTGGATGATCTTAATTTGAATAATTTTTGAAATACTTTAGGCAAAATTTGAATTGTTGGTTGATTTTCTATCATATCTCTCGAGCAATTCAATGATGTATTGAACTAGAAAAGCAAGGAAGGAGTATAATTTTTCTTTGTCTGTTGTTTGTGAGTGAATCATTAGTACTATGCAAATTGGTCATGAGACATGCTCTACTAAGTATCATTGATGACATTTCAGAATTTGCATGGGAAACAGGTTAACTCTTGTATGTTTATGCAAGTGATACTCATGTCATCTTGGTTCAATTATACCTAGATGCTTGTATTATATTGCTATATTAAAAATCATGAAAGCAATACTTAGGCCATCACTCATGCTAACATACCCTTTGATGCTTGTATTAACTTTCAACATTTCAATGTTCTATGATGACACAAAATGCACAAATAAGCTCTCAGAATGGCAATATTGTACAGATACCTGGCATGGTTATTATAGATTACATTCATTTTAGAATTTTCATTTTGCATTTATAGATTTTCCCAAAAGTTGGCAAAGTATCAAAGTTTCTTATATTTTAGATAAATGACATAGTATATTTGGAATTCATAAAAACATCATCACATACATTTTTCATGCATATTTGCATCAGAAAATAATAAAGCGTACACCATAATCTTCACATCACTTTTGTTGCATTTTCATTTTCACAACATATCATTTCATTTGTTTCTATACATCATACATTACATTATATCATAAACATCATGCATATAGAAAATAGAAGCATTTCATCACATAAGGAATCATTGTTGCATATCATATATCTCAAAAATGAATGTCAAATGTACAAAAGATGTCAACTATGCATGACATAACATCATCAAAAATGGGATCATATCAGTGTGTATACAAATATCTCAATAGAGTATCAATAAGACATATAAAACATCATGCAAAAAGCACTATGAAGTGCTATCCTCTGATGGTATTGGTCTGGGACTTGGCCCACCTGTACCTGATGGACCTGCTCCACCTACTCTTAATGACCCTCCTAGAGGTAATGGCTGAGATTCACCGCTGCTGGTAGCCCGAGAGTGACTATGTGTAGACTGAGACTGTGTATAACTCATTCTCTACTCAGATGGCATTGCATCATGATACCTGGTACTATAGAACTCTGCCTCCCGGGTGGCCCTGGTCACCTTTCTCATCATGTCACCAATCGGCTGTCACTGTCATCAACTCTCCTTGTAGCTATGTAACCAAATCCTATGCCTATGCTAACTGACCCTGTAAGCTCTACACTCTACTCTGCAAGGTAGATATCTGACTTGGCACCACCAGATCTATTGAAGATGATGGAGCTGAATGTCTTATCCATGGTCCACCTCTACCACCACCTCTGCTACCACCTCTGCTGCTACCTCTGCCACCTCCTCCACCAATATCACCTCCACTCTCCTCATCACTACTATCTCCATCCCCATCTAACTCTTCATCATCATCCTCCTCAGAGTCATCACTCTCTGAAGTAGCCTTTCGCTATCATTTATGTCCTCCTATATGTGGTCTATGCTTTGCAACTGGAGTGACAGGCTCATCAAGATCAAATAATTGTGGTGTAGGATGTTCGAGCACATACTGACCATACTCTGGAGTCATCCCCCCATCAAGAATATTAGCTCTATACTCCCACATCTGTACTCCCAAATTGGTGAACTCTACTACTGCAGCATCATATGAAATCTGTGGACCCCACAATGTAATCTCCTACTGCCAACATGCATAAATAGATGAACCCTGTGGTATACCCTGAGGCTGACCATACTGTCACCATACATGGACAAGAAGAAGCCTCTCAATAATCCCAGGAGTATGAAAAATTAGATATCTAGAAGTAAAGACAAAGGGCATCTCCCTAGCATCCTCTAGCCATGCCTCACAATCTACATAGGGCCGCCAACATACTGTCTCGAGATCATCCAAAAGACGCTGCCAATGATCCAGTTTACCCAAACTTGGCTAAGTAATGACATCAGTATATCTGAATCTATATGGTTGACTGACAAGCTGTCATCCTCGAGTCAATGGTCACATAATGACAAAGTGCTCCCATGCCCATATTTGTAAAAGTGAACAACCAACAGCTAAACTTTGGCCTCCACCATACACAATATGGTGTATCTCATCATATAAATGTGCAAGCATGCACAATCTCCAAGCATATTGTGTACCTTGCATCACCATACTCTCAAGTACACAACCCCACCCGACTACAAAACCCTTCGACCTATGGTTGGGGCACATAACACCTCCAATGAAGCCTGCAAGTATATAAGGTAAGGGTGCATATGAATCTGTCATCTTTGCCCATGAGATATAATATCCTACAATATGATCATCTCTGAATATCCCTCTTAAAGCATCAGTACCTCCCACCTCCCAGCCATCAAATCTCATTATCTCACCCATCATTGGAATCCTCAAGATGTGATATACATCCTCTAGAGTCACAGTAATCTCTCCTATCAGCAAATGAAAGGTGTTCATGTCACTATGCCACCTCTCCGAAAGTGTTGTCCATAAGGCTCTGTTGAGATGCACCTCAGGCATCTCAAGTAATGAGGTCAATCTGCATGCCTCAATCACATCTCTATCTGCTTGTACAAGCTACAGAATCAATCTCCATGTCTTCGGGAATTTCTCCCATAACTACAAGGTGCTCAATCTCTCCTGTTCAATAGGAAGAATCATCAAGTCAAAGCAACATCAATATCGAAACATCACGACAAATAAATCAAATTTGAATATCAAATTTATCAAATCCTGTTTGTTCTTAACAACTTTAGAAACAAACTTATCCAAACTATTTTTTTTTCATCATCATGAATAACAAATTTATCAACATCCTGTTTGTTTTTAACAAACGTAGAAGCAAACTTATCAACAACCTATTTGTTTTTCATCATCATGAAAACAAATTTATCAAAATCCTTTTTTTTAACAACTTTAGAAGCAAACTTATCAACAAACTATTTGTTTTTCATCATCATGGAAAACAAATTTATCAAAATCCTATTTGTTTTTAACAACCTTAGAAACAAACTTATCAACAAACTATTTATTTTTCATCGTCATGAAAAGTAGATTTATCAAAATCCTGTTTGTTTTTAACAACCTTAGAAGCAAACTTATTAGATAGCTATTTGTTTTTCATTAACTTGAAAGCAAATTTATCAGCTACTATTTGTTTTCCAACAACTTTGGGAAAAAAATTATCAGACAAACATCATCAAATCAGGGCATACCAATACACAAACAATCACTACAAAATTGGGGCATTTTATCACATTCTATCATTGCAGGGGAAATTTAGGTCATCAGTTTTTCATCTCATGTTTTTCCATGTACATTTCTTCACATCATCATTTTTGAACAATGAATCGACATCTTAAAAATCATAAAAATAAAAAAAATCTAAAAATCCAAAAAATTTCACAAAAAATCAAAATCTTATCGATTCATCATCTAAGGGGGCATATACCTATCAACATTCAACAATCAGCATCTGGGGGAAATTTAAAAATTCTTTGAAGCAATGCATAAAACACATCACTTCAAAGAGGGGAAAAATGTATACATCTAAAAATGGTCACATCACAATAGTCTGGTAATTAATTAAATATTTTTAATATTTAATCAAATCTCTAAATTCAATCTGCATATAAATAAATCTAAATAATTTACTTATATTGTTCATTCTTTCATTTCGATTAAATAAATAAGTTTATTTAATCACTTTTCTTATCCATTTCTTAATTAATTAAATAAACATTATGATTTATTTATAATAATTATCATATAATCTTGGCTTGAATATTTTATTCAAATAAAGATTAAATATTTTGTTCTTCTAAAATTCTTCTAAAGTCTATTCACAATTAAATATTCCAAATATTTAATTAAAAATTATAATGTCCATTCATATCAAATATTTCAAATATTCTAAATCCTCAAACTCACATAAAATTAAATAAATTTATTTTGGATTATCTACAACAGTCGTGAAACAACTTCAAAATAGAAAATTAATAAATTCCTCTATTTCTGAGCAAAGTTGTTCCCATGGGTTGAAGACAAACCTCCATTCTTCTCTCCAACCTCCCAACATCTTCCATCTTCCTCTCAACTTCTCCATCTCTCACCATTCGAAATTTACCAAACAATCTCATAGCCATTGATCTTTGCCAGCCAGGCTCGTGCTTGTAAAAATCTATAAAAGGGACTATCGGGTCTCTGAAAAATATAGAAGCTTTTGTATGGGAAAACTATAGTCAATCAGCCTCCCAACATTCTAGCATTCTAATTTTTAGCATAGCATAGCCCAACATATTAGCATATCATCCTCATATCATAGTTTCAATAGCATTCATAATCCACAGCCCCTGTACATAATCTATAGCCCCTGTGCATATCTGTATATCAACATTTCACTCCACCAGCATATAGGATAGAGAATTTCTCTCCCTTTTCATACTCATTCTACAGGTTGCCATTCTAAGAAGCTTTGTTTACACAATCTAAGAGTAGTAGCTTCAAGCAATTCACTAGAGATAGAGGAAAATGGAATGATTCTGAAGAAGCTCTGTTTGATTTCTTTCATTTCACTTTATTTAGCTTTCTTTAGTTTAATATTGCATTGGTGTATTTTTATTATCTTATTTTGATACTAACATTTCCCACACACATTTTTGGCACCCACTATGGGGCTCTTGCCCCAATTTAACATCTTTTCACACATTTTTCTAATAGGTTATGGCTAGAAGAGCGTATTAGCACATTAAACATGCTTCAACATAGTTCACACCCAGTTTAACACTCTTTAACTCTATTATAGCCCCTTTAAGGATTCTACAGCGCTCTGTATTGATCCTGCAATGCTTATTAATGATCCTACAGTGCCCTTTAATGATCCTGCAGTGCTCTTTACTGATTTTGTTGCGCTCTTTACTATTTTCATAGAGCATTTCTATATTAGCGCTCTTGATGTTTTTTTAGCACATTTCTTTTTCTTAGCATAGAATTTGTAAATCTGCAACTGTAATCCATGACTTAAGTAAAATTTGACTGGATTCGATGTGACCGCGGCCAGTAAGAGCTTTAAAAGAATGAATCAATCCTAGGATAGTCACTTAATTGGAATGAATCAATCCTAGGATAGTCACTTCATTTTCTATTTTGGATTAAAAAGAACTCCATGTCTTTGTGAAGCAATATCTTCACCTAGCATAGAAAATTGTTTATTTAGGCTTAAAATTGAACTCTTGCTTGCTTTGATTAAATGGTGATAGGCCTATGCTCTCCCCTTAACTGGGTGATCAAAATGCTAGACTCATCTATTTTATTTCATGCAATTTTAAGCTTTGTTAATACCTCTTAGAAGGCCTGTCGTAGTGGGAAAAAGTACTCACCCTACGAGAACGACCTAAGTGGGAACAACTAAAGCCAAGTTTTCCTACCCACTTTAATCAAATGTGAATGGTTGATGAAAATCCCATTTGATGGTAGTGTACATTGATAACCATCCCCAAAGCCTTTGTTTTAAAGGTTGGGAGGTCTGTCAAGGGAGTCTATCATTTTCCACACCAAACGGAAACCCTTACTATGAACTTAGTGTAGTATCCAACTGAAGTCAGTTTTCAAACATCATAATAATCACAGTTTAGGGGAGGGAAGAATCTACCCCCAAGATACTCACCATATAATTGCCAAGGACCATTTGCTTAGGGGATCCGGTATCCACTTTCGTCACTCTGAGTACGCACCTGGAAAAGAAAAAACATGGGTGCCTCTTTGGGGGTGACACAGCTATGTGAGTCGATGCAGTTCTAAGATGTGGGTTGTTGATTACCTACCTAAGTACTAAGAGTGAGTCTGCTTGACCTATCTATCATGTGTAAAACCTATGAAAACAATTTTTGAAAAACATTTTGATCATACACTTAATGTTTAGTATACTACTTAAAAACAACTATTCTACAACTTGCTTGATGTGTTTTCAAAACATTAATTTAGTAAAGATCATCCAAAACTCACAATTACATTGATTACTCTCATGTTAACATATTGGAAATCCATAATCTTTGTTAAGAAATCCATTCTCAAACAAATCAAAAAGCCAAAGAAACCACTTAGCTACAAGAAACTATTGAAGAAAAGATGATTCTTGTACCAAAGTCGAATGGTCTTACTTGAACATAGAACTTTTATCCATTGATATCATGATTGTGTTAGAGGTTTCACTAATGATTATGCTGTAGAACCATTATACTCGCGAGTTTTCTTTCAAAGAAGAGCCCTTTCTCAAAGGCACAACCACAATCAACATATTCATTCTTCTTATCCACCACAACCCTCAATTGAATATCCCACTCATCCCAGCCAAATCATTCAATAATCTTGAAAAAAAACTAGGCTATTTGATACACTTATCATTTTTCAAGACTAGGATCAAATCTCAAAAAAGTGCATCTTTTCAAACAAGTTTTTGATTATTGATTCAACTTCCCCAACAAGATTCTGATATCCTTTCATCTTGGAAGCCATAATCAAGAGTTAGAAATGTCATTTGATCATATCATAAGATTTTCATCTTATCAGATCAAGACAACATCATTTTTGCACTTATAAAACTATGATCTAAGTCTAGAAGAACATTTCAAAATCATATGCTTGTTGTCCACTTTACAACATGGGTGATAGGGAAGAAAATCCTTTTCATAGGTTTCATATTGGGAATAGTTCAAATGATGAAATAACCAATGAAATGATTCAATAAGTTCAATAGGATCCATAGTTTCACATAATTTTGGACAAGATCTTAGAGTGAGATAAAGAAGGCTACTTTATTTTTTTAGAAAACCTAGGTGCCAAATTTCCCTCTAACTACAATATGGAGAAAATTAAGGAAGATCCTGAAAAGACTAAAACTCCATTAAATGATCTTAGTATTCTTCTCCAACAAATAAGATTACTCCAAAGGCAAATCAAAGAAATACAAGGGGCCACAACTACGAAGTCCTTTGAAGGAAATATGAATGTAACCTCTTCTCCTCCAAAAGCAACATCATCCAAATCCAATGTTTTTGAATTTTGAAAAGGTTAAATAAGAAGCCCAAATCTAAGCCATCAAATAAATTTGACCAATCTTGTCATGTCATGCATTTATCTTCATCCCCCATAATTCAAAATGAACCTCATGATTCTTTCACTCAAGATAACAATTCCATTCAATCACCTTCTCTATCATACGCTTTACATCCAATGATTCATTTCAATCTACACATCTCAATCAAAACATTCTACAAACCCTTCCTATCTTTGATCAAGATCCCATCTCTCAAGAACCATATGATGATCCCCTCCTTTCATTATTCACCCATGATAATCCTCTTCCATCTCAAGAACTAAATGTTCTTCTAATTTCTCTGCCCACCTCATTCAATGAATCCATACTCTCTTATGATTCCATCACATACCAAGAGCAAAACAATTTTTCCATCCTATCCAAAGATTCCCTTCCATTTGATGATCAAACTACTCCATCTCCTTCATCTAACGATTCTTTTCCTAGTCAAGATCAAAGTATCCCATCATCCTCATATCAAGAGTCTCTCACACCTCTTCAAGCCATCCATGAACCCCACACCTATAAATTAAGATCCTCCACCTTTATCCACTCCAGTTTACTTCCAACACCTATCCTTTCATGCATATCATATCCTCCTCACAATGGACTCACATCTTGTTTCACATACAATGCATATCCCATGGGTAAATGAATGTGTGAAATTATGAATTACAAAGGAAAAGGTTTAGGCCTTCATGAGAAAGATATCCTAGAACCCCTTTCTGTAAAAGCACATCCATATTCTCATGGCCTTGGTTATACACCTCGTGCTCAACCTAGGTATCCTAGTCCATCAAACTCTCCATCCATCCTAGGTCCTTATCCTAGTCCATCAAAAACTCCATCTATCCTAGGTCCTTATCCTAGTTCATCAAACCTTCCATCTACCCTTAGTCCTTAGCATCCCAACCCTAGCTCATCAACCCTTCCATCCATATTAGGGTCCCACATTTCTCCATCTCCTATTCTTCAAGAACAACAAAGGCACACATCCTTGATCCACTTTCAAAATTATTCCTTCATTAACTCATCCATCATACCTCCATATCATTCACCTCAATCCACCCCTCCCATTGCTCTTGGAAGCAATTTGGGTGCCAAATGTCAAAAGCTTCAATATAAAACTCCACATGTATCAAAGGATCAACATGTCTCCTAAAGGAGACATGCAAAAATAAAAGAAACTTTGATCCAAAATCAAAAGAAAAATATAAAAGGCCACAAAGGCCCATCAAAGAAAAAAGGAAATTTTTAAAGACCACAAAGGTCCATAAATCAAAAATAAAAATGTCAAAGGCCACAAAAGTCCACAAAACAAAACTCAAAGTCAAAAGTCATGTGGATTCCTAAAAGTCTCATAAAAGCAATAAAATCTAAATTGGCATCCAAATTTGCTAATCCAAAAGCTTCCTCCAATTTTCCATCTAATAACCTATCACCTTCCAAATCAATTTTTCCTACATCACTCCACTGCCCTTCAAGGTGTGTGCCAATGTTGATCTTTCCAACCTTTCCATCTATCCATCAGCAGGCCTTCCAACCTCATATCCATTATCCAACATGCATCCCTCGTCATTCTCCTTTAATCCAAACTTTTGCATAAGTCCTTAGATTCTTCCATCATATCATTAATTTGCCAACATTTAGGATTATAATTCCCATTACCATGGTTTATTAGAGTGATATTTCATTGTGAAACTTGATGCTTAAGTCCTTCCTCCATCTCCCTATCATCCATATCCTATCTTCCATATTCCTCTTACAATCTACACTTAGGGACAAGTTTCATCCATCTTATCATTCATGGTCATTATCCTTTCTATGCCCATTCCTTACATTTCCACCTTTGATCTTGACAAGGTTAAGGATCTTCTTGAACATCATATATCTTATCTTATACACTTTATCCATATCTTTCATACCATATCTTTCATCTTATCCATATTCCATCATTCTTACTAAATACATCCTTTCTTCCTTTCCTCGGTCTTGATGAGGAATAGGGGCAAAATACTTGGGCCTTGTGTTTGTATCTTATCTAGTTGATCTTGATCATCACCATTCATTATCTTTTTCCTTTCTTTCTTCCATTCCATATCTCCTAGCTTATCAAAATCCATGTCATCATGTCCCTTTGCAAGCTTGAATCTTATCATGCACATCATATTTGAGTCTAGCTACAAAACATTATCCAATCCTCATATCTTTTTTCAATCAATCATCAACAATCATCAATCTTATCGTACTTAGGGGAATCAAAGATCATAAGTACTTATCATTATCATACCTTATGGAATCAATCATTCCTGGCATCTTAATCAATCAACCATTATCATCTTTTGACAAGAGATATGTTGCTTTTGTGACATGTTTTGCAGAGAACCTTTCATTTTGATCTATCATTTATCCATGGTTGCATTACCCATATTGTAGGGCATCTTGTTCCTTCGATTATTCATATCATCTCATTTCATCTTAAATATACAAAACATAAAAAACTAAAAAAGTCCTAAAAAATGCATAAAAATTAGAAAAAGTCCTAAAAAGTTACAAACAAATCAGAAAAAAGTCCTTAAAAAATACGTAAAAATTAGAAAAAGTCCTTAAAAATACACAAAAATTAGAAAAGAAGCAAAGAAAAACAAAAAAATTCACATGATCTAAAAAAGTGCAATAAAAACAAGTGGTGAAATCTTGGCAAACAGGTGCTACTTGTGATCAAAATAGGCTCCTCTATCTATTATCTTATGTCTTCCATTCACTTTTCGACATCATCTATCTGTATCTATCATATGTACTTGTCTATCATATCCATATCATGCAACAGGAGTCTTTGTGTTTCATCATGGCTTGATACAATTTGTACATATCCATACTATTCAGGTTGTGTGTACACTGGGGGCAAAAACACAGACTAAACAAGAGAGGGGCAACAAGTTTTTTTAGAACATTACAAATGGAAAAATGACAATTTGACAAAATGTAACATACATTGATGCATCAAATCAACCACAACACCAAAATGATCACTCAATGCTACTGAAATAAAACATGGTCAAAACAACGTTAATCAAAACACAAACATCAATGTTGATAACCAAGTTGGATGATCTTAATCTGAATAATTATGGTGTAGGATGTTCCAGCACATACTGACCATACTCTAGAGTCATCCCCCCATCAAGAATATTAGCTCTGTACTCCCACATCTATACTCCCAAACTGGTGAACTCTGCTATTGCTACATCATAGGAAATCTGTGAACCCCACACTGTAATCTCCTACTGCCAACATGCATAAAAAGACGAACCCTGTGGTATACCCTGAGGCCAACCATATTGTCACCATACATGGACAAGAATAAACCTCTCAATAATCCCAGGAGTATGACCAATCGGATATCTGGAAGTAAAGACAAAGGGCATCTCCCTAGCATCCTCTGGCCTTGCCTCACAATCTACATAGGGCTGCCAGCATACTCTCTCAAGATCATCCAAAAGACGCTACCAATGATCCAATTTTTCCAGCCTTGGCTGAGCAATGACATAGGTATATCTGAATCTGTATGGTTGACCGATAGGCCATCGTCCTTGAGTGAATGGTTACATAATGACAAAGTGCTCCCATGCCCATATCTATAAAAGTGAACAACCAATAGCTAAACTTTGGCCTCCACCATACACAATATGGTGTGGCTCATCATATAAATGTGCAAGCATGCACGATCTCCAAGCATATCATGTACCCTACATCACCATACTGTCAAGTACATGACCACACCCAACTGCAAAACCCTTCGACCTATGGTCAGGGCACAGAACACCTCTAATGAAGGCTGCAAGTACAGAGGGTAAGGGTGCATATGAATCTATCATCTCCACACATGAGATATAATATCCTGCAATATGATCATCTCTAAATATCTGTCTTAATGAATCAGTACCTCTGCCTCCCGGCCGTCAAATCTCACTATCTCACCCATCACTGGAATCTTCAAGATGCGATATACATCCTCTGGAGTCACAGTAATCTCTCCTGTCGGCAAATGAAAGGTGTTTGTGTCACTGTGCCACCTCTCTACAAGTGTTGTCAATAAGGCTCTGTTGAGATGCACCTTAGGCATCTCAAGTAATGAGGTCAGTCTCCATGCCTCAATCACATCTCTATCTGCCTGTACAAGCTACAGAATCAATCTCCATGTCTTTGGGAATTTCTCTCATAACTGCAAGACGCTCAATCTCTCCTGTTCAATAGGAAGAATCATCAAGTCAAAGCAACATCAATATCAAAACATCACAACAAATAAATCAAATTTGAATATCAAATTTATCAAATCCTGTTTGTTTTTAACAACTTTAGAAACAAACATATCTAAACTATTTGTTTTTCATCATCATGAATAACAAATTTATCAACATTCTATTTGTTTTTAACAACCTTAGAAGCAAACTTATCAACAACCTATTTGTTTTTCATCATCATGAAAACAAATTTATCAAAATCCTATTTGTTTTTAACAACTTTAGAAGCAAACTTATCAAAAAACTATTTGTTTTTCATCATCATGGAATTTTTTTTTATCAAAATCTTGTTTATTTTTAACAACTTTAGAAACAAACTTATCAAAAAACTATTTGTTTTTCATCATCATGAAAAGCAGATTTATCAAAATCCTATTTATTTTTAACAACCTTAGAAGCAAACTTATCAGACAACTATTTGTTTTTCATTAACTTGAAAGCAAATTTATCAGCTACTATTTGTTTTCCAACAACTTTGGGAAAAAATTTATCAGACAAACATCATCAAATCTGGGCATCACAATACACAAACAATTACTACAAAATTGGGGCATTTTATCACATTCTATCATTGCAAGGGAAATTTAGGTCATCAATTTTTCATCTCACATTTTTCCATGTACATTTCTTCACATCATCATTTTCGAACAATGAATCGACATCTTAAAAATCTTAAAAATAAAAAAATACCTAAAAATTCACAAAAAATAAAAATATTATTGATTCATCGTCTGAGGGGGCATATACCTATCAACATTTGACAATCAGCATCTGGGGAAAATTTTAAAATTATTTGTAGCAATGCATAAAACACATCACTTCAAAGAGGGGAAAAATGTATACATCTAAAAATGGTCACATCACAATAGTCTGGTAATTAATTAAATTTTTTTAATATTTAATCAAATCTCTGAATTCAATCTGCATATAAATAAATCTAAATAATTTATTTATATTGTTCATTCTTTCATTTTGATTAAATAAATAAGTTTATTTAATCACTTTTCTTATCCATTTCTTAATTAATTAAATAAACATTATGATTTATTTATATTAATTATCATATAATCTTGGCTTGAATATTTTATTCAAATAAAGATTGAATATTTTGTTCTTCTAAAATTCTTCTAAAGTCTATTCACAATTAAATATTCCAAATATTTAATTAAAAATTATAATGTCCATTCATATCAAATATTTCAAATATTCTAAATCCTCAAACTCACATAAAATTAAATAAATTTATTTTGGATTATCTACAACAGTCGTGAAACAACTTCAAAATAGAAAATTAATAAATTCCTCTATTTCTGAGCAAAGTTGTTCCCGTGGGTTGATGACAAACCTCCATTCTTCTCTCCAACCTCCCAACATCTTCCATCTTTCTCCCAACTTCTCCATCTCTCGCCATTCAAAATTACCAAACAATCTTATAGCCATTGATCTTTGCTAGCCAAGCTCTTGCCTGTAAAAATCTATAAAAGGGACTATCGGGTCTCTGAAAAATATAGAAACTTTTGTACAGGAAAACTATAGTCAATCAGCCTTCCAGCATTCATAGCATTCCAATTTTTAGCAAAGCATAGCCCATCATATTAGCATTCCATATCATGGCCTATCATCCTCATATCATAGTTTCAATAGCATTCATAATCCACAGCCCCTGTGCATAATCTATAGCCCCTATGCATATCCGTATATCAACATTTCATTCCACTAGCATATAGGATAGAGAAGTACTCTCCCTTTGCATACTCATTTTGCAGGTTGCCATTCCGAAAAGTTTTGTTTATAGAATCTGAGAGCACCAGCTTCAAGCAATTCACTGAAGATAGACGACAATGGAACGATTCTGAAGAAGCTCTGTTTAATTTTTTTGATTTCACTTTATTTAGCTTTTTTTAGTTTAATGTTGCATTGGTGTGTTTTTATTATCTTATTTTGATACTAACTCTGATAGGTCGAATGTGAGCATTAGAAAACAAGCAGCAAGTAAAAGAGTGCAAATAAACACAAGGAAAACAACCTACACCTCAAGATTAGCCTAAGTTGGAAATAAAACAAGATAAAAGCAACAAGTGGAACCTTATACCTTGTCTTGAATCGATCCTTTGGTTGGCCCTTCGATCTTTGATGTGTATGCTCCTTAGATGGCAAGTAGATGCAAGCTAAATGATGTTGTAAGGATGAGTGCAAGTGGATGAAAACAAGAAAATGGCTAAGTGTAGATTGAGAAACAAAACTACAAGAGTTTGGTTAGCAAAAATAATCTCTCCCAAATGAGAGAAGAGAGGGGGTATTTATAGGATTTTTGAGAATTCCTAGAAGAAATGGAGGGTCAAGATTGAGTCACCAAATATCAAGATGTAGGGCTAAGGTGAGTTGAGAACTCACAAGCCCTCACATCTTAACATGTGGCATGTGATTTAGCCCTAAAAGGTGAAGTGGACATAAGGTGGAAGGAGAAGTACATGACATGGAGGGGGGTACAATGTACCTTGGGATTGAATAAGATCTCCTCATAAAGGAGGTCCTTGTCCCCATGTGGGTAAGAGGACATGTGAGGAATTAAAAATTCCTCAAATATTCTCATGGGGAGATGGGAAAGAATAAAGAATAAGTGAAGGACATATGGGGAAAAGTGAAGGAATTAAAAATTCCTTTTGGGTGCCTTGGGGGATTAAAAGGTGAATTAAAAATTCACATGGGGAAGTGGAGTGCCTTGTCCAAAAGGAGAAAGCCTTTAATAAGGTTGACTCAAGGATATATGTCATAAATAGGATGAGGATTAGGTTAGGCTAATCAAATGATTAAGGTTGTGCAAGTACTAAGTTAGATGGACTAATGACTCATTAGAAGCAAGTGGGAAATTATGGAAGATGTGACCTTAATGATGATTAAGGGTGTGCACATGCTAACCCTTGTTAATTAGAAGGAGATGAAGTAATTAAGATGGATTAGGGGACCAACTTGCAAAAGTTGGAGGATGTGACCATGAGAGAGAAAAGAGGAATTAAAAATGAATTTTAACTTAAAAGGGGGATATGACTAAATTAAATAAAAGGGTATATTTATTTAATTTAGAGGAGGAAGAGGGGTAAAGTATTAAATTAAATACTTTAGGACCCTTGTGCAAGATGCAGGGTATTAATTAAACAATTAGTTTAATTAATATTGACAGAGGGGATGAGCAACTAGATGAATAAGGAGACGCATTTGATCATATGGAAGTGATCAAATTAGACGTCTACATTTTTCCCCTCTTCGAAATACTATTAGAATTATAGGGTTTTGAAGAAAAACAGAATGCAGATGACTCTGTAGAGGAAGAGATCAGAAAAAGAGATGCCCCGGCATGGGGGAATGCACGTGAGTTGCCCCAAATAGAGGGAATGCGGAGAGGATGCCCCAGTCAAGCTAAGGTAGGCTTAAAGTGATGGGTTAGGAGGGAATGGTAGGGTATGCCCCCTCGAGAAGGGGGACGGGGGAGGAAAAGGGAGTCCCGGTCAACTTCTCGAAAGTATGGAGTGGTACATGTTGTTGGAAAGAGCACAAAAAAATAAGAAGAATGGCGCTTGAACGGAGTCAATCGGACAAACAGTGTGCAAATGGAAGCCCCGGGAAGAAAGAGGTTGGATAAATTAGTTAGAGGAATTTTTGGGTTAAAAAAATGAAAAAAAGACCCCGAGGTGAAAAGGGAGGGAAAAAGTGAAAAGAGGATAAAAGGTAATTGTTGAATTACTTTTGGCTCATTGTGACAGCTGGCAAGTGGAGAAGGAGGAGAGGAAGAAAAGGCGGCGAGTGAGATCAGACACCATGCCAGAGTATGACAGTGATGTCATTCACTGGGCGGACGAGAGACGTTTTTTTTTCACCCATCGGGCCCTACCCCGCCAGGTTAGCTCAAAACGTAACTTTGTGTTTTTTAGTCATTTACGCCAATATTTTCAAAAAATGAAAACATGGGTTTTTTCTGGGGTGGTGGGAATAAAAATGGGTAAGAAAAAAATTTTTGATAGCGCATTGGATTTCATGCCAGAGGGGGGGAAAAGGTGGCTGCCACGAGGACCGGTCCGCCGCTGCAGGGGCGGGTCCGCTGCCACGAGCGGACGGATCCGCCACTGCAGCAGTGGGTCTGCCACCGCGGGGGTGGACCAGACCACCACCGCGGGCGGGCCAACTCGCTGCTGCGGGGGCAGACCAAACCGCCACCGTGAACAGGCCAGCCCATGGCCGCGGGGGTGGACACGGCGAACCGGTCTGCCGCCGGTGGCGGACGGATCCACCGCCAGGGGATGGGGGAGGGAGGGGGGAAGGGGAAGAGGAGATGGGCGGGAGGGGAGGGGAGGATGGGTAGGTAAAGGGAGAATGGGA